>CM042837.1:7732056-8932056 GCA_023653725.1 Bungarus multicinctus
CGCAATAAACTTCTGGGGTTTTTGTATGAAGGAAAAGTTTGAATGTAGCGAAACATCTCTTATCCTATCTCCGTCAGGTGCTTCTGGAGGGTGTGGTAGAAAAAACGCCAAGATGGTGACCACACAGGTTTAATGGAGCTCCTCCCATTTTTTAAAAAATGTGTGATACACAGACAATCAGGTGGAGATTTAATCATACCCTTGTGGCTCTCATTACAATTGAGAACATCCTTGATCTTCAGTCAGAGCCAATATTCTTGAATTAAAATTTGGATACTGGTAACTGTCTGGACTTTTTTTGGGGGGGGTCCCTCTGGAAATCCAAGAACGTCTAGAACAATCCAGGGCAGCTGAGAGTCCAAAGATGTTATTTAAACCTTTTAAATTATTTACATCTTAATTTAAAATCTCCCTTCCTATGACCCTGTAATTGCTTAATTCTGCATAGAGTCAGGGTGACTGAATGGAGCTGAGCATTTACTGGCCAGATACCCTTCCTCATGCCTATGCAGAATTCACAGCAGATATTTTTTCTTTGTGATCTATCACTACCTATGATTGAATTCTCAGCCTTCCAATGGGAGGTGAGTATGTTCTATGGGACATTAAACATAGACATTAAATGTCTGTGGAGATTCTCAGTCATCCAGGTCATGGTTGTCCCAAAGATGTTTTTTCAAGAGGCAACTGGACTTTCTGTTTCACGTCTCCTCCAAGAAGTTTCTTCAGCTCTGGAAGCTTCTTGGATGAGAAGCTAAATGTCTTCAAAGAAAAACCAGAAAGTCCAGTTGTCTCTTGAAAAAGCACCTTTGGGATGTGGACATTAAAATGTTAAGAGAATTGCTTTTTTCTCTGTACAAGCCCAAAAACAACTTGAGGTATAAAATATCTTCTATATTTGTTGTTCTTCTTTGTTGCCACAATCATCCTGTAGCTTTCTTGGTTACCTTCTTTGGCAAGGTAGCTTCCTGTCAACTCTGCCAAATAAACATATCATAAGTTATTTAGAGCTTCAAAACTAAACAGAATTCAATCTTCAGCCAGCATATTGATATACTATATTACAAGCGTGCTATGAATCAATGTTGGCATCTTTTTCAGGTGTTCAAAAGGAAGTGAAATAAATGGCTGAATTCTCTCAAGGTCGTGAGCTGTGAAATCTTGAAAAAAAATGTGGTGATGTCATCCCAAAGTTCTCATATGCTGTCAGAGGAAAATGTCAAAACTTCACAAAAACTTGCCCAAGTGAAGGAGAAAAAGTGGCAGAACCCGAGGGCTGAATTAAAAGAGGGAGCAGCCTAGAATCCCTACATAGCCACAAGTGACTAAGTCCAACCCTCCTTGAATTCTATTGACCCTTGTCAAACTCCAAGCAGGAGCTGACCGTTTGTTGAGACGATTCCTGGGCATAGACTTTTAGCAATAAATCAGCTGAACTGAATTTTCGTAGTCCTCAACTTACATAGTTTACATTTCTGACTATGCACAGAAATGGAAGGTTACCTCGATCCACACAATGGATGAATGGCTGCGAAAATTGACGGGGTTTGAACAGAAATGGCTCTGATCAAATTTAAAAAAATACAAATACTTTTATTTCTACTAGGAAATCACTTCTGGATTTTGTGCTTGAGATGAAAAAAAAAGAAACTCTGATTTTGGGTTTTACTGATTAGATAGATGTGTTGTTATAGAGATGACTAGTTAACACTGTTACCCTATTTTTCACACTATAAGATGCCCTTCCCACCCTAAAAGTGAGTGGAAATGTCTGCGCATCTTATAGAGCGAACATTGTGGCGGGTTGGTGGTGGTGTGGCAGCTGTCACTACCGCCGCCTGTCCCTGCAGCCGCTGTTTGCCAATATCAGGGAACGCTGGAGACTTTGCTGCCGAGCAGCTGATTGGTGGTTGGATCGGCCTCCCGAAATACCGACAATCTGTTCTAGATGGTTGGTATTGCCGCCGCTGCCTATTGCCGCTGCTGATTGCTGATCACTGCTGCCGATTACCTTCACCACCACTGCTATTTACCGCTGCCTTTTGGTGGCAGCGGCGAACGGTGGTGGCAGCGAAGGGTGAACAGCAGCAGTGAATGGCAACAGTGGTGGCGAATGGTAGCTATAGGCAGTGGCAGCTATAGGCGTGGCAATCCCCACAGCCTAGAACAGCTGATCGGTGGTATTCCTTGAGGCCGATCCAACTGCCAATCAGCTGCTTGGTAGCGAAGGCTCCAATGTTCCCCGGTGGATGCAGCAGCTCAGCTCAATTGACCGGTAAAGGCACAACAGAGAGGAGCCCTGATGAGCCATGTGTTGGGGCAGCAATAATGTGCTGAAGCTGACCAGGCTGTTTGCTGTTTGCTACAAGGATGCTAGCCAGATGAATACCGGATGAATGCTGGTAGGCAGAGGTAGATTTTTTTCCCCCTTGTTTTCCTCTCTAAAGGCAATATGAGTCTTATGGTCTGGAGCATCTTATAGTGCGAAAAATACATTGTGACCCCATGGACAATGTTCCTCTAGGCCTTCCTCTCCTCTAACCATCCCCCGCAGTCCATTTAAGCTCACGCCGACTGCTTCAGGGACTCCATCCAGCCACCTCCTTCTCTGCCATCCCCTTCTTCTTTGTCCCTCAATCGTTCCCAGCATTAGGCTCTTCTCCAGTGAGTCCTTCCTTCTCACGAGGTGGCCAAAGTATTTGGGTTTCCTCTTCAGGATCTGGCCTTCTAAAGAGCAGTCAGGATTGATCTCGTAAAATAAAAAGTTGAGATTTGATGTTAAGGCCTTATTCCACTGCACCCAAGGGAGTTCAGAAGTCAGTGTCTTTTTTTTTCTGTTTCCCCCTTTTCTTTCCCTCCCTTTTCCCTTCCCTGTTTTCCCTACTATTTATTTTTGTATTTTCTTTTTATGCTGTATTAGAAACTAATAAAAATTGTTTAATGATACAAGCGTGGATAAAGGTCACAAGCCACTTTTTTCAGTGTCCTCATAACTTCGAACAGACACTAAACGAACTGTTGTAAGTTGAGGACTACCGGTATCAGGGTAGATTTGATCCCTTTTTAAAAAATCAATCATTATTCCTAATTAGCTGCAACAACTTTTACTTTTCACTGACTGTATGAATGCAAACCACAACGCTGGGAAACGAGGAATGTGTGCACACACAGCAGCGTGGAGTCAATCAAGATCATACAAGCAGCAAATTATTTGTTTTGCATAGTTGGCTTCCAGCATTCCTTTGCTTGTATATCTTACTCCAGAGTTGGCAAGTTAGCTTGTTTCCCGGGGGCTCTTAAACTCTGAGCAAAACTTTTCTTTGTTGCTTTTTGTTCTCGTTCTCCGAGACCAAAACAGTCTTGGTTCCCAACTGCAGTTTCCCAAGAAGACCAAGAAATGCTGAGCTTGAGATGGTGAATTGATGGTAGGCATGATGAAACTCTTGTTTCTCTCGCCCAAGACAGTTGTCCATTGAACTCTTCCAGCTGATGTTAAGCCACCACTAAGGCTCAGTAATGGGGTGCTAATCTGGGGCCTCAAGGTGCAAGAAGAGCCCCAAATAACACCCAGAAGTAGGACCTAGGGGGTATTTGTTGTTAGTTGCGAAGTTGTGTGACCCCATGGACAATGTTCCTCCAGGCCTTCCTGTCCCCCAGAGTCCATTTAAGTTCACTGCTTCAGGGACTCAATCCAGCCACCTCATTCTCTACCATCCCCTTCTTCTTCTTTGTCCCTCAATCATTCCCAGCATTAGTCTCTTCTCCAGGGAGTCCTTTCTTCTCATTAGGTGGCCAAAGTATTTGAGTTTCATCTTCAGGATCTGGCCTTCTAAAGAGCAGTTAGGGTTGGATCTCTTCAAGGACTGACCAGTTGGATCGCCTTGCAGTCCAAGGGACTCGCAGGAGTCTTCTCCAGCACCAGAGTTCAAAGGCCTCCATTCTTTGACGCTCAGCCTTTCTTATGATCCAACTTTCACAGCCATACATTGCAATTGGGAAAACCATAGTGTTTTGAGGCGGCAATGAAGAGGCACACACGTATAGTGATTCAGTCTTTTTGTTTATTTCCAGGACACCGACTGACTTGGTGGCGCGGCAAGCCCTTCTTTTAAAGGACCTCCCGCGCCTAAGTCAACCAATGACGGGGCGAGGATCTCCCGCCGGAATGTAGACCATAAACAGTAAGTATTTCAAATATTAACCAATCCAGAACACCCCTCCCTCCTTGGTCCAGTCTGACCAATCAGGAGCCGCGCCTATGTTACGTAATCACGTAGATAGGCGGGGCTCCGTGAGTCCGACTGACCTGCGCGGCTCAGTTGCGTCGTTACCTTCGGCTGGTGCGGAGGGACCTGTTGCTCCTCTCGCCTCCGGCCCTGGAAACTTCGAGCAGGTCGAGCCGGCTGCGTCACAACCAACGGGCCTAACTGGGCTAGTTGACGTGGCCATGCCGCTCCCTGCTCGGCCTGGATTATCGACGACCCTGTCAGATGTTTCAGCGGGACGTTCTTCAGAATCAGGTGCGTAGCAGCGCGACCCGACCGGAGCTAGAGTTGAGGGTGTGTGTGTGTGAGTTAGGGTGTCATTGTCTGTTAGTGGGCTTTCCTTATCCAGACTGTTTGGTGGATGTTCCCCTTCCCCCCCAGGAAAATCGCCAGGTCTGGGGTGGGTGCGAGTTCTAAGTTGGTCTATGTGTCGTTTCCAGCTTTTGCCATCAGCGGTGGTAAGCCGGTAAGAACGGGGCCCGGTTAGATGTGTGATGGTGGCTGGCACCCATAAGGGTTGCCCTACCAGGTTTTTAGCGTAAACTAAATCCCCAATTCGGAATGTTCGGACTTTGGTTGAAGAATCTAGGGGTTTCTCTGGAGTGTAGGTGGGGTGTAATCTATCGAGAGGGGAACGTAGCTTTCTCCCCATAAGTAATTCAGAAGGGGTTTTGTTAGTAGTGCTACTGGGTGTAGTGTGTTGTAGGAACAATAGTTTGTCGATGCGTGTTTGTATAGGGCCCTGATCTAACTTAAGAAGGGTCTCCTTGGTAAACCGGACCATGCGTTCGGCCCGTCCATTCGCTGCCGGATGTGCCGGCGCGGTTAAGGCATGGCGTATGCCCAAACTGGCTAGGTAGCCCTCAAATTCTGTAGCCGTGAATTGAGGGCCGTTGTCAGATACCAGGACGTCTGGTAAACCGTGGGTGGCAAACCAGTGACTGAGCTGTCGGATGACAGCTTCAGAAGAGGTTGATTTCATGAGGCTCACTTCTAACCAGTTTGAATACGCGTCTACCAGAATCAAGAAGGTATGTCCCTTAGTCGGACCTGCAAATCTATGTGGACTCTAGACCAAGGGCCCCTAGGTAGATCCCACTCAGTAGCTGGTGCCTTTGGGGGTGAGGGCCGGGAAGTCTGGCAGGGCTGGCAACCCGCGACCCAGTCGGTAACATCCTTGTCTAACCCCGGCCACCATACATAACTTCTAGCCAGACTTTTCATCTTTACCACCCCGGGGTGTCCCTCATGCAATAGTTTCAATATGGGATTTCGCAGTTTTTGTGGAATGACCACTCGATCCCCCCATAGTACACAGCCTTTTAGTACGGACAGTTCCATTTGTCTCTGTTTAAATGGTCTGTGCTGTTCTTGTAACTCAGAGTCAGGCCAACCCTTCATGATCCACCTACTCACGGTATGCAGTAGGTGGTCGTTAGAGGTTTCGTGCGCGATGTCTGCTGCTGTCATCGGGAGGTCGGGCAGGGTCTCAATCAAAAATGTTGAAGTGCTGGGGTTTGGTTCAGGATCAGAGTCTGGTAACGGGCAACGACTTAAAGCATCGGCGTGCGTGATGGTCGGACCCGGGCGGTACGACAGGGTGTAATTGTAAGCGGCCAGGAATTCTGACCATCTTGTCATTCTGGGTGATAGAATGTGGGGAGTGGGTTTGTCACCCGCCAGGATACCTAGTAGGGGTTTGTGATCGGTGATGATCGAAAAAGATCGGCCATACAGGTATTCATGAAAACGTTTAATACCCGAAATTATGGCTAGTGCTTCCTTGTCCAGTTGACTGTAATTCCTTTGGCTTTGGGACAAGGTTTTTGAATAGAAGGCAATCGGAGCCTCTCTGCCGTTAGGTAGAAGGTGGCTCAGGACAGCTCCGATTCCAAAGGGGGAGGCATCGCAAGTTAGTAACAATGGCAAAGTTTCATTATATTGAATTAACACTTGAGCTGAAGTGATCATGTCTTTAATTTTGTTAAATGCTGTTTCTTCCCGATGTCCCCACTTCCACGATGCGTCTTTGTCCAAAAGCCTATGCAAGGGTTCCGCCACCGTGGCTTTCTGGGGCAAAAAGACATGATAAAAATTTATCAACCCTAGGAAAGCTTGTAGGTCAGCCTTGTTAGTTGGTGTGGGGGCATTTTTGATGGCACGGGTTTTTCCTGTTGTTGGATGGATGCCATTTCCATCTATTAGGTATCCTAAAAACTCTATTTTGTCTGTGATAAGGGTACATTTGTCTTTTTTGACTTTAAACCCAGCCTCAGTAAATTTGGTCAGCACTTTTCTTAGGCGGTCTCGCAGTTGCAATTTGTGTTTAGCTGCAATTAGGACGTCATCGAAATACGGGATGACTCCAGGAATTCCTTGAAGGAGGCGTTCCATAAGAGATTGAAAAATGCCTGGTGCCACGCTAACGCCGAATTGTAGGCGATTACACTTAAATGCACCCCGGTGTGTCACAATAGTTTGGGCTTCAGCTGTTTTTTTGTCAACGGGCAGTTGCTGGTAAGCCTGAGCCAAATCGAGTTTAGCGAAAATCTTTCCGCCCTTGATAGAATGTAGCAAGTGTTGCACGACAGGCACGGGGTATGCGCTCTGTTGTAGTGCATGGTTGAGGGTCGCCTTATAGTCCCCACAAATACGAACCGACCCGTCTGCTTTTATAGGGGTCACTATAGGGGTCTCCCATTTAGCGTGGTCAACTGGCTCGAGGACCCCTTGCTTTACTAGTTTATCCAGTTGTTCTTCTATTTTTGGCTTTAAGGCAAACGGTACCCTTCTAGCCTTTAGTCTAATTGGGGCTACCTTGGGGTCTATGTTAAACGAAATCGGGTTACCCCGGTACTTGCCTAATTCTTCGCTGAACAGGTCCTGGAATTCTTGAATGAGATCTGCCTCCCAGTCAGCGTCTGTGATATGGTTGATACCGGTCATCCCTATTCCCAGCGGTTCGAACCATTCCAGTCCTAAGAGGCTGGGTCTGTTCCGGTCCACGATTGTTAGGGGAAGAATCTCAGTATGGTTGTTGAAGGTTACCTGGAAATGTCCAATCCCTACTACCGGAATTCTGTTTCCCTGGTAGTCTTTGAGTGTTAATTTCTGTTTGTCTAGTTCGCTTCGCCGTATGTCTGGGATCAATTTCTTAATAGTGTCCCAGGAAACCATGGAAAGGAATGATCCCGAATCCACTTCCATTTCACAATTTTTTCCTTCAATTCTTACTTGCACGTGGACTTTTTTAACGTTTTTTGTATTAGAGTGACCAATTATTATTGTTTGATGCGTTTCTTCCTTCTTGTAAGATGATTCTTTAAACTTTCTATTCCTTCCTTCCTGGCTCCAACGGTTGTTTGTTTTCTTTTCTCTCTCTCTTGGGGAGGGCTTTCTCTTCGCCTGGGGCTGTAGCTTGATCGGGCTCTGCATACCCTTGCGATGTGCCCTTTCTTTTCACACTTTCGGCATATTGCATCTATGAATCGGCACTCTGATCTGGGGTGGTTTCCACCACAACGGTTGCATTCAAAATCAAACCGCCTGGTAGCCCGCTCTTTTTTCCCTCTCGCGGCTTTTAGGTGGCAAACCTCGTCTTCTTCACTACTGGTCTCAGTTTCAATATCCTCGTAGTGAGTTGAGGTTTTTCCTTGTTCATCATCAGCTTTGGTGGTTTCTTTGGATTTGTGGTGTGCAGCTTGATTAATCTGTTTCATTCTTGCTGCCGATTTGTGAGCGGCTTCGGCTGCGGTGGCTTCTTCAATGGCCTCTGTGGCTGTTATCTTGGGTCGGTTTAGCAACTTACTCTGCAATATTGGATCTTTTAAGCCTAAGACGATCCGGTCTCTTAGCGCCTCATTGAAATCCGAGAATTCGCACTCTCCACCTATTTCTCTTAAATCGGCCACGAAATCGGCGATAGGTTCTCCTTCTTTTTGGTTCCGGAGGTAGAACTCATGGCGCTTTATCAGGCAGGAAACTGTGGGCGCGTAGTGTTTCCTCAGGATCTTCTCTAGTTCGGGCCAAGTTAGCGTTTTAACATCGATTGGAGACGCTAGTGCCTTTGCCATCCGAAATACGGCTTGGCCGCAGTGGGTCAAAAACACCGCTCTCTTTCGATGATCCGACACTCCGCTCAGATCGCTACTCTCCAAAAACATGAGGAATCGGTCCACATACGTCTGCCATTCCTCCTTGGCCGGGTTGAATTTTTCAGGCGGTGCGTTGCTTCCGGACATGATGCCGCTCGCTCTCCGCCGCTATGCACTCTCTAAACGTGTTGCCTCGATCCCACCTTCGTCGCCAGTGTTTTGAGGCGGCAATGAAGAGGCACACACGTATAGTGATTCAGTCTTTTTGTTTATTTCCAGGACACCGACTGACTCGGTGGCGCGGCAGCCCTTCTTTTAAAGGACTCCCGCGCCTAAGTCAACCAATGACGGGGCGAGGATCTCCCGCCGGAATGTAGACCAATAAACAGTAAGTATTTCAAATATTAACCAATCCAGAACAAAACCAGACAGTTATAGAGGTGCAGATGATAGACTCAATAATTCCTCTGTAGAACTGGATCTGCGCTTTTGGTGAGTGCTGCAAACTTCCTTACCACTCCCAAACTTTGACACTGCCAAAATTTAAACAAGAACTTGCTGGAATTATAAGGAATGTTATTTTCCAATATTTTCCAGGGAAGGGTGGCAAGCTAAGGAGGTCCATCCAGTGCATAGGGGAGGGGAGAGACATCAAAAGAAGGTCAAAATTCCACCCCTGTCCCCATGTTAACTCAAGCAGACAAATGTTCAAATTTAATTTTTATGGTAAAGATCAGCAGCTCAAAGCGTGATAAAACCTAAAGATAAGAGTAATAAAGTAGGATCAGTGAGCTGATTCTCTCTATCTCTCTCTGCCATTCCACTGCTGAATCAGTGATCAGTCCAAACTAACAGGTTTGTCACATTTATGATGGTTGTAGTCAGTTTTCACTGCAGCCACAAAAACATTGGATATGATGTTGATGGAAGCAGGATTGGAGTCTGAAAGAAGATGATGAATGTAATATGTTTCTGTCTTTCCAATATTTTGCACAGTCTCTGTGCAGATCCTGGTAAAAATACTGAAACTGTATATATTATATAATTTCTATGTGCCTAAGTGTGATCTCTTAATCAGGTTTTTGGTAAACCCACCTTGTAATGAAGCTGATGAAACACATTGTGCCTAATTGTAAAAAAATATTTCCTTAATCTTGGGAAAATTAATGTATGTAAATACAGGTAGTCTTTGACTTATGAACACAATTTGGATTATAATTTCAATTGCTAAGCAAATTAGTTCAGTGAGCCATGGCCAACTTAATGGCACAGCTCTTTTGGCACAGTTTTGGCACAGTTGTTAAGTGAAGTCCTTAAGCAAACCCAGCTTCCCCCATTGACTTTATTTCTCAGAAGGTTGACTAGAAAGGTAACAAATGATGATCATGTGATGTTATTGTCAATAACTTTATCCCCATGTCCAGTGAAATTTGCTTCCTTGTAATTAAAACCTGCTGTTTGTTGATATCTCTTCTAAAACAGGGGTGTCAAACTCAAGGCCTGTGGGCAAGATCTGGCCCATGGGGTGCTTAGATCTGGCCTGCAGGGCCACTCTGGAAATAGTGAAGGACCTGCCCATGGTGCCTCTGATAGTGTAAATGGAGCTCGGGAGGACTGTGTATGGCCCTCTGAAGCTCTGTTGTTGCTGGCAGAGGGCTCCAGGAGGCCATCACAGCCAAAAACAGAGCCTGGGAACCAGAGGTGGTATTCAGCAGGTTCTGGAAATCCAGCAGTGGAAATTTTGAGTAATTGGGAGAATCAGGAAAATACTACCTCTGACTGGCCCCGCCCCAATATGTTCTCTGCTTCCTGAGTCCCAGCTGATCAGCTGGGTCTTCTTTTGTTGCCCTGCACAGGAGAATGGAACTGGAAAGCAGGTTAGTGGGGTGGGGAGGGAATGGGAATTTTGCAGTAACCTTCTCCTACGAGTGGGGTGGGAATAAAGATTTTACAGTATCTTGCTGCCACACCTACCAAGTCACACCACACCCACCAAGCCATGCCCACAGAACCGGTAGTACATTTTTTTGAATCCCACCACTGCTGGGAGCCCATTTTCACTGGCAGAGCGCTTGGGACACCACAGGTGCCCCCCCGACACAAGTGATGTCATGCTGGCCCCACCCATCCCAGCTCCCCAAGGTCAAATACAACCCTGATGTTGCCCTCGATGAAATCGAGTTTGACACCTCTGTTCTAAAACAATATTGAGAAACTTTGCCCTGGCATCTTCATAACAACCTTTCAGATACTTGTAGGCTGCTATTTATTTATTTAAATTTCTATACCGCCCCCTCTCCCAAAAAGGGACTCGGGGCGGTGTACAGCCTACTAAAAATGGACAGTATATACAATTAAAAACAAATTAAATAACATATCATGCCTCCTTGCAGTCTTATCTTCTCCGTACTCAATGTCGTTTCCCTTCCTTACAAGGCAGAGGAGAGGGTCTGAAAAGCATTAAGTTCACTCCGTGACTTTAGCTGCAGCACCTAGGAAGATATGCACAATCTAATTGTAACAAATAAATAAGCAATCCTGTTCATTTATCTTTAGCAGATACAGATAACAAAGGACTAATAGTTTAAAACAAGCAAAGGGAGGGTTTTTTTTGGCAATAATGTTATTAGTGTTCTCAAACACAGAAGACCAATAAAAACTTAGAAAAATATGAAAAGCAAAGAAGCAAAGTTATTTTGATGCGGCAATGAAGGTTCTTTCGGTGTGCAAACGTGGAAAGTGAAAACACTGCTCAGAACTGAAAAAACTAAATTAATCAACATTAAAAAGTTAAATATTGTCCTTCTGTACTTTTCGTTGTTTATATTGGGGTCTAATATTTGGATATTGATATTTTGAATTATTCCTAAAGAACTATTCCTAAAGTCAGAAATATCTAACTGGAAATTAATACATGGAAGCAATTTACCCGTGGAATAAAACAATGCGTGTATCTCTTTAAATTCCCCATCTGATTTGCAGCAAAAACAAACACATAAAGAGGCATTTCCTAATCGGTCACCTTGTCCTGCTGAACTGTGAAAACAACCTAAAATTAACAGCAGTGAGAAATAATCGTTTTACTAGAAAATGTTAGGATGTGTAATATGGTCCTAGTGCCTCAAGAAATAAAGGAGATGTAAGTAGAAAAACGTTTCTCTGCTGGAATTTCTTCAGCCTGCTTTGCAACAGCTGAACACTTCCCTCTCATGCCCTAAAGGGGAAGGGAGAAAAAAAAACCAGAATTTCAGCAAAGAATTAGAACACATTGCTTCCAATAATCAACTCCCCCACCCTTGTCACACTTCCCCAACCCTGATAATTGCAAATTGCAGAGACGGTGATGAGTCCATTTATTTGGCAGTTCTAATTTCCTAGGCTTTTTGAATGTGGAGAACCTGTGTCCACAGGGCATGGATGAGATGGCGGCAGAAATCAATTACCCACCTCTAGATGCAAGACACAATTGTTGCCAGTGACACTGATATCCCTAGGAACTGATGGTGGCTTCACTGTTCCATAATTCGATGCAACCCTTTGCAAATAATGTGCTTGTCTTTGTATGTTTATTATAGAAATGGAAGCATCTGTGCAGACTTGGGGCATATCCTCATTGACTGTTAAAACTTCTCATGCCTACTAGCCTGACATAATCAATCTTAGAAAAATCTAGCCTGGACTGAAAAGTTCTGATAGCAGTTTACAAAGTATTCCACTTTGGGGCTGCAAGCTGCTAGATTTTCCCACCAGACAATTATTTTTGCTTCCTGAGTGCTCACTTTTTTTAATCTCAGGAAAGGAATTACCAAGATTTCATTTCTATAGGCTCTGTGTGTAAACATACATACATACAAATGTACATACACAAAATTAAACCAAACGTCTTTGTACAAAGTCAAAGTACACATACCTGCAGCTATTACCTTAAAATTACTTCTTACTGCCCTGTTTCTAATTACTT
The DNA here is from genome assembly GCA_023653725.1 of Bungarus multicinctus. Lineage (NCBI taxonomy): Eukaryota > Metazoa > Chordata > Lepidosauria > Squamata > Elapidae > Bungarus > Bungarus multicinctus. The sequence continues at coordinate 7,744,377 of CM042837.1, forward strand.
CTAGATATACTCTTGCTACAAATGCCAGCACAATGGCTCATCTGTAAACAGACATTACTGATACAAAACCTGGTAGAAATATATGTATTTTTTTCTTTTTCTGACCCTCCTACTTTTTCTTATCCTTTTCTTCAACATTCCAGTAGTGTGTCATTTTACAGCCCATCAATTATCTAAGGTAGCTTCCTAGCTCCCTAATAGCCCTTAAAGTGTGTTAAGTCTTCAGTCTATATGAAGATTACTCATTTAACCAAAAACAGGAGTCTCTGTGAATATTTACTATAGTGCATTATTTTGACTCTGCTCTATAGAACAAACTTCTTTTGCAGCTCTCTATGCTTCTGTACTTTGAGGAAGAATTTAGTCTTGAAATTTCCTCCTTCCCTCCCTCCTTCCTTGATACAGTTCTATTTTTGTATAGTGCCTTTTCCTTTTTTAAAAAAAAACAGCAATATTATTGCTCCTTTTGTATGCTTTTTAAGTCCATTTAGATAGTAGAACAACATCATGAAAACCTTAACTCAGAAACCTAATCACATATTGAGTTTCCATCTTATTTGAAAACTATATTGGACTGAGAACCCAGGTACCTGTAATATAAATGTAATATAGTGGTGTACATGGGAATAAATCTTACTATATCACAAATACACACAGAAAGAGAGATCTAGGCTTGAAAACATATCCCTCACGTAATACCAAAGTAATTCAGTTGCTGATAAATGTTCAGCTTGACATTTAACTCTACCTAGGCTGAAATTTCATTCCATAGTTGGCATTTAAATCCCATTCTGTTTATATCATTGGTGTTTTGCTTCCACAAATTTATTTTATTTTTTTTAAGTTCATAAAGACCTTAACAATATTGTTTATAATAAAAATTCTAAAATATTAATTCTGTATAGAGCAATTTATTTATAAAGAAACAATGGTTTGTATACTTATATGTACTCTTCAAGGTGTCTTGTGATAAAAGCTTTTGTTATAAAGTATTTTTAAGCTAATGAATGAATGAAAGAAAGAAAGCTAGATCAGACCAAGCAGTGCAAAAGATGCTTTTGCTTCATGAAATTCACCATTATTTATGTCACATCCGTATTATTAATAGTGATAATAAAGAAGAAGCTCTAAGAAATTAATTAAAACATTTGACTAGAGACAGCTAGCTCTTGTCCACTTCGTTAAAAAATACTTTGGAAAATATATGTTTTCAAAATGAAGAATTACGAAGACAGGGAACAAGAATGCAGCTTCAGGCTTAGGCAAAATTTGAAACTCTTCCAGCTACAAAATGTTAAATGGAAGCTTTATTCTCATCCTACCACCGACTTTTCCACTATGCAAAGCGTGGTCTAGGATGGATTAAGTAAATTTCAGACTTTACTTTTTCTCCTCATGCCCTACATGACGACTAACCAGATCTGATCTTGATTTAGCTTTTTTGTAGTCAGCAAAAGTTAGCTAGGTGCTGCCACCTAGCTTTAGCTAAATCCTTCTTTTTAGATTTAGAACTTTAAAAAAAAGGCACATTCTGCTGCTTTGAGAAGGTTTCTTTAGTGTTTGGAAATTCACTATTGAGCTTCATGGTGACTGAAGTGGAAATCTAGAAAGATGTCTTTAAACTTGGCGAATGGCTAATAAAATAGCTGGTGATAGTTGTAGAGCTTCAAAGATTGATTTAGATACATTCATGGAGGCTCTTGAGGCCATTCATCTTGAAATTCAATATTTGCATTGTGAAGGCAGCATGTCTCCAAATGCCAGTTGCTGGGAAAATATGATGGGAGAGGGATCTGACCCAAATTCTTTCTTATGAACTTTTATGATTTTGCTTATATGTCAAATGATGAGGCCACCCAACTGCAAAATCTCTGAGCAACTGAAAATATTAAACAATTTAAAGGTTCCAATGCTGAAGATGTTACCTAGATTGGATAATGAAACATCTGCAAGAAAACAAGCAAACTCAGAGAGCATATAGGGCCCCTTATTTCAATCCTGAGCTACAAATATTCTCCTTTATTGATTGCAATAGTGTCATCTGGAGGGAGCTTCAGCCAACTTTGCCCTTTTTCCACAAACAAAAGACTCCCCCATCACCTTACTCGAGGCATGGGAAAAGAGTCATGTGTTCAATGCTCTTCTAAAGGGCAATAAGGTAGAGCTAAGTGAGTCTCCAGGGGATGCTCAGACACATTCTGATTGATTGCTGTGAGAAACAAAATGCTAAGATGGGTCTTGGATTTGTGTGTGTGTGTTGTGTCAGAAGCAGCAAGGTGCTTCTGGGTTGAAAGCATTGACCAGTGATGACATGGATGCCAAGATTGATTGCCAAGAATGCAATTTTCAGGTGGCTCCTTTCATGCCTCTGATTTTTTTTTTTTTTGCCATTGAAGAGATAACTATTTATCTACTTGCATTTGCATGCACTGCTAAGTGGGCGGAAGCTGGGTCAAGTAACGGGAGCTCACTCCATCATGTGGCTCTCATTCTCGGGCCTCAAACTTCTGAGTTGTTGACCTTAATAGTTCCTCTGACTCAGTGTCTTAATCACTTGAGCCACTGTGGTCCCAGGGGGTGTGAGATTAATCAAGCAGGATATTTTTATATTTCTATCTAGGGCCGAAAAATGTTAATAAATAAAATGTTCTAGTCAAATTTAGACTACCATCCATACTACTAAAATGGGTCTCCTGGAAAATGGACCTCTTGGAAATTGTGCTGTTAACCAATTCAACTTATAGATTTAGTCTCTTGTATTTCTCTGCTGCTTACAATGGTCTGCCTATACCCTTATCTCCTGTCCAAAGCAATTTTTTTTCCAACCTCAGCAGGGCCAGAGTTTTGGTGTCATCTAAACATGGTTTTAATCATATACTTTCAGCTTTATTACTATTTTTTAATAAGCTTGTTTTGACTTGAGACATGTGAAAGAGTCAAACTGCACTCCCGCAAGAGACAACTTAAATAATATATCTCATCTCAATCTGCTTGCTTGTACTGTTTGTCGAAAGCCACCTGGTACCATGACTCAGAACATGACAGCAGAGCTAAGGAACAAACTTTTAACCCATTCCCTCTTTTGTATGCTGAACTTTCCCACCAAAATCCCTTTTCCTGAAGATTCTAATTTCCCCTGAGGAGCAGCAAAATAATAACTATATGCTTTGCCTATGAGGCAAGTAAAAGCTCTGGGAATCTTTTTAATGCAGTAACAATGCAAATAAAAACAGTACTATGCTAAAAATTGCTTTTTCCTTTTTGAGTCCTTCCCCAAATAGATAAGGAAACTGCTGCTTTTGAAGGAAAAAAATACATTTCTCATAGGTAGGCCTTAGTTGCAAGGTGATCAAGAAGTATTATTGTGTTTTTTCTGGTGAGTTCTGATGCCTAAATAAAAGTTTACAGGAATTTAAGGGTAAATCTATATAATTCTTTAGGACCAGGATGGCTGCTGGTTTTGTTGCTGGTGCTATTGGCATCAGGGAAAGCAAACTTTTGAAATTGATATTGCACATTACAAGTTATAAATAGCAATGGCACTTAGACTTATATGCTGCTTTACAATGCTTTACAGCCCTCTCTAAGTAGTTACAGAGTCAGCATATTGCCCCTTACAATCTGGGTCCTCATTTTACTGTCCTCAGAAGGATAGAAGACTAAGTAAACTTTGAGCTGGTCGGAATCGAACTGCCAAATTGCTGGTAGCCAGCAGTTAGCAGAATTAGCTTATAGTACTGCATTCTAACCACTGCACCTCCACAACTCTTAAATGCAACATTTACATCAATTTCTCTCTATTTCTTTCTCCCTTTTTGTTCCTGGATCTAATGCTTATGATGGAAGGGTGGAATGTGAAACATGATGATCCACATAAGGCAATATACCTGGTTTGATGTATTCATACATCATGAACTATGAGCTGGAAGAAAACTTTGATAAATGTTAAGAGTACCAGAAAAACTAATATAAGCACCAAGGGGGTTCTGAATGCAGTCCAAAAGAACTTCATCTGTTACTACTCCAGATGTGCTTGGCTTGAAAAACCAGTGTTGGATTCATAAAAGCTACTATAAGCTTCCCGAATGAATAACTATGAAGGAAGAATTATAAATAAATAACAGGCTCAGGGATTAATAACATTTTAACCCAAATATCCTCAATGGAGCTAAAAATAAATATCCACCACATCATACCGACAAATACTGTATCATCGTAGCAACAAATATTATTTTTTCCATTTAGGGAAGCAATGAAAGCAGTTTTGTTTTGATCTGCAGGCAAAGATGTGGCATTACTGTTAGTAATCATTTACCAACCGTGCTTATCTCTTGGATTATCGCAAACATAGGACGCTTGTCTTTTCCTGAAGTATTTACTCTGATGAACAAGCACAAGTCTTCTTAGGATGACGTTAAAAGCAAAACTGTAGAATGGGCACTTTGTGTTGTTTTCTTGGTGTTTTAATTTAAAGGAAAACTAATTTTGCCAAGAGAGAGTCAACCTCTCAGTTTATCATCCACATATTCATTTCCCCAGCCATGGGGACAAAATAATAATGATTAATCTCTTATCACCTGAAGGTTACTTTCCACTCATGCTACTAAACATCTTCCAATATGCTTTGAACAGGCACATCTTCCAATGTGCCCCAAATAGAAGGCAAAAAATGTAATGGTCACATGGAAACAGAGGCAGAATTCAGTCTGTAAATTCTGAATGCATTCTTTCAACCCTGAGAGATAGATTTATGTTTGAAATCCCCCAACACACTTTTTTTTTTTTAAAAGCAAAAGTCTCCTGATTCCTGATCTATAAATCTTCCTGAAACTTAAGGTGACCAACTTTTTTACAATGAGAAGGAGGACACAAATAAATTGAAGAAAGAAAAAAAAGCCACTTGCATGCAGCACACTCTCTCAAAATAATTCTCTTGTGTGGAGCGCATGCTTCTCATAATCATGTCTCGCCGCACTGTACCGAGCCTTGATGAATCATCATGTCAAATACAAATACATCACATCACACACAATGGATTGGATCAGCATCAATCAAATACAGAGATTTACAGATTAATCTTTAAATATCAAAAAGGAGGACATGTAGGAGGATACTTTTTGAGAGAGGACAGAACTTACAAAAGAAGGATTGTCCTCCCTAAAGGAGGACGATTGGTCACCTTATGAAACTTGAAGTTTTCCTCTGCCATCCCATTTTGATGGTATGTTCTTTTCATGCTCTCTTTTTATTCTAAGAGTAATCCTGTTTACTTTTTCTCTTTCTTGAATTGGGGCCACGCAGTGGCTCAGTAGTTTAAGATGCTGGGCTTTTCATCTGGAAAGTTGGCAGCTCAGGTTTGAGATCCACTTGTCATGCGACAGGATGAGCTCCCATTCTTGTCCCAGCTGCTGCCAACCTAGCAGCTTGAAAGCATGCAAATGTGAATATATTAATAGGTACCTCTTCGGTGGAAAGGTAACCACACTTCTTGATGTCATGCTGCCCGTATGACTGTGGAAATGTCTTTGGACAGGGCTGGCTCAACAGCCTTGAAACAGAGATGAACACTGTCCCTGATAATTGGCAACAACTAGGGAAGTAAAATATGCAGGAACTCTTTTACTGAATTCCATTTTCATTTTCCCATTTAGTAAATCTCATGGTAACATTTTGAAGTTTATAAGCCTAAAAGGTATATTGGAGTATGATCATAAAACCCATCTATAACTCACTAAATCAAACATGTCTTATTCTAAATCATGGCGTATAAGACAACTAGTTAATTGCTGTATGCTCACTGCTGTCCATTCCAAAGCATCTTGTTGTACAATCTGAAGCACCTCTTTGCCTTCAAATCTGTAGTGTCAAACAGCTCTACTGAGGATTCAGTTTTCTTGACAACACTATAGAAAGAGTCAGTTATTGCCTTCTGGGGAATTTATTTTAACTTTCCTGTAACTCTCCTATGTAGTCTCCCATCCAAGTATTAACCAATCTGACTCTGCATAGCTTCCAAGGTACTGCCACCTGTTGAAGCAAATAAAAAAGGTGGGCTTTCAATAGGGAGCTAGATGCTTGAGTTGCATACAAAAATTAAATGTGATGGAGACCTAGATAGATGGAAATAGAATGCCAAAGGAAATAGGATACCCCTGGGGTCATTATAGTTCCATAGGAAAAAAGCTAAAACTTGTGATACTTTTTACTTCAAATCTTCCCTCCCTTCCTGCATTCACCTTCTATTCCATTCCATTCCATTCCATTCCATTCCATTCCGTTCCGTTCCGTTCCATTCCTCTACTCTACTCTACTCTACTCTACTCTACTCTACTCTACTCTACTCTACTCTACTCTACTCATGATCTGCAGTGCTTTTATTTTTCTTTCATAATGAGGATGACTTACAAATTTTGGTTTTCTACTGTCAAATGACAATATTAAGGCAATGTACAAAGTCTTAAAAATAATTTAAGCCTGGATGATTAAACTTACGACTGTCAGTGTCAACTCTGGAGCAACTCAAGTTGAATGCTTGACCTTTGTTTGAATATGGGTGGGCAAGATCCATCCCTCTGTTTTCTGCATGCTCTCCACTACCTTTTTCTCTACTGTTTTTCTTCCTTGTCTTACTTTTCATAACCCTTCCCAGTGCTCCCCCATTATCTTCCCTAACTCCCATCTGATTCTTCTCAGCCTGCCCTATCTTTACCTGGAGAATGAAGTAAAGCCCTTCCCCAAATAAATAGAATTCTTCCCAAGTAAGTATGCACACAATGTCAATACTGAACAAGGGGTGAAGAGCACACATTACTGTTATATACCCCCTTAGTCCTCTAATGCATCTAATGGATTAACTCTACTTGTAAAGGTTAGCTCTGTGCAATGATTTGTAAGCTCCTGAGTGATGTGCACACTTAGATTCTGTAGATACATGTTTGTATAACTTTTTGCAAAAGCTCAATGACGTCTTTTTTGTCTTTCAAAAACCTCCTTACAGAAGGAGGTTGGGGAAAAAAAGAGAAACCACCTGCCCAATTAGCAAACAATCACCAAAGTAAAACCAACTAGAGCAAAGGTTTCTAAATGTTTGCATATAATCATGCCCTTGTTTTGTGTTGACACATGAAGTGGAAATTAAAAGAAATGCAGGCTCAGCATTTTGTTGGGCTAGAGCTGCAAAGGATAGTCCTCATTTTTCTATGAGTCCGCAAATGTATGAACTCAAGGTGCAAGTGATTGGACCTTACTCTTTCCTTCCTCTCAGGCAGGGAGCATCACATGGAGGATCCCTTCTGTTTCTCATTGATACAGATCAGGGCCAAAGCTGTGTTTCTACCTTTTCCCTCTCGCCAAAAGGGTAAATCAACCACTGCATGTAGCTTTCTGCTTTAAAGGTAATAGAAATGTGAGGACAGAAAAACAGAACCAGGGACAGGGCAAGAAGCAATGAGTGAAGATTCCTTCAAGAAAGAGCCAACCTGGAACTAAGGATAAATTTTCTGACAGTAAGAACAATTAATCAATGGAACAGCTTGCCTCCCAGAATTGTTGATATTACATCACTGGATGTTTCCCAGAAAGAATTGGACATTTATTTGTCCAAGATAATATAAAGTCTCTGGCCATAGGTAGGAGATTGGACTAGAAAACCTCCAAGATCCCTTCCAGCCTTATGATTCTATGACACAGCTAGCTCTATACCCATGCTTTGCTATGAAACTATGTGATTGTGCTTAATTTTGAGGGAGGAAAATAAGGGGAAAAAAATGTGCCTCTGCCTATCAGCTTCCATCAGTATTCATCTAGCTAGGGTCCTTTCAGTGTGTGACACAGTTGAGGGCTGTTTGGAAAATGAAGCAGTATTTGCTGTGTGAGCAAGGAAATAGCAAGGAGCTATGTTTAGGGCATGGTTTAGCTCAATTGTTCTGTAATAAAGCTGCTTGGCTGTGAAACTGAAACTGAAATTTTGCATTTGGAACAGATTTCTTTTCAGGTGGGGAGGGGGAGTAGAACTCTTTAGCATCAGAGCGTGTTAATAATAATATACGAAATACTAATGCTCTGATGGTCATGTTGAAAGAAATATCCTTCTGGGTTCAGTTCCAAGTGGGGAAAAAGACACTGGAAACATGGAGGCTGCTTGGAAGGTTTAATGGTGGATAGGACCACATGGCCTGGAGCTCCAGAGTGAAAGGGAAAAGATAAATAAAAAACAGGTGAGAAGAGAAGGTCAAGAAAGGGTGAGTTGCTTAGAATGTCTGGGTTTTATAACCTTTGTTGGGCCCCACCTTAGTGTTTCCTGTTCCTGTGTAAGAAATGTATCCAGTTTGTAGGCTTTACGGTTCTGGAGTTTTTGTGATGATGCATGAGTGGTATTTCGCTTTTATATATATAGATTAAGGAAAGTTGTGCTGAAAAGCCTCAGAGAAACACTTTGGCTCTAATTATAGGAATTGGGAATTTATGAAAGATGATAAAACCCTTGCAATTTTATTTTGTGGGAGAAGATAATGCTCCATCCTAGTTAGGGTGGCCACTTGATATGCTAACAAGATGATCTTTTTATCTTAAGCCTATCATATGTAATAAAAACCAACAAATCCTTGATTATCAGTAACAGTGTAGCAGTTGTCCAGTGTATCAAAATACAAAATCCTCATCAAAATATAACTTTTGACGATTTTTACAGAAATGAAGGGCATCTAGACACCTTTCCTTTGAAGGGGGATTCCTTAATGGAGCTTATCCAAAAGGGTCATGGGAATGAAGTAGAAAGCTGTTTGCAATTTGACACTGTATAAAAGAAAGATTTTGCAAAGACTATGCTTGGATAAAAGTAAAGTTTTCTTCTGTCTGCAAAGGAAGTTTCTGTTTCTTTGTTTTTTTTAAATTATTCTAAAATCTACGTCCAAGCCTTGCCATCCCACTTTCCAACATGAAAAATCCTGGGGAGACTTTCCTTCTGATGTCTCCCATTGGAAATTAATTGTAGTAACTATTTTTTTTACAGAGAAAGACTGGGGACAAACACTCATCTCTCAACTATTTTCTTGTAAATTGCAATCCAAAACTTTGTTCCCCACTGAGAATTTTGCTGAAATGTTCTTCTTCATTAAAAAAAAATAGACAAACCACAAGTAATTGCTTTTCATCTCATTGAATGAGACTGGCGAAACCCTTCAGAATAGATTTTTCCACAGAATGATAACTGATTTCTCTTCATTTTTTACATAATTCACCAAATATCTTTTTTTCTTCCAAACTTCAGATTGATATAACTTTATGCATGCATTCATCCAATAGGCATCCACCTTCCCTTAGTTGGGTTCTAATACAATTACAAAATGCTGAATGACAGCAATAGCACTTAGCAATAGCACTTAGATTTATATACTCCTTTAGAGTGCTTTGCAGCCCTCTCTTAATAGTTTACATTATCAGCATATTGCTCCCAACAATTTGGGTCCTCATTTTACCAACCTCGGAAGGATGGAAGGCTGAGAAAAACTTGAGCGTGGTGAGATTTGAACTGCCAAATTGCAGGCAGCCAGCAGCCAGCAGATGTAGCCTGCAGTACTGCACTCTAACTACTGCGCCACCACACAGATCCTATTCTTAAAGAAAGAGCTTTTCTTTAACCATAAAAACATGAGAGCATCATGAATATATTTATATATATTTTTTAGTTTTAAACACTGCTTCCATTCAAAAATAGATTTAGATCCTTTCATGAATGTCTTGTGCAATGAAAGCCAGTTTACCAATCACAGTGAATCGAAATCACAGTGAATCTTTTGCATTAGAATCAGAAGCATGCTGTATTGAACCTCTCTTCCTTCTATGACAATACTCTCAAACATATTTTATGTTGGTTTATTGGATTCTGATTCATCAGATGTTTTATATACAGTAAATAGATGCTTTAAAAAGAACTAATCCATAGCTGACCCTGGAGAAAAATATATCAGAATGCAAAAACTAAACAGAATCCTCAATCAGCATTGGAGTGTTCTCCTTAGACATCATGATTGAAGCCAGATAGGGAATAAGGAAATCTCCAGGAAGGGTTGCTTCATAATCCAGTTCTTCCTAATCAATGCTCCTTTCAAAAACCCATGAAAAAGGAATGGTAGCTTTCTAGGCTTGTCGTTACAAATAACACTGAAAAATAAGGATATGAAAAATAAGGACAATACAAATTTGTTGAACATCTGCAGGGTATAATTTTAACATGGGTATTTAACTTGAGTTTTAAGGATGGAACTGGGTGTATTTTCCCTTGAAGTGCTGATAAAATATTCATTTCCACCCATATTTTACCCAAACGTCCATAAACAAACCTCAAATATTAAAATTATGCCATTAAATTTTACCATTTTGGCATCAAATGTCAACAGCCATAATTCCAGGATGTAGAAGACTTTTGCACTAGTAATCCTTTGAAATTTAACCATTAGGCCCCAAATTTTAGCCTCACCACCTCCATGTCCTCTGCTCTTCTCAGTAGTCATCTTTCTGGCAATTGTCCATTCAACTCATGCAGTTTCTCAACCCAGCCTACAAAGAGTTCAGCTGAGCCGTTCTGCCTCCCAGAACATAATAGGGTTTCCATTTCTAATGCTGGGTGTATATGTGAAGACCAGGAATTTGAATGTGTGTGAATGTGTGTGTTTTGTGAGTAGAAGAGCAAGAATGGGAATCCACGCAGTCCTTCCATAAAAATTATTAAAATTACCAGTATGACTGACTTAATTTTCCATTTTTGTTTTTATTTTAGTTCTTTTCCCTTAATTTTTATTGCTGATAATATATATACAGAAAAATACTTAATTATAATAAAGTGTGTGTGTGTGTATTTGTGTGTGTGTGCATGTGTATACAATACTTCAGAACTCATTCCATTCTCCTTAGGAGCCTGTTGTACTTCCACGTGGGTTTATGCCATAATAAATGCATTCATCTTTAAGATATCAGATAATTTTCTATTGTTTTCTCCACAAACACTAAAGGATATATTAAGAATCTTATTATTTCCTTTAATAATATTATTTAATTGTCTACATCCTTAAATAAGAATAGAATAGACAAATAGAAACATTGCTAAATTCTTTTAGAATATGTTTTGCCAAAGGCTGAATTTAGGAATAATTGCCAATAACAGTCATTTGGTGAAGAAAAATGGGAATATTTTAAATATAATAACATTAAAGTGACAGAATTATATAGTGCAGTCCACCTTTAATGTGCAACTAACTGACATGGCTTATTTATAATATATTTCGGATTATATATTTAACCTAGAACACATATAATGCAATATATTATAGAGTTATATTGTTATATATTATTTATTGTTGAATGTACTGTTTTATTCTGTCATCCAGAGTTTGGTGTTAATATGGGCAGCTATTCAAATGCTTTAAAACAAAAACACAAGTAGCTCTGAACTTATGACACCAACGGGAACAGGAATTTGTGTCTTAAGTTGTTGTCACAAGTCAGGTTGCGCCTGATTTTATGACAATGTTTAAGATACTCTTTGGGTGAATAGCACGGTCATTAAGTAAATCCCGCTTCCCCAATAATTGTTTTTTGCTGGAAATCAGCAAAAACATTGCAAATCATGATCACATGATCACAGGAAGTTGCAATCGGTTGTAAATGTGAGGCAGTCATGGAGGTTGTGTAAGAGGTACTGTGAATATAGACTATAAGTCACTTTTCCCAAGGTTGTTATAATTCTGAACCATCGTTAAACAATCATAAATTGGGGACTACCTTGGATTTACTACAACTTTGATCTTTATTTATTAAAAATACATTTTAAAAGGTGAACTAGAAAGATGGATCATGGGTCCTTGGTACTCTCTGAGCTTGGTTGTTTTCTTGCAGACATTTTATTACCCAAATGGTGGGAGTGGGGTTTGCTCTCATTTTGTATTCTCCCCCTCTCCATGTTGGTGGGAGTGGTCTTAGTGATTTCTTGATTGGGCTGCTGTTTCTGTTAGCTTGTTTGACAATACATTGATTGGAATATTTTTTGCTTCTAGTTTGTTGCTCTTAATGTCAATCTTGATGTTAATCTCTGCTCACCTGGGTGTTGATTGTTGGTGAGGAGGTGTTTTGGTGTTTTTGTTCCTTCTTTGGCTCATTGATTATCTCTTTTGAATGGTATATAGATGTTGTTTATGTCTTTGTGTCCATTGATGGCTAATTTGTCAGAATGCTGGGCTTCTAGGAATTCTCTAGCATTTTTGGACTAGGATTGTCTAGGATAGTCATAGTTTCCCACTTCCAATCATCCAGATCTGAACACCCTTCAGGAGAGCAAGCTTCCATTCCTTGGCCCAGCTCCTGCCCATCTAACAGTTTGAAAGCATTGCAAATGTGAGTAGATAGGTACCACTTTGGTAACCTTCCATGCACCTTTGGCATATAGCTATGCTGGCCACTTGATTATGGAAATATCAATGCTGGTTCCCTCAGCCAAGAAACAGATCCCTAGAGTGAGACATGACTGGATAGGGAAACCTTTACCATTTTTTACTTTATACTTTAAAAAGTATAAGACTTCCACTTAGCTTATTTTTTCTAAAAAAATAAAATAAAAATACATTAGCAACCAGAGCTGGATGAATATTCTGAATCCCTAGGTAGATTTTAGTTATCAGCATTTGCCAAATTTTCTAACCTTTACATTAAAGACATTGATGGTAGTTCAAGCCAGTCATTGTTTTGTTTATATTTGCCATCAGTACTTACAATGAGTCATTGCTGTTTGGTGTTACAGTGATGGGGATTACTCACAGACAGCTCCTTATTTTGGAGCTATTAGAAAAATGCTGTCTTGGTCAACAGAAATTTCTCTTGCTCAAGAGATTTTGCACCAAGATTTTGCACACTTAAAATGTATTTCCCCATCAGATCCTATGTGTCCACCAACTAATTGGAAATTCTGCAGCATCTGAATGTCAAGTGGTTTTTTTTTTGCCAATCTTCTTCATCCCAATATCAATATAAATGAATAATGCATCAGAGGCATTCTATATTCAAGCCTCACTCCTTCCTTCATTGCCTAAATGATGAATATTTTGATGTTACAAAGCACCAGTGCTTAGTGTGAAATTGACTGGGAACCATTGTGATGCAAAATGACTAATTTGCTTAGGCTTTGAACTGTCACACATTGTGTGTATGTATGTGAGTGTGTATGCTTTTGTTGATTAAATAATATTGACTTTAAGCACTGGGGTAATTTGATCATTCTTTAAAGTTTGGCATTTTAGTTGCTCTAAGATTTTTGTGAGACCCAATTCAAGAAATATTAAACTATCTTAGTCCTTCTAGGATGAAAGTATCATTTAATTACCCTCTAATTATTTTTAGAACCATACTAGTAACAGTCCCAACCTCATTCTAGGTTGTAATTATAAACATGATTATTGGATTGAGCAATTATTAAATCAAACTGTAAGGTAGAAGTAGTAAGCACAAGTAAAAGTGCTTACTTTAAAGTGAAATTAGAAAAAGGAAAAGAAAGAAAAAAGTGAGGCAAAATGGTAAGAAAAGCATTAAAAGAAAATATAATTAGAAACAAGAAACAAGAAGAGAAAAACGTTGAAGAAATATATATGAAAGATCAGAAGTGACTCCTTGTCTTTACAGCAGTTACAAGGTAATCCTCACACTTTTCTCTTTAAAATTATTTCATAATTACCTTCTTCCTGTACTCAACCCATTTTAATCAGCAATTCCATAAATTAGCAATTCATTTTTCCCATTTCCAGGAAATTTCATAGGAGGTTTTTAGTCTTTAGGGAAAGTCGCCTTATTTCTGATTAAACATGGCAGTTTTGCCATGTCTCTCATAATCATAGACCATCCTTCTATTGTCTTTCAGTGTTTTTCCATCTTTGTGCATATAATAGCCTCACTACTAGTCACCCTATGCCTGTGATGGCGAACCTATGGTACGCGTGCCAGAAGTGGCACCCAGAGCCATTTCTGCCGGCATGCGAGCTGCCGCCCCAGATCAGATGTACTGCGCATGCACACGCGCCTCCAGCCAGCCAGCTGATTGTTGGGTATCTGCCATGCATGAGTTGGGGGAACGGTGCGCACATGGCGTGCAGCACGTACAGGGATTGCACGTGCATGCACAGAGGAGTGCAGCACACAGGGGGTCATGCATGCATGTGCAGAGGCACGCAGCATGTGGGGGGGTCGCATGCACATGTGCAGGGGTCGGGGGGCATGCATTCAGTGCATTATGGATGGAGGGACACATGCACACAAACTGCGCATGCACATGCACACTTTTGACACACGAGGATGAAAAGGTTAGCCATCACTGCCCTATGCCAAACCAATCCTCCATAGGTTTATTTTTTTAATTGATTATCCATAAATCTCAATAAAAAAGTTTCAGTTTCATTTGAATATTAATAGTTAGCATCAGTGTCACCTATGGTCCTTTAGACTGGAAGACAGAATAGCAGTTTGAAGCTCTCATGCTTAGTGTCCGTCATATACACAAAAACTGTCCATCCTGTTTACACATAGCAGGGTGAATAAAAATCAATGACTTTTTTAAAAAAATCAGATTTTTTTTAATTTAAATCAGATTTTTTTAAATAAAAGGCTTTTTGAGGAAAATATATTACCATCCAAAGGTTATTCCATCATGAAATTATTAAGGTAATGATTATTTTTCTCCTTCCTAAGTACAACAGAAAAGTTGTCCAAATATGAATGATTAACCTATTAAACTGGGGATAAAAAAACTAATATGAAAAGTTGTTATTCTAAAAATCTTCATTTACTTGTATATTAAAGTTATACCAGCAACAATTAGTCTTTATGTAGAAAACTATGATTTAAATCAAGCCTTACTGACTAGTGATTTTAAATCATGATTTAAATCGTGAATTAAATCAGTTTGACACCCTTACACATAGTAACAACAGTGATGGCTGTTGCTGTTGTCATTAGCTTTACTGGTATGATCAGCAACTTTTATATTCTGCTTTTCTTCTGATTTGTTTATTAAACAAACAAACAAACATTTACATGCCACCCACCTCCCTCTTAAGGTGAGTCTGGGTGATTAGTTGCTTAACCCATGGAGTTTTCAATTTTCTTCTGTCCCTACAACTATTCTCTAAGGGGCTGACAAAGAGAAACTGTCCCTAAATCATCCAGTGAGTTTGGCATGCCTGATGATGATGAGTTTCTCTTGTTGTCCATTAACAACTTAACTACTGTGCCACATCAGTTCAGAGAAGTGTGTAAGGGAAGTATCAGAATTAGACACATTGATGTCTAATATGATATACTTATTTTTAATGTGGATAATTGTCATTCATCTCTACCTTCTTATTCAGTGACAGCAAATCCTCAGTAAAATCTTTCTCTTTGGTCATAGATAGTATACAGGTTTCTAATGAGTTGTGGTTGCATAGTGGTTAGAATGCAATATTGCAGGTTAACTCTGCTCACTGCCAGGAGTTTGATTCCTTCGATCCTGACTGGCTCAAGGTTAACTCAGACTTCCATCTTTCTGAGGCCAGTAATGAAGAGCCAGATTCTTGGGGAAATGTGCTGACTCTGTAAACTGTTTAGAGAGGGCTGTAAACCCTGTAAACTTACATGTATATATGAAACGATATATACGTGTAAGTGATATTGCTATTTCTTACTCAAAGCACACTGTTTTGAACAGAATTTGGGAACTCAGAATCTGCTCTGCAATTCTGATATTGCAAAAAAAAAAATCCATCTTAGTAGAGCAGTTTTTTCTTCTCCCTCCCCATCAAGAAAACTGAGCACCATTATTTGAAACACTTTATACTGAATATTGTTTAGCTCTAAGGTAACTTTTTTTTTAAAAAAAATCTAATTTTGTTGTAATATAACGTTATGATTCATTGCATCTAGTCCAAGAGAGATGAATCATCCTTGGCAGTTATTTCGATAGAAATGAAGAATAATAATAAAATCTTTTTTCCATTTACTGTAATAAACATTAATGCTGGGAAGTGGTTAAAAGCAATGTAACTAACAGCTGTTGTGGATAGATATTTAGATATAAATTCATTAAAATGCTGGTAACAAATCACTGTTCCATTATTTCAGCTTATCCAATGGGGGCTTGAGCTCCAGCAAGCCACCAAATAGGTTTATTCCTAAGTGAAAATTCCATCTCTATAAATGAGGAAATAAAATCTACATGGCAATAAAATGAGTTTTATATTACTTCATGCACAATAGAGAAACATCTGACAGCTGATCCGTTTATTTCAAGAATTTCATTCTGCATTTAATTTGCTAGCACAGCCTTCCCTAACCTGATGCCCTCCAGATGTGATAATTCCCAGAATCCCTTGCCTTTCTGGATAATGCCAACAAGAAAATGTGGAAATTGAAATCCCACAATGACTGAGTCCTAAGCTGAGAAAGGTTATAAAAGAATTCATTAGTTTTTCTCTCTTTCTTTTTCCCTACAGAGATTTGTACATTAGAAATTTAAGACCTACCATTTAAATTCACACTGCAAATAGAATGTTGTCAACATGTTTGTAACTACTTGTATGTTTTCAGTTCAGGATCAGAGATGAATGGTAGCAGACAGAAAAAGAGATGTGTGCATTGGACATACATGAAATCTTTAGAGAAAGATAAGTACGCAGAACATTTTTCATAGTGGTCATAGGAGGCATTTATATTTCTTCTGTGTAATGTCTTATGTCTATATGTGCTTGACTGTGTGATGCACTAGGACAGGTGTGTGTGTCAAACTGGTGGCCCATGGGCTAAATGCGTCATGCATTGGCCATGCCCACCCCAGCTCTGTGAATGGAAAAAAAGTCACGAAACATCATGTAACAGCAGCAAGACATGGCAAGTTTAACACCAATGCACTAGGAAGCACAGATGAGGAGGCTCTGAATCTTGTGACTGGGAGGAGCTCAGCAAGGAGCAGCCGGCAACATTATGAGCAATCACCTAACTATTTCTCCCCTAGGGATGCTTTGTGGAAAATTTTTCTACATCCCCTCCTGCATTTTGTAATCTAATTTGGCTCACTTTCTAACTTGATTTTTATATAGAACCATGGTGGCACAGTGATAAATTCAGTACCGCAGTACTGTTAGAATGCAGTACTGCAGGCTAATCTTACTAACTGCCAGCAGTTCAATCCTGACTGGCTCAAGAGTGACTCAGCCTTTCATCCTGCCTCAGATGGTAAAATGGGGACCCAGATTGTTGGGGGCAATATGCTGACTCTGTAAACTGCTTAGAGAGGCCTGTAAAGCACTATGTAAAGTAGTATATAAGCTAAGTGCTATTGCTATTGCCAAATTTATTTATCAAATCTTAATAGGCATTCTGGTCAGTGTACAAATAAAATATTAAACACAAAAACAGTATATATATTTTTAAAAAACTTTTTTTTTACTGAATTCTTCCTTATACATCATTTGAATTAATTCTGTTCAGGTTTTAGACAGTCATCATCACACTGGTGAACAGAGTCCCAATTCCCTGTATTTTTTAAAATTGGAAATAATGAAAGTATAAAGTCTTATTCTAATTGATGTTAGAAAGGGAGGGTGCATGGAATTAAAAATAAAAGTGGAATTATGAATGTTGGCTCTCAGTGGGCATGAGCATGACTCACACATCATAATGAGTGAGTGGACTTAAAATAGAATCTATCATGGCTTTGATTCATTGGGAGTTGAGATGATGGAATGAAGGTGTAAACAAACCAACTTCATGCAGCAAGAATATGGGCTTTTTGGCAAGGTTCGTCCCTCAGTCCAAAAGAGATCCTTGATTAGCAATTTATCAGTCTGGCAAAGAGCATATATTGAGAGCCACTTTTATTTCTTAGGTCTTTAATCTCTTTTGTACAGTAGAAAAAAGCCCATGTTCCTTGGAGTGATTCTTATAAGGCTACTTTCCCCTCTGTTGAAGTAGTTCTTCAGACAGAGAGTTGTTTTTCTTCTGTGGCTTGGCTGGACACTTCAAAGGATAACCCAGACACTTAAGCATCTCGTTTTTCAGACCAAGGCAAGATCCGATAACCACTTCAGCTGTCCAAAGATGGAAAGCAATCAGGTTGACATTTGGAAGAGGAAATCAAATACAAAGAAAACAAAACTTTGAGTACAGCACAAAGAGAATATGTATCCCTTTTAGGTAACTGATATAAAGGACTTACCTGTTAATGCAAAGGACTTCACAAAGATAAATAGATACTTTAAAAGAAAACCAGACTCTCAAACTGGTACTTTAAAATAGAAATACAGTGATGCATGTATTACTTTTCTATTTAAGAATTAAATACTACTTACTTCCTACCAGTTTTGAACTGTTGGTAAAGCTTTAATAATAAATGTCCATAAAAACAACAAAGCACAATAGATATAAAATACAAAAATGAAATAATATAGAATTAAAAAGCCAGGGTAAATACATATTTTATTCTTTTCTTTAAGTGGTAAATGCACAGGCTTTGGCTGAACTCCAATGGTTGAAGTTTTACAAACCAACCTTACCACAGACAATGTCAAACCCGCAAAATTTATCATACTGTTGATTTTAGCTTGGTCTGAATTGTCTAACAGGTTATCATGGGTTCCCAGCCTTTTCCTTAGCATGCTATGCAAACACTTTGTTTCTGAGTTTTGATCATCTGAGTGTCAGGTTTAGAACATGGACTGAGTTACATCTCTAAGGTTCCTATTTCAGTTGAGAACTCCAGGCACAAGAGAGCTTTCAAATTTCCTTCCTGAACAACTAGATCTATAACTTTCCCTTCTGGTTGGGGAGGTGATTAACAAGAGAAAGAAGAATCATTGATGACATTAACGTAGGTCATACAAGAATTTTGCAAATGAATTTGTTGGGAAAGGAAACTCATCTCCATGCTTGGGAATGTTTTGATCAGAATTGAGCACTCTGAACTTACCAAAAAGTTGACCTTTCCTCTAATAGAGGGATATTGAGATGAAGAAATTGATCCTTTA
Organism: Bungarus multicinctus; assembly: GCA_023653725.1. Lineage (NCBI taxonomy): Eukaryota > Metazoa > Chordata > Lepidosauria > Squamata > Elapidae > Bungarus > Bungarus multicinctus. Next base: position 7,763,411 of record CM042837.1, read on the forward strand.
AGCAATAGGGTACCTTCAGACGTGCAATTTCCTTTGTTTTCTTTAATTAGAATTGGAAGATCTAACAAGTAAAAAAATAGGGTATAGGACAAAGATAGAATTGAAGAATTTTAAACCTGTTTGTCATTATATCTAGACATAAAGAAGGAGAAATAAAATACTAGGATTAAACTAGATCCAAACTTGACCTAATAGAGATATCTGGAAGAAGCTTTGATCCACATGGATGGGATATAAAAAGGTTCATTTTAGGAAACTATTTCCTGATGACTTTATTTTTTTAAGTGTGGGAAAGTCTTTTGAGAGCACTTTCGAACAAACATTTCCCCTATTTTATCCATTTCCTGTCACAAGATGATCTGGAGACCATTACATCTGGAATTAGTTTGCTTCCCGTGGTTAATTTATAATAACTTGTTTCAAATACCAACAATTTACCACAAAATGAGGTTAGTCATATTACTTTTTCCTAATTTTTCTATTTTTGTTTTTCTAAATACACTTATTAAGGTTCACTGATATATTTCACTAAGACTATAATTAACTGAATTAGGGAATTTTATCAGTGACTCTCAAAAAGAAAGAGAAGCTCTATTTATTTATTTATTTATTTATTTATTTATTTGTTTGTTTGTTTATATTTATACTCTGTTCCTCATTCATCAGCCTCCTCCTGGTTTTATCCACAACAGCCCTCTGTGAGGTAGGTTTAGTTGACAGAGAGTGGATGGTCCAAAGCCATTCAGTGAAGGTAAAGCTGATTTTCCTTGCTTCTAGTGGTTAATTAGAACCATTACGTAAGAACCACTTATCTCATATAAGCTGCCTGTAAGCCCTGAAGCCATTTTGGAGCATCTTCAGGGATGCCACATCAAGGCTGGTTGGAGCTGTGGGAACATGTGAGGGAGAAGATAGAGATAGTGGGGGAATGTGTAGCCAAAATAAAATTATTTCCCTTGGGAGCCAAGGAGGTTCACACCAGGTGCTGGCAAGGCATAGACTAAAGCCAACTGGAGTTGGCATAGACTAAAGCTGTGACCTGGTTGGACTATGTGATGCACGTATGACCTGGGGGAAAGAACTTTGGGTTTTGATTTGGGTGGGGAAAATCTCAGGACCTTCAGAGTCAGGTTTTCACCAGCTGTGCCAATATGACATTCCTAATAAATTTATGCCCTGAGGAAAATCCAGGCCTCAGAGTTTTGACTGCGTTGGGTATGTTAATTGGAACCCTGACACGGTCCTTATTAAGCAAGGTCTACAACAGGGGTCCCCAACCCCCAAGCCATGGCCCACTACCAGTCCATGGCCTATTTAGAATTGGGCCATGAGAGTAGTTGGCCAGAGCACACGCGCGCAACACACACACAGAGTTCAACTTGCCGGAGGCCAGCCTGCTGCTTGTGCAGCTTAGTTCCCTCTACCTCCCCAACCACGCTGCCAAACCACAAAGGTTGGAGACCTCTGATCTAGAAGTTTAGGGCTCATTTTCATCTATCCTGCTTGTTCGTTTCCATTCCAGAATAAAGAAGTTCAAATTCCCAGTGGAAATAGTGGGTAACTGAGTTTAAACATGCTTGGGATAAATACATATCCATCACTGGATAAAAATAAAATAATATATATTTTTTTTATAAATAATAAATAAATAATAAGGCCCCTTTAATCAAAGGGCAGACTCAATGGACCACTAGGTTTTTTTCCTGATGTCAGTTTTCTATGTTTCTAAATGGGGAAAATCTTCACATACCTGCAAACCTGTTAAAATCTCAGACTTTTGGCTCACATTTCAAAGTTATGTGCTGTCCAGTAAGAGTCAGGGTTGCAGTCTCATGACCATAGCAAACCATGAAGTCATTATGTCAGGTTTTGAATAAAGTCTTGGGGTTGGTTCTGTTTGTTGAGCTTCTGCATAGAATCTAACTTGAAGTACTGTGGGAACTGGCCACCCTTGGAGTATCTTTACTTTCATTATTAAGGAGCTCCTGACAGCTGGTAAGAAGATTTGGGCATCGTCTTTCTTTGTATGTAAATCTATTTGCTTGAACTAATAATAAAGCTTAAAATCCCTTTATTGGGTGTGCTGCTGCATTCATTCTCTCTGGATCCAAAAAATCCAATTGCTTGGGCACCTGATCATTCCCCTGACACCTGGCAAAACAGATGATTGCAGAATCAGCTCCAATTCTTTGTAGCCCATTGTCTTTACTGTAAGTGTTGTCCTATTTGTTAATTTCTGTTCATTTTACATCAGATTTACTCATGTTCCTACACAGAAAGCATAAATGCCATCTTCTTCTTTATTTTTATTATTGCACAACTCAAATAGAAGGGGATGGAAGGAGAAAGTATAACAGATTAGAAAACTCCAGAGAACAGTAAGGGGTCCTTTTACAGCAAGACAAATCTTCACAAATGTCCATTGATACCAAATTCTAATATTAGACCTGATAGTGAATATGTTACTCAGGCCATCTTTAGAAATAGAAAAGAAACTTTGCTCATTCTCATTTGAAAAAACTGAATGGAATGAAATTCACTCATTCCCATTTGAAAAAACTGAATGGAAAACAGTTCAGAATTTTGCAAAATGATTTGCATTTCAGCCCATGGTGAGTTAAGCGATGCCTCTTGCAGTGTCTGGAGGCTGTTAGGGACCGGATGGGGAGTAATGGGTTGAAACTGAACTGTGGAAAGACTGAGTGGCTCTGGGTTTGGGGCTCTTTGGCCCATGGAGAATTGCCACCTTTGATCTTGGATGGGGTGGCACTGCCCCAAGCAGACCCTGTGTGTAATATGGGGGTTCTCCTGGACTCGCAACTCCTGCTCAAAGAGCAGGTGGCAGTCATGGCCAGGAGGGCCTTTTCACAACTGCAGTTGTGTGCCAGTTATGCCCTTTCCTGGACCAACAATCCCTACTCACAGTCACTCATGCCCTAGTAACCTCCTGTCTTGACTATTGCAACACGCTCTACATGGGGCTGCACCTGAAGAGCATCCAGAAGTTCCAGTTGGTGCAAAATGAAGCAACCCACTTGGTTTTGTGCAGACCTCAGTGTGCACATATATTACCTCACCTGTGGGAATCGCATTGATTGCTGATTTGCTTCAAGGTGCAATTCAAGATGCTGATTGTCACCTTTAGAATATTATAGAATAGAATAGAATAGAATTCTTTATTGGCCAAGTGTGGTTGAACACACTAGGAATTGGTCTTGGTGCAAATGCTCTCAGGGTACGTAAAAGAAAAATACATTCATCAAGAGTCAAGAATCATCAGGTACAACACTTAATGATAGTCATAGGGCACAATAAGCAATCAAATCACATTAGGAAACAGGCAATAGAAATCGTAAGTATACAAGCGACAAAGGTACAGACATACAGTCACAAGTGGAAGGGGAGGGTGATAAGGAGTGATGAGAAGATTAACAGTAATAGTAGTGCAGACTTTGAAATAGTTGAACAGTGTTGAGGGAATTATTTGTTTAGCAGAGTGATGGCTTTGGGGAAAAAACTGTTCTTGTGTCTAGTTGTTCTGGTGTGCAGTGCTCTATAGCGTCGTTTTGAGGGAAGGAGTTGAAACAGTTTATGTCCGGGATGTGAGGGGTCTGTAAAGCCCTCTATGGCTTGGGACCAGGTTATCTGAGGGACCATCTCTTACCGGTGACATCTACTCAACCTGGAGCAGGGAGACAAGGAATATTGTGGGTCCCATCCCCTAGGGAGATACATTTGGCAGGAGTGAATGGCCTTCTCCGTGGTGGCTCCCTCTTTCTGGAACATCATTCCCCCAGACATTAGACCGGCCCCCACTCTAACATTCTTTTGGAAGGTGCTGAAGATGTGGGTCTGTCAGTGGATCTGGGGAACCCAGAACAAGTTCGAGCCCATTGAATGGTTTGTATGAATGTGTGTTGTTATCTTGGTGGAGGGATGGCGGTTATTATTTTACTAATTTTTTTTATTATTTTGCTTCTTTTATATGGTTTTATATCCGTGTAAGCAACCCTGAGTCGCCATGTGCGAGTAAGCGGTAATATACATTTTCTAAAATAAATAATTAAATAAATAAATTTTGGAAAATATATAGAATGAATCATTATAATATTACTCTTTTTGAAAACTGTCCATATTAGGAAAAATTGATACAAAAGTATGTTAATTGGGAAAGAGTCGCACGCACACACATTTTTTATACAAATGCAGCTTTTTAATACATAAATTTAGATCAAAACAGAGACAGTTGCCAATAATTTACATTTGGGAGAATAGAAACAAAATAAAATAATCAGATCTAAATTCTTTTGAACATATAGAAAATTGAATTTGTCTATTTCTGATGCATGGATTGATTTGTGGTAGGTTCAAACTAAGTGTGGGCTGCAGAGGTTGTTGTTTACAATTGTAATTTTATTTTATTGCATCAAAGTCTGCACCATGTTGCTGATCTATTCAAATTCAGGAAAAGTCTTTTTTACTTTTTAAGGACATTATATGCTCTCTTTGTGTTCCAGTTGAGTGCAGAATGATTCCAAGTATCACTGGAGTTATCTGTTTTTTTGGAAAACCTCTGAGGAGTTGGCTCCCAATATGCTGGGGTACTTACAAGCCCTCTGACAACATGGAGGGAAGCCCAGCCAAAATTATGTACATGCAGAAAAACAAAGTACTTCATTTGGCAATACCCTTGATGAAACTGAAATAGAAATTTCCCCACAGATTCTTGTGGAATCTACATTTGAAATTTCTCTTTGCAAACTGAAGAAGTCTATCTTCTTTAAATGTTGCTCAAAAATACTGCATAAATTGATCGTTAGATTATTTATAATCTTCCTTATATTAATGAAACGCAAAGGTTGTTCTCAGTGGGGGAAGAGTTGGAAGAGGGACTATCATATTCTATAATTTATTTTATTTATTTATTTATTTTAGGTTTTATATACCGCCCTTCTCCCGAAGGACTCAGAGCGGTGAACAGCCAACTAAAATACATGTAGACAAATATAAATAGTTAAAAAAAAATTAAACCCTAGGCTGTCCCTATAAAAATCTAAAAACCCCCAATTAAAATAAATTAAAACTTTGTACACCCATCCCAACTAATCTAAAAACCCCATTTAAAAATCCCATTTGAGTCAGCTCAGGCCGGCCTGCTCGAAGAGCCAAGTCTTCAGGTCACGTCTGAAGGCCCTCAGGTCACTGGTCGTTCGTAGTCCAGGGGGCATCCCGTTCCAGAGGGCGGGTGCCCCCACAGAGAAGGCCCTGTTCCTCGGGGTCACCAGGCGACACATAGAAGGCGTCGGGACCCGGAGGAGACCCTCTCTGTGGGAGCGCACCGGTCGGTGGGAGACTACCGGCAGAATGCGGTCTTGTAAGTATCCTGGTCCGATGCCATGGAGCGCTTTAAAGACCAAAACCAGTACTTTAAAGCGAACCCGGAAGGCCACCGGCAACCAATGCAGCTTGCGCAGGAGGGGCGTCACGTGGGAGTATCTCGACGCCCCCATAACTACCCGCGCGGCTGCATTTTGTACCAGTTGAAGCCTCCGGGTGCTCCCCGCAGGGAGCCCCATGTAGAGGGCATTACAGTAGTCCAGACGGGAGGTGACCAGGGCATGAGTGACTGTGCGTAAGGCGTCCCGATCAAGAAAGGGCCGCATCTGGCGTATCAGGCGAACCTGATAAAAAGCCCCCCTGGAGACGGCCGTAATATGATCTTCCAAAGACAGCCGTACATCCAGGAGGACACCAAGATTGCGGGGCCCTTCTGTGGGGGTCAAGATCTCATCCCCAATAGCCAGCGACGGAGTCAGCTGACTATATCGGGCCGCCGGAAACCACAGCCACTCGGTCTTGGAAGGGTTGAGTCGAAGCCTGTTCTCGCCCATCCAGTTCTGCACAGCCTCCAGGCAACGGGCCATAGCCTCCACAGCATCATTGGGGTGGCTTGGGGTGGAGATGTAAAGCTGAGTGTCATCAGCATAAAGATGGCATTTCACCCCAAAACCACGTATGATCTTTCCCAGCGGCTTCACATAGATGTTGAACAGAAGAGGAGAGAGGACCGACCCCTGAGGCCCCCCACACATGAGGGGCCTAGGGGTGGACCTCTCCCCCCCGTCAACACAAATTGCGAGCGGTCCGAGAGGAAGGACGAGAACCACCGCAAAACGGTGCCCCCAATTCCCAACCCCTCCAACCGCCGCAATAGGATACTATGGTCAATAGTATCAAAAGCCGCTGACAGATCTAAGAGGACCAGGACAGAGGAATAACCTCTGTCACGGGCCCTCCAGAGATCATCTACCAACGCGACCAATGCTGTTTCGGTACTGTGCCCGGGCCTGAAGCCCGATTGGAACGGATCTAAATAGAATGCTTCCTCCAGATACTGAGGGAGCTGACGCGCCACCATACTCTCAACAACCTTCGCCACGAAGGGAAGGTTGGAGACAGGACGATAGTTATTCAAAAGAGCCGGGTCCAGGGAAGGCTTCTTGAGGAGGGGCCGCACCACTGCCGTTTTCAGGGCGGTCGGAAGCGCCCCCTCTGTCAACGAAGCGTTGACAATCCCCTGGAGCCAGCCTCGTGTCACCTCTCTGGAGGTAGAAACCAACCAGGAAGGGCACGGGTCCAATAAACATGTGGTGGCATTCAGCCTCCCCAGTAATCTGTCCACACCCTCGGCGGTCACAGGATCGAACTCGTCCCAGATAACCGTCTCAAGACCTGCTCCGGACACCTCCCCCGGGACCACCCAACTGGAGTCCAGCCCATCCCGAATCTGAGCGATTTTATCATGCAGAAATCGGGAAAACTCTTCTGCCCTACCCTGCAAGAGGTCCTCCCACGCTCTCGGCTCAAGCAGGGAGCAGGTCACTCTAAACAGGGCAGCAGGCCGATTTTCTGCCGACGCAATAAGGGCGGAGAGGTGTGAACGCTTCGCCGCCTCTATCGCCACTAGGTAGGTCCTAATATAGGACCTCACCTGTGTCCGGTCAGACTCAGCACGACTGGCCCTCCAGATGCCCTCCAGACGTCTTTTCCGGCATTTCATCCCCCTCAGCTCCCCCGTAAACCACGGAGCCAGGTGGGATCTATGCCGAGTCAGAGGTCGCAAAGGCACAACTCGGTCCAGAGCCTCAGCGGCCAACCTATCCCAGGTGGCCACCAAGTCTGTGGCCGAGTTATGAGCCAGAGTTTCAGGAAATGGCCCAAGCTCCATCTGAAACCGTTCAGGATCCATCAGGCGCCTGAGGTGGAACCATCTCCTCGGCTCCGCCTCCTTGAGATGGGGGGTGGTGGCACTGAAGTCCAGTCTAAGAAGAGAATGATCAGACCATGACAAGGGTTTTATAACTAAGTCCCCAGCACGATCATTCATCCACTGACCAGAGGCAAAAATCAGGTCCAGTGTGTGTCCCCCCGTGTGAGTGGGGCCAGAAACTAATTGGGTCAGATCCATGGCCGTCATGGAAGCCAGGAACTCCCGGGCCACCCCAGAGGTTTCCCCGAGCGAAGGCAGGTTGAAATCACCCATGACTAAAAGCCTGGGGGTTTCAACCGCCAGCCCGGCTATCACCTTGAGGAGCCCGGGCAGGGCCGATGACACGTGGCAGGGAGCCAGGTACGTTATCAACAGGCCCATCTGAACCCCCCGACCCCACTTCACAAAGAGAGACTCACAACCAGCCATCTGAGGAACAGTGGCCTCCCTAGGACAAAGGACTTCTCTAATAATCGCCGCCACCCCACCACCCCTTCCCTGAGACCTCGGTCGATGGAATGCTTGGAAACCTGGTGGGCACATCTCTACCAGAGGGACGCCACCCTCTGGGCCCAACCAGGTTTCGGTGACCCCCGCCAGGTCCGCACCCTCCTCCTGAATAAGATCGCAAATCAGGGGGGCCTTGTTAACGATGGACCTGGCATTACATAACATCAGCCGGGTACTCAGGGCCTGAGACTCTGCACAACCAGGCCTGCCAGACGGGTTGGGAGGGTCGGAGCGCGCCACCACTTGGAGACAGCGGGCACGCGATCCCCTAACCTGATATGGCCCTCTACCCCTGTCATATCTGCCCCTCCCACTTATGGTGCCAATGAGACCCGCCCCCTGCTGTCCGAATTGTGTTCGCCCCCACGACTCACGACCCTCTGGGCCCTCCCAGACGTGCACTCCAGCCTGGCTGACTCCAAACCCCCCCGGGTTATCCCCCAAACCCGGACCGGGTATCCTCCCTAACCCCAATAAGTTACCATACCCCAACCCTCTCTTCGTCACCCTCCCCAACCTTGATAAAACCCCGAATAAAAATTTAAAAAGTTTAAAACTCCTCTAAAACTCCTTTTTTGATGGCCATGCCACCTCTCCGGATCCCAGGAACCGTCCTTGAGGTAGGCCATCGATAGACCGGAGGGCCACTCCAGGGAGTGGGGGACCCTCCCGAGAGCCCGTAGTTCCGCCGAGGAGTATGATCTTCTAACCCTCGCCGTCGCCGGATCGGGGACCACCACCGAGGACATCGGCGTCCTTCGGGCCGGCCAGTCCCGCTGTTGCCCCTGCCATTTGCATCCCTGGGGGGAGCCTCCAGCCGCAGAATGGCCGCAGCGAAGTCTCCACCCCCCCCGTGGCTGCCGCGGTACCGTCCACTATCACCGACCGCGGCAGCCACAATGGCATGTAGACCATCTTTGGGGCCGCCGACATCCAGGCAGGGGACCTCCAAGGAGCCCCCGACCCCGGGGCAGCCCCAACAGCGTCGCTGCCACCGCCGCCGCCGCCCCAAAAGATCACCCGGGCGGCCTCCCGGTGGCTCTTCCAAGGCCTGGAACACCTCCAAACCCCTCGAAGCCCCCTCAATGGATGGGGGCCGAGGGGGGGGGCTGGGTCCACGCCCGCCATCGCTGCCGCCGCGGCCTCCGCGGCCTCCGCAAAATCACCGCCGCCGCCCCAAAGGATCACCTGGGCGGCCTCCCGGAGGCTCTTCTAATGCCCCGGACGCCTCCGAATCCCTCGATACCCCCTCCATACATGGGGGCCGAGGGGGGAGGCCGGCTCCACGCCCGACATCTCGGCCGCCGCGGCCGCCATGCCCGGCATCCCGGCTGCCGCGGCCTCCGCGGCCTCCACCGAATCGCCGCCGCCGCCCCAAGAAATCACCCGGGCGGCCTTCTGGCGGCTCCTCTGACACCCCGGATGGGGCGAAACCCCTCGACACCCCCTCAGCACATGGGGGTCAAGGGGGGAGGCTGGCTCCATGCCCGGCATCTCGGCCGCCGCGGCCTCCCCGCCCGGCATCTCGGTCGCCGCGGCCTCCGCAGCCTCCACCAAATCGCCGCCGCCACCGCCGCCACCCCAAGAAGTCACCCGGGCGGCCTCCCGGCAGCTCTTCTGGCGGCTCTTCTGTCGCCCCAAATGGGGCGAAACCCCTCGATACCCCCCCAGTACATGGGGGTCGAGGGGGGAGGCCGGCTCAACCGGCAAAAGCGGGCGCTCGGCGGAGCTCCCCTCGAACGGAGCTGCCGGTCGCCATCTTGTTTGAAATGTGTATAACTTGATGTCCTGGAAAAAAGACGAAAGGAAAGAAATGCAAACACAATCAAATATGTGCTTTCGTTTCACAATACCTCAATTGTTGATCTTAGATCATGCTTATATTTTCTTCCTCTAATAAATGATAAATAAACTGATGCTAGAAACAGCATGTTTGCGTTTGATCATTATCGGTGTAGCTTCCAATGCAATAAACATTGAGGTAGTCGATTTTGTCATTTAAATGTCAAAAATGACATTTAAAAAGTACCTATGTTTTCTTCAGGTGTTTGGTTTAAGTCAATAACCGGCTAACATTGTGGCTTGCATTTGAAATTACAACAGTTTAATTATTTCATGTTTTTAATGAAATTGAAACATGTTTAATTATTTAAACAGTTTAATTATTTCCTGTGATTAATGATCAAAATACAAGCTGAAATGAAATGTATGTATGTATGTATGTATGTATGTATGTGTGTATGGGTATGTATATATACTGTATATAATATACTGCTCCAAAAAATAAAGGGAACACAAAAAGAAGACATCCTAGATCTGAATAAATGAAATATTCTTATTAAATAATTTGTTCATTACAAAATCACACAAAAATTATCAATGGAAATCAAATTTAGCAATCCATGGAGGTCTGGATTTGGAGTTACACTCAAAATTAAAGTAGAAAAAAAACACTACAGGCTGATCCAACTTTGATGTAATGTCCTTAAAACAAGTCAAGATGAGACTCAATAGTGTGTGTGGCCTCCACATGCCTGTATGACCTCCCTACAATCCCTGGGCATGCTCCTGATGAGGTGGCAGATGGTCTCCTGAAGGATCTCCTCCCACACCTGGACTAAAGCCTCCCCCAACTCCTGGACAGTATGTGGTGCAACGTGACATTGGTGGATGGAGCAAGACATGATATCCCTGATGTGCTCAATTGGATTCAGGTCTGGGGAATGGGCGGGCCAGTCCATAGATCAATGCCTTTGTCTTGCAGGAACTGCTGACACACTCCAGCCACATGAGGTCTAGCATTGTCTTGCATTAGGAGGAACCCAGGGCCAACTGCACCAGTATAGGGTCTCACAAGGGGTCTGAGGATCTCATCTTGGTACCTAATGGCAGTCAGGCTACCTCTGGTGAGCACATGGAGGGCTGTGTGGCCCCCTAAAGAAATGCCATCCCACACCATTACCGACCCATTTCCAAACTGGTCATGCTGGAGGATGTTGCAGGCAGCAGAATATTTTCCATGGCGTCTCCAGACCCTGCCACGTCTGTCACATGTGCTTAGTGTGAACCTGCTTTCATCTGTGAAGAGCACAGGGCGCCAGTGGCGAATTTGCCAATCTTGGTGTTCTCTGGCAAATGCCAAACGTTGGGCTGTAAGCACAACCCCCACCTGTGGACATCGGGCCCTCATACCACTCTCATGGAGTATGTTTTTGACCATTTGAGCAGCCACATGCACATTTGTGGCTGGAGGGCATTTTGCAGGGCTCTGGCAGTGCTCCTCCTGTCCCTCCTTGCATGAAGGAGGAGGTAGTGGTCCTGATGCTGGGTTGTTGCCCTCCTACGGCCTCCTCCACATCTCATGATGTACTGGCCTGTCTCCTGGTAGCACCTCAGTTGAGGTAATTCCCCGTTAGGAGAATGAGTGCACACAGGGAGACGTACTGAGAGTAATGTTGAATAACACACATAGCACACAGATACACTGTATAGTAAAATGTAGGTTTTACTTCCAGTAACATGGTTAAGCAAAGTCCAAATACAGTCCAATTCATACATGGTTTTCAGTCCAGGGATATTCAAATAACAAAGTCCAGTATCAAATACAGTTCAGTAATAGACTCACATCAATCCAATAATAACGACGATCAGTAACAGTCACTAGGAAAATGCAGGAACACGAACATCGACCATCTGTGCGGTCCTATATTAAGACCTATTTAGTGGCGATAGAGGCGGCGAAGCGCTCTCACTTCTCCGCCCTTATTGCATCCACAGGGAATTGCCCAGCCACCCTTTTTAGAGTGACCCGCTCCCTCCTAGAAATGGGAATGCGGGATGAACCTCTACAAGGGCGGGCTGAGGATTTTTTGAATTTTCTCCAGGACAAAATCACTCAGATCCGGGATGGGTTGGACTCTGACTGGGCAACTCTGGATGAGGGGATGGGGATGGAGTTCGGTGAGGTTGATCTGAGGGAGGTTGATCTCGAGGATGTGGACAGGATGCTGGATGGGCTTAATGCCACCACATGTTTATTGGACCCGTGTCCCTCCTGGCTGGTTTTAGCCAGCCCGGGAGGTGTCACGCGGTTGGTTCCAGGGCATTATAAACGCTTCCTTGATTGAGGGATTCTTACCTCATGCCTTGAAAGAGATGGTGGTGAGACTCCTCCTCAAGAAACCATCCCTAGATCCGACCTTATTATCTAACTACCGACCGGTCTCCAACCTTCGCTTTATGATGAAGGCTGTTGAGAGTGTGGTGGCATGACAGCTTCCCCGGCACCTGGAGGAATCATCCTATTTGGATCCACGCCAATCAGGCTTCAGGCCCGGACACAGCACGGAAACGGCATTGGTCGCGTTAGTTGATGGTCTCTGGAGGGCCCGTGACAGGGGGTTTTCCTCTGTCCTGGTCCTATTAGATCTCTCAGCGACTTTTGATACTGTCGACCACAGTACCTTATTGCGGTGACTGGGGGGGTTGGGAGTGGGAGGTACCGTGTTACGGTGGTTCTCCTCTTTCCTCTCCGACCGCTCGCAATTTGTGTTGGCAGGGGGGCAGAGATCGACCTCGAGGCCTCTGATTTGTGGGGTACCTCAGGGGTCGGAGCTCTCGCCCCTCCTGTTCAACATTTATGTGAAGCCGCTGGGTGAGATCATCCGTGGCTTTGGGATAGAATTTCATCAGTACGCTGATGATACTCAGTTGTACTTTTCTACCCCGGGCCACCCTAACGAAACCGTGAAGTGATGACCCGGTGCCTGGAGGCTGTATGGGATTGGCTGGGGTGAAACAGACTTCAGCTCAACCCAGCCAAGACCGAGTGGCTGTGCTTTCCAGCGCCCCGATACAGCCAGCTTACTCCTTCGCTGGCCGTGGGGGGGGGGATTTCTAGCCCCCACGGAAAGGGCACGCAATTTAGGTGTCTTCCTGGATGTACGGCTGTCGTTAGAAGATCATATAACAGGGGGGCTTTTTGTCAGGTCCGTAGGATCTACCAGTTGCGGCCCTTTCTGGATCGGGACGCACTTCGTGTGGTCACATCCACCCTCGTCATCTCCCGGCTGGATTATGCCAATGCTCTCTACATGGGGCTCCCCTTGAAGAGCACCCGGAGGCTCCAACTGGTGCAAAATGCGGCCGCGCGGGTGGTCTTGGGGTCTCCTCTGAGCTCCTATGTTACACCACTTTTGCGCGAGCTACACTGGCTCCCAGTGGCCTTCCGGGTGCGATTCAAGGTGTTAGTGACCACCTTTAAAGCGCTCCATGGTTTGGGACCTGGGTACTTACGGGACCGCCTGCTGCCACCATCAGTCTCTCGCCGACCAATGTGCTCTCATAGAGCGGGCCTCCTTGGGGTACCACCGACTGCTGATGGCCCCGAGGGTTCGGGCCTTCTCTCTGAGAGTCCCCTCCCTCTGGAACGAATTGCCCCTGGAGATAAGGACCATCCCCGACATGTTGACCTTCCGGCGCACACTAAAAACCCACCTATTCCATCTAGCCGGTCTGGCCTAGAGTTATATAAAATGATTATAAATTCGGCTTTTAAATGGTTTTTAACTTTTCTAATTCCCCACTCTTAATCTCTTAAAGCCTATCTATTTAATTCTTTTAATTTATTGTAAAAACTATTATATTTGTATTTATATGTTTTTATTTCGCTGTGAACCACCCCGAGTCCTTAGGGAGAGGGGGTGGTATACAAATTTGAATGAATGAATAAATAAATAAATAAATAAATAAATAAATAAATAAATAAATAAAATAAATCTAGCAAAACTCTCTCTCTCTCAGTCAGAGCTGAGAAACCAGATTTCTGGCTCCATCTTATGGCCGGTTGGGATACCACACCCAATTACAATTTTAGCATTCCCTTAAAGATACAGTATTAAAATGTCTATCCTGGTTTATATATTTCCAACCCTACTGTTAGGTTACTTTCATTCCTAACAGCCTCCATGCTCTGGACACTACACTGACAGACACAGCAAACCTTCTTGCCACAGCTCGCATGGATGAGCTGCACTACCTGAGCCATTTGTGTGGGTTGTAGACTCTGTTTCATGCTACCATTACAGTGATAGCACCACCAGCATTCAAAAGTGACCAAACCATCAGCCAGAAAGCATAGGAACTGAGAAGTGGTCTGTGGTCACCACCTGCAGAACCACTCCTTTATTGGGGATGTTTTACTAACTGCCTATGCTTTCTACCTGTTGTCTATTCCAACAGTTGCCAACTGATAGGCCGCGGCCCACTGGTGGGCGTGAGAAAATTTTGGTGGGCCGCAGAGAAATCTCACCCCCAGAGCATCCCCACAAAGCAATTAATCCAGGCTGCACAGAAACACAAGGCTGCGCCGCCCACATGGCACACCAGAACCCTCCCTGCCCACTCACTCCTTACCCGGTAAACTTGCCTGCTAAATTGCTCTTTTTCCTTTTTCTGACCATCATCTGTTCTGTTGTGCCAAGAGATTTAAATTAGCTAGGAAGCAGGAAATGGTTAGATTTCTTGCTTTCTAGCTAGTCTTTAGATCTTTGGCTCAGCACAGCTGCACCTTGCTTAGGATTGAAGGTTTGCTTGCAAGCAAATTCAGTGCAGACTCATGGCAAGCAAATTTGAGAGACTGAACTAGCCGATGGCAGATAGATAGATCACTGAATGATTCTGTGAGCAACTCAATCTGTCTGCTTTGCCTGATTTTGGGTAAAAGTTGCTCTTTTTTAAAATAAAAAAATTCAATATTTACATGCATGGTGTGTTGTGAGTTAATTTTGTGAGTTTGCTTGCTAGCAAATTTTATGTGACAGACTGAGCTAGCCAATGGCAGATAGATAGATCTCTGAATGAATCTGTGATTCTGTGAGCAACTCAATCTGCCTGCTTTGCCTGATTTTGGGAAAAAGTTGCTCTTTTTTATAGAAAATCAATATTTATATAAATATTCATAATATTTACATACAAGCCATGCCCAGCCAGTCACATGACTACCAAGCCACACCCACAAATTAGGCCATGCCCACAGAACTGGTTAGTGGTCCCTAGGATCTAAAATTATGAGTTTCAAAAGGTTGGCGACCCCCGGTCTACTCCATTTACACAACAGCATGTGCAATTGATTGTCAATCAGTGTTGCTACCTAAGTGGACAGTTTGGTTTCACAGAAGTGTGACTGACTTGGAGTTACATTGTGTTGTTTAAGTGTTCCCTTTATTTTTTTGAGCATTGTAAAATTCTTCCTACTCTGCTTTTTGCCATGCATGCAGTTGTGTGGATATCCCAAAGGTTTTTTTCAAAAGGCAGCTGGACTTTTCCTTGAAGACATTTCACTTCTCATCCAAGAAGTTTCTTCAGTTCTGATTTCAGTGAAGTAATTCTCAAACTGATACAGAATGGGGCAAACTAAATTGTTTGGAGAGATGAGAAATGGACAGAGAACAAAAAATGCATTTAGCTTTTCCAGTCTTGTATCTTCCAAACAATAAAAAATTTCCTCAATCTTTGTATTAGAGTTATCTCTTCTGGTAACCATTGATAGGAAGATCTAGAAGAACTTTCATTTCAATGATCACCTTTGCCTGCGTAACAGTGATCTTTACTGGAAATGGAAGCCAGGGAATCAACAGAATATCAGAAGAACATTGAACAACAATGAAGTGAAGGGCAGGATTGCAAGAAGAAAGTTACTGCTCTCCAAAAACAACATTACTGCCAATCTATTATTTGCAAAACACCACTTGGATAAGCCAGAAGGCTATTAGAAGGATTTCTATGAACAGATGAGACCAAAATAGAATGTTTTGGCTTGAATGAAAAGCATATTCGATGAAATTCAAACACTGCAAATTGGATAAGAATCTTTGCTGCTTCTGGACCAGGTTGACTTGCTCTCTTTGATGAAACTATGAATAATGAATTAACTCAGAATGTAAGAAATTACGAGCTGGGATAGCCATAACAACAAGTGTTTGGTGACTAAGAAACGGGATCTGTTTGGGAGATGGCTTGGAGCTTGGGCATGGCTTAGCTTACTAGTCTGTATATAAGAGTTAGTTTATCCTTGGATTCTTCTATGATTATGACTTCTGGATTCTGAATTCTGGTTCTGACTTATGCTGCATGTGTATTGTATACATGCATCATACTTTATATTATTGTATATAAAGAAGCTTCTTCTATAAATGAATCCTGCTGAATTATATACTTGTCTGCTAATTAGATTGCTGCATACGCTAACAAATTAGTAAGCTTTACAAGAAAATGTGAGGGTATCTAAAACTGGAGCTCAAAAGAAACTGGATCATGTAGAAAGACAATCTCAAAATCCGTAAGTTTTATGACCAATAAATGGCTAAAACAGAAGAAAGTCTATGTTTTGGAAAGGCCAAGTAAAAATCCTGAAAGTCTTATAGAAATGTTTTGGAAGGACCCAGAGGACCCAAAGTTCATGTGAGGAAACCCACTGATATTCTAGGGTTGAAGGTATTCTGTAGAGAGCAATAGGCCAAAATTCCTCCAATGTGCAGGACTGATCAAAAGTTATGGGAAAAGTGTGGTTGCAGTTTTGCTGCCCGAAGGGAGTACACCAGTCCCTGAAAGCAAAGGCTACTTTACTTTACTTTTGTGTACTTTTGTCATACACAAAAATATAGCTTTGGACCATTTTCCTAAATAAACAAACATATATAATATTTTTGTACTCATTTGTTTAATTGGATTCTTTTACCTATAGTTAGGATTTATGTGGAGAACATATCACATTTTAGGCCATATTTTTACAGAGATACTGAAAATTCTAAAAGATTCACAAACTTTTAAGCATCTCTCTCTCTGTGTTGGAAGGGTGCGGGTTAGTGTGTGAAATTTGGAAGAGTGATAGTATCATTCCTTCCTTGGCAGAAAACAAGAAGAAATATTTAGACACTATGATGATTTGGTTTATGGCATAAATGTTTGTGAAATATGTGAACTGCACCCATAAATCTTTGTCATAATAATCATGTTACTTTTAAAGATCTTTGGGGAGTTTTCTTGATTTCGCCTCCCACTTTTTCCCCTCCAAAGTAAAGACATTAACATATCTAGAAAGAATTCGATGGTACATAGTTTAAAAAAATAGTAATATTAATATTGATAATAGCTTCATACTTGTCTAGTTTTTGTGGCATTAAAACTATGGCCTCGTTATATCTCCTTCAATCTAATTATAGCTTCTCAGGCAAGATATTGCTCAGAAAGGATCATACCTACTCTGAAGCTAATTCCATAACCCTAACCCTAACCCTCAGCACCTGGAGGAAGCGGTATATTTAGATCCCCTCAAATCGGGTTTCAGGCCTGGGTACAGCACGGAGATGGCGTTGGTCGCGTTGGTAGATGATCTCTGGAGGGCTCGGGGCAGGGGTTGTTCCTCTGTCCTCGTCCTATTAGATCTCTCAGCGGCTTTTGATACTGTCGACCACAGTATCCTATTGCGGCGGTTGGGGGGGTTGGGAGTGGGAGGCACTGTGTTACGGCGGTTCTCCTCCTTCCTCTCCGACCACCCGCAATTTGTGTTGGCGGGGGGGCAGAGATCGACCTTGAGGCCCTTGTGTTGTGGGGTGCCTCAGGGGTCCGTGCTCTCACCCCTGCTGTTCAACATTTATGTAAAGTCACTGGGGGAGGTCATTCGTGGCTTCGGGGTTGAGTTCCATCAGTATGCTGATGACACTCAGCTATACATTTCCACCCCGGGCCACTCCGACGAAGCCGTTGAAGTGATGACCCGGTGCCTGGAAGCCATGCGGAGTTGGATGGGGGTCAACAGGCTTTGGCTCAACCCGACCAAAACTGAGTGGCTGTGGTTCCCTGCGCCCAGATACAGTCAGCTCATTCCATCGCTGACCGTGGGAGGTGAAATCTTGGCTCCCACGGAGAGGGCGCACAATCTGGGAGTCCTCCTGGATGGGTGGCTGTCATTGGACGATTGTATATCAGCCGTCACCAGGGGAGCTTTTTATCAGATCCGTAGGATCTACCAGTTGCGGTCCTTTCTGGATCGGGGTGCATTGCGCACAGTCACCTCTGCTCTCGTTACCTCCCGCCTAGACTATTGCAATGCTCTCTACATGGGGCTCCCCTTGAAGAGCATCCGGAGGCTTCAACTGGTGCAGAGTGCGGCTGTGCGGGTGATCTTGGGGGCTTCTTGGGGCTCCCATATTACACCGCTCCTGCGTGAGCTGCATTGGCTTCCAGTAGCCTTCCGGGTGTGATTCAAGGTGCTAATGATCATCTTTAAAGCGCTCCATGGCTTGGGACCCGGGTACTTGCAGGACCGCCTGCTGCCACCATCGGCCTCCCGCCGGCCAGTGTGCTCCCACAGGGTTGGCTTCCTCGGGGTGCCGCAGGCTAGCTGATGTCAGTTGGCGGCTGATGTCAGTTGGCGACCCCGAGGGTGAGGGCCTTCTCTGTGGGAGCACCTTCCCTTTGGAATGAGATACCGGTGGAGATGCAAGCCATTACTGACCTACGGGCCTTCCGACAAGCACTTAAGACCCACCTTTTCCAACAGGCCGGTCTGGTGTAATGTTGTGAGTAGGGTTTTTTATTTGATTTAAATTTTTTATGGGTTTTATTGGTCTTAGCCATCTATTTAATTGATGTTTAAACTCTTTTTTAACTTTTCTGATTGTATGTTTTTATTGTGGCTGTTCACCGCCCCGAGTCCCTTTTTGGGAGAGGGGGTGGTATATAAATCGAAATAATAAATAAATAAATAAATATTGTTCAGCTGGTTTGAAATGGGTCTTGATAATTATGACTGCATATGTTGTGCAGACGGCAGCAGAATCAGACAGTAGGAAAGAAAAGGGATCAGTCCGGGAGTCTGGAGAGAACTCAGACAAGGGTCCTGCATCTGATATAGAGATGGGGCCAGGACCATCTGAAAGTGGGGTGCTGCTTCTGGAGCCTTTGGAGTCTAGCAGCAGCAAGGCAGAGGTCATAGGGGAGCCTGTTCTCAGTGAGCGTGTGCGCAGAGCTGCTAGAAGGTGAGACAGCTGAAATATAAGGGGCAACTCGGGAATAAGGCTGGGAGGTGATTGCCCCTCCCATAAGGTACAAAGGATAGGCAAAGATGACAAAACCTTTGCAGGAAGCAAAGTCATTTGTTCAGTTCAGATTCATTCTTCAAGCTCTTTGTACTTTGGTTGGTTTTTTTTTTAGATCATTTGAAACTTCTGTTATTGGCAGCACTTCACAGGGAAGCAAGGTGGGTGCTTATCTTGAGGGACTGTTTGAGATTCATTACCGGCTGGGAATGAAAATAATTCCCAGCATTGTAATAAAACAAGACTTGTTTTTAAAATAAGCATGTGTGTAATTATGGTCTCGGAAGCCTTGGTCAGAACAGTATATTTTAGCAATATTTTAATCACCTTCCAAACCCCCTGAGAGCAAGAGAAGAAGTAATGGTTGGAAGCTTATCAAAGAGAGATCCAACCTAGAATTAAGGAGAAATTCCCCAACACTTAGAAAAATTAATCAGTGGAAGGGCTTGCCTTCAGAAGTTGGATGCTGGCCATTTCTCCGGAAAGGTATAGGGTCTCCTGTTTCGGCAGGGGTTAAATTTAAAGACCTCTAAAGTCCCTTCCAACTTTCTTTATTCTGCATTCAAACCATCTGCAGGGAGGTTTTAAATTTGGGGGAGAAGGGAGGAAACCTACTTTCCCCAGAAGTTCATAATTAAAAATGTAACTGAGCTGTAGCTAGATACTTCTGGGCAATAACATGATAGATGAATATTGTATAATCTCTTCCAATCTCTATGCCAAATTTATATTTTCAACATCAGGGGATTATGTGAGTTTTTTCTTTATTTTGGTTGTTCTTTTTCCACAGATTCTTTGAATATGAAAGTCAGTCACAAGTATTTGGGCTGTCAAACACTGAATCCTAATATTTACTAATAAAGCCTTAAATCCATGGATTTATTTCCATGGTCCCAATATCTTAAGGAAGACTAAAATGCTATTAAAACTTCAAATTCTGTAAAGTTGTATTATCTTGAATCCTCTTTAGGAAGGATTTGGGGATCAGTGATGCAACAACATTTATTATATAGCAGATACACCATCTGTATTAAGGGAGACAAAAGGTGAAAGTTGTTTGGGGATGGGTGACTGTTCAATCCAAATTTCATTTTCAGGCAAGAAAATTGGAGGAGATAGGAGGACTTTATTCAGTTTAATTTTGATATAGCAATTTATGTACTGTATATGTGGACTGATTAGTTTCTACTATTACCTTGGGATTTAAAAAAAAAATGTTTAAGAACACAAATGTGCAGTCTTTGTCAATTTCTGCCACTAAGTTATGGCTGTAGTTCAGACAAAGATGCTGAATATTTATTTAACATTGAATGTTTATTTCATTTTAAATGCCCCCTTTGGGCATTTTGGCTAAGATCAAGTGTAGACAACATAAAATCTGATTAGTTTTGGGAGTATGGTGTTTGTCATGATTTTCAGAGGATTCCTTTCTTTTTGTTTCTTTCCCTTTCCCTTCCCTTTCATTATTTCCAATATCACTTCTTAATTTGTAAAAAACATCTCCACCCCAGGTATTTCATTATAAAGTCTCCTCTAGGGTTTTCAGTGGAAATGGAAGCCAGGCAATCAACAGAATAGCAAAGAAAGGCCTGAGCAATGAAAAACAAGATACTAGCAGATGTCTCTCTGGCCAGATTCAGTCAAGGAAAACTCTTGGACTGTGAAAATGTAATATTCATTCATTTTGTGTTCTCAAAGCAATTATCATCACGTTTTCTAGACACCGAAGAAGAAACAGGTGTTTGCCCTAGATTACTAAAACAGATGTGACATTTATGCTCCTGTTAAGATTCTGATTGCTGATGAAATGCTGACATTTTAAAGCAAAATCTATGAGGCTTTAGATTTCAAACACCCAAGTCTATCGCTTAGTTTTTGTGATGATAAAAGCAGTCACTCATCAACAGAAAGGCCAAATCATTCATTCATTCCTACATACATTAAACTGGATTAGGCCCAATCTGCTTATGTATTTTCCACAGTATTTTCCACAGTGACTATATTTTATTGCGGTTTTGAGAGTTTACATCTTTCATTGGGGAAAAAAACAATTATGGGCATCTGTAACAAGCAACTAGGGCTGAGCCATATTCTGCATTGGGTCTTCTGTTCACACCCAAGCAACTAGATCTGGGAATTACAATTAATACCATATAAACTTGATGGATACTGTTGGAAAATTAGCAAGATAGGCAGAAGTAGCCTAGAGTAATTATTGTTCAACAGGGGAGAAAAACTGATTGATCTTCCAATAATCTTCTCCCATACAGCTCTGGCTCAGTAGAAGCATTGCTTCTATGCCTGCTTAGGTATCCATTAGGCAATGTAGTCATCTCACCATGTAAATCTTCAGAGTGATCCATAAATAATAGTCATGGAGTGAGGTGAAATATGCCTTAGAAAACAATATGCCTTGGTTGAAATGAAGTGGTTGCTTCAAATAATGAGGGAGAAGATCAGTAGTAAGGACTTGGTTTTATTTATTTATTTATTTGTTCATTTGTTTTTCAGACATGTACAAGATAACAAGTATAGGTATGAACATAGACAAGAACAAAGGAAAGTAAATACAGATCAATGGGGACGGTAAGACAGGGACACTAGACATGCTGGTGTGCTTATGCACGCCCTCTTTACAGACCTCTTTGGAATGGGGTGAGGTTCATGGTAGACAGTTTGAGGTTGAAGCTGTGAGGGGTTGAGGCTGTAACAATGGAATCGGGTAGGGCGTTCCAGGCATTGACCACTCTGTTGCTGAAGTCGTATTTTCTGCAATTGAGTTAGGAGCAGTTTACGTTGAGTATCGATTGTTTGCCCATGTATTATTGTGATTGAAGAAGTAATTGACAGGCAAGATGTTATAGCAGACAATTTTGTGAACTATGCTTAGATTGGACCTCAGGCGGCACAATTCCAGATTGTCCAAGCGCAGAATTTCAAACCTGATGGCATAAGGGATTCTATTGTGAGTAGAGGAGTAGGAGTACTCTTCTCATGAAATACCTCTGGACCCGCTCAATCGCGTTTATGTCTGATATACAGTGTGAATTCCGGGCAGATGAGCTTATTCAAGAATTGGTCTAGCAAGGGTTTTGTATGCCCTAGTTAACAGTTCAATGTTGCTGGAGAAGAAGCTTTGCAAAATAAGATTCCTTTCTTGTTTTTCTTCCTTAAACCAAGATTTATTGCATCTAGTTGTAGGACAGCCCTATAAGAAAGCCTAAATGCATACTCATAGTACATTGAGTTCTGGTCACATGTATTTTTAGTACATGTATTCTTCCAAATATGTACTCTGGTTTCTCTTCAGATCATATCAACATGTTCCGCATGATGCAAACAAGGGGTTATTAAAACTACAGCTCATGTCCTAGTGTACTGCACCTTCTATAAGGACTCAAGGACCCATTTTATAAATGAGCCCTGGTGGCATAGTGGTTAAAGTACAGTATTGCAGGCAAAATTCTGTCCACAGCCTGGAGTTCAATCCTGACAGAGCTCAAGGTTGACTCATCCTTGCATCTTTCCAAGGCCATTAAAATAAGGACCCAAATTATTGGGGGCAATATGCAGTATACAAATAATGTTTCTACATTGTAAACCATCCAGAGTGCTGTAAATTATGGGCCAGACTATAAGTCTAAATGCTTTTGCTTTAACACCTTACCTAATAAAATTCCCAGGAAACACCAATCTTTTTTTTACATATAGTAGCTGTTATCAGATCAGTAGTATGTAGACTCCTTGTGGCTAAATTTTGTTTTACCGTCTGCAAAATTAGGCAGATTTTGGCTGCCCACTGACAATTCATCACTAATTGTAATATATTATCTTCTCTTTTAAACTGCTTAAAATGGTTCTTATTTATAAAGCTGGTCTGTGACCATAATCAAAATTATTTACTAATGCATACAAACCTAGGATGAAAGGCTAGAGACAATACCTTCTTTGTAATACTTGTCCTTGCTGAATTCATAAAACAATAAATAACTAATATTTTTTAATCCAGTTAGCAGATAGGTTAGATAGTGACAAAATAGCTGATATCTGAATGGTCGGACAGAAAGACTATTAAAGCTTTCTGTAAAACTGCTTCCAAATCTCTTCTTCTCTATCAACAACTTTGTTGAAATGATCCATAATTATCTGAAGTAGAAAAAAATGCAAGTGAATTCTGAAATTTTCAAAAACCCAAAGTAGAAAGAGGGTAATGGTGATAATAAATAAAAACAGAATTATAAATATAAGTTATTATTCAGGAAGAATACTATATAAAGAAGGGTGGCATAGTGACTCAGTGGTTAAGATGCTGGGATTGTTGACTGGAAAGCCGGCAGCCCAGATTCGAGACCTGAGTGCAATGTGATGGGGTGAGCTCCCATCCTTGTCCCAGCTGCTGACAACAATGCCCTATGACATCATGCTGGTCACATGACTGTGAAAATGTCTTTGGACAGTGTGGTTCAATGGCCTTGAAACAGAGGTGAGTACTACCCCCCTAGTGAAGTAAAATCTTCAGGGACTCCTTTACCTTTTACTATATTTGTTTGTTTATTCAATTTGTCAAATGCTTACAATATAATAGAAATAGGAATAAACATAAATACATGAAATAGGTTCGAATAAATGGGGACAATAGGACAGGGACAGTAGGCCCGATGGTGCACTTATGCACGCCCCTTACAGACCTCTTAGGAATGGGGTGAGGTCAATAGAGATTAGATTAAGGGTAAAGGGGTTAGAGGATGTAATAACAGAGACAGGTAGTACATTCCAGGCATTGACCACTCTGTTGCTGAAGTCATATTTCCTGAAATCAAGTTTGGAGTGGTTTACATTAAGTTTATATCTGTTGTGTGCTCTTGTGTTGTTGTGGTTAAAGCTGAAATAGTCATTAACTGGTAAGACATTATAAGGAATTATAAGACATTATATATATATATATATATATATATATATATATATGGAAACAAGATGTAGAAGGGTAGAACCAAGTAGTTTGCAAGGGTATACTGAGATTGTATTTTCCCAGGAAGTACAAAAATCAGACTGTTATTCTGAAATAGTGTTTCTGTCTGAATACTGGGAGTGGAGGAAGACTGTCCCTCCAACTCAGTATAGCAAACTGGGTCCACCATTTAAATTTCCCACAACCATCATTGGAATTTAATTCATTAAAGACATTATGAAAAATTAGCGTGTAAGCATACAAGGTTAACTTGACAATGCCACATTCCACCCAGAAATACTTCCCAGTAATTATCTATTCTGGAAGCAAGTTGAGCAACCCAACAATATTTAATTAATTTGAGAGAACAGGCAGGAGAATTTCTTTCTGCACAGTGCTAAGACTGAAGCATGTGACCATTTGATCCTTGTTACCCAATTCATGTTTAATTCCGGGGCTTTTCTCTCCCCCTGGAAAGAAGAAGAATAGCATGAAGACCCCAGGTCTTTGCTTTCTTTTGTCTTTGCAGAGAAGGTTGCTAAGCATCAGGCACTGCCATTTAAGAGCTTATCACTTGCTTCCTCTTGAACTGTGTCTCATTAATACAGCTTTGTGCAGCATTATTACCTGACAGATATGCATGCTTCTGTAATACGGGTGCCAAGATTAAATCAAGACAAATGAAAATAGATAATCATTCCCAAGGAGATTTTTTTTTTTAAAAAAAAGCATCCATTGGCTAAATGCTCACAAAGAGATTTGAAAGGCAGATATGTATGTGCAGCTTCCTGAATACATTTCAGAAATTGCTGTTCTACTTCTAAATATCTTGGACATTTGGGTGGGATTCGGAACCACCACTCCTCTTCCTCCTCCTCCTCTTTAGTTAGTTGTGGTTATGACTTCTACAGTTTTGTTACCTTTGATTGTAGATTGTTCTGTTTCATAAACTAATCGTCCAAATCTACTGTTCTAGCTCAAGAATCTGGGAGCCAGACCAAGTTTTTCTCTAAAGCACACATTGTCTTGGTTATTAAGTCATTCAGCCTTGAACCACTTTAGGAAACAGAAATAGCAACTCATTTACTGTATGAAATTCTACTGCCCATAAATAAATGTGTGCTTTTATGCAGCAAAAATTTCCAGTCTATGACTTAGGGCAGGTAAATAATGGCCAACATTGACCAGGGAACAATTCTATCTATTTACCAGTCTAAAGAAAGCTCAGCCAGCATTCCTGTTTCTTCTCAGAATGGCTGAGAATGAAATTATCAATTTCCCAATATGTGATTTACTTATAAGATTATCTATGTGCTGGAGCCTGACCAGTGAATTGATGTGGTATATCTCCTTTGGTTTATCCCTCAGCATCATTCTGCCATCACTGAAGATCACCAGCCTAGCTTACTTTATTTAAAAATTGTGCACATATTCATAGCATATAGACGGTGCTGTTCTAAACTGGGCCAGTTCTGCACATGAGAAAAAGTTCAGAACAAAAGCCAACAATTATTGAGATTCATTTATTTATTTACATGTTTTTTTCTCTCTCCCCCCTGAATTGTTTGATACTGGATGAGATACAAATTAAACTCCTCTTCCTCCTGCTTCTCAATCAGCATCATCTGACTCTGGGTGGTATACAACACAGTAGAAATATAAAACACTGCTGGCAGCAGGTGCGGACAGCTGAGGAGAGTGAGGACTCAGATGAGGGGCCAGGACCATTAGGGAGTGGATTGCTGAGATTGTGGGGGCTGGCAGTGGATTTCAGAGATTGTGGGGGCTGGCAGCAGCGATGAGGAGGTTCCTGAGGAGCCTGTACCCAGTGTGCGTGCATGCAAGATTGTTCGCAGGAAAGAACAGCTGCAACAGCACGGGCAAACTCAGGAGTAAGGTTGCAAGGTAATGGCCCCTCCTTCAAGAAGATAAAAGCCAGCTGTGAAACGAACGTTTTTTGCAGAAGGCAAAGATGTTTTTGAAACTCCAGCCTCGCGGACATTCCAGTATCCTGAGTTTGTATTTGAAGATTCTTGTATTGCAAATTATGTCTTGCCTGTTATCTTTTGGCAGTCTCGCACCGTTTGGCAAGGCTTGTGCTTATCAGAGCTAATTATTTTGCAGAAGCATTAAAAGGTTTCTGTTCCCTTTGGATTGTGTTTGATTTGTTGGAAAAAGGCGGGGGTCAGGACAAACACAATAAACAAAAGACACTTCCTCCATCCCTCAAATAAATAAACTCAACTCAGAAAGCTCAAACTGCCCAAGGAGCTGCTGATCCAGTTCTACAGAGGAATTATTGAGTCTATCATCTGCACCTCTATTACTGTCTGGTTTGGTTCTGCAACCCAACAAGACAGACACAGACTTCAGAGAGTAATTAGAACTACAGAAAAAATATTACTACCAACCTGCCTTCCATTGAGGACCTCTTATACTGCATGAGTCAAAAAGAGGGCTGTGAAAATATTTACAGACCCCCTCACATCCTGGATGTAAACTGTTTCTATTCCTACCCTCAAATCAATGCTATAGAGCATTGCACACCAGAACAACTAGACACAAGGGCAGTTTTTCCCCAAATGCCATCACTCTGCTAAACAAATAATTCCCTCAATACTGTCAAACTCTGCATTACTATTACTATTAATCCTCCCTTTCACTCATCTCCTCCCACTTATGACTGTATAGCAACAAGACTAAAACCTTGTTTCTTGTATCCTAACAATTTTTATTGACTGTTTCC
This sequence comes from Bungarus multicinctus, assembly GCA_023653725.1. Classification (NCBI taxonomy): domain Eukaryota; kingdom Metazoa; phylum Chordata; class Lepidosauria; order Squamata; family Elapidae; genus Bungarus; species Bungarus multicinctus. The sequence continues at coordinate 7,789,984 of CM042837.1, forward strand.
TAGTATGATTTGATTGTTTATTGTACCCAATGATTATCATTAAGTGTTGTACCTTATGATTCTTGACTCTTGATGAATGTATTTTTCTTTTATGTACACTGAGAGCATTTGCACCAAGACAAATCCCTTGTGAGTCCAATCACACTTGGCCAATAAAGAATTCTATTCTGTTCTATACACTAAAGTTAAAAGAGCAGAATAAAGTTGTCTTGATCTCTTTATGAAATATTGGGAAGGAACCGGAAGCATGAATCTCTGGTAGTATTTTATAGCAGGAGGGCTACAACAGAGATCTTTCTGCCTGGGGAAGAAAAGACTAAACATGAAGATGGGATTATTTTGCTGACCTAAGTGTGAGAATCAATGGACATGGAATGAGAACACTTGCCGCAGCCATCTCGTCATGGCAAACCTGCCACAGCCATCTTGCTGCAGCCAACTTGCCATGGCCAAATTGCCATGGTCATTGTGCCACGGCCCCTGCTGCCACCATCTCACTGCAGCAACTTGTTAGGAGTCTGTCCACCAATTAGTTGGGTTGGCAATATATAAACCAACAATGTATGTTTGTAGCTTTAAGACAAAGTTACTGCATTGCTTTGTACTATGTTCCGATTGGTTGATTGTATTGTGAATTGTCATAAGAATGAGATAGAGAACATGGCTTGCTCTCTCTGACATTCTGTATCTCTGACATTCTGTTTATGCTGTGCTTATACTTTGATATTTTTGTTTACTGTAAATGACAAAGGCAACCGGTAAGAAGACTTTATAATTGGATATCATTTGGACTGTTAAACATATATGACCTGGACTGTTTATTGGACTGCTATTTCTTAAAGTAAACTTTAACTCAATTTAGTGTATCTGTGTATGGCTGAATAATTATTCATAACTACTCTCATAAACGTTTCCATGTGCATATCCTTGTTACTCAAGGGTTATTCTTTATGTATCATAACACAACTCACCAATTTGAGTTGGCTGGGTGCACAAGTTGGCCACAGTGATAGGGCTGTGAGGAGATGACCATAGGAAGTTGGCCTTGGCAAGTTATTCTAGACTCCAATGGACATTAGGGGCTGAAAGTGAAGAGCACTAATTAAAGTGTCAATGAAAATGCCCAATTTAAAATTTCTCATGGTGTGTGTGTACAATTTTAGAATTTGTGGTTTAGCCACAATTGCCTAATAAGTCATCTTAGTGTATGGTAAATTCTGTTTCTTTTCTTTTTCTTTTTGATAGATTGTAGGTATTGTAAGATTGGAAAAAGGGGACTGCTCTGCATTTAGGAAGCATATTAAATATATGTTGCTTGACAAAGGCACTGATCAGATTGCTATCAGTGAAGAATGAATAAATAGTTCTAATTAAGTTTGACAAATAACAATTTTGACTGTCAGTTGGGCAGCATAAGTACTCCATTTCCTGAATCCTTACACCTTTAAAGCAGACTCTGAAAGAAAAGAAAACATTTCAAAAGCTTGTTTTAATGCTCAGAATGATCCTGGATCTTCAAGAAGAGAGCTGCATGAGAAATGGTGATAAATGGATTATGTGTACTTGCATATGTTTCAATTAAAAACCCCTTTATGAATGTTTATAAAGCTTTGCAACAGTATTAGACCCTTTTGGATAACGAGTGAGTAAATTCTACCTTTCCAAATGTTCTTGCCTCAACTTAATCAGAATAGCTATTTGTCAAGGATAATGAGAGGACCAATTTCTTGAGCGCTTAAGTTCTCCATCCAGGGTCAAGTTCTCCATTATGTGGAAAGAAGCAGTTGCTGTTAAGCTTCACACAGCTGAATGAGATCAAGGAAGCACCAATTCCATCTTTTCAACACTTTTCAGAGGCTTATGTTAGAATTGGGGATAAATAAATAATCTTGGAACCTACAGTTGGAATTTACAAACCATATGTGTTGGTGAATTCATTGCAACATTTTGAACCATTTCTGTTCAGGTATCTTGCCACCTGGGCTGAATTACCATTTATAGATGAGCTAGCAATGGATTCTCCTCCTGTTTCTTGGTTCTTTTATGTCTAATGCTCTTTCCAGTAGTCTCTCAGCCTGCCACAATCTCTTCCAGTTGCTGCAAATGGCAGGTGTTAAGTAGGCTATAGGGAAAAATCAATCCAGCAACAACCTGCCCTTCACCTACTGTATAACATTTGCCTTTTCTCTTTGAATCCAGTAGTGGATTCCCTTCAAATCCAGGGTGACACATTAATGAAAAATGACACTGAGAGTCACTGATTCTAGCCAAAAGGCTAATCCTCTTGGAAGTTGGGAGCACAACTGGACTTTATGACAGGTTCTCTGCTTCTGGTACAAAAAAAAATCCCTTTTTTAAATTCCCTTCTATTCTTACCTCTGTTCTCTTTTCTTTTAATATGTATTTTTACACAAAGGGGACATTATTATAATTGAATGATTTAATTATGACACAGATATTAAAGAATTTAAGGGTCAATTGGAAACAGCCAATTTGTTTAGGGGTGAGATTCAAAAATTTAACAACCAGTTCTTTGCCCGGTTGGGTGGGTGTGGCTATGGTGGGTGTGGCCTACCAGAACTTCTGGGAGGGCCAATTTTGCCTTCCCCAGAGTCTGGAGGCTTTCCTTGGGCCTGTGGGAGGGCAAAAACATCCTCCCTAGGCTCTGGAGGCCCTCTGAAAGCTAGAAACATGCCTGTTTCTGGACTTCTGGACTTCTGGAGCTTCCGGGAGTGCCATTTTTCACCCTCCCAGGACCTCCGTGTGAATCCTGCACTTACCTGCATCCAAAATAGGCTGTGTGGAGACTCCTGAGAGGGGCATGATGGGGTGGCTGGGGCCAGCCAGTCTGTCAGGCTACAGAACTTTTCCCATTCAATCAACTAGAATGAACTTCTGAAAATGTTTCAAAACGTATCAAAAAGGAATCCTTTATTGAGATGAGACAATTCATGTAGGGGTTAAAAGCAGCGTCTAACGTCTCTCAGGCATGCAGAGATTGTTAAGGGATAGTTAACCCCCCCCTTATCCTGATGTGTATTTAGTAAAACAAAGAGCCAACATGTTTATCCCCCCCACACCCTTTTCAGAACAATCTTTTCCAGAGTTTCCCAGGCCACATCTCACTGTGGAATTTTTATGGTCTCTTCATCTCCTGGCTGTCTCTCTCAGAAGTGATAGGTTCTGGTCATCTGGGTTTCATTTCTCCATTGTATCATGGGTAGGTTATACAAATTCAATATAAAATTAAATATATTCAGTTTACATCAAGAAAGGATTTATCAGTTTCCTCCCCTTTTCTTCTTCCATTGAAGAAATGACAGATATACGGATCTGACACGGTCAGTTCAACTACCGGTTTGGTGAACCAGATGTAAATTTGACATCCGTTCACCGGAACCAGCCTGAACTGGCTGAATCCCACCCCTGAGTTTGGTGTAGTGGTTAGAGGACCAAATTAGAAACCAGAGACTCTGAATTCTAGTCTTGCCTTAGGCACAAAGCCAGTGGGTGATCTTGGGCCTGTCGATATCTCACAGCCTTATGAAGGAGGCAATGGCAAACCCTTCTGAAATATTGCCAAGAAAATGTCCAGCCTGCATTATTTCAATTATTTTCAATAATTATGTCTATTATTTTCAATTATTCAGGCAGTTGTTTGAAGTGAACAGACTTAAAAGTGCATGCACGCACACATACACATATGCACACACATGCCCATACACATTTTCAATGAGAATGTCCTAATAAAGATTAAATATGGAGCTATTGCATTACAAAGTTTGTCTCAGAATAATAGACTACATGCTTTTCAAATGTTTTCCATGCTCAATTTCAGTTAAGGCTAAAAAAACTCATGTTTGAGAGAGATACTGTTAGTTTGGGTCAATATTTGTCGGCTAGCTGGACCAAAGATTTAATATAAGTAAGTTTTTAAATAGTCTTTCCCATGGTAAGTGATGTAATTATACCCTATGATGTCTAACTTAGTATTAGTAGCAAAACAATACAGAATGAAATGTGGGTCTAGACTTATTTATTTATTTAATCGATCTTCTATACCGCCCCCTCTCCTGGCGGGACTCAGGGCAGTGCACAGCTGAATAAAAATACAGACATAAATACAATATTTAAAATGGAATTAAAAGAATTAAATAATTGGCTGAAAAATTTAAACTATCAAAGGTTAAAAACTAAAAAATCATTTAAAATCAATTAAAACCCTGCAAGTAATTCTAGGCCAGACCGACTGGATGGAATAAGTGGGTCTTCAGCGCACGCCGGAAGGTTAATAGGTCAGGGATGGTCCTCATCTCCGGGGGTAATTCGTTCCATAGGGAGGGTGCTCCCAGAGAGAAGGCCTGCACCCTCGGAGTCACCAGCCATCCAGCCGGTGGCACCCCGAGGAGGCCCGCCCTATGGGAGCGCACTGGCCAACAGTAGGCCGATGGTGGCAGTAGGCGGTCCCGTATGTACCCAGGTCCCAAGCCATGGAGCGCTTTAAAGATGACCACTAACACCTTGAATAGCACCCGAAAGGCCACCGGGAGCTAGTGCAGCTCGCGCAAAAGTGGCGTAATATGGGAGCTCCAAGAAGCCCCCAAAACCACCCACGCGGCCGTACTCTACACCAACTGGAGCCTCCGGATGCTCTTCAAGGGGAGCCCCGTGTAGAGAGCATTGCAATAGTCTAGGCGGGAGACGACAAGGGCGGATGTGACCATGCGCAGCGCATCCCGAACCAGAAAGGGCCACAACTGGTAGATCCTACATCAGACAAACAGCCCCCCTGGCGACGGCCGCTTGTGTTTCTTGTTTAGTTAGAGAATGTTTCCCCACCAAGGACCTAATGAACTGTTGAAAAGAAAGACACTTGAGTTTCCATACAACATATTGGGAGATGGGTGGATTACAGTTTGCAAGTTCACAAAGCCTTTATTTTAATACTATTCGTGTCAGAGGAGATTTGCTGGATGCCTGAGTCTACCCACTTTTTTTAATTTTCAATGCTGCAAATTCAAATTAAGCTAGAGGCATTGTGGGAGATTAACCTAGTGGTTGTTTTTCCATAACTTGGCACTGAATGCTGTATGAAGCTCTGCTTATGTCACATCTCCTCAAGATTAGGTAAGCCTACCCATCAACAAAGATTTTTACCAATGGCATTTAAATTAAATTTAAATTCCTTCAACCTGGGCTGACTATCTATTCATTATAGGATGTCCTGGTTAATGTGTTCTTCCACAGCGGTGTGGCTGATTCATTTGCAATTGTTAAAAAGAATTTCCATAAAGTGTGAATGCTATTTGCATAATTTGTACATAAAAATATACTATTAAAAAAACTTTGCATACCACAAATAATACGTGCAGAGAAGGCAATTATAGGTTTTCTTCCAATTTTAAAAAAAGGTGCTTTAACTGTAGGCAAATGACTTGAAATATAGAAATCTCTATGATTACAAACTTTACAAATCTCTCTTTACAAATCTCTATACAAGACCACAAGATTTTACTCTTTGAAAGCACTTCATCTTTAACAAGCAAATCTTATTGGTAAGCCAGTCTTTGCTTTTATTCACATCTGCAAGTTATTTCTTTCTGCATCCTATGAAGATGACTTGCCTTTCAGATCAAGTTAATCTTAGAGAATATTCAGAACAGATAGTGCATATTGCTATTAGTTGCATGAATTAAGTTAATTTGCATTAGACCTGGGAAAGTATTTCATTGTTTTGCATTTTTTGCAAAAACTGAAGCTGAGGATGTATACAAAGAAAAAAGCGATGAATTTGGAGTAATTCTGGAATAAAACATAGTACTAGCATCTTGAATAATATCAAATGTTAATGTTCAGTCTTACGATGTTTGGTCTTTTTAAGAGCCATCTCCCAGTTATTCAACATGTCATTGCTTGGTATTAGTCTACATTTAATGTGTTATTCCTTGAAGTTGATGACTTTGGAAGGCTAATGGAAGGGGATTAACTATCAAAGATAAACTAATCTTGATTTGTTCTTAGTGCCAAAATGACATTCATCTGGAATGTCAGCCTAACACAGTTTGTGTGGTTGCTCATTGTATGATGAGTACATTTTTATTTATAAACTATATAGATCTGCTTTATGTTTTTTTAAGCCTGATTTTAAACCAGTTAAAATTGACCAGATTCTTGGCTTCCTGGTTTTCTTTTTATTCAAATATAATAAGTCAAGATTGAGAAGAAATCTGAGTGGTCTTTTGAACATACTATGAATGGTATGGACAGTTTTGGAAATGACTGAGAAGAAGAACTTTAGGCTAACAGAAACGCTTTCTGCTAAGAGTCATATTAATTTTAACAAATGGATTATTTAAAAGATCAACTTCTTTTTCTTTCAGGATTATCCAGAAGTCTGAAAAAAGTTGAGCTGCATGAATAATGAGCAAGGGGATTCATTCCTCCCTCCCTCCCTCCCTCCCTTCCTGGCTCTAGACTATACATACATGCAGGCAGTCCATGTCTTATAACAGTTGGTTTAATTAACATTCAAAGTTACAATGGGACTGGAAAAAAGTGACTTAGAACCATTTTTCATACTTTGGACCGTTGCAACACCCCCATGGTCACATGATCAAAATTCAGAAGCTTGGCAACTGACTCATATTTATGACCTGGATCATGTGATCCCTTTTTGAGACCTTCTGATAAGCCAGATTCACTTAACAACTGTGTTACTGACTGAGCAACTGCAGTGATTCACTTAACAACTGTGGCAAGAAAGGTTGTAAAATGGGGCAAAACTCCCTTAACAAATGTGTCACTTAACAACAGAAGATTTGGGCTCAATTATGGTTGTAAGTCAAGGACTACCTGTACAACAAATACATGGGAGAAAGTATTCTTATTCACCTCTGTTCTGAAAAGTGTTTTAAAGCAAGTTCATTTTCATTCTGAAATGACAACTGCTGTAGAACTTTACCAGCCTTACACCTTCATCAGGATGCTGAAATAGGAAACCGTTATTGCCTGCCAATCTGCATGCTGCTGTGGTTGCCACAGCACAAATGTCCCATTAACCATTTGCTGAAGACATATTCTCAAAACAGAGCTTCTATCTTTCTCTGGCCCACTACTGCAGTAAGGTGAAGCTTTACCTGACATTAGTATTTCTTTGCTTTCTAGCAGAATTCTCCCCATATGGACATTCTGAGATTTACATTATTATATTTACATGTCGAATTCACTTTGAGCATATATTGACTAGTTCTCTCTCTTGAAAGTAAAATGAACAACTTCACAAACTCACGTATTAATTAAAAACAGTCATCGTTACCCTCATTACTAATTGGAGCTCTCTGATAGTTCTAGCTCCTTCTTCCATCCATTCCCTCTCACTTCCCTAAGCCTGTCTCTAATTTTATTTTTGCACAAGCCGAGCAAAATATTTTCTAAACCAAAGCAAGTTCTGGGTGAGAGGTTTCATGCTTTCCTCAGCTCCCATGGATTTTCATTATCTCAAAAAAAAGGGATGGCCAGTGAAGAAGAACTGAAAGATATTCAAGAGCAACAGAAATTGCAGAGGGACATTGCACAGTGAGAAACTTGGCTACATGCTTGAAGAGTGCTGACCTCTACAGTTGCATTCAGGGAGAAATTCTGTTTGATCGCATTTCTGGTTTATATTTCTCACACGTGGAAGTTGAGCTGCATCTACTGAAATGGATAAACTTTATTTATTCATTTGTTTATTGCATCTATGCAATAATCTGGACTCAACAACCCTAACCACTAATACTCCTGGTGGCTTAAAACATTAAAACAAGAGAGAATGTAATACAGCCAACAAAGGAATGAATAACTACAAAATGGTAAATGTCACAATGACCATTCATTTTTCCACAAACCCTCCACAACAATTTTGTCTTTAATAGGTTTCAAGAGGCCAACATTACAGATGCCAATCTAATCTTGAGGACCAGGGGGATTGTTCCTTATTATGAGGGCTGCTACAGAGAAGCAAAGCCTGACAATTCTCCCCCCCACATGGAGAACCTGTAAAAGATGTTTCTGGAGAGCCATACTAGATGAGTTGGTTCCACTATTTCTAAGAAGAGATATCTTGATGCCAAATCATATAGTACTTTATAGGTTAAGTCCAGGACTTTGAATTGTCCTTGGTAGCTCATTGGTTACACACACAGTGAGTGTAAAATAAATGTTATTTGACTATAGGGACTTTGATTTATTAATATATGGGCTTCTGCATTTTGTATCAGTTGCAGTTTCTGGGAGGGTCTTCTAGTCCAACCCCCTGCTTGGGCAGGAAACCCTATACCATATCAGACAAAGTGTTGTCCAATCTCTTCTTAAAAACTTCCAGTGTTGGAGCATTCACAACTTCTGGAGACAAGTCGTTGCACTGATTAATTGTTCTAACTGTCAGGAAATTTCTCTTTAGTTCTAAGTTGCTTCTCTCCTTGATTAGTTTCCAACGACTACTTTCATCCTACCCTCAGGTGCTTTGGAGAGTAGCTTGACTCCCTCTTCTTTGTGGCAGCCCCTCAGATATCAGAACACTGCTATCATGACACCCCATGTCCTTCTTTTCATCAGACTAGACATACCCAGTTCCAGCAACCATTCTTTATATGTTTTAGCTTCCACTCCCCTAATCATCTTTGTTGCTCTTCTCTGCACTCTTTCTAGAGTCTCAACATCTTTTTTACATTGTAGTGACCAAAACTGGATGCAGTGTTCCAAGTGTGGCTTTACCAAAATGTTATAAAGTGGTATTAACACTTCATGTGATCTTGATTCTGTCCCTCTATTTATGCAGTCTAGAACAGTGTTGTTTTTTGGGACAGCTGCAGCACACGCGTGATTCATATTTAAATGGTTGTCCACTAGAACTCCAAGATCCTTCTCATAGTTATTACTATTGAGCAAGGTACCACCTGTGCATTTGGTTTTTCTTGCCTAAATGTAGAATCTTACTTTTTTTCTGAAGTATTGAATTTCATTTTGTTAGCGCTGAATGTTCAAGTCTGTCAAGACCCTTCTGTATCTTAAGCCTATCCTCTGGAGTGTTGTCTATTCCTGCTTAGCTTGGTATCATCTGCAAATTTGATGAGTTCCCCATCTATCCCCTCATCCAAATCATTGATGACAATGTTGAAGAATAATGGGCGTAAAACAGAACCTCGGGGTACTTCACCGCATACTTCCCTCCATGTAGATGAAGTTCCATTGAGGACTACACATTGAGTGAGGCCAGCCAGTTACAAATCCATCTGATGGTGATTATGTCTATCTCATATTTTTCTATTTTATCAAATAATAGGTTATGGTCTACTTTGAAGTAGACCATAACCTATTACTTGTTGTAGGGTTGAAGCAGCCAGATCTAGTTGAAAGTCTGTTTAGCCATGGCCTCCATTCTTCCATCAAGATATAGCTGTGAGTTTACAAGGATCCCAGATCATGAATCTCTTCTGATAGGAAGACGTCTACCATTTCAAGAAATCACCAGCTATGATAAGAACTTTTACACAAACTGTAACTTCATTTTGTTTGATTTTAATCTGTTCCAACCCATCTGAATTTGAACAGCCTTGAAACACTGATTCAAAATTCTGACTGTACCTTCGGTTCAGCCTGTGATATAGCTGTGATATAGCTGGGAATCATTAGCATACTAATTGGTTTGGGGAGATCCATTAGTATCCAGATCCATATCGCCATTTAGATATTTAGTGGAGGAATAAAGTTGGCAGACTTCTCCTCCCCCACTGCAATATCTGATGCTGTCTACTCAGGTAGGAACAAAATAATTGCCTCCAATCCTTGTAGTGGATCCAAGATGATGTTTATTTATTTACTTACTTGCTGCAGATTTTCCTTGGATTTTGAACCTTGGATTTTCAACAAGCATCTTTGTTGTAGCCTAGAAAATTGCAAATCTTGAGCTAGGTATTATATGATCTTGGGAGATCTAGTTCCTTCTCTTTCCTGGGATCTGATTCCCTATAGCTGTTGATTCCATCAAAAATATTAACTCTTCCCACATACATACTATATGTGCAAGGAGGGGCACAGCCAATTTGGAGAGTTGAGAAGAAATGTTACATTTATTTATTTATTTATTTATTTATTTATTTATTTATTTATTTATTTATTATTTCGATTTGTATACCGCCCCCTCTCCCAAAAAGGGACTCGGGGCGGTGAACAGCCACAATAAAAACATACAATCAGAAAAGTTAAAAAAGAGTTTAAAAATTAATTAAATAGATGGCAAGACCAATAAAACCCGTAAAAAATTAAAATCAAATTAAAAACCCTACTCATAACGTTACGCCAGACCGGCCTGTTGGAAAAGGTGGGTCTTAAGTGCTCGTTGAAAGGCCCGTAGGTCAGTAATGGCTCGCATCTCCGCAGGTAGCTCATTCCAAAGGGAGGGTGCTCCCACAGAGAAGGCCCGCACCCTCGGGGCCGCCAACCGACATCGGCCAGCCTGCGGCACCCCGAGGAGGCCAACCCTGTGGGAGCGCACCGGCCGTCGGGAGGCCGATGGTGGCAGCAGGCGGTCCTGCAAATACCCTGGTCCCAAGCCATGGAGCGTTTTAAAGATGGTCACTAGCACCTTGAATCGCACCTGCAAGGCCACCGGAAGCCAGTGCAGCGCAGGAGCGGTGTAATATGGGAGCTCCGAGAAGCCCCCAAGATCACCCGCGCGGCCGCACTCTGCACCAGTTGAAGCCTCCAGATGCTCTTCAAGGGGAGCCCCATGTAGAGAGCATTGCAATAATCTAGGTGGGAGGTAACGAGAGCAGAGGTAACTGTGCGCAATGCACCCCAATCCAGAAAGGGCCGCAACTGGTAGATCCTACGGACCTGATAAAAAGCCTCCCTGGTGACGGCTGATATATGATCGTCCAATGACAGCCGCCCATCCAGGAGGACTCCCAGATTGCACACCCTCTCCGTGGGAGCCAAGATTTCACCTCCCATGGTCAGCGATGGAATGAGCTGACTATCTGGGCGCAGGGAACCACAGCCACTCGGTTTTGGTCGGGTTGAGCTGAAGCCTGTTGATCTCCATCCAACTCCGCACGGCTTCCAGGCACCGGGTCATCACTTCAACGGCTTTGTTGGGGTGGCCCGGGGTGGAAATATATAGCTGAGAGTCGTCAGCATACTGATGGAACTCCACCCCGAAGCCACGGATGATCTCCCCCAGCGGCTTTACATAAATGTTGAACAGCAGGGGCGAGAGCATGGACCCCTGAGGTACCCCACAACACAAGGGCCTCGAGGTCGATCTCTGCCCCCCTGCCATACATGTTGTGATACATGTTCATTAAAGTTGCATCTTATTGTTCTCTTCTGCAGTATAGGATTCCACAAACCTTAGCTGAGATCACTGGTAGCTGAAAAATGTTTTGCATGAGAAAGATAACATTTGGTTATTTTTTTCTAGCTCTGCTTAGCTTTGGTAAGATGCTATCATTGTAGAATTGTCTGAAAGTTGAGTCATGGCAACTGGACTTTTTTTCTTTTTTGGTCTGAAGTGTTTCACTGCTTATCCAAGTAGCTGGATAAGCAAGAGCCATGGTGGCACCATGGTTAGAATGCAGTATCGCAGGCTAACTCTGCCAACTGCCAGCAGTTTGATTCTGACCGGCTCAAGGTTGATTCAGCCTTCCATCCTTCTGAGGTCAGTAAAATGAAGAGCCAGATTGTTGGGGGCAATAGGCTGACTCTGGAAACCACTTAGAGAGGGCTATAAAGCACTGTGAAGCAATATATATAAGTCTAAGTGCTATCACTATCACTAGTTTCTTTAGCTACTTCTGCTTGTATAAACAGCAAAAAAAGTCCCATGACTCAACTTCCAGACAACTTCACCTGGATGAATCTTCACTGACATCATGTAGAGTGATTCTGGTAGATGATAAGGAATTCTAACTGGAAGAGGATGTGGAATTGCCATTTTCTGAAAGTGAACTTCACTCTCATAAATGTTGAGCAAAGGTGTACAGAAATTCAGACAGAGCGAAAAGACATTTGCTAAGGTCAACTAGGAGTCAACACTTCATACTTGATGCTTCACATCTACTATTTATAACAGTGGAAAGCCATTTACTTTGTCCTTTCAATAAAAGCAGAAGATGATGAAGAGTCATCACCCCCGCCCCCATTCTTGAATGCTTGTTAATAAGAAGTATGAACTGTGGATCAGCAAAAAACAAATTACTTAGAATTAAGTTGATTTATAACCTATAAAAGCCAAGCATAGATCTAAGAGGCATCTGTGAGGAGGTGGAGGAATTACTTGTTATTAAACTTGATATTAGATGGTATTAAATTAGCATCATTGAACTGCACTTTTGTCACTGGTGATGTTACATGCATTAGCAAAAAGGGAAGCAGCCAGTCATCATTCAGTTTTGTTTAGAGCAGGGACATTTTTTTGTGTGACTGGAAACAACATTTTAAAAAGAAACAATTCCATTCTCCAAGGGCTGCAAGGGACATGGCAGTGATGTAGTGGGCTGTCATTTCTGATATGTCCTTTCTCCTTCCTGGAGTTTGTAGAAGAATTAAAAGACACTGCCACTGAAATGTATTTGTGCTAGATTCCAGGGAGGTAATGAGAACTACAGGTTGTCCAATTGTAGACTGGGCAACCTTTGGCTCCAAGCATAGACATTTGATGGAATCCACAAGGATGTCTCAGGTGTCCTGCCACAGTGGCTGATCCAAATTTTATTATTTGAGCAATGATTTCATGACAACACTTGCCACACCTCTGAATATTTATAACTCCAAGATTTCCGATACGTTGAAAGTGTTGGAGGTCTCAGTGCAATGCCTTTTTTCATGTTATGTTCCAGTGAGCACAAAGGGACAACAGAATATAAATAGAGAATTAAGGATTTACAGAGACCTCATTTGGAGGAGAATTTCCATAACTAAGCAAGGCAGTTTATTTATTTATTTTGAAATATTTATCTAGCCACCTACTCACTCACAATGACAATTGGTAAGTGAGTTCTGCCTTTTTCTACAGTTCTACCAGAAAGTGATTTTCTGCCCCTTTTAGGGCATAGTTACTAAACAAACCATTGCTGTTGTTAAGTGAATCTGACTGTCATTAGGTGAATGTGACTTCCCCCATTGGTTTTGCTTGTTGGAACACCAGCTGGGATAATAGAATAGAACAGAATACTTTATTGGCCAAGTGTGATTGGACACACAAGGAATTTGTCTTGGTGTAAATACTCTCAGTATACATAAAGAAGGAACATTTGTTAAGAATCAAGAATCATAATGTACAACACTTAATGATAGTCATAGGGTACAATCAACATCAAATCATACTAGGAAACAGAGGATACAAGCAACAAAGTTATAGTCACAAGTGGGAGAGGATGGGTGATAAGGAGTGATGAGAAGATTAACAGTAATAGTAGAGTACACTTTGTAAATAGTTGAACAATGTTGACGGAATTATTTGTTTAGCAGAGTGATGGCTTTCGGGAAAAAACTGTTCTTGTGTCTAATTGTTCTGGTGTGCAGTACTCTATAGCGTCGTTTTGAGGGAAGGAGTTGAAACAGTTTATGTCCAGGATGTGAGGGGTCTGTAAATATTTTCACAGCCCTCTTTTTGACTCGTGCAGTATACAGGTCCTCGATTGAAGGCAGGTGGGTGGCAATCACATGACCCCAGGATGCTGCAACTGTTGTTGCATACTGTCTGAATTTTGATCATGGGACTGTGGACACACTACAACTGTTGTAAGTGCAAGGACTAATTATAAACCACTTTTTTCGGTGCCATTTTATCTTTAAATTGGCAACTTGTCAACTTACATAAATGGTTGTAAGTTGAGGATTACCAGCACTCCAGACTTTTCCTTTGTCACTCTGCCTTGTGTTTATTGTTAATCTGCATTCACTTCCTTCTATCTACCTATAGCACATGATGTTGGATTTTCCTCCAGGTAGCATGTAGTTTCCCCAGTCTGCTATCCCTATCCTTATATTGGGACCACAAACTTCAGAATCCCTAAGTAGCAAACCTTTGGCTAGGACTTTTGAATATTGAAAATAAAACAAACACCATAAGCAGGTCAGATTAGGAAAGAACTAAAAAAAGATTGCAATCTTTATTTTACTTATTGTATGCCCAATCCCCTCCCCTCATTTTTAAGATTCAGAAAAATACCACAAAATTCAGACATGACCACCACGAACATTTACAACTGCCTTTGCTGCACAAAGCAGAGAAAAGAATCTATGGGCATCATCTGGGGCTGGAATTTTCCAGCCTCTCCTTAGGAAGTATCCATTTTAGGATGCGTCAGAAGAGAGTTTTCTATTTGTGGATCAATCTGTGTGATCTGAATTCTGAAACTTCCAAATGTAGACTGGTGACAGGTATACAATGTTGCATAGCAGGGGGAAAAATAATATCATTGGAAAAAAAGGGGTGTTCTGCTTTCTGAGCCAAGAATTTCACTTAAAACCTCCCATCATTTCAATAGGTCCTGCCATTTAGCAAATTGTATTGAGTTTTTTTTTTTTGGGGGGGGGGAATATGAATGTTTGATTTTTTATTTTGCCATGCGAGCCATTATTACTATTGCTCTGATTAACATTGTTTGATTTTCTTGAGTCTAATAAAATCAGCAAGATGTCTTTGTGATCAATCAAGTGAGTCAGAAAACCTGGAGGAGGGTAAAGTGAAAATAGTATCGTTTTCTTTCTCCTACATACCATTGCCTAACAGGTTCCAGGAGTTTTCAAAATCTTTTTGAACTCTGGCATCTTTCAGATGAAGGTGAAAAAAGTAGGTGTTTGGGTTAAACTGTTTGAATCATGGCTTGGATTGTGGAGTTTGTTAGAGTGTTCAGTAAAACTTTACAATGTTTGTGGCTTGGCGTGACAATGTTTAAGGCAGGGGTCTTGAAACTTGACAGCTTTAAGCCTTGTGGACTTTAACTCCCAGAATTCCTCCTCCAGTCATGTTAGCTCAGGAATTCTGGGAATTGAAATCCACAAACTTGCCAAATTTGAAGACCCTTGGTTTAAGGGAAGCATGAGAGAAGTGTACTGCAGCTGCCAAAAAAGCTAATGCAGTATTGATAGAAGGATAGTTTCAAGATCTCATGAAGTGATAGTATGCTTCATACTGCACTGGTGAGACCACACTTGCAACACCACATCCAGTTCTAGTCATCATGTTACAAAAAAAGTTGTTGATACCCTAGAAAGAGTGCAGAGAAGAGCAACAAAAATGACAAGGGATCTGGAGGATAAACTATATGATGAACGACTGAGGGAACAAGGTATGTTTAGCCTAACGAACAGAAGGACTAGAGGTGATATGATAGCCTTCCAGTACTTGAAGGGCTGTCACAGATAATTAAAGAAAGCTCCAACCTAGAACTAAGGAGAAATTTCTGGACAAGAACAATTAATTAATGGAATGGCTTACCAACAGAAACTGGATGCACCATCACTGGCGGTTTTCAAAATGAGATTGACATCATTACTTGATTGACATAAATGATCCTTTCCAACTGGATGGGCAATAAAATGGCAACTATGATACTGTGTAAGTAAGGGCAAAATGAGGTGTAATAAGTTCAATAAAATAAAAGGAAGATAATAAAATAAACTTTAGTGACTGAGTTTGAGTTGGTAGAGACTTACTACAAAAATGGGACATGATAGTTCAGTGACAATGTTGATCCAGTCTGCAATAACTGTGACGGGAAAAGCAAAATCTCATTTTAGTAGCAACCAACAAAGGGGTTAAAAAGAAAATTGCCATCATATGATGCCACTTTCTATGAAACTGTTTTTAGTAAGCTATAATGCAACCATTCTTGGAACAATGGATACGTGTTGGAGTGTTCTAAACTGTGTCACATAAGAAACCATTGGTGAAAGTGAAGCAGAGACTAAAGTATTCAGGGCTGAGATTAATTTCACAATGAAGAAATCCTATTGTATTTGGAAAACTACTTATAATTGAAAGGGAAGAATGGGTGAGGATGGATGCGGTAATAGTTTGTTTGAAAAATGTAAGCAGAAGCTGAGAATAAGGTGGTGAGGAGGAGGAGGATAATGAGGAAGGAAAGTCTGAGTTCAAAAATGTATGCAAGGTGGTATGGTAAAATTGAGATATTGGAGGGCTTGCAAAAATGAAATATATCAATACTTTTTCCACCAAACATGCCATTGGAACCATGGAGATCACTGTCATAAGATGTCATAATGCTCTCCAGTATACACACCTTTGAAAGGAACTAATTTGATCAAATTAGCTCCTTTCAAAGTCATGTATATTGGAGAGCATCATGACATCTTATGGTAAATTATTTCCATGGTTCCAATGGTATGTTTTGTGGAGATAACTTCTTCTGCCTAGGTGGTGGTATCATTTTGCCTAATATTAAGATCCGCTCTGAATATGATTATCTACACTAGTGTTGTATCACATTTTCTAGGCTAAGAAATGTATGATTTTGAGAAGGGTGCTGGGAGAAGGTCAGACCAGCATATAATATGAATCTAATTCTGTGTATGTGTGTGTGTATACGTGCACAACTTTGAGTCAGTGTTGACTCCTGGCCAGAAGAAAATGTGCAGAAAAGAGCTATATACAGTACAGTAGATGATAAAGGTCTGGAGCTAAATCATACGATGAATGGTTGAGGGAGCTAGGTATATCTAGTCTAGCAAAGAAAAGGATTGGGAGGGACATGATAGCTGTCTTCCAGTACTTGAAGGGCTGTCACAGAGAAGAGGGGCTCAACTTGTTCTCTAAAACACCAGAGGGCAGGATGAGAAGTAATGGGTGGCTTGTTAAGGAGAGATCCAACTTAGAAATAAGAAGAAATTTTCTGACAGGGAGAACAGTTAATCAATGGAATACTTTTCCGCTTGAAGTTGTGGGTGCTCCATCACTGGCGGTTTCAAAAATAGACTGGGCAATCATTTGACTGGGATGGTATGGTATAAAGTGTCCTGCCAAGACCCTGCAGTTTTCCTGGCAAGATTTTTAGAAACAGCTTCCCCTTGCTGCCTTCTTCCTAGGACTGAGAGTGAGTAACTGGCCCAAAATCAGCCAGCTGGCTTTGTGCCTGAAGCAGGACTAGAGCTCACCATCTCCTGAGTTCTAGCCTGGTGTCTTAACCATGGCAACAAACTGGATTTTGAAATCTGATTATATTTAATTATAGTTTATCAATTAGATACAATTAATGATGCTCTTTCCCTATGAATTTAAGTTTTCCCTCTTATTCTATTTATGATTCTATTTTTTCCCAGCAATGCTAAGACTCAAAACTTGTGGAGCTGATAATGCCCATGGTATTACATGCTGTGCATGCTCATGTTGTCTGCACAAGGCTTATATTTAGCAGTTTTATGTATTTGCAGATGCTTGCAGTTGTCATTAGTTTGGACACCGGCAGAAACTCTATTCTGGCTTGGGGAACCGGAAAAGTCATGAGAGAGGTCACAAAAGTTAGCTATGGCTTGCTTTCCCTTTACGCAAACCCAATATCCGTTCTTCAGTGGATGTGATTTATGAGTAACGGAAGCATACCATATAAATCATTTTAATGGGATTTCTTATGTTAAATCCTACTTGAGCTTTCCATTTTGAAATGCTCTATTAGAGTCTGGCTGGTGGTGACCGGTCCAGGCTAGATGCTCAGATACTTCAAGTGGTAATATAATGGAAAATTGCTAAACTGCTTGCCCAGAACTTTTTGCATTTTGCATATAAATGAACTGTTTTACCACCTGTTAATGAATTTGGAACATTCAAAGTTACAATGGCATTGAAAAAAGTGACTTATGACCATTTTTCACACTTATGACCGTTGCAGCATCCCCACTGTCACAAGAGGCCAAGTGAGGAGAAGCGCTCCTTGACATGAGTGATGTCGAGTTGGCCATGCCCACCCAGTCACATGACCACCAAGCCACACCCACCAACTAAGCCACGCCCACAGAACTGGTTGTTAAAAATGAATCTCACCCTGGTGAGTTCTGTTGCCTCATCTAACACCAAATCACAGGTGATGGTGATCTTATTGCAGATAGAGTTGGCATTAGTCCTTGCAAAAGTTATTTTATACTATATAAAAGTCCAGGAAATGGAAATGATGCTACTATTGCTCCTTATAATGAACTCTGTGTAATTCTCTTTCTCTCAGAAATTCAGTAAAATGTCCACAAAGAGAATGGAGAAATCAAAGAGCTTAGTGCTTTTCATTCCAGGAAATGATCAGTGTGCTCCCTCTGGTGCAAGTTAAAGAGGCAGCATGCAACAAAATCATATTTCTTCTGGATCATTTTAGCCCAATAAAATTGATCATTAGGTTCTGCAAGATAATGTTCATGCACGTAGGTTTTCCATTATTCCCCCCGAGGTGATTCTACAATATTGACGTTCATGTTAACACTTGTTTTTTTTCCCCTGGATCACTTATATTAATTAAGCTCTACTTAAATAAAAGTAAAGACATGGATTCAGATCTTAGGCTTATAAACTGAAATATGAACTCAAAGGGAATTGAAATGAAGTTAGTCCAGCCGGGACTATAATACATTTATAGCTCTAACTCATCCTATTGAAGATTCAGAGCCCCAGAAGCTTAGCTATAATTGGTAATATTTCTATTTAAAGAATAAGAGCAAATGTATAAGGTGGAAACTCGCTGGAGGTGAAAAATAACTACCACAAAGTCAACAATTTGAGCTGAATGTTTAAATATTCTTTCTTACTTTTTCATGCATCAGTGCAGTAGAGGAATCAGGGTGGAGAAGGAGGAAAAAATAGGTCTACTAAATATTGCTTATTTTAAAAAAGGAATATCTTCCACTCCTTCCCCTCTCCATTTCCATGTATAAAGGAAAAACAGTTAAAATGGGTTTGAGGATTTCATTCCAATGGGATATCCTGATGACTGACCCTTTCCCAAAAGGGAGAAGGTCATCCTAAACAGGATTGCTGGGCAACAACCTATTGGCAGAGTAAGAAAGAAGATGTAAGCAAATTTTGCCATTTTTTATTGTCATGGTGTAGACCTGACAATGGGTGCATGCTTCTGCTTGATCTGTTTTGCTTCTTCACTGGTGCTTCTGGTGGTGTTTATGGAATCCCTGATAAGAAATGCTAAGCATTCTCAATACATGATTAGGGCTTGGCCTTCACCTCCCTCTGTCTCTAATATACACAAACACAGAGACACGAGGGCTGAAAATACACTTTTATTTTTTTAAAAAAGAACAATGACTGAAGAATGCCCATAATTATTTCTTTCTCTTGCTTCATTTGTTAAAAGAACTAGGAGTATTTTTTAAAATATTTTTAAAATCCTGCCTTTATTATTTTTATAAATAACTCAATTATTTGATTAAAGGTATAGGTTTCCCCTGTCCAGTCGTGTCCTACTCTAGAGCAGGGATGTCAAACTCGATTTCATTGAGGGCCTCATCAGAGTTGTGTTTGACCATGGGGAGGATAGGGTGCGTGGCCAAGGTGGGCATGGCCAGCTCAATGTCACTCATGTCGAGGGCATCTGTGGTGCTGGGGTGGGAACCTCCTGCTGCCCTCTGCCAATGAAAATGGAGCTTGGGAGGGCCACCTGTGGCAGAGTGTGGCAGGAGGCTATCGCAGCTGAAAAGGGAGCTTGAGAGTACCTCCTGAGCTTCGTTTTTGCTTGCAGAAGCACCATGGGCTGATCCTTCGCTGTTTCCAGGGCAACCCAAGAGCAGATCTAAGCACCCCACTGGGCCGCCCTGGACACCCCTGCTCTAGGGCACTGTGCTTACATCCATTTCCTAGCCGAGGGGGCCAGCATTGTCCAAGATACCTCCGTGGTCATGTGGCTAGTGTGACTATATGCAGAGGTGTACAGAGTATTATTACCTTCCCACCAAAGTGGTGCCTGAGAAACTGTCCATTTGGTGAATACAGAGAAAGGAACTCTGGGACATTATTTTACCAAGAGCATAAAACTTTACTGAATAAATCATATTGGCACAGAAGGAGCAAAACCAGCTCTGTTTCCCATGCAAAGGCAAGCATAATTAATTTTACCTCTTCTTCACAGACTACCCGCAATCCAAAACATCCACAAATCACTGCTGTTCATTTTGTTATGGGAAATAGACAGCCACACCGGGATATCTGCTCGCTGTGTCCTTGGGATGCCAACAATGTCCCAAGGGTGCCGACGGATGCTTGAATACCATTCTCCCTCCCTTGCATTTTATCCACCCCCTCCCATTAAAATAGATATCATCCATAGATTGTCAAACTGCAAGTGAAGGAAAAATGTAAGCAAAAGTGTGAATCAGGCTGGATAGTACCTATTTACCTACTCTTATTTGCATGCTTTCAAACTGTTAGATTGGTAGGAGCTAAGGCAAGTAACAGAAGTCTACCCCATCATAGGTGCTCAGATCTTGAACCCAGGCTCCCAGTTTTCTAGCTGACAAGCTCAGCATCTTTAATCACTGAGCCAACATGCCCCTTATTGTTTTTATAAATATCTCAGTTGTTTAATTACACAATACCTCATGCTCCTGCACATGCCTAATACTCATTCCTCCTTCTATTCTTCTCACAACCACAATCCTGTAAGATAGCTTGGAGTGAGAGAGAGAAACTGGCCAAAGTTACCCAGCCAGCTTTCATGCCTGACGTGGGACTAGAACTCACAATCTCCTGGTTTGTAGCTTGGTGTCTTAACTACTAAACCAGGTTTTCTCAACTTTAGCAACTTTAAGTGTGGACTTCAACAGCCAACATTACTCAGGCAGCCATGCTGGCTGGCTGGATTTTGGGAGTTGAAGACCACTCATCTTAAAATTCCCAAGGTTGAGAACTTTGCACTAGACCAAACTGACTCTTTGTTTTCTTTGAAGATGTTCTTCAAGATTAGCATCAAACATCAAACATAAAGCCATGTGAATAAAGATATTTCTGATTCTGTGTCCTTTTCTCAAGAGGTACGTCAAAATGACAGGATAGCCAGAAACCAGAAAGGGGTTGTAAAAAGAGTACCCAGGGCCCCCTCCCCACTGGAAGGGCAGTGTCCCAACAGGGATCTATGGGACCTGACAGTCTGTCTAGATCAATTCAGATCAATATTCTCATTTGGTTCAAGCATTCAAATCCAACCTATTTTGGACTATTTGAGTCTTTTGACTAATAAAAAACATTAAAATAGATATCATCCATAGATTGAAACTGTGGTATGTTCCCTCATGTCCCAAATTTAAGCTTTCACTAGCAATTTTCAGGTGCCTTCCTTCAACATTATTAGCAACATTAGACTTTTGCTTCAATATAACATTTCCAGCTTAATTTTTAATCAAATGAATTACAACTTAGTAAAGCAAATCCTGCCTGCCATAGAATTCATTCAGGTCTCACTTCTTTGTATAAAGTCACTGAATAAACCCCATGAACACAATTCAAAAATAAAACAAAGATGGCACATTTGTTTGAAAATGTGTGCTGTGCATGTATATATGCATGAGACAGGAAATAACAGAACAAAAACTGAGGTGGCTTAGATTTTACTGTCCTGGGGTTTTTATTAATGAGCAACATTTCATTAGAAGCTAATTGAAGTCTCTAGGTGGTTATTATGACTTGGAAATAAAGATGTTAGGAAGACAGAAAGCAGGTGAGCAGAAAGCATAATAACAGTAATTATTTCATTGGGGAAGGGAAAGAAAGATCCAAGAGGAAATTATATATTGTATTAGTTTTGAGATATAAAACTCAAATGCATTCAACTTCAGGAAATTGCTGAATATTTTGACCAGGTAGATTTAAGCATTCACCTCTTCTTTGCTTTGTTGCTGTTCAGTCACTAAGTCATGTTCGACTTTTCATGATCCCATAAAGATGGAATGGAAACTTATCAAAGAGAGATCCAAAACATGTGGAAAACTCTTAAAAAAATCACTGGCTTCAGCAAACCTTCCCAGGCAGAAGGAAATCAACAACTAGCAGATGACCTGAATGTGTTCTACTGCAGGTTTGAAAAGAAATCACAGCCATCTATCTCCATAACACACATCTCAAACACACCAACAATAGACAAGCCTCCTACAACTGGCTCCAATCCATTGGGCTCACAACCTCTGGTGATCACAGAAAAAGAAGTGCAAGATCTATTGCACAGACAAAAGCCAGGAAAAGCACCAGGGCCAGACAAGATAACTCCTTCTTGCTTAAAAGTCTGTGCTGAGCAATTGGCCCCCATCTTCACCCGAATCTTCAATAGATCACTAGAGATGTGCTATGTGCCTTCCTGCTTCAAACATTCTACCATCATCCCAGTGCCAAAGAAGCCCTCCATCAAGGAACTGAATGACTACAGACCAGTTGCTCTAACAGCTGTAGTTATGAAAATCTTTGAAAGGCTTGTGCTGTCCCACCTGAAAACCATCACGGATCCGCTGTCAGATCCCATGCAGTTTGCATACCGAGCAAATAGATCGACAGATGATGCTATTAATATGGCTCTGCACTCATCCTACAACACCTCGAATCTCCAAATACCTATGCAAGGGTCCTCTTTGTAGACTTCAGTTCAGCATTCAATACCATCATTCCAGACACTCTTCTAAGTAAACTAAACTAACTAGCAGTACCTGAACACACTTGTAAGTGGATCATAAGCTTCCTAACAGACAGGAAGCAGCAGGTGAAGCTAGGCGAAATCACATCCGATATCTGTACAATCAGCACAGGGGCCCCCCAAGGCTGTGTGCTATCTCCACTTCTCTTCTCCCTATATACCAATGACTGCATCTCAAATGATCCATCTGTTAAAATACTGAAGTTTGCTGATGACACAACAGTCATTGGTTTCATTCGAGACAACGATGAACCTGCATACAGACAGGAGGTTATACAACTTGCCTCGTGGTGTAACCGGAACAATCTGGAACTGAACACACTCAAAACCGTAGAAATGGTGATAGACTTTAGAAGAAACCCTCCCATACTACCACCTCTTACAATACTAGACAATACAGTATCAACAGTAGAGAGCTTCAAATTTCTAGGTTCTACTATATCACGTGACCTAAAATGGACACCTAACATCAAAAACGTCATCAAAAAAGCACAACAAAGAATGTTCTTTCTGCGCCAACTCAGAAAGCTCAAAGTGCCCAAGGAGCTGCTGATCCAGTTCTACAGAGGAATTATTGAGTCTATCATCTGACCTCTATAACTGTCTGGTTTGGTTCTGCAACCCAACAGGACAGACACAGACTTCAGAGGATAATTAGGACTGCAGAAAAAACAATTACCACCCACCTGCCTTCAATCGAGGACCTGTATACTGCACGAGTCAAAAAGAGGGCTGTGAAAATATTTACAAACCCTTCA
The DNA here is from genome assembly GCA_023653725.1 of Bungarus multicinctus. Lineage (NCBI taxonomy): Eukaryota > Metazoa > Chordata > Lepidosauria > Squamata > Elapidae > Bungarus > Bungarus multicinctus. The sequence continues at coordinate 7,813,412 of CM042837.1, forward strand.
CATCCTGGACATAAACTGTTTCAACTCCTTCCCTCAAAACGATGCTATAGAGCACTGCTCACCAGAACAACTAGACACAAGAACAGTTTTTTCCCGAAAGCCATCACTCTGCTAAACAAATAATTCCCTCAACACTGTTCAACTCTTTACAAAGTGTACACTACTATTACTGTTAATCTTCTCATCACTCCTTATCACCCATCCCCTCCCACTTGTGACTATAACTTTGTTGCTTGTATCCTCTGTTTCCTAGTATGATTTGATGTTGATTGTACCCTATGACTATCATTAAGTGTTGTACATTATGATTCTTGATTCTTAACGAATGTTTATTTATTTATTTTATTTATTTATTTTATCATATTTTTATACCGCTCCCTCTCCCAAAAAGGGACTCGGGGCGGTGTACAGCCTACTAAAAACACACAATAAATACATTATAAATACAATTAAAAATATATTAAACACAGTTGTTCCGGCTGTATCCCATCAAAATTAAATTTAACAATGTAAAATCAGGGATCTAATTAAAAATTAATTATTAAAACCAAATGAAGTTTAAAACCAGAACCTGATTACTGGGCCAGGCCGGCCTGCCTAAAAAATAGGGTTTTAACTGCGCGCCGGAAGGTCAGAATATCTGTCATGGCTCGTATCTCCGGGGGGAGATCATTCCATAGGGAGGGAGCTCCCACAGAGAAAGCCCGAACTCTCGGGGCCGTCAGCCGACAGCGGCCGGGCGGCGGTACCCCAAGGAGGGCAACCCTGTGGGAGCGTACTGGGCGGCGGGAGGTTCCTTCTTTATGTATACTGAGAGTATTTACACCAAGACAAATTCCTTGTGTGTCCAATCACACTTGGCCAATAAAGTATTCTCTTCTCTTCTCTTCTCTTCTCTTCTCTTCTCTTCTCTTCTCTTCTCTTCTCTTCTCTTCTCTTCTCTTCTCTTCTCTTCTCTTCTCTTCTATTCTATTCTATTCTATTCTATTCTAAACTGTATTTTCTTCCTCTCAGATGCCTCCTATGGCAACCATTAGTGATAATAATAACGTTATCCATTCAGTCCTCTCTGACTCTTGGCAATCCTCTAGGCCAAGTCTCCTCACATCAACAAAGGAGGGTGTTTGTAGCTCAGGGTTGAAATGTGGGGTCCATCATGACTAGCAGTGACGATGTTACCTAGTTTGAGTAATGAAACATCTGCAAGGAAACAAACAAGCTGAGAGCGCACCAAGAACTCCTCTCTTCACATTGTCTGATCTTAGTAAAGCGATTAGAAATAATTCAAGAATCAACCCTCTGCCTGCTTTCCCTTCCTTGCTTTATTTGGATATCACTATCAGCAGCTGTAAAATTGTTGTTGGGGCTGAATTCATCACCAAAGACTAGTCATTTATAAGGTACTGGTTGCACAATGTGCTTACATAAAATCAGCTAAAGATAGAAAGCCTGCATTCATAAATGCTAAACTCAGATGATTTGGGAGGAGGCAGATGAAAGATAGTTTGTTGTAGAAATGCAGCCATTTGGTTAGCTTATGATCAAATCCTATTATAAAATCCTGAAAAATGAGTTAGTTCAATAACCACACAAAAGATATGTCGACACAGTCCTAGATTGCTCTGAGTTCCAAAGATTCATTCCTTTGATAGGAAAAGTAACTTGACAGTAACAATCATCTCCCAAAGCGTGGACATCATTCAATAATTTGGAGGGACCCAACTGCTTCACCAGGAAACTCTCACATCAAAGAGTTAGCAAGACATGAGGGGAAGGGGCTGAAATTGTGCATGTTAGTTTATATATGTAGGCTCAAATGTAAAAATAATGACTAGATATTTTAAGAGAAATATGAAACATAGACATAGTGGGAGAGAAAGACATTGAGCAGTAAACCTTTGTGACTGATCTCCAGGTATTGAAATTCTTTGAATTTGCTATATTTAACTTTTAAATTAGATGTGAATTTCATGGTGATTCAAATAATAACAGCATTTAACTTGAGGGCTGTTTAATAAAAAATCATCTTCCTTTGTTAAACCAATGTAGACTTTTTCCCAAGTGCAGCTCATTAACAGACAGCCAATTGCTACATTTGTTCCTTCCTCCAAAATATGTGATGGACAGAGCTTTTATGTATAAAGGTCAGACAGTGATATGAGCAGCCATGGTAACCATAGTTTGTCCATCAAGCCAAAATGATCTTGTTTCATGCACAATGCTAAAATATATACACCATGTTTGGAAATAACAATCTACATACTCAGGATGATAATTGAACTCAGCCGGAAACTTATGAACCATGAATAAAACCATAACAAGGTTAACCCTTATCAAACACATGAAGAAGATCGGTGATCTCTTAAGCTTTCAGAGGAGCATCAAAACCTGGCCCTGTCAATTGGCCTGGGTGGGGGTAGGGGGGTTTCTAAGAGTCTCATGAAACCTTGGGGATGCTTAGCGAGTTGCAGGCATTCCCTCTGACTTTTATTTTTCCAATTTTTTTAAAAAAATATGTTTTAGTCTAGTTTTTAACTCTGGTTTTTATATGATGATACTGTTTTATTTCTAAACCACTCAGAATCACACAAGTGTAATGGGCCATATAGAAATTTACTAGATAAATAAATAAAAATCAAGAGCTTGTAGGAGCTTCATCACTGAAGGCTTTCAAGAAGAAATTGAATTGCCATTTGTCAGAAATGGTGTTGGGTCTCCCACTTGTGTGTGTGTGTGTGTGTGTGTGTGTGTGTGTGTTGGACTAGATGACCTACAAGGACCCTCCCAACTCTATTAATCTGATCTGATAAGGTAAACAACCAACAATAAGTGTTAGTTCAGAACAAGAACTTTTAAAGGAAGAACATAGAAGGTTCCTGTTTATCATCTAGCTAACTACAACTAGTCTGATTAGTATAAGTCATCTCAGGAGTCAGCCTCATTGTTTTTGTATTTTATGCTTTCAATATTTTCAAGTTGAGCTTTTGAACCTGAAAAGTCTACCTGTACTTTACCATGTTACACTTTTCAGGATTCATTCACTTGGTTTGACCTAAGAGCAATTTCAGTTGCGACACATCCATCAATGTCTGTGTTTCAATGGCTTAATTTCTTTTCCTCTATGATGTTGATTAGTTTGCAATAACATAGAAGAGAAAAAAAAAAGTCAAAATGAAAAATACTGAATGTTGCCAGTCATGTACAGATGCTGATGAATCCAAGTGAATTTCATGAATGTCCAAGAATGTTAATAATCACTTAAATCTGACTTTCAGAATGCACGGAACTAAATGATATTTACTTAAACAGATAAATCTTATTTCCAAGTAAATAGCAAATTCACCTGAGGTTTTTCCCCCAAAAAACATGCCAACCATCAGCATGGTTTGGATATTCATAGAAACAAATATGTCCTGAGAGACATAATGCTAAACTTCAAAAATATATCTACAAATGAACCAAACATCTGTCAGATCATTTAAAAATATTTTTAAATAGGAATATTTTCCCTTGCAATGCACAGATATACACTGTCCTTGTTTTACATTTCCACTAGATGGCACTTATGCACCACAGCAGCTCCAAGGAGTAGATGCAAGTGGTCAGCAGGGGACAGTAGCAGGGCATAAATCTAACTGAAATGTGTGAAAATGCAAGTTGATGAAAGAAAGAAAATGGATCTTGCATTATTACAGTGTCTGTGGAACAACAAAAGGGAGAAGAAGAAAAAGAAGAAAAGGGTTTGCGTGATGCAGGGCTATATCTCTGTGTGAGAGACAGAAAGCCATTCTCTAGGTAAGCATTCATCTCTGTGTTTGCATGGGTTCAACAAGGGACAATTTAGGAGAGAGCACGTCATGGAATAAAGATCCAGAATGAAATTAAAAAGGACAAAATAATGGTTAAGGAAGTGAAAGCATGCTTTATAAGAGCATGAATCAGAGGGAACCTTTATAGAAATGGTGATGTTTGTATTCTATACCACTTGGTCAAGGTTGGGCTAGCAATCAAAATATTTCAAATAGTGTACACACTTCCAGTTATTGTGAACACCGAATCATAGGGGTTGGAAAAGACCTTGAAGGTTTTGAAGTGCAACCCCCTGCTCAAGGGAGGAGGCCTTATACCATCCCAAATGGCTTGTTGAATACCTCCAGCGATGGAGCACCACAACTCCAGGAAGCAAGCTATTTCATTGATTAATTGTTCTCAATGTCAGAAAATGTCTCCTTCCTCTAGGTTGGATCTTTCTTTAACAAGCCTCCATTCATTATTTCTTGTCCTGCCATTAGGTGTTACGGAGAAAAAGTCAACCCACTCTTCTCTGGGATAGCCCCTCAAATACTGGAAGGCAGTTTTAATATCCCCCTTAAACCTTCTCTTTGGTATGCTAGAAATACTTAAATCTCTTAACTGTTCATCATACGACTAAGCCTCCAGACCCTTTATCATCCTTGCTGCTCTTCTCTGCACACTTTCTAGAGCTTTGGCATCTTTTTTATTTTGTGGTGGCCAGAACTGTGCGCAGTATTCCAAGTGTAGTCTCACTAATGCAGTTTAAAGAGATGCTATCACTTCTTGTGATCTTGATTCTCTCTCTCCCTCTCCCTCTCCCACTCCCTCCCCCTTTCCCTCTCTCTCTCCCCACCTCTCTCTTGGATACCTACCTGCTTTTGTGCTTTAGGTGCAAATGGTCAGGGTATATACGTACTAGCTGGTTATTGGAAGTGAGAAAAGTACCGGGGTCAAGTTGTCCTTGAAAAGATGTTGTAGATGACTCATTTCCCAGGAATTCTTAGATAGAACATAGTAGCAATATTAGAACACCTGTGCCTTTTCTAAGCATGGTCAAAGGAGAAGGAACAAAGGCTGCTAATAAAAATAATTTTCAAATATGTTCAGAAATCTCTAATTACTGATTAGAAATCTGGGAAACAAGTTTTCAGATATCTCTTAACTCAAGAGATGTATGGAGGAAAATATTTGCCAGGATTCCCAGCTTGTCAGGAAGAATTTTCCAATGCCAACATTTTAAATATGAAGAGATCAGTGCAAACGGAAACATTTTGCTGCTGTCCTTCTGTTGGGAGTACAAAAAACTGTAACATAAATGTGAAATTCTGCTTTTTGTTGTTGCTAGTTACTGATGACAAAACGTATTCAAAACTGAAACAGATGGATCAGGTTGTTCTTATTTGGAAGTAAATGCCACTCAACTTAAACTTTATATGCTGAAGCTATGTACTGACAGGTAAGCTCATTTCTGACTCCCTCTAAGCAACTTTAGATATAAACCAAAAATAAATTAGAAATGAATTATAGTTCTTTTTTTTTTTTTTGGCAGAAACAGATTTAAACAATAGTTTCATCCATTAACCCAACAGTGTAGGAAAACTCTGCATCAACATATCCAGAATTCTCCATGTGACTCTCATAGAAGCAACAGATTTCCAGCTTTCAAATGCTGAACAATGGGACCTTGAGTGGTTTGTCTTCATTTAAAAGCAAGTTTGAAACCCTTTGCCTAAAGTTAGGCAGCCTGACTCCTTGGACAGCAAAGGTGACTAACAAACAAGTACTGGAGCACATAACAGATGGGTCAGTAGAAGGCAAAAGCACAAAACTGCATCTCATTTATTTTGGCCATGTCATGTGGGGGAATTTATTGGAGAAGGCAACAATGCATGAAAGTACTAACGGTAATAGGAAACCAGCCCATCAAAGAACACATTGGCTAGACACCATCAAAGCAGATACCAACCAGAGCATAGAACAACTCAAAGAAGTAGTGCAAGATCAGAAGTCATGAAGAAACCTGGCCCATAGAATCGTCAAGAGTTAGACATGACTGAATGGATAACATCAGCAGCAGGCAGTCTGACAAAAAAATCACTATTTCAGATTTCATGGACCTTTCTATTTTGTCTGGTTTATTTATTCATTTTACAATATGTTCTACTTTGGTAAGTACTCAATAATTGATTGAAATACAAAATGCTAAGACTGAGTGATCTTGTTTTCCTTATTCCTTGTCACTGTACTTCCTTTTGTGTTGAGTTTTTTTTTTTTAACACTTTAGGGCTGAGATCTTGGACTGCCCTCATTTTGTTACCTTGCAAGCCATTGTTGTGAATGTCCCTTCTTTGCCAGTAGACAGGGACTCTCACTGAGCCTCTGACATCTCTAAGACACATTCACAAGGGATATATATATATATATATATATATATATATATATATATATATATATATATATATATATATATATATTTATCATGTCAGTATGGAATTGATCCTCCTGTCTCTTCTGGAGATGGAAAAAGTTTGCTTATTTTACTTTACTTTACTCTACACTTCGCTTTTTACTTCACTTCACTTCACTCCAGGAGTGAGCTGCTGCAGGAGAACCCCTAGCTAACATTCTGCACAGTTCGGACAACCCACAAATCTCACTCCTGGCTGGCCCCGCCCACCCCACCCCATCCCTCCTAGGAGTCCCCACGTGTCCCATTTTGGATGCAGGTTAAGTGCAGGGCGTGTGCAGAGGCTTGAGGAGGGAGAAAAACAGGCCTCCCAGAAGTTCGGGAAGACCGGAAATGGGCTCGTTTCTGGCTTCCAGAGAACCTCCAGAGCCTAGGGGGGGCATTTTCACCCCCTTCTAGAGGCTTGAAGAAAGCCTTTGGAGCTCAGGGAGGGCAAAAACCCCAATGGTACAGGAAACTGACTAGGCCACGCCCACCTAGCAACTGGGTAGAGAACACCTTGCTAAAATTTTTGAAGGCCACTCACTGCACCACTCCACCATACCATACCATCAAAGTATAGTTGGATGAGGAAGTATCCTGAATAGAAAAGATGAAAAATTGAGGTTTATTGGAGGTAGACCGATATTGGTTTTCTGTCTGCCTGGATGATGGTATGCACTTTTGTAAATTAACCCATTCTGATATAAGTCTTCTGTTTTTAAAATTTCATAATCATTTCAGCAAGCTACAGTTTTCTGGGGAATACCGCTCAATACAAAATGGCACAATGTTCATATGGGTAGACTACAGTAAAGCAATCTGCCTGAGATTACCCTAGAAGATTACTTAAAAACTGCAACTAATATGAAATGCAGCTGCCCACATATTAACTAAGAGAACTTGGTGCTGCCATATAACACCATTATTGTTAGGAGCCTCATCGTTCGTTAGTTTGTTTTGGGATCAGTTCAAGATGCTAATGATCACCTTGTAAGTCCTATGCAGGTTGGAGTCTGGCTAGCTTTGAGACCACCTGTTCCAAATGCATCTGCCCACTCAAAAGATGCCAGGAGACAGTGTTTGATGTGAGTCTGCAAAACTCATGTGATGAGAGAAGAGCCTGAGATAAGCATTCTCTACAGAAACTCTACTCTAATCTGGAATATAAAAACAGCATCCTCATTCCTAGCATCCAGTATTTTAGTTTTAAATGTTTTTAAAGTGTGTGTTTGAAGTGATAATGAAAGATGTTTCTGAGCTGGGGAAAAATCTGACCGCTTTGATGTGATGATATTGATGACAATATTAGGATTATGTTAAATATATGTTGCAGTTGTTATTATTATTGTTGTTGTTTTGTTGTTGTTGTTTTTTGTTGTTGTTATTATTATTATTTTACATTTTAGATAAATGTGATCTAATGAGTCATCATGAAGTAGCATAAAAACTATTTCTAATAAATAAATAAGTACATAATTACCTCAACAGATAGGGAGGGAACAATCTTTAGTGAAACGGCAGAAGCTTTGAATGTATTGTGTGGACCAATATCTAGGATAGTACTGTGGCCTGCCAGAGGCCAGCAGAGCTGGCAGCAGACTCAGACAGTAAGGTGGTTGGGGATATGGGCCAGTCCTGGAGTCTGGGGAAGGTTCTGATGAGTGCTGTGTGTCGGAGGCAGAGATGGGTCCAGGGCCATCTGACAGTTATCAGCTGCCTTCGGAGTCTGAGATCAGTGGGGCAGAAGAGCAGCTGGAGCCTGTTCCCAGTGTGCACATGCACAGAGCTGCCAGGAGAAGAGAACAGTTAAGGAACAAGGGTCAACTCACAAGTAAGGGCACAGGTGGATGGTGAATGACCCCTCCCATAGGGGATAAAGAGGAGCGGTATTTGCAGGAGGCAATTAGTTCCATTCATTAGGGTGAAGATGTGTTCCTGACTTCTTGCCAAGTAAATTCTGCTACAGTGTGGCATTTGGAAGATATCAACTCTCCAAGCCTGATAAAGGTCTGTAGTTGTGAAATCTCATGAAAGGCCGTTTGCCGGGATTTTGCTGGAGAGGAATTCACTTTAACCTAAATAAATGAGGTTTTATCAGGATGAAGAGTCTGCTTCATGATCTTGGGAAGTCTAGGTCAGAACAGATAGATGGATGGATAGATAGACAGATAAAGAGAAATAATGGTTTTGTTGTTGCTTTTTATTCTTGTTTTCTGAATACAATTTTGCCCTGACAAAGATTCTCTAGTGCAGCGGTCGCCAACTGGTGGGCCATGAGAAAATTTTGGTGGGCCGCAGAGAAATCTCACCCCCAGAGCACCCCCACAAAGCAATTAATCCAGGTTGCACAGAAACACAAGGCTTGGCCACCCACATGGCCCGCAGGAATGCGTCCCGCCCACTCACTCCTTACCTGGTAAACTTGCTTGCTAATTTGCTATTTTTCCTTTTTCCGACCATCATCTGTTCTGCTGTGCCGGGAGATTTAGATTAGCTAGGAAGCAGGAAATGGTTGGATTTCTTGCTTTCTAGCTAGTCTTTAGATCTTCGGCTCAGCAAGCCGAACCTCCCTTAGGACTGAAGGTTTGCTTGCAAGCAAATTCAGTGCAGACTCACGGCAAGCAAATTTAAGAGACTGAGCTAGATGATGGCAGATAAATAGATCACTGAATGATTCTGTGAGCAATTCAATCTGCCTGCTTTTCCTGATTTTGGCTAAAAGTTGCTCTTTTTTAATAAAAAAAAATCAATATTTAAATGCATGGTGTGTTGTGAGTTAATTTTGTGAGTTTGCTTGCTAGCAAATTTTATGTGACAGACTGAGCTAGTCAATGACAGATAGATAGATCTCTGAATGAATCTGTGATTCTGTGAGCAACTCAATCTGCCTGCTTTGCCTGATTTGGGGTAAAAGTTGCTTTTTTTTAAAAAAAATCAATATTTATATAAATATTTATAATATTTACATACCAAGCCATGCCCAGCCAGTCACATGACCACCAAGCCACACCCACAAATTAAATTAGGCCACACCCACAGAACCAGTTAGTGGTCCCTGGGATCTAAAATTATGAGTTTGGTGGTCCCTGAGGTCCAAAAGGTTGGCGACCCCTGCTCTAGTGAGAATTAGCAAGAGTAATAGCTAGCTATGGCTCTAATTTTTTTTTCTTAATGTGATTCATTTGTATCAAATTCTCCACTCCCCACACTTTTAACTGCATGTTAGATGTAAAATGAAAGGGAAACCAGCACTCCAATGAAAAATAAAACCCTTTACTCCCTGCAAATAAAAAAACCCCACACTTTTAATATTCCAATAAAATATTAATTTCAAATGCCATCAGTTTATTTTAAGCAAGCCAACATACACTATATATTTGTAGAAAGCCAATAACAATAACATGATTTTTTTTAAATTAATGCCTCTGATATCTTTACACTACCAAAAAAATTAGCTTTAATGATCAAGTCCTGATGTCCTTTTTCATGGATTTCATTCTGCACAATGTATGGCTCACCAGATAAGCAGATAATAATTTGCCAAGATTCTATCTGACTACCCCATTTTACCATTTCACTTCCAACTCAAAGCAAACACTTTTATTGGCTTTATGGACAGGTTCTGCTCAAGATAGCAAGATGGGCAAGTTAGAAATATGAAATATAAATAACGAATGAACAAATAAACGAACAAACAAATATCTTATCTGAGAAAAGACCACATCTGGTCTTTCAATGGTGAGTGGTTAGCCTATGGTGAGTTCAAGGGAAAAAAAGCTCCTCATGTGAATAGTTTTAAATGCAAGTAAAAAATAGCATAGTTTAATCAAATGAGATTTTTTTCTTCCTTTTTTTTGTCAAGTCAAATATTTTGATTTTATAAACTTGGAAGATGAGAAGACATATTGAGAAAAGACATGCTGAGGAGAAGCGAAGGTTTTGTGACTTGGTACCCCAAAAATAAGCCTATGCTCTGTGCTTCACAACCAACCATGTTGGGAGAAGGGACTGGAAATGTGGTTTGGAAAAGTTTGTGACACCATTGGCAATCTGGCATCCATATTCCACTTGATTGATTTCAAATTGTGCTTTGCTGCTCTATCTGTGTAATCTTCTTTTCTTATTTCTGTGCTAAAGGTCAGTCTTTGGTCACCCTTGACTGCTGATATAAAGGTATAATTTTGCAGCACGCCTAGAAATTCATCTTTCAGAGGCTGTCAACTCAGATGCACACAACTGAGGAAAAACTGCTTGAAGGCAATGACTGTGTCTGAATTTCCCGGCCTCCTTACGTTTGAAAATGAATGGATTAGAACAGCAAAGTAGGAATAAACCAAAAAAAGGAGGGAAGAATAATCCCCAAGTGTTTGTGTGTGTGTGTGTGTGTGTGTGTCTGAGCGTAATCTTTATATCTGTTATCTCTTTCTCTGTGTGTCTAACTCTTGTCTCTTTCTATCCATCCTATCAATCTATTTATCTACAATGTCATGAATTTCCTTGAGCACACTCTTGCCCTTTCCAATATGTTGCAATCAGGTTATAACAGAACTACAATAACAGAGTTGGAAGGGATCTTGGAGGTTTTCTAGTCTAACCCCCTGCCCAGGCAGGAAATCATATACTATTTCAGACAAGTGGCTGTCCAGTCTCTTCTTAAAAAAATATCCAGTGATGGAGCATCACTACTTCTGAAGGCAACCCATTCCATTGATTATTTGTTCTGTCAGGAAAATTCTCCTTAGTTCTAAATTGGATTTCTCCTTGATTAGTTTCCATCTGTTGCTTCTTGCCTTGCCTTTAGGTGCTTTGGACAAAATAGCCTCTACTTTGTTTGCAGCCTCTTAAGGATTGGAATACTGCTATCATATCACCTAAAGCAGGCTCTTATGCATTAATGGGATTGTATTGCATACCGCAAGCCATGTGCCCATAGTAGAAGATTTCTCCCCGGTTCAGAGATTACTGCCCACTTACTGTCATAGAACTCCAAACAGATTTGCCTGGAATTAATTTGGATGATTAAAGCAAACTCTCCGGGGCTGCTTTTGAGCAAAAGAAACACAACAGGTGGGCTAGCTTCTTAAACAATTACGTTTGCATCCTGAATCAGAAACAACTTGTTCCAGCAATATTATCACAGGACAACTCTTGCTGGTTTACACACTTTGGATGATCAATTGATGGCAGCACAGATTACTGAAATTAATACAAGCTCCAATTCCAACTGTCTCACCCCAGTGATTTTCCAGATTTTTGCAGCCCATATACGATAGCTTTACTTAACTTCTCCTTTTGCACCAAGACAAATTCCTTGTGTGTCCAATCACACTTGGCCAATAAAGAATTCTATTCTATTCTATTCTATTCTATTCTATTCTATTCTATTCTATTCTATTCTATTCTATTCTATTCTATTCTATTCTATTCTATTCTATTCTTCATGAGCTCATTCCATGATAGAAAAGGGAGTAGAATTCTACCACTGATTTTATTCCTATGCTGCTACATCCTCTGACTTTTCAGTATATCCTCCTCTGCTCTGAGGCTGTGATCTCTCTAGAAACAGAACCACTCAGGTTACAACACCATACTGTAAGTGAGGAAACCTTCAAAATAGATTCCATCATGATTCTGTACAATCCTAAAATAGGGAAAAGTTCAAACTCAGGTTCTTGGGCAAAGAAAGAGAAATCCAGATTCAAAACATCAAAATCCAAGACCTATATACAGACATTTAGAACAGAACAGAATAGAATAATGAGTTGGAAGGGACCTTGAAGGTCTTCTAGTCCAACCCCCTGCTCAAGCAGGAAACCCTATACCATTTCAGATAAATGGTTATCCAATCTCTTCTTAAAAACCTCCAGTGTTGGAGCATTCACAACTTCTCAAGGCAAGTTGTGCCACTAATTAATTGTTCTAACATTCAGGAAATTTCTCCTTAGTTCTAGGTTGCTTCTCTCCTTGATTAGTTTCCATCTGTTGCTTCTTGTCCTGCCCTCAGGTGCTTTGGAGAACAGCTTTCTAAGGCTGCTAGAAATAGGTCTTAAAAGTTCTGCTTGAAAGATCCCCCCAGGCTTCACTCTTAATTTCATGAAAAATGCTTTGCTCTCAAGTAAACCTATTTTATGAAGATGTTTACTATGTGCGTCTAGGAGGTTGAGCAGTTACCTCTCCTTCTAAGCTCATGCTCTGGTACGGAATCCAGATGGAGACTGGCACTCAGGGAGCAGGCATTCCACTTACCATTCTACTGTTGGAGCTAGAAGCTAAAGTGCATGAAGAATTTCAGGAAAAGTTGTTGGAATTGGGTATGTCTTGTCTAATGAAAAGAAGGACTTGGGGTGACATGATAGTAGTGTTCCAATGTTTGAGAAGCTGCCCCAAAGAAGAGGGGACCCCACCTATTCTCTAAAACACCTGAAGTGTTGTGGTTCACCAGCTGCAGGTGTGGACAGCTGAGGTCTCAGAGACTGAGTGTGTGATGCAGGGATGGGGCCAGGACCATCAGGGAGTGGAATGCTACCTTCAGAGATTGGGCAGGCTGGCAGCCGTGATGCAGAGGTCCCTGAGGAGCCTGTGCCCAGTGCGCATGCATGCAGGGCTGCTCGAAGGAAAGAGCAGCTGCAGCAGCACGGGCAACTCAGGAGTAAGGCTGCAAGGTAATGGCCAGCTGAGAAACTCGAGTTCTTTGCAGGAAGCAAAGAAGTTTTTGCACTCAAGCCTGGTGGATGTTTGGAGTATCTTGATTGCAGTTGGTAGACTCTTTATGTTTGAAATATTTCTTAGTAACTTTATTTAGTGTTCTTGGCAGCCTTGCACAACATTGGCAAGGTTCGTTCTTATCAGAGACAATTAGTTTGAAACATCTTTTTAACCATGAAGGATCAGAATTTGTAAAGAATCATTAAAAGGTTTTGCTGTTACCTCTGTTTCATGTTTGTTTCCTTGGAACAAGGTTTGGGTTAGAACATGAATGCAGGACAAGAAGCAATGGATCAAGAAGCAAATCCATATCCTTGATTAAAATAATCAAGGAGAGAAGCAACCTAAAATTAAGGAGAAAGTTCCTAACAGTAACAATAATTAAGTAGTGCTTTCAAAAACTGTGGTTGCTCCATCACTGGAGGCTTTTAAGATGAGGTTGGACAGCCATTTGTCTGAAATGGTATAGGGTCTCTTGCTTGAGTTAGGAGGGTTACAACAGAAGGCCTCCCAGGTACCTTCCAACCCTGTGATTCTGCAGTTATGAAATTCCTTAATGGTTTGATGAAAGATTGAAATATCTAAGCAGGTACGGTAGCTACCATGCCCAAATCTATGCTATAATTTCAGCCAAATTTTCTTCCTTTGCAATATAAAGTTCTGCTTTCGTGCCTTATTTTGAATTTGAATTTATTTGATTTGTCAATCGCTTACAAGATAATAGGTATAAGTATATACATAGTTATGAATACATAACTATTTTGGGGTTTGGGGAAGAAACCACAGAGTCAGATAGAGTATTCCAGACATTGACCACTCTTGCTGAAGTCATATTTCCTGCAATCAAGTTTGGCGCGGTTAACCTTGAGTTTGTATCTATTGTGTGCTCTTGTGTTGTTATGGTTAAAGCTGAAGTATTCATTGACAGGTAAGTCATTGCAATGTATGATTTTATATACCATACTTAGATCAGACCAAAGACAGCGTAATTCAAGGTTTTCTAGGTCTAGAATTTCGAGTCTGGTGGCATAAGGTATTCTACAACGAGTAGAGGAATGGAGAACTCTTCTTGTGAAATATTTCTGGACTTTCTCAACTGTGCTAATATCAGATACGTAATGTGGGTTCCAGACTGATGAGCTGTATTCGAGTATTGGTCTAGCAAATGTTTTGTATACTCTAGTTAGTAGTGTGATATTACCAGAGAAAAAGCTACGTAGGATTAGGTTTAACAACTCTTAATGCCTTTTTGGCTATGTAGTTACAGTGGGCTCTAGCACTTAGATCATTAGAGATGAATATTCCAAGGTCCTTTACAGAGCTTGGATCATCAACAAGGTCTTGACTATTCAGCCTGTATTTTATTTTTTGATTTTTTTTTGCCAATATGTAGGACAGAGCATTTATTTGTTGAGATTTGAAGTTGCCATTTGTTTGACCATTCTGATACATAGTCAAGATCTTTTTAAAGGGTAGCAGTATTGTCTGTGGTATTGAACAGCTTTACATCATCAGCGAAGAGAACGCAGTTGTGCATTTGTGGCATCGCTGGGGATATTTTGTTGTTGGGAAGTGTCAGAGGGTACAGTACAATCTGGCTGTCTCATTTCTTGACCTGAAAAACACTTGTAGGACTTCTCCCTTGAAATCTCCCCTTCTGACTTAACAGAACTGCAGGAAGCCAACAAGGTTGTGCATCACATACACAGTTTCGTAGCAGCCACGTAAACCCCATCCAGGAAAAATTCACCAAGATTTTATCCTTTGAAAAATGTTCAAAAAGCCATTTATTTTCAGTCAAACTGAATGACAAATGGTTAAGGAAATGCAGAATAATTTCAGCATGATGTGAAAGGCAGCTTTCTGCGTAATGAATGTGGTTACCTATGGATAGGTTACTTATTTCTGGGTGGAAGAAATGACAGCTATATGGAAATTAGAGCAGCCAGACGTCTTTGAAGCAAAGAAGATCAAATATATGATCAAAGGTTCAAACAGCCTCTTTAAAAAGTCTCAATATTCTTTGTAGTATCTGTAAAGTTTTGCACTATAGGAAAGATTCCACCACTCTGGTTCTTTCCTCTCTTTCTCTGCCTTTTTTCCTCTGACTTAATTCAAAAATTAAAGAGGTGATTAAAAAGCAAAATTCAAGGAGATGATAAAAATGGGAAAGATTTTACTCATAAGAGAATGAAACAAAGGGCTTTTTATAGTTTACTCCCCATTTTTATAATTTTATTATGCTGAACTCATTAACAAAAGAAAACTATGCAGCCATACAAAACTATTAATAAAATAATGTCATCACCATCATGGGAAATGCTCACCATATAGATATTTTCATATTGCCCCAAAGCCTGTTTTTTTTGACATTTGACTAAGTTCTGAATTAGTTATTATTATATAATTTCTGAACAATTAATTGTTCAAAAACAGCATTTATGAATCAACGGTCATGTCAGCTGGTGCTCCATTCAATATCCAAGAAAGAAACACTTAAACTCCATTTTGTTAGAGTAAAGATATCTTTTACTGGAAATCAAAGTGGTAGCAACAAAAGAATTCTGAATCTGAGGAAATGAGCGCGAAAAACACATATACAAAGTGATGGCAACGTTCCCACCCCCAACAGTCCATATTGCTCCTCCAATGAGGAAATATGCATAGCATCATGTGGGCATCTTCAGGTGGTGATGAGGCCTCTGTCCGTTGACCTTGGCATAGTTTTGATAAGGAGTCGCAGTTGCGCATAGCAAGGAATAGAAAAGCAAGGAATAGAAACTTAAGTAAAATCTCCCCCTCCCCCTAGATATACAGTTTCGTTTCATACACACTCCAGCACGCTTCCCAAATATATCATAGCCCATTTCCCCCCTCCCATTACTTATCCCATTTCCCCCCTCCCGTTACTTATGGCAGCCGAAAGATGCAAAGCAGAGAAAAAGAAATAAAGGAAGAAATCTTGAAGGCTGACATTCGGCCCTCCTGCAAAAAGACGTTAAAAAATATAAGAGTAAAAGACAAGATATTACAAACAAATAACAACAGCATATTTGTTCAGGGTTTATCAGGATACATGGTGCGGAACGCCTGCACCAGTCGGGGGGCTCTAACATCTCTCTCGTCTACCCATTCAGACTGGGAAGAAGGAAAATGCTTCCACGCCACCAAATATTGGATTCGACCCCGCTTCTTCCTAGAATCCAAAATTTCCTTAACTTCAAAATGTTGTTCACCTTCAATGAGCAATGGCACAGGGGGGGCTACCTGAGTAGGCCTCAGATCAGATGTACGTTCCGGTTTTAACAAACTAACATGGAAAACAGGATAGATCCGACGGAGAGTTTTTGGCAATGTCAATTGGACCGCCACAGGATTCACAACTCGTTCAACCGGAAAAGGTCCCACATACTTAGGGCCAAGCTTTTTCGATTTCTGTGTAGTCTGCAAAAATTTGGTAGATAAAAACACTCTATCACCAACTTGGTATGGTTCCTGTGGACGTCTCTTTTTATCTGCAAACTTTTTGTGAGCTTGATGAGCATCATCCAATGCCTTGCGGGCAACTGGCCAAGTCATCTGGAGATGCCTTATCCACTCATCCAGCGAGGGAATATTAGTTTCCTCTTGCGGAAGCTCGGGTATGGGTACAAAGTCTTGTCCCGAGGCCACTTTAAACGGAGTGAATCCGGTGCTGCTATGTACCGAATTATTGTATGCCACCTCAGCAAAAGGCAGTAAATCAGTCCAATCATCCTGTTGATAATTAATGTAACACCGCAGATACTGTTCCAGTACCGAGTTAGTTCTCTCGCAGGCCCCATTGGTTTGTGGATGATGGGCGGAGCTTAACCCCTGGGCGGAGCCTAGTAACTTCAGGAACTCTTTCCAGAAATTTGAGGTAAATTGGACACCCCTATCAGAGATTATGCGTTCAGGGACTCCATGTAGCCTGTAAATATGCAGAATAAACAACTTAGCTAACGTCTTCGCTGACGGGATCTTCGCGCAGGGTATAAAGTGTACCTGTTTGGAAAACAGATCTGTCACAACCCAAATGACTGTATTTCCTCCACTGTCAGGTAACTCTACAATAAAATCCATGGAGATTTCCTTCCATGGGGCCGTTGGTCTAGCCATGTTCTGCAATAAGCCTGCTGGTTTACCAGGCGGCCTCTTAGCCGAAGCACAAATAGGGCAACTAGCGACATAGGTCTCAATGTCCTTTTTCAACGCGGGCCACCAAAATTGCCTTTTGACCAAGTGTAGGGTTTTCACGAACCCAAAATGTCCAGCAGGTTTAGAATCATGAGCTTGATGTAAAATTTCGTGCCTTAGCTTTCCCGGTACCTATAATTTGGCCCCCACCCAGGCCAACCCATCTCTGATAGTACAGTCATTCGAGTGGGTCAGGAACCAATCATCCAGTTTTAGAGCTTCTTTCAATTGTGCCGATAAATCGTTTGACACATCAACCTCTTTTTTCTTCTGGGCTCTGGTAACCATTGGAGCTGCCAACTGTTCAGTTGGGATGATAGGTCTTATCACTTCCTGGCGGGCACTATTATACTGAGGTAATCTGGACAAAGCATCTGCCATGAAGTTTCTCCCCCCGGGAATGTACTTCAAAGAAAAATTGAACCGCTTAAAATATTGCGCCCAGCGAACTTGCTTGGGAGACAGTTTTCGAGGTGTTTTCAGAGCTTCCAGATTTTTGTGATCTGTCCAAACCTCAAAAGGGTGTTTGGCTCCTTCTAGGAAATGCCTCCACGTTAACAAAGCCCATCGAACTGCAAAAGCTTCTTTTTCCCAGATGGCCCATCTTCTCTCGGTTTCAGTTAGTTTACGGGAGGTATAGGCACATGGTTGCAGGTATCCCTTTTCATTTACCTGAAGTAGCACCGCCCCAACGGCTACGTCACTTGCATCAGCTTGGATTACAAACGGAACGTCCATGTCTGGGTGCTTAAGTACGGGTTCAGCAGCAAACAGACATTTCAGTTTCTCAAAAGCAGCTTGACATTCCATGGACCACTTCAATGGCGTACTGGGCTTCGGTTTCACCTCCCCCTTGGTTTTAAGGAGATTCGTGATAGGCATCGCGATCTTCGCAAACGCAGGAATAAATTGACGGTAAAAATTTGCAAATCCCAAGAAGCTTTGCAGTTGTTTCCTGGTACGGGGAGGGGCCCATTCCAAAACCGCCTGCACCTTCCCCGGGTCCATTTCTATGCCGTCGTGCGATATGCGATAGCCCAAATAGTCAATTTTCTCCTGGTGAAATTCACACTTTGACAGCTTGGCATACAACTGGGCCGCTCGAAGTTTCTCCAGGACTGACCGCACTAGTTTCACATGCTCATCACGAGTCTCTGTGTAGATAAGAATGTCATCAAGATAAACTAACACTCCTTTGTACAAATGCTCTTGCAACACTTGGTTTATCATTTGCATGAATACCGCAGGCGCCCCCTGTAGGCCAAACGGCAGGACGTTGAATTGAAAACACCCCATCGGACAGTTGAAAGCAGTCTTCCATTCATCCCCTTCCTTGATTCGGATTCGGTAGTATGCCTCTCTCAGGTCGAGTTTTGAAAAAATCTTTCCTTTAGCGAGGTGGGCCAGCATGTCCTTCATCAGGGGAAGGGGGTACACGTTCTCCACCGAGATAGCGTTCAGATTTCTGTAGTCTACCACCAAGCGTAAGGAACCATCTTTCTTTTCCCGGAACAACACTGGAGCCGCCACCCGGCCATATTGCTCCTCCAATGAGGAAATATGCATAGCATCATGTGGGCATCTTCAGGTGGTGATGAGGCCTCTGTCCGTTGACCTTGGCATAGTTTTGATAAGGAGTCGCAGTTGCGCATAGCAAGGAATAGAAAAGCAAGGAATAGAAACTTAAGTAAAATCTCCCCCTCCCCCTAGATATACAGTTTCGTTTCATACACACTCCAGCACGCTTCCCAAATATATCATAGCCCATTTCCCCCCTCCCGTTACTTATCCCATTTCCCCCCTCCCGTTACTTATGGCAGCCGAAAGATGCAAAGCAGAGAAAAAGAAATAAAGGAAGAAATCTTGAAGGCTGACAGGTCAGTACAAACAGGTACTAAAGGTAATTCTTGACTTACTACCACAATTCAGCCCAAAATTTCTGTTACTAAGCAATAAATCTGTTAAGTGAGCTTTGCTCCGTTTTATGACCTTTCTCACCAAAGTTAAGTGAATCACTGCAGGTGTTAAGTTAGTAACACAATTGTTCAGGGAATCTGGATTCCCCATTGACTTTGCTTGTCAGAAAGTTGCAAAAGGTGATCCCGTGATCCCAGGGACAGTGCAACCGTCATAAATATGAGTCAGTTGTCAACCGGCTGAATTTTGATCACATGACCATGGGGATGCTGCAGTGGTCATGTGAAAAATGATAATAAGTCACTTGTCAGGTGAGGCTCCATTCAAAATCCGAGAAAGAAAACCTTAGAAGACTCCATTGTTGTAGAGAAAAGGACTTTTACTGAACATGGAAGTGGTAGCATCAGAAGAAATACAAGATCTGAAGCAAAGGATGCAAAAATCGCATATAGAAAGTTATGCCAATGTTCCACCCCCAATAGTTCAAAATGGCCATCCAATCTGAGATGTGTATAATGTCATGTGGGGCATCTTCAGGTGGTGTTTCAGACATCTGGTATGCCAAGACGGTTGACCTTGGCTTAGGCAGATAAGGGGCTACATCTGCACAGTAAGCAAGTAAGCATAGTCAAGATAATACTCCAACTTTTACATTTCACCAACTTAAACATCCAGCATTCTTCCCCCCACAAAGTCAAATTGTTCTTCCCTCCCCCATTTCTATGGCAGCCAGAAAGATAAGCAGACGAAGGATTCTTGGAGGCTGACATCACTTTTTTCAGTGCCGTTGTAACTTTGAACAGTCACTAAATGAATTGTTGTAAGTGAAGAGCTACCTGTATTCCAAAATTCATGTCACAGCAATATCTTTAGTAGGTCAAGTAAAAAAAAAAATCAGATTCAAACAGGCAATGTTTTCAATGCCTGTTATATTTAGAAAGTTTGTGGTTGGAGAAAAGAGGACTGGGAAGATAATCAATAGAAGACTTAAGAAGCCTACATGGCCACACACTCAAGGTAGAAATTTCCAGTCAAAATCTACAAAAGGACTATGGAAAGGAAGATAAAAATGCCCCCAAAACTTTTGAAATGACACTGCTTCTCAGAATGATCTCTGATAGAGGTTACCACATCCGTGGGTCTATTTAGTCATACTTGGACTGAGGCTTGGCAAGTTTTTCAGTCACCTCCAAAGAATTTCACAGTGTTATCTGATGGATATAAAAGGGGGGGGGGGATGAGACAGAACTTTCATCTTTCTTGCTCCGACTTCTGTATATAAAAATGCCCCAATTACATATGATTATTGTATCGAATATCTATCCTGCCCATCTCAGTTAAGTGACTCTGGGTGGTTTAGAAACAACCTAATAAGACAATATGAAAGCTTGACTAAAAACAAAATTAAAAAAAACAAGGCTAAAACTTACAAGTTAAAAGTAAGGACCAACAGTTTAAAAGTTCACAAGGTTAAAGGCAGAGAAAGACCAGCAGGCATCCCCAGGGTTGCATTAGGCAAACCATAACACTCTTAGCCAGGTCTTAACACTGTTCTGGAAGGATAAAGGAGGAGGGATTTTCTCATCTCTGAGGGTAAGATGTTTCAAAGGGTTGGAGTGGGCAACAGCAGACAAGGCAGTGGTGGGATTCAATTTTTTTTTACTACCGGTTCTATGGGCGTGGCTTGGTGGGCGTGGCAGGGGAAGGATACTGCAAAATCCCCATTCCCTCCCACCCCACTAACCTACTTTCCAGCTCCGTTCTCCTGTGCAAGACAGCAAAAGAAGACCCAGCCAATCAGCTGAGAATAGATGGGGGCGGGATCAGTCAGAGGTGATATTTGTTGGTTCTCCAAACTACTCAACATTCCCGCTACCGGTTCTCCAGAACTGGTCAGAACCTGCTGACTACCACTTCTGAGACAAGGCCCTTCTCCTAGATCCTACCAGTCATAATTTTTTAAACCAATGGAATGTGCAGCATGTTGTCCCTTCTTGATCAGATGGAATGGGTCCATGTAATTATGTACAAGAATCTAAAAATCTCATTAGATTTTGCCATACAGGATGGAACACTCATAAGATTTTATAAATCTTGCAAGATTTAATAATTTGTCCATTATTTTTTTTAAAAAAATAATTTTCAGTACAGGTAGTCCTCAACTTATGACCACAATTGACCCCAAAATTTATGTTGTTAAGTGAGAAATGTGTTAAGTGAGTTTTGCCCCATTTTACGACTTTTGTCGCTACAGTTGTTAAGTGGATCACTGCAGTTGTTAAGTTAGCAGCATAGTTGTTAATTGAATTTGACTTCTCCGTTGCTTGTCAGAAGATTGCAAAAAATGATCAAATGACCCTGGGGCATTGCAACCATCAGAAATATAAACCAGTAGTTAAGCATCCGAATATAAATCACATGACCATGAGTCATAACAGTCATAAGTGTGAAAAATGGTCATAAGTCCCTTTTTTCAGTGCTGTTGTAACTTTGAATGGTCACTAAATGAACTGCTGTAAGTTGAGGACTGCCTGGTATTCAAAGATGCTGTTTAAAGGTATCATGGCTGACTTAGTGTCCACAAGACAATGTACAAAGTTACTTAAGTGATATTCAGTGGTAGGATTCAATTTTTTTTACTGTTGGTTCTGTGGGCGTGGCTTGGTGGGCGTGGTGTGGCTTGGTGGGCGTGGCAGGGAAAAGATACTGCAAAATCCCCATTCCCTCCCCACCCCACTAACCTGCTTTCCAGCTCCGTTCTCCTGTGCAGGGCAACCAAAGAAGACCTAGCCAATCAACTGGGACTCGGGAGGCAGGGAATAGATGGGGGAGGGGCCATTCAGAGGTGGTATTTGCCGGTTCTCTGAATTACTCAAAATTTCTGCTATCAGTTCTCCAGAACTGGTCAGAACTTGCTAAAACCACCTCTGGTGATATTATTTAAGTGACATGATCAAGTATACTCTGCAAGATCATTAAAAGAGGATAATGAAACAACCAGATAACAGACCAAAACCAAGCATAGCACCATTTTGTCATCACAAGATAGATAGAAAGTTCCCTAAGATGAAATATTAATTATCATGAATGTAATATTAATGTTCCTTGTTCTTATTTATTATTATAAGATGGATCTACTACTTCAACTGTTATTGATGTTCCTATTTCTATTCACCATATATACAACCAAGATGGCTTTTGAGAAAAGAAAAGAAAAGAAAAGAAAAGAGGGAGGCAGGAAATCCAGATGTTGTTTCACTACATCTTTCTCATCAGCTCCCAGATGTTTGTAGTTTAAATGAACTTTCACTACATCTTTCTCATCAGCTCCCAGATGTTTGTAGTTTAAATGAACTTTTTTGTTCTGATATTATTAGTTGAGAGGTAGTCAGTCTATGTCGGCCATTCACGGTAAATTGTGAAGATGGCGAAAATGATGGTGATGATGATGATAATGATATAGACTTTCATCTATACTTCCAACCTAATATATGCCATCTTCCTATACCCCCCAAGACCATCCAAACCAAATCTTCTCCTCTTCCTCCCATTCTCTTCCTGCCCCTATTTTTCCCAATATAACTCTGTTTAATTGATTAACTGATCTTACTAAATGATTAATTAATTTTTACAATTATTTATCATTAGTGAGTAATATATTATTATAGATTATCATAGACTAGTGGTTATTGATAAGTTTTGTTAATTATTTTGAATATTAGTATGATTAGTAAGTTTAGTGCAAATTAATGATTAGGACAATTAATTGACTAGTGCGTTTATTGATTAGTGTAATTAATTATTAGGGTGATTATTGATTAGTTAAATTAATTGACTAGTGTGATTAGTATAATAGATTGTTTGGCATGATATTACTTTATTGATTACCCTAATACCTTGTTTGATTGAACAACCTAATCAACAAACCATCTCAACAAACCCACCATGCCAGGAAAACAATCCAATGTCAAACCTCAACCTAAAAAGAAAGAAACCCCTACTGAAGAACCACAAGAGTCTTGCTCTTGCCTTATTTGTAAGGAACCTTTAAAGGAGAATGAAGATTACATCTAATGTTCTCTTTGTAACAGCTACGCTCACCATAATTGCTTAGGATTACCCAAGCAAATGGCTCTATTCCTAAAAACATCCGCCAATGTTTTTCCATATTTCTGTCTGCCATGCAGACCCAAACTAGAAAAATACATTACCCTGTTTGAAAGAGTCTATACCATTGAAACACGTATAACATCTCTTGACACCATTGTAGCATCCCTGGACGCTATACAAACTAGATTGGCAAATCTTTAAAAAAAAGAGACAGCACTAAAAAATGAATATCAAACATCTAAAGACCATATTTCTACTCAACAACCACAACCAAAACCCAATCCGCAAAAAACAACAAATCCTACAAATATTGATAGCCCCAAAGAAGCCATTGAACGTGAACGGAAGCGACCAAATGCCATCTTATTTGGTCTAGAAGTCAATGACAATGATGACATCTCTAACATTCGAAACATCATCAGAGAAAATCAAGCATCAATCATCTCCCTTCAAGAAATACTTGATATTTCCCGTGTTGGTCCTGAGCTTAAAAACAAAGATGGCTTGATGATCTCATGCCTATGCAGGATTGTTTGCAAAAACGAAACAAGCAAACGCAAATTCATTTTCTCAATAAATTCACTCGCAAAGAACAACAATAACCATAAGAACCTTCGTTCTCGCTCTGATCTAACCTTACAGCAACATGTACAATCCTGGGAGCTACGTTCTGAGCTCAAAAGATTACATGAATTAGGTAATACAAATCTATACATTGATTACCATGCTGACTGTATCAAAAGCAAGAGCCTCAACCCATGTCACAATATCCATCACCCAAACATCCAACATTAGGAATGCATGCCCCTTACTTCCTCCAGACCCACTACTTCATATCTTAAATACAAACTACTTAATCCAAGAAGCCTCGCAAATAAAATGCATGAATTCCTCATCCTTCTAAGATCAGCCACATTTGATATTATATTTGTCTGTGAGACATGGTTAAATGCATCTTTTCCAGACTCCATTACCACTACAAAAGAAAATCAAGTTTTTCAGTCAGAAATGCGTAGAGGTGGTGGAGTTGTTATATTCTTTAAAAAATCTCTAAACCTAAAAAAGATCCAAATTATACAAGAGCTTGCTCTTCCCGAGACCGTCATCTGTGAACTGTCCTTAAACTTCTCAATCCGCTTCTTACCTTGCTATCGTGCTCCTGACTATGATATAATTCATGCAAACAAGCTAACTTCATTGCTGACATGGGCTGCCTCCTGCCCACACCCTCTCATTTTTCTTGGTGATCTCAACTTACCTCTTATAAATTGGACACTAAATGAATGCAATCTGAACCCATTCATACAACCCTGTAAAATGCCGTTACCACAATAGGACTGGAACAACTAGCAACCAACAATACTAGATTTAACAACTGCCTTGATCTCATCTTCTGCAATAGTTTGAATTCAATTTATAGAATACAAATTAATGAACCCTTTTCCAACAGTGACCACAGCATGATTGACTTTTGTCTCAACATATGTTCTCACCATAATCACCATAACAACAGGATCCCCAATTATAACTTCAAAAAAGGCAACTATGATCTTATAGACAACGATCTCTCATCTCTTGATTGGCAAATTCTATTCACTGGATGCAATACTGTTGAAGGCCATTATAAAATATTTTTACTTGAAGTTAAAAGAGTCATCAAACTATATGTACCAATAACAACTCCCAAAAGCAGAAAAAACAAATTACCCATAAAAATAAGGAATCTTCAATCCAAAAAGAAATCCCTTTGGCGGAAAAATAAATCTGGTCACGTTGCCAACTTTAAAAACTGATACAAAAATTTATGCCACCAGATAAAGACTGAATGCACCAATTATCACATTAAACAAGAGGAAGACCTTCTACGCACCAATTCCACCCGTGCTTTCTTCAATTTTGTAAACAACAAACTAAATGACTCAAGGTCCATCCCACCCCTAAAAGAACCAAATGGTAAAGACTGCAATGATGACACCATTAAAGCCAACCTCTTTAACACATTCTTTGGCTCAGTATTTGTAAACAGCAATGGATCATGCCCAGTATTTCCTAGTCGAACCACAGACAACTACAATGATCTAATACATATCGATTTTACAGAAGACAATGTTGAAAAAGCACTACACAATCTAAAACCATCTTTATCTATTGGACCAGATGGAGTTTGAGCCTACTTCTTAAAAAAGCTATCCACTGCCATGTAAAGTCATGGAATCAATTATTAACCAATCCATTATCCTCCACTTAGAGACAAACAACCTACTCTCTAACAAACAGTTTGGCTTCAGAAGGAAACTGTCCTGTAATCTGCAAGTCTTGCACTGTAAAAACATATGGACTACACAACTTAGGATATAATCCTAACCATATTGTGATGCAAATCTTCTGCACAATATACACAATAATTTTGTCAGATTGTTGGATTGACAGATTGTGAAAGTCTTTCAACAGACCTGGTGAGTCTTTTTGGTCCCAGTCCGAAAGCTTAATGTTTTCACTGGACCTGAGGTTTGTTTTGGAATATGTATATATGAACTTGTCTATAAGTATATGGCTATACAAAGAGAGGGAGAAATTAACCCTTTCTCCTGCAGTATTTCTCCAAGGAATATATCTTTCCTTCAAATGTGCTAATTCTGCTGAGATCCAAAGAACAAAAATGCTCTTTTGCACATAAGGAATTTTAATCTGCCTCAGAGGACCCCCAAATCTGGAAAAATAAGGGGGGAAAAAAACCCTAGAAAAAGCAGAAAACATTAAAATTGATCATGGGAAACTTTGACAGTTCACATCTGCAGTCAGGGAATACTAACTGATTACTGGGAGAGCACAGAAGGGAAAAATGAGTGTGAAGGAAAATAGAATAAAATCTGGAAAAGAAATCATTATGAGTGGCTGGCTGGAGGGATGGACAGGATCGCTCTATGCAATGCGTTGTTGTAATTCCCATTAGTTGCTTATTAATTGAACATCTCACCACTCTTCTTATGGGTGGAATTTAAGGCTTTTCATGTTGCATTTACAAGGTTACCAGCCCAACCATGCATGGATACGCTTTAGCCCAGACATCCCAAAGTTACTTTTTCAAGAGGCAACTGGACTTACTTGTTTTTCCTTGAAGACGTTTCGCTTCTCATCCAAGAAGCTTCTTCAGTTCTGACTGAATAGTAGGGAATGGAAAGATTTATATTCCTTGCAATAATCTGGTCATTAACACTCTTTCTGAGAGTCATTGAGGCCACTTGGAGGTTTATCTGTGCACAATTCTGCCAAATAGTGCTAATGACAATAATAGAATATCGATGCTGAATGTATTCCCTTGAATATACTGGTAGATACTGAGTTCTGTTTTGCAACATCCTCTTTATATCTCCAGAAACCTGTTTATGTATATTATGGACCTTCTAGAAAGACTAGATTAAGCAGTACTTCAGGATAACTACTATGTTATATCAGGAGTGTGAAACAGCCGCAAGTCTCTGAGGCTACAACCTTGATTTCCCTTCCAACTCCAATCATTTCAAGAGCCACAGGGATTGCCACATGAAAGGGAGTGGGTCTGATTTCATTTCCTTTTGTGGGTGTGTGTATGAGAGAGAGAGAGAGAGAGAGAGAGAGAGTTTTGTTGAGTATAAAGAGTATCTTAACTTACTGCATCTCTGTATAGTTTGCTAATTGCACAGTGGCAGATAGGACAGCACTCCAGAGAGTTAACTTCATTGCCCAGAGAATCATTGGCTGCCCTCTCCCCTCTTTGGAAAAGCTTTATAGCTCCTGCTGCTTTAAGAAAGTTCAAAACATTCTCAAAGATCCATCTTATCCTGGGCACCTTTTTTAAAAACTATTACCATTTGGCAGATGGTACAGGACAATAAATACAAGGACAAATAGGCTGAAAAACACCTTCTATCTTAGGGCAGTAGCTCTTTTGAATTCTACTGTATAGTGCAATGTTGGTGTGGGGTCGGGGTTTTCAATTCAATATGTGGAGTGTGAAGGATGTGTGTTTGTGTTGATTTTCATGGTCATGAATTCTATTCTATTCTATTCTGTTCTGTTCTGTTCTGTTCTGTTCTGTTCTGTTCTATTCTATCTGGCTTCCCCATTGACTTTGCTTGTCAGAAGGTCCCAAAAGGTGATATAATGACACTGGGACACTGGAACTGTCATAAATATGAATCAATTGTCAAGCCTCTGAATTTTGCATCACGTGACTATGGGGATGCCGCAGTGGTTGTAAGTGTGAAAAAAATTGGTCATTTTTTTTTTCAGTTCCACTGTAACCTTGAAGTTACTAAATTAACTGTTATAAGTCAAGGATTACCTGTATTTATTTATTATTAAAATTGCACTGCTACCTTTCTGCATACAGAAACACTCAAGGCAGCTCATTGCAATAAACAAAATGCAAACGATAAAACTCAACAGTGAAATCAATACAGTTAAAATCACTATCACTGAAACTGAACTTTTAAGGCTAGGGATGGAGGCCTCAGCAAGACAAACACTCTCATTTACTCTTTCGTGGTCCCAAATCTATGAATTAATCTGCATGGCTTGTTCTACCTTACAGTGCTATTGCTGAATTCTTGTAACTGTGGTCTACATAATCCCAAATCAGCCTGTTATATGCATGAATAACCTTCCCAATAAACAGAAATAGGTGGAATATTAATACCTTCAATTTAGGAAATGCTGAACAACAAAACAGAAGCTTTAAAAAAAAAAAAAGATTCCCATTTTATTTTGTTTACACATTTTAAAACTACACCTTGGCCATAATATTTTATATATATATATAAGTGCAATACTACTCATGCATCATCACAAAATCTCCAGAACCATAACCCTTACAAATTTGAAATTTGGCACAGATGTTCCTCTTGGCTTCTAGGTGCTCACTAAGAAAGGCTTTTTCAAAATGACCATCAGAACAGGAGTCATCAATGAGTGATCCGAGGACCACTGGTGGTCCATGAGAAAATTTTGGTGGTCTGCAGAGAAATGTCACCTCCAAAGCACTCCCCAAGTAATTAGTATGGACTGTGAAGGATGTATGTTTGTGTTTATTTTCATGGTCATGATGTGTACTGAAAATGGTGTTTGATTTCGTTGTACGAGGCGCAATGACAATAAAGTAAACCAGCTAACTAATCCAGGCTGTGCAGGAACACAAGGCTGTACCACCCATATGGCCCGCGGGAACACAAGGCTTGCGTCGCTTGCATTGCAAACAACACAAGGAAGTGAGGGGAGGGGGGAAAGGGCAGAGGAGGGAACTTGCCCATGCACCTTGGCTGGCCACTGGACTGCTTTCTCTCTGTGTGTGTCGCAACTCATTTTAGAACTCACTGGTCTTCTTATTGACTTGGCTATTTGCTTTTATTTTTTATTTTTATTTTCCTTCCACCTGGCATATAGTCCTGTTTCTTCCTCATTATTTGAAGTCCAGCATACTTTGTTGCACTGCCAGCAATTGAAATTGTCAGCAAGGCAATTATCAAAACATCCTTATTTCACTTGTGATTGTTTTAGGACAGCTTCCCCACAAGAGGTTGCTATCGCTGGACACTGACTGAGAACCAAACCAAAACAACAGGGTTACAGCCAAATCACAAGCTTGTTTTTTTCCTCTGTTCCTTGCTATGGTTGTCTCTTCCACCACACTCTCCAAATGATTGAGGGTGTCATGGTGAAAAAGTAGTACAAATATCCAGGTTTAAGTCAAAATCATGAAACTGTGACTTATTTAGCTTGGCCATGTCATGCAGGGGAATTCACTGGAGAAAACAATTATGTTTAGAAGAGTTAGCAGTAAAAAGGAAATCAAGCCATCAAAGAACACGATAGCTGGACATCACCAAGGCTGACACCAGCCAGAGCATAGAAAAACTCAAAGAAGCAATGCAAGATGGGGTTAGGGTTATATGGCCCATAGAATCGCCAAAAATTGGATGCAGTGGAATGGATATCATCATCATTCAAGTTTGAGTAACCTTTCAACTACTCACTGAAGCTTGGGTTTCAGAGCTATATATAGTAGTGAGATTACTCCCAGAACATTGAAAACAATTCATCTCAACAACTGGATTAATGTTAACATAATAATCCCACTCCTATGGAGTGAATTAAGAAAAAAAAAACAAGACACTAACTCAAGGCTAAACTATCCCACAGTGTTACAAGTTCCAAAATGTTAAAAGAAATTTTTTTAAAAGTGTGTCACCAGTTTCAACAATATAATGAGGAAAGACCTTCTCAAGCTACAAAGAAGACTGACAAAAGTTGCAGGTAGGCCACAGTTTACTGGCTTCTGCTATATTGCTAAATATGGATACATTTTGGGAGACACTTTCAGAGCCATTGATGCCTCTGGACATAAGTATGTGTGCCAGGGGGTCTCCAACTTGGCAGCTTTAAGATTTGTGGACTTCAACTCCCAGAATTCAGTTGAAGTCCACAAGTCTTAAAGTTGCCAAGTTTGGAGACCCTTGATGTATACAGATGCTTCTCAGGGTACAAAATCAATGTCAATTAAAAAGTACTTCTTTGGTCTTTTTAGCTGTCAGAAAAAGGGAGTGGGGGAAAATAGTGTATTCCTTAGGTGCCTAGATAATCATCTTGGCAGCCCAAAGTTTTCAGAGCGTAAGAAGGCTATTGGAGAGCATGATAGATGACTCTTGGAGATGGATGTATCCCATTGGAGAAATCACATACAGGGGGTGGGGGGAAGACCAGAATCAAGGGAGAAATGTATGATGTAATTTAGTATCAGCTGCACCCAGCCAACACCAACATGTCCACTCCTAATAAATCAATTTTCTCTTCTCTGAGATGTGGCTAGAGACTTTTGATTTGAATGGGGGTGGATTTGTTGGAGTTCTGACAGTCAACAGATAGAGGAATTGGTATGTTTATCTTCAAAATGTCAGTATCCCCTATGTCCCATAGACATTAAAACATAAATAATAAGTGGCCACAGCATAGGTAATTTATGTATGCATTTAAAAGGTTTAAATACCACAAGATATGTGGCCTGACTGGCTTCAAAAACGGGGTTGGATGACATAATTCATGGAAAACATGGAAATCTATAGCTATTAGCCTGGATGGCAGTATGACTGCCTCTGAAGACCATCTACTATGAGACTAGTTGGCTTTTCTTATAGTTGGTTGGCCACTATGAGACAGACAACTGGATTAGATGGCTGATAAGGCAGGGTATGCCTTATATTTCTATATGTTAGGGATGTCAGACTCGAGGCCCGGGGGGCGGATGTGGCCCATGGGGTGCTTAGATCTGGCCCATGGGGCTGCCATGGGAATAACAAAGGACCCATCCACGGTGCCTCTGCTAGAGAAAATGGAACTCGTGAGGGCCACATACAACCCTCCCGAGTTCCATTTTCCCTGGCAGAGGATTGTAGGAGGCTGTCGCAGCTGAAAATGGAGCTCGGGAAGCCATTTTCTCTGGAAGAGCACTTGGGCTGCTACAGCCTCCCCCCCCCCCCGACACAAGTAATATCATGCTGGCCATACCCACCCTGGCCATGCCTACCCCACCCCCCCGAGGTCAAACATAACCCTGATGTGGCCCTCAATGAAAATGAGTTTGACAACCCTGTTACATATGGTTTCTATGGTTACACACAGTTCACCAAAATACAACTCTCAGTGGTTTACAATTAAAAAAAAAAGAATTTTATGGAAATAGAGATAGAGAGATGACTATCAGCAAAACACCAAGTAGCATTTTGTAGAGCTTCTAGAATGTAGGTGGCCACTAGAATGACAATAAAGACTGAAGGAATGAAATCAGTCATCCCTTGCTGCCCTTTGGTAGTTAGTCCAGATGGCTGTCATTTAGACTGTTGTAACTGGCAGCAATTTTGTGCAGAAGAAAATCCAAACATGCAACCATTTTAGAAGAGCACTCATTGCATACTTTCAAAATTCCCAAAGCAGACCCTAGTTCAAAAAAATTCCCTACCACCATCAATTTTATAGTGACCTGGTCAAATTCTTCAGAATTCAATCACTTGCCTCCTTTCAGATTTTATCAATGAGCAGCCATAATGCGATTTTATAAAGTGGTAGTTTCCCAAATGTTGCCTTATTCAGTTTGTCCCAGGTTTTTTCTCTCTCTGATTCTAAGAGCAGCAGCCAGCCATTCTCTGTGTTATAACAGAAAAAGAAAAAGATCCCTTTCTTTAACCCAGGTCAATCCCCTTCTTTTCAGGGACATTTGAGAAATTCAATATTTGAGCAAGCATTTATGAAATGATCTGCTTCTCACCTCCCAGTCTAACGTGTAGATTGCAACTTAGTTAGCCTTCCTATTTCACACTTCTCTGAAGGTTAAGATGTAGCACTTGGCAGCTGAAAGACATATTTTCACACAAAGCAGATACTTTAATAAGCATTAGGAAATGTTGTTCACGCGCAGGGATGACATTTCCTTAAATAATAATAATAATAAAAAATAAAGACACACAGTTCAATAAGGAAAAGGAATTGGATATGTCTGTAGCTGAAATCACTGGGGAAGCTGTATGCATTTAGTACAGGTATGGAACCTTCCAGACTGGGATATACAATAAACCAGGGGTCTCCATCCAACCTTGGCAACTTTAAGCCTGGAGGACTTCAATTCCCAGAATTTCCCAGTCAGTTTTGAGAGTTGAAGTCCACCAGGCTTAAAGTTGCCAAGGTTGGATGGAGACTCCTTCAATAAACAACACTTTTAGAATGCAGTTACAAAAGGATTTCATTGGGAGACTTGCCTCCCAAATTGGATGCTGGCTGAAACTGAAGGACCGGGCTGGGGCAGATCATTCAGGAGAGAAGCAGTGATGGGATTCAAATTTTTTTTACTACCAGTTCTGTGGGCATAGCTTGATGGGCATGGCAGGGGAAGGATACTATAAAATCTCCAGTCAGAGGTGGGATTTGCTGGTTCTCCAAACTACTCAAAATTTCCGCTACCAGTTCTCCAGAACTGACTGAATACCATCTCTGGAGAGAAGCTATTGGTGCAGTCACTAAGAGTCAATTCTTGATTTTGGTGGCACATAATCTAATATTCATGCTGTGAATTTTCAAACTTTTCAAGCCACATTTTTTTTAGTTAAAATTATTTTAATTTTATACTTTAAATTTAATTTCAATTTTCACCAGAAAGAAAGACGAGAAACAATGGATGGAAACTAATTAAAGAGAGAAGCAACCTGGAATTGAGGAGAAACTTCCTAACAGTGAGGACAATTAACCAGTGGGACAGCTTGTTTCCAGAAGTTGTAGGTGCTTCATCACTGGAAGCTTTTAAGAAGCGACAGTCACTTGTCAGGAATGATATGGGGACCTCCTGCTTGAGCAGAGGACTGGAATAGAAGACCTCCAAGGTCCCATCCAGCTCTATTCTGACTGAATTTGTAGGAGGCATATAACATATAGCAGTAGTAAAATGGCAAAACAGAAAATGGGTGCTTGTTGCAATTTATGCAAGTGCTCGTGTCAGCCTTATCAGTTAAACCATATAGGAAACACAGCCAGATAAGCTGATCTATTTTATTGTAAAGCTACACTAACTGAATCTTGCAAGTCAGAAAGTACAGTTCTCCCACTGTCAGCTTTACATTCCCAAAAATATAGGCTGAGTCCTTTCTATAGCATCTTGTTTTCCCACTATGTAGCTGTGGGCTATGCTGACTCTTATCTGACCCTTCCTTGGGCAGCATCTCTTTGTCCAGTCTTCCTCGGTCACTTTGACATACAATTCTAATATATTACAATTATTTAACCCCCCCTCTCCACACCCAATCTCTTTTGAAAACCCATCATGGAATCCAGTTCAAAAAATCCTGCTGCAGATGATAACTTGTTATTATTTTGTCCATCGTTTCTAATGATTTTAATGGAAGCATCTAACCATCCTTTGCTGATGTTGAAGAAAAAAAAACCAAGCAGTTAGAACTGGTTTTCACTTGGTTAGAAAACCATTGGGCCTTCATACTAGATTGGAAAGCTTCATACTAGATTAGAAAATAAAAATAAGATAAAACATTCCATGGCAAGACAACAACAAAACAACACTGCCAAGAAAACTAAGGACTGGTTTGAGCTTGAACTGAGGGAGATATTGCTTCTACCAAATCTATTTTGTGCTAAGCTATATTTTTTATAACATAGGAAGAAACTAGTTTGTGTAGATATGTGTGTGTGTGTTGTGGTAGTGGGAGACTGTTATATTTGTGAGTAAGCATTTAATACCATACATCAAATATAGAAAATGAATGCATGGCATGGATTGGAGGAAAACAGCAGCAAAACATCCCTTGCTTCCAATTTTTGAGAATTCTTGATGAAAAAAGAGGCAGAACATGAATAAAATAAATGGAATAAAATAAGTGAAATGAGCTTATCAATCATATAAGCCTGATCAAGAGCTCTGAAGAAAAAGAAATCTTAAACAGCTGTGGGGGTTAGTTTGTTGGATTACAATTGGGATAATTTTGGATTCTTCCCCATCCCCCACAGCTCCTGGTTGACTATATATCTAAGGTTGATTGGTATATATAATACTGTATGAAATGTCTATTGGCATTCACAGGAGAATTCAGTTCCATATAGCTCCCCAGAAGGTGGATATAGATAGCAACATGAAGTGTTAATTGGGCCATTTGGCTTTTTTGAATTAATAACTCCATAAGCTAATTAAAATTGTGCCTTTGCCTAATTATTACTTCTTTTTCCTCTTTCTTTTTTTCTCCTCTGGAATAAAGGAGGGACAGCTTTTCAACAATCAGAAACGTTTCCAAATCCAAATAAAATTTCCTAGGGAACACTTCCCTCCATTGAAAAGAAAATGGCGGCTGTAGTTGTGTTGCATATTATTTGTAAAAGCAAAATTGTGCTAATGTTAAAAAAACCCAAATTTGTGAAATTGTGTTAAGAAAAAAAAGAGTTTGAAGAAAAGTAAAAAATACTTAAAAGTACCATTTGAAAAAAATAATATAGGAAAGAAACTTCCCTTGCCTTTGATGGCTGAGAATGTTCATGGTTCAAGCAATGAAAGTATCATTAGCTTGGATGTGATTTCATAGAAAATGGGAAGAGGAAGAGGAGGAGGAGGAAGAGAGGGGGGAGAGGGACGGAGAGATAGAGAAAGAGGAAGAGAGATCAAAAGAGTTTCTACTGCTTCAGAAGATCAATTCATCTTGAATATTCCAGAGAAACCCAGTATGGGCAGAATCACAGAGGGCAGATACTTAAGATCTAACAATTGGGAAGAAGCATGTGTTAAATGTGCAGTAGAACATTTGCTACAGGGTGAATATTGGTTCACAGTCAACAGTTAAAGGTTATGAACATGATTATTAACATCTTGCCTTGATACATAGGGTTTTTTCTGAAGGAATAAAGAAAGGGAGGGAGAGAAGCTACATCTACTGCCACCCACATATCTATTACCTTTACTGGAAATGGGTTAACAGGCACCTGCTCTACACTTTTTCATGATATATATGTATATTTTTTTTAAAGAAGCAATCTCTATTTCAAATTAACATTGTGATATGACTTTTTCTCTCTCTCTACTTTCTCCCCACCATTTGTATAGAATGCAGCTAAATAAAAAAAAGAAACCAATTAGAGGAGAGTAGCAGAGGCTGCCTTCAATTTTTTGACTACGCATCTTTTAAACTACCACTGTTTGACCCCTGTGTTCACACTGTCTCTGCAAATGAAGGATTCTTTTCTTTGTCTTCTTTCAGAAGAGGTGAATTTCTCTAAAGGTTCTCAATGGGGAGTGGCAGAAGTTGCTTTCTTTTGTAAAATGTAGGAGATGGCAAAAGGGTTGATCATAGAGGGATTCTTGGTTAAACCAAGAGAAAGTCATGATTAAAATGCACCTCACATATTTCATCATTTACTTTGTCACTGCAAGCAGACTTTCCAATTGGAAACCTGGAAACTCCTTCTTGAGCTATTCTTCTCCAACTAGATAGATATCTCAGTCACATAATGATCCCTAAAGTCAGAAGGGCCCTGTCCTTAGCCAGATTCAATTCCTTCTGCACAGATGTTACTGAAGGCTGATGATGATGTTATCTATTCAGTCCTGTCCAATTCTTAGCAATTCTATGGGCCAGGTCTCTCCTCATCTTCCAATCTTTCACTACTTGTTACTGAAGGAAGATACAAAAAAATCCTCTTTGAACAAAGACTGTATCCAAGTGATGGAGGAATAATTGAAACAATGGAACATGTTATTTTGTATTACCTTCTCTATGCCAGAATGGGACAATTTGCCACAGCTAACTCACTATGGCCAACTCTCCACCGCCAGCTTGCCATGGGACAATGTAACAATTCTATTTAGTTATTTAAAATAAATAAAAAAATATTTTAATTTGTGCCATTCACATTTCATTCTGTCCCTCCTTTTGCATCCTTTCTTCCATTATTCTATTCCATTATTTCTTTGATATTAGTGTAACTCTTGTTTTGCAGTGAGTTGTCCTGCAGTGAATTGACCACAGCAAGTTGGCTGCAGAAAGTTGGCCATGGTGAGTTGGCCATGGTGAATTGTCATAGATGTTTCTATGCAGTTGACCAGGAATTATTATTTCCATTCTTTACTAAATATCCTGTCCATTCCAATTTGTTTACCTCAATATGTTATTATTGGATCAATCTGATTTTATTTCCTTGATCATAGCCAAGTACTGTTCTAAAGTCTGCACAGTGTGTCAGGTTACTGACTAACCCTTTTTTAGATATTTTAAAATAGATATATTTTTTGTTTTATCTTAATTAATGGTGACTCTTTTGCTTTATTTGCTGTTCCATAATGGAATAAAGATTGATTTGATTTGTCACTGCCTAGAATGCATCCTGAACAGAATTTCATCATGTCTACAATCTCAACACTTCCTAAAATAATCAGGGGACTAAGTGTAATTTTTTGATAATTGGTTAGATTCACATTTAAAAAAACTACTTATAAATTATAACCATTGGGTTCATGCAAGGTGTTGAATCAATAAGTTGTGTGATGGCTTAGTGTTCAGTGGGAACCCAACCAATAGAGGGGATTATATATCATCTGAATTCATGGTTTGTTCACAAACCCTACTACACCATATAGGTAAAAGTAAAGGTTTCCCCTGTCCAGTTGTGTCAAATTCTAGGAGTGGTAATCATCTCTGTTTCTTAGCTAAGGGAGCCAGTATTGTCTGAAGACATTTCCATGGTCGTATGGCTGGCATGATTATACACTGAGATGCATGGAATGCTGTAATCTTCCCACTGAAGTGTACCTATTTATCTATTTGCATTTGCATGGTTCTGAACTGCTAGTTGGGCAGGAGCTGGGCCATAGGTGTATATTATAAGCCACCCAATCAAGCAGAAAAAATAGATGTCCTTTTTTGCCAACCAACAAACATATGCAGGAAACACACAACAGTAGTAATGGAAAACTTCAATTATCCTGATATCAATTGGAAAACTAATTCTGCACCAGGTGAGAAATCAAATAAGTTCCTAACCAACCTAGCTGACAACTTTGTTGTCCAAAAGGTAGAGGGTGAAACTAGAGGAACAGCCATACTGGACTTAATTCTTACAAACAGAGAAGAAGCGATAGAGGGAGTTGAAACTGTGGCTAGTGACCATAGATTTGGCAAGGAGCTAGTCCTGAAAGATTTTTCAAAGATTATGCTTAGAGGTTCTGTTTATATCTTCATTAACGACTTAGATGAGGGAATAGAAGGATAATTTACCAAACTTGCAGATGATACTAAGCTAGCAGGAATAGCTAACACCCAAAAAGATAGGCTCAAGATTCAGATGGATCTTGACAGACTAGAACACTGGGCTATATCTAACAAAATGAAATTCAGTGTAGAGAAAAGTAAAGTCCTACACTTAGGCAAGAAAAACCAAAAGTACACATATAGACTGGGTGAAACTAGGTTCAATAGCAGTAACTGTGAGAGGGATCTTGGAATCTTAGAATAAAATACTTTATTGGCCAAGTGTGATTGGACACACAAGGAATTTGTCTTGGTGTAAATACTCTCAGTATACATAAGGAAAAGATACATTTGTTAAGAATCAAGAATCATAATGCACAACACTTAGTGACAACCAGCTAAATATGAGCCAGCAGTGTGCAGCAGCAGCCAAAAAAGCTAATGCAACCCTAAGTTGTATTAACAGAGGGATACAATCAAGATAAAGGGAAGTACTAATACCACTCTATAAAGCCTTATTAAGACACACCTAGAGTACTGCATCCAGTTTTGTTCACCACATTACAAAAAAGATGTTGAGACTCTAGAAAAAGTACAGAGAAGAGCAACCAGGATGATTAAGGGACCGGAGACTAAAAGATATGAAGAACGGTTACAGGAACTGAGCTTGGCTAGTCTAGTAAAGAGAAGGACTGGGGAAGACATGATAGCAGTCTTCCAATATTTGAGGGGAAGGGGTCAAGCTATTTTCCAGACAAGGAAAAATGGGGGGAAAGTGAACAAGGAGAGATTTAACCTGGAAATAAGGAGAAACTTTCTGACAGTGAGAACAATCAACCTTGCCCTCAGGAGTTGTGGGAGCACCATCATTTGAGACTTTCAAGAAGAGATTGGACTGCCATCAGAAATGGTGGCCATCAGAAATGGTGTAGGGTCTCCCGCTTGGGCGGGGGGTTGGACTAGATGACCTACAAGGTCCCTTCTAACTCTGATTATCTATTATCTGTTATCTATCTATTAAGTAACAGGTGCTCACTTCATCACACAGTGCTTGAATCTCGAACCTGAGCTGTCAGCTTTCCAGTTTACAAGTTCAATATCTTTAACCATTGAGCCATCACACTCCCTGATGAGTCATCACCATATACTGATTTACAAACTACGATGATTAAGTTTTCACATCACAATAAGCCAAGCAAAGAAAGACTTTCTTAAACTTTCTGCTTGTAGTGGGAGAATAGAAAAAGGGTTCTATAGCCCCTTAGTATCACGTGGTTCAGCTATATAGATTAGTATTTTTCATCCTTGATAATTTTAGGATGTGTGGACTTCAGGTTGGCTGGGAAACATTTCTAGTTGGAATCCATAGCTCTTAAAGATTGAGCTTCCTCAGCAAAATTAGACTGTCAAGAGTCCCTTTCAGGATGAGAGGATAGTCTTGCATAAGTAGTTTTGTGAGCCCTAAAACTGCTTGCTTTAAAGACTGAATATGAAAAAAGCTGCCTCTTACTTGTGTTGCACACCATACTTTATCACAGTTAATAGAAAATGCTAGTTAAATACATTCTACTTTTCCTATATCTTACAGCTGTATAAAAGTAAAATTTCTAGAAAATGAATGGCAATACAAGTAACCCTTGATCTATGATCATAATTGGGCCCAAAATTTATGTTGCTGAAACATATGTTTAAATGAATTTTGTCCATTTTATGACTTTTCTTGCCATAGTTGTTAAATTAATGAAGTTGTTAAATTAATGACACAACTGTTAAGTGAATTTGACTTCCCCATTGGCTTTGCTTGTCAGAAGGTCACAAAAAGGGATCACAAAACCCTGGGACACTGCAACTGTTATAAATATGAATCAATTGCCTAACATCCAAATTTTGATCATGTGACCGTGGGAATGCTACAATGGTCATAATTGTGAAAAAAATGGTCAAAAGTCACTTTTTTCAGTGCTGTTATAACTCTGAACAGTCACTAAATGAACTGATGTAGGACTACCTGTAAAGTAACACAACTCCTTTGAACAACTCTGAAAGTTTATGTACTCTATAAACAAAGCTTTTCTAAAGAAGCATTACACTCACTTTCACAAAAAGAGAATATAATCACTTTCTCTCAGCTTCCCTAAGAGCAGCAGCCTGAGACAGTTCCTAAAACAGCATTTAGAAAGCTCTTGAAGACATAATCCATTAAACAGTTCATTACATCGGCTCTCAATGACAGAAAGGAGCAAAGGATCAGAAATGATTAATTAAAAAAAAAGGGAGAGAGAGCAAATCTGCACTCAGCACAAGAGGTTAAAAGCAAAATTAAAACAATGGAGTTAAAAGAAATGTTGAGGCCAAACTTCTTTAGTTTGGTGCAACACTGCCAAATTCAACATGCTCTATCATGGCCCCTTCTGAGGGGACATTTTGAATATCACACTAAAAAGAAAGAAAAAGATTAAAAAAAACTTTGTCCAGTGGACCCTTTATGCTCTTCCTTTTCTCTTTCTGCCTTCTCTCCTGTCCCTTTTTAATGACAGAAAGCAGTTAGCTCAAATAAGCACAAGATTGAGGGCAAAGCTGAGAACTATTGTGGCTGTTTTTGTAGAGATGGTCAATCTGGCTTGTCAGTTCCCATTAAAATGGAAGAGTCTTGACTCCAAGTCTCCAAGAAAACACCATCTAGCTTTCATAGACCTAGAAAGAGTGTGTTTTGATTAAACTGTCTACATGTTCAGTGGAAGTTCAAAAAGGCACATGAACACATCTGACTGCTTGTGGGAAAGTGTGAGGTGTCTGCCCAGAAGGGTTTGTACTTCAGTTTCAGCTCTCTCTGCCTCCTCTCTCAGGAATGAGACAGACCTTGTTTCTTGGCTCATCTTTTGTGTGATATGGAAGATAAATTGCAATGGTGTGTCCTGTGGAGAGATAGACCTGTGGAAACCTATGGTCCATCTTATTAGCAAGCAATCCCAAATGTCAGGCCTATCTCAATTCAAAACCCAAGAAAGAAAAACCTCGACTCTATTGAAGTAGAGAAGAGGTATTTTACTGAGTTTGAAATGATAGCAGTGAAAAAAAAGCAAGATCTGTGCCAAAAGGAATGAAAGTTACATATTGAAAGTTTCCCCAAATCCCTCCTCCCAGGGACCCAGGCTGAACGTCCAATCCACATCCCGCATACTGTCATGTGGAGCACATCTTCAGGTGCTTTTGTCCATTTGGAGTTCTGGGACGGTTGGCCTTGACTGGGTATAAACAATTCCATTCAGCAGTGCAGTAATTTTTGAGAGCAAACCTCCCTTTTAGTTCATATGGGCCTTCATCACACTAGCTCATTTCCCAAACCCCAATGCCAGACCCCCATCCCCATTAGTATGGTAGCTGATAGCAAGCATGCATCACAATCCATGCTGGAGATCCCATTTGCAGTAGATAGATGAGATCTGGGGAGTGAAAACCGAGCCAAGCAGCATCTTGTATCTATAAGCCAAACTTCATGAGGAACAATAAGCAAATATTTGCAAAGCAAAAATGCATGTGCTTTATTATAATTATGCTAAGATCGTAATTTCTGTACATTTTCTCTTTCTACCTCTGCACGTCAGGTGAAAACATTTCAGAATACAAAGGAACTTGAGTCTTGTTTAGCATTGGCAACTGTTTAGATTTCAGACAATTAACAATTTTCACTAACTGGATTTCACAAAACAGAGAAGAAAGGAAATCAAGAATTCCAGAAATCTTTAATGTGATTTTATGCACTAAAATTTTTAATCGCAGCTTTGGTGAGTGGAAGTCACATGGACTTGTGTGTTCCAATATCAGCTTTTGTCTTTGATATTTATTGTAACCTTATTATACTTGATCATGTATATCATGATAGTATTTATATCTAGGTCTATGGTCCAGCAGTTCTATTAAGCAAGTACACTAATTCCTCAGCAGCAGAAACTAGTTATCAGGAGATGTGTGGTACTGAAGAGCCAGGGCTGACCAGAAAGATAATCTATTTTTTGAGAGGAAGAAGAACAATAGATTACTGCAGGGAGCTAAGCAGATATTTGAATCTTCAGCTTTGCAAAGTGACACAACCTCCAGTACATGTGAAAACAATGTTTCACAGCTCTATGATATATTATATAATGAAGAGGCAATGTGCTTTGCTTTGCAAGCAATTTGTGTCACTTCACAGTGTCCTCATAACATCCTCCAGCACTTGTTAAAGCTAGAGAAGCTTCTGAACATACACTGCACCTGCACAGAAACTATTTCCAGAAAGTACAAGGGCTGAAGAAGCCAGAGAAACAAACAAGAGTGCTTGCCTTTATGAGGGAATCAAGGAAAGTAAGTTATTTAGGGAGCATTTTTCTCAGACCTTCATTAATGCAAGTATGATGCTGAATATCTAGACAGGCTTAGTGGTTTGGGCTTATTGGGTATGGGACACAAAGCATTGTGCAGAGTCTATCCTCAGCATCTGTTTCCTAAGGTGACCGTTTCATTTTGTTCATTCCATTCTAATAGAAGAAAGAATTGCATGTCATAATGGAAGGGAATATGGGTAGCTCAGGATTGAACTATGGAGTCCTTGGTGCTTCTGAGCTTGGTTATTTTCTTACAGATGTTTCATACTAGGTAACATCATCAGTGCTAGAAGTGATTGGGGTTTTCTCTCTGTTAACTGTATGTACAAGTGGTTTGCCCTCTCAGTGTTGATGGGAGTGGTCTTGATAGTTCCTTGTTTAGGCTGTTGTTTATTGTTAGCTTGTTTGTTTGAGTTGGTAGTTGTCCCCAAACAAGGAAACACCGACTCAGACAAAACAAGAAAACAATAAACAGCCTAATCAAGGAACCACTAACCAAGATAACAACAAAGCTCAGAGAGCCCCAAGAATACCACAGTTGCATATATTATACCAGTCAGTGGTAGGATTAATTTTTTTTACTACTGGTTCTGTGGGTGTGGCTTGGTTGGCATGGCAGGGGAAGGAGACTGTAAAATCTCCAGCCAAGGGGGGATTTGCCAGTTCTCTGAACTACTCAAAATTTTTGCTACCGGTTCTCCAGAACTGGTCAGAACCTGCTGAATACCACCTCTGATACCAATCCTGTGCTTTCTAAATGAGCCTTTTTTTCCAAATCACCATCAATCTAGGTGACTTTTATATATGTAAAAAAATAGCTCTCTTTACTTCTTAGGCTACAAACATCTTGGATGTCCTTTAACATTTGAAGTATTTTTTCCATAAATCATGTAACAACTCATAGTGTAAGAAAAAATTAAAAGAATTGCTAACCTCAAGATTAAATATGCAAAACTCATTTATAAAGACCTGGGGATTTCTAATCATGGAAACAGGAATAAGTTCAAAATGGGGATTACTGGACTTCAGGTTTCCCATGATTCTTCAACATTCAAGAGGAAAAAGTCAAAGTGATGCCAAGATAATTTGAGTAATACAGCTCTTTATCAGTAAACCACTAAGTTCCTTCCTGTTCAGAGACTTAAAATGGTTGTTGTTGGTTTTTTTCGGTAACCCTTATTTGATAAGGCATGAAGTAGTCCAGAAACCATGAAAAGTTTTTCTAAATAAAAATATTTGATTTGACAAGACTACTGCTGCTCTGGTTTGGCCTTGAAATATCTACCAATGTCAGTTTGTTTTAATGACCTAAGGAGGAAAGGAACAGTTTGCAAAATAGGAATATCATTTCTAGGAGTGAAGTTCCCTGCTATTATCATAAAACAAAAATAGAAACCATAGATACATTCATTTAAGACCTCATATTCCTCTTCAAAATGTGTCTTCACTAAGTTTTCTCATTCTTCCATACACCCACAGGCCCAGAAGCCATTTTATCAATTACAAATGAGTTTCACACAGTCAAAGAATGTGAATTGATTGGTTATAAGAAAAACAGTGGCACACATGTATATATGTGTATATATATTTGTGTGTGCATATGTATATAGTATTTTGACAGAGGAGCATACATTATTATGTATGATGGATTACACCCACAACAAAAAAATCAT
Source organism: Bungarus multicinctus (assembly GCA_023653725.1). Classification (NCBI taxonomy): domain Eukaryota; kingdom Metazoa; phylum Chordata; class Lepidosauria; order Squamata; family Elapidae; genus Bungarus; species Bungarus multicinctus. The sequence goes on from CM042837.1 coordinate 7,856,400, forward strand.
TCTAATAACATTTTTTTCTCAAGGTTTTGCAATTTATGCAGAATATAAATATATCTTGTATCTTGAACCTGCCAACTTCTATAAAGGCAAAGGATGGAAATATTAAATTCATATGCATCAAAAGTAATAGCCCAACCTTCTACTGGAATTTCTTTCTATAGTTTTCTTGATCTATAGTCATCCATCTACTTCAAAATCTCTTATGAAGAGTGGTCTGTTGCATTTGAAGGAAGTATCTTCTTCTATGGACCTTGTATGTCCAGTGAGTTTTTCTTCCATGTATTCTGAAACTCCTTTTTAAATAATTTGAACTTGTTTGTGATGTACACTCTAGAATATCAGCGAGAAAAATCTGCTCCATCATCTATGTGACAATTCTTCAAATATGTAAAATTGGCTAATATGTCACCATTTAATCATCAGGTCTCTTTGCTTAAAGGCATAACTCCTTGATTGTGTTTAGTTTGAAGATGAAAGGCTTCAGAGAAGCAAAGTGTTTTCATTGTGACTTTTAAACCACCTCATTTCCCTAAGTGGAAGGGAAATCATTGAAACATTGTAACTCAGCCACTTATTGGCAGTGCTGATAATTTCATATTGGTACATCCAGATCTACAAGTATTAATGGAAATGACACCAATAACTCATTTCCATTCTATTTTTAGGTTGTGTTAAAAAAAACCCAAACCAAAATTGATTGTAGTCATAGACCAACATAAGGTTGCATTAAAGTTATTGGGGTAGCTACAGCAATGTAGAACAAACTCACTGCTTTCTTGCTGTGAAGAATATCAGTGTTCTGCTTTCAGTTTATTCTTCTGAACATGCATTTAACCTTACTCTGAACATAAAACATGCATACAACTCAGAATTGCCTAATTCTCAAATGTCTTAAGTTCATCATGAACCTTTTCATCCTTTCGATCAAGGTAGATCAAAGTACAAATATTACTTCTGTTCTTTTTACCCTCCCCCTCTACATGTTTGATTTACATCTGAAAAATAAATTGCTCCATTCATAACACTAAGACTACAAAGTAGATTGTCACCTTCAAGGACTGCATTTCCTATCATGCTCACCTTGCTAGATATATCAAAGCAATGGGGAATTATGAAAAAGAAAAAAAAGAGGAACCTGGACATGTTCTCAAAGAAATTTCTGGCTTTGCTGAACAGTGATTTAATTGACCTTGGTCATCAATAAAACTATGTCACCCTAAGTTAAACTTAAAAGTAGCTTGCAGATAAAAGAGAGAGAACAAGATATGTTTTAACAAGTTTGTTAACTTATTGTCTTCTAATTGGAATAGAGGAAAATTAGCTTTCAAATCATAGAAGAGAACTGAAACCCACCAAAATATTAAAGTTACACAGAAATACAAATGGGAACAGATAGAAAATATATAAGAAAATTCCCTAAATGGCACACAAAAGCAGTCTTGTACCAAGGAGTACAATGTGATAGCAGCACTTTCCAAGAATTTTATAGTTGATGCTGCTCAGATATCACAACTTTATGGAGAGAAAATTTATTTAAAAAACTAGGCATCATTGACTAGAGGCCTCCTTTTCTATTTGCAGTTGCACTTCTGGAAGGCATCAGTTTGGGAAAATGTTTTGTATTATATATAGAAGTGCAATAACATATAGCTATAATGAAATATACATCACATTTCTATCTTTCTTGTTAGACCTCCATCTGGCTGTAGAAGCAGAAGAAGTCACCATAATGTCTACAATCCTAATATACATTTGACAACTTATGATCCGATTGGGTTATCATTTCAGAGCTACTTCCTTCCATAAAGAGAGAAAAAGAATGACCAAGGGTAGGGGGAAAATAGTGGGAGCAGTAGTAACAGCTGGCTTCCCCACTGAACTTCCTTATGGGAATCTGGCAAAGAGTATTGGAATGTTTTCCTTCCCTTCCCATCCCATCCCATCCCATCCCATCCAGCAGGTAAGTGATTTCTGGATGGGGGAGGGAGCAAGAGATTGCAAGACTGCCTGGGAAACTGTCACAGTGTATTGAAAATGAAGATCATATGACTCCAGTAGAAGCCTAGCAGTTCTGCAGCAGCTGTCAGTAGCACAACTTTCCCAAATTTCAATCTCTTGGGTCCCGAAATTTCAATCTCATGGGTCCCGGATTTTGGACACATTCTATAAGTTAGCCCATTTGAAGTACCTTGGTTCAAAAACTCTTGCCCTATGATCCATGCTTCACCCAGTTAAAGGTCATGGCAACGAGAGTTTTAAAGGTATATAGATAGATGTGCAATGATAAGCATTGTGGAGTACATTGGAATATTTATTTATTTATTTATTTATTTTATTTTGTCAAACAATTATTAGATAACAGGTATAAGTATAAACATGGTTATAAATACATGAAATGGATATGAATAAGAAAAAAAAAAGAAACAATAGGACAGGGGCGGTAGGCACATTGGTGTGCTTATGCACGCCCCCTACAGACCTCTTAGGAAAGGGGTGAAGTCAATAGTAAACAGTCTAATGTTGAAGATTTTGGGGTTTGGGGAAGAAACCACAGAGTCAGGTAGAGTATTCCAGATATTGACTACTCTGTTGCTGAAGTTGTATTTCCTGCAATCAAGTTTGGTGCGGTTTATCTTTAGTTTATATCTATTTTGTGCTCTTGTATTGTTTTGGTTAAAGCTGAAGTATTCATTGATAGGTAGGACATTGCAATATATAATTTTATAAACTATACTTAGATCAAACCGAAGGCAGCGTAGTTCTAGGTTGTTTAGGTCTAAAATTTCAAGTGTGGTGGCATAAGGTATTCTGCTACAAGTAGAGGAGTGGTGGACGCTTCTCGTAAAATATTTCTGGACTTTCTCAATTGTATTAATATCAGATATGTAATGTGGATTCCAGACTGACGAACTGTATTCAAATATTGGTCTAGCAAATATTTTATATGCTCTAGTTAGTAGAGTGATATTACCAGAGAAAAAGCTATGCAGAATTAGGTTAACAACTTTTAATGCCTTTTTGGCTATGTAGTTACAGTGGGCTCTAGCACTTAGATCATTTTAGATGAGTACTCCAAGGTCCTTGATAAAATTTGTGTCATCAACAAGGTCTTGACTATTCAGCTTGTATTTTATTTTTTGATTTTTTTTGCCAATATGCAAGACAGAGCATTTACTTGTTGAGATCTGAAGTTGCCATTTGTTTGACCATTCTGACACATAGTTAAGGTCTTTTTGAAGGGTAGCCGCATTGTCAGTGATGTTGAATAGCTTTACATCATCAGCGAAAAGAACGCAGTTGCTCTTAATATAATCACAGAGGTCATTAATATAGAGTATGAAGAGAGTTGGTCCTAGAACACTGCCTTGGGGGACACCACTGTTGACAGGTACAGGATTTGATAGGACACTCCCAATTTTGACCATTTGTTGCCTGTTTGACAGGAATGCTTCTATCCAGTTATGCAGGTATCCAGAGATACCATAAGACCTTAATTTTAGGAGTAGTTTGTCGTGTATCACTGAATCAAAGGCTTTACAGAAGTCTATGTAAATTGCATCAATTGCTTTGCCCTGATCAAGTTGTGTAGTCCATATGTTTTTACAGTGCAACAGTTGCAGATTACAGGACAGTTTCTTTCTGAAGCTAAACTGTTCGTTAGAGTGTAAGTTGTTTGTCTCTAAGTGTATATAAAATATAGGTCATATGAAGTGTGGCCCTTGAAAAGTGAACATATTAATTTTACAGTTAGATCAATAACGAATCCTTCACCCAGGCAGGTCATGATTATGTGCTCTAATAATCTGATAATGTATATCCATTAGGATCAGTGTAAATATTTAAAAGTGTTAAATGAACATGGAGTCAAGGATGGCCATTGTTTTTTTTAACAAAATAACAGCTAATTGTACCTGCAGCAACTCACAAGGATGTAAAATGTCACTAGGCATGGATTAACATCCATTCACACTCCATCATGACATACCTACATCTTGACATCATACAAAAATTGTGGCATTTATCTAATAACATCATTAAAGACATGTCATCATTTGCCCACTTTCCCATGCCTTCTTGTAAGTACTAACAAAATAAAATACTTCCTCATCCCAAGTGAGTTAAACTAAGGAAAGTTAATCAATGAATGATGTGAATACAGGGAGAAATCTGGTAATTAAGTACTTTGTTTTCCAAACGTAACATATTTTCTCCTTGTGCCTTTGATTATAGGTAATTCTGTCTTCTTAGCTGCTGCTGTCTTAAAGAACTACTTGAAGGCGATTGTCATGCACAGCAATTGATTTCTGTTTTCAGACTGGCCTAATTTTTCAGATCTCAAGTTGATAGATAATGAGATTATAGTGATGCCTTCAGAAAAAAATGGATCCTTTCAGAAAGTAAAGACAAATTAGCTAATCATCAAAACATCACTGCCTTATAAAAATTAAAAAAACAACAACAGAAACAAAAGCTGAAAAAAAGAGGCCTATTCCAGCTCCTAGGATTTGTACCCCCATCACTCAGTGAAAGACAAGATGTTTTCAGAACACACAAAAAAGTTAATTGACCCAATCAACAACCCCATATTAAATTAAATTATTAAAGTAAATGAAATTAGCAGTCCCTGCCCCCTGCAAATTCTCTCTTATTTCTCCTGAGATCTAGATGGCTCCCCACTCTGCTATTGTTTAGAAAAGCTGTGTAGTGGCTCTTCACCCAAGACTTTGACCCCTTGCTTTGACATGCTTGCCATTTTTATATTTTATTGATTGTATTGATTTCTTTGTTTGTTGTGAGCCATCCAGAGCAGAGGTGGCATTCAGCAGGTTCTGACCAGTTCTGGAGAACCGGTAGCGGAAATTTTGAGTAGTTTGGAGAATCGGCAAATCCCACCTCTGACTGGCCCTGCCCCCATCTATTCTCTGCCTCCTGAGTTCCAGCTGATTGGCTGGATCTTCTTTTGTTGCCTGCACAGAAGAATGGAGTTGGAAAGCAGGTTAGTAGGGTGGAGAAGGAATGAGATTTTGCAGTAACCTTCCCCCAGGAGTGGGGTGGGAATGGAGATTTTACAGTATCCTTCCCTTGCCACGCCCACCAAGCCATGCCCACCAAGCCATGCCCACCAAGCCATGCCCACACAACAGTAGTAAAAATTTTTGAATCCCACCACTGATTCAGAGTCACTTGGAGTCAGGCAGTATATGGGTTTGATATCATCATCATCATTCATCATTATCATCATCCTAAAAAAGATCCAACCATACATATTGCTCTTCCAACTCTATCTAATCAGTCACAATGTGGGAACCTCATTCAAATGAGTTCCTTTAAAAAAATTTTTTTATCCTGTCTTTTTTTATGTATAACTCAAGGCATCGAGCATACCTAATACTCCTTCCTCTTCCTATTTTCCTCACCACAGTAACCCTTTAAGGTGCAGTGGGCGGACAAGAGAGTGACTGACCCAAAGTCACCCAGCTGGGTTTTCATGCCTAAGGCAAACTCGAACTCACAGTCTCCTGGTTTCTAGGCCAGCATCTTAACCACTACACCAATCTGGTTCTAGTTCTCTTAGGGAAAAAAAGCTGAAGAAAAAAATGTGGTGAATGTACTAAGGTTTCAATACCCGAACTTGGTAAAGCTTGGTAAAACAGCATATATCTTGCCAACATTGTCCAGCTGCAAAACCATTATATCTACCTGACAAATGGAAAAATAAAGCTAAGTGATGGTTGTGGAAGCTAACTAATACCTTATAGCATTGAGGACTCACAATATATTGGGCACATCCTGAGCAACAGGGATCAGGACCACTAAATTTCCAAAATTGTAATTTTGACCCAAAAATTGTTTGTGTATTGCCAGCAAGCATTTTGGCTGTTTGATTGAAGTTGTCCTGATGGAATGGACTAGAATGCTAATATGGCAATTGGCTTCTATGAAAAGTTTTCCCTGAGAGCATTTTCATGGCAAATATATGGATGACTACTATGGCAACACTAAGAAATAGAAAACTGAGGGCTCCTCAGTGCTCTCTGAGCTAGCTTGTTTTTTTGCAGATATTTCATTACCCAAACTTGTTAACAGCATTGATACAGCACTTATTTTGTTATCTAGTTTGGATAATAAAATATCTGCAAGAAAACAAGCAAGCTCAGAGAGCACCAAAGAGCCCTCATTTCAACCCTGAGATACAAATACTCTCCTTTATTGGTACATAGAAAACTGTGCTTCCTCCTACATAGTGATCACCTGGGATGTTTTTTTGTAGCCCAGATAAGGTAGCCCTAGTTATAGATATATAATACATCCAAGAAATTAGTTTCTTGTTGAATAATTCCAAATAACATTTAAATAAAATATATTTCTGTCTTAGCAATCCTTGGGGTAAGGATGGAACTTGAATACAAACATGCCAGTGGTATAAAATGAAACTGAAGAGGATGTGTAGAATTTGGTTGCCCCATATCCTTATCTGCAAACATCTTTCTTCAGAATAAAAACTCTCCTCATTTCAAGACATGTCTCAACATCAGATACGCAATGAATAGATTCCATTGCTTGAGATAATTTCCTCTAGTCTGTATCTCCATTGAGTTTGCTTGCTTTATGGGAGATATTAATCATTTCCGTTACTATGAGAGATATGTATATATATGAGAAGAACATTCAAAGTTTTACCAGATTCATCTGAGGAAACTGAAGGGCCTATTTCTCATCACAATGGTCTTCAACTATTTGATCTTTCTTTGCATTGGCACTTATGTCAGTTGTATGCCAATAAAGAAATTGAAGACTCCACTTAACGAAGCTATAATATGTACGAACAACTTCTTGACTAAGGTATGTAAGCAGACAATGGAGAAAATCTGTCTATATTTGTCTAATTCTGTTCTAATGCTAAAATCTCTTTTCCATATCAAACACTATTCTGTATTTGAGGAGAACTTGAATGAAAAAATCCAACTTGTAGCTTGGAATGTATCTTTTCCTTATGTATACTGAGAGTATTTACACCAAGACAAATTCCTTGTGTGTCCAATCACACTTGGCCAATAAAGTATTCTATTCTATTCTATTCTATTCTATTCTATTCTATTCTATTCTATTCTATTCTATGTGAAATCTTTCAATATTCTGGGTGAATAATTGACACAAGTTTAAGGAGAGGGCATGGCAAGATATAAAAGGAAAGAAATCACTGGAATCCCATTGTGATCAACTTTCAAAATGTTCAGCCAAACCATGAAGCTAGTTCATAAAGGATGGACAACCTTTTATTCTGCTGCTCATGCCTTCAAGAATAATCACTTGGGGGGGGGGGGGTGCTAACTAATAGGCAAGGCTGGAGCAAAAAGTGAGGAGAACAAAAGTCTAAAAATGACAGGGATCCTTGTTTCCTTGGTTTTGGAAGTCTCTGGCTGTAAGAATGAACCATTCTTGGCAGAGTTTGGACTACTGTCTTGTAACTAGGCTTTGAAATTAAAGGTTATGTGAAACTAGCCTATGGTCTTCATGTGGTTTGAAGGAAGTGAGTGGCCGTCAGTGAATCGGTATCAATTTTATAGTGATACTTCAACAGACAAAGAGAAATATCTGAAAAATGAAATATTCTGAAAGCCTATAATTTTGACCAGCAAAGGAGGTGACAATGGCCTGTTGAAGAAGAGAGTTATGTTACATGCAGCCTACTCTGCAGTCAAAATACTGCTTGTAATCTAGTTGTATTCATTATTATTCATGTATTAAATTTATTTGCTGCCCATCTCACTGATAAGGTAAAATACAAGGATTACCATATTTCTTCGCCAGTATTAGCTAGTATTATTCTTTGTCTCAGGTAGCAAAACTATTGACAGTCCTGCAACTTGACTTCAGTTGTCATGTCTTAACTATGAAAAAGGCTCCTGCCAAAACTGTGAAAAAGGCTCCTGCCAAATAATGAACTGTTAACTCTTTGCTTTTAAAGCTGATACCTAATCATGACCTGACATTTGTTATTTTCAGATGAAAAATGATGTTCCAGAACCCTTGGTAGATATTCCAGAAACATTAGAGGTAAGCAATGAAAAAAATATAACCAAGAAAATGGGGTGAAGCAATTTCAAACACATTGACTGTTGTGATTATGCTATGCAAAACATTTGTAGATGCATTGTTTGCAAGGGGAACATGGGCACTTCAGGCATTCTACCTGGTATCTCTGCAGGGATGTGCATGGACAAGCTCCTTAGTATAACAATAGCAGTAGCACTTAGACCTTCATAGTGCTTTACACAGTGCCTCTCTAAGTGGTTTCCTGGGTCAGCATATTGTCCCCAACAATTTGGGTCTTTATTTTACTGGACTTGGAAAGATGGAAGTCTGAGTCAACCTTGAGCCAGTCAGAATCCTGGCAGTGAGCAGTGAGTGAGCCTGCAATACTGCATTCCAACGACTGCACCACCATGGCTTTTTACTTCACAATCATAACTTCAGTGGCAACCCCACATTGGGCTGGTGTTAGGATTTAGATTGAAAGAACAAATGTGTGTTATTAACATTTAGAAGAATAGTTCCAAAGCATAACAGTTTTTCCTTAGAAATATAAATGTCTTTCAGCCAAAGCTGGGTTGATGATAAATGCATATTCTTAGCATCCCCTGCCAACTATTCTCATTCAAGATGATAGAACAGATATCGCTGTCAATTTTTTAAAAGAAAATGAATGTGAATATTTTCATATTCTCGTAGATGGGAAATAGAGCCCCTAGACTTACCTTACTTATGATTTAATGAAGAGTGCATAGGAACCTGTCTTGTACAAAAATCTATTTGTCAGTATTCAGTCTCCCTAGCTTCTTATTTTTCAATGTGACACCATGTTGAATTTCCATGGAGCAGGTGGACAACTAGAAAGGTGAGATAATGAAAGAGAAATAAAAAGCTCCAGCCACTTCAGAAAACTAAAATAATGTTCCACTTTATCTCAACACTTTAAATACAATGTTATAGTACTTTTATTCATGCTTCATGTAGATTTTCAAGTCAAACATTCTACTGGACATTGTGAAGGTAAATTACTCTCAAGGTTAATGCAAGATTTAGTTTAAAGAAACCATAGGCATATTATTGAAGTAATATCATCAGTGAAGGATAAAAGACAGGCAGTATCAGGATTTAATTAGAGAACTGCACTTGAGAGACTATTATTGGTAATGAATATCTAATCCAATTATTGGAAATTTATAAGTTGGATGCTTAATTGAATGTCCATCATTACAACGGAGCAATTTTGTGTTTAATATTGTGGTAGGCTATATTACATAGCAGTTGCATCATATTTTCATGTAACATCTGCAGGTATTTTGTACTTATATCCGAATCATACTAGTTCTAAGGATGTCCTAGATGATGGTTATATAAATCTCCAATGTAATATGCTATTCTTTGTATAATTACAAAGAAAAGGGGTTCAATCTATTTTTCAAAGCACCAGAAGGCAAGGCAAGAAACAATGGATGGAAGCTGATCAAGGAGAAAAGCAACCTAGAACTAAGGAGCAATGTCTTGACAGTGAGAACAATTAACCAGTGGAACAGAAGTTGCCTTCAGCAGTTTTGGGTGTTCTCTTATTGGAATGGTTGAGCAGGGACTAGAAGACATCCAAGGTCCCTTCCAACAGTGTTATTCCATTATTATTTCCAATATCATAGCAAAATTGTGGACCTCTCCTGTTACTCCTTAAAAATCTAGAGTTTAAGAATTATATTAGTTAGGACTTCTTAGCAATGTGAAAAAGAGGATGGCAGGATAGGGGATAGGAGTGATTTTACCTTTTGCTGACAGAGCTTTCAAAAGCTCAATTGTTCTTTATGCAAAGTAAAGACTGAAACAAAGACTTTATTGTCAACCAATTCCTTGGAGGATGAAATAATGAATTCCCATCAGCCTTTGGAATTTAATGTTTTAACACATCATGTATCATGATAAGCCAAGTACACCACAAATGGATCATTAAGTATGCTTTTCATTTGATCACTCCTCATTCCTGAATCACTGCTGCAGCATTTAGAAATAAATCGTCCTTTCAAACTTATGATACAACTATGTAAAATTTTAAAAAAATCTAATAAACCACTCATGAACATGCCTTAATATGAAAACATGCATAAAGGGATGGTCATCCATTTCCATTTGATTCTCCAAGGCCTGAGACATTCTCTCACCAATTATGTATATTATTGAAAAAACATACGACTCAGGAAATGTTGCAGAAATTGGGTATAGTGTTCGAGTGAGAGAGAGAGAGAGAGAGAAAGGGGGACGCAGTGGCTCAGTGGTTAAGACACTAAGCTTGTCGATAAGAAAGGTCGGCACTTTGGTGGTTCAAATCTTTAGCGCCGCGTAACGGAGTGAACACCCATTACTTGCCCCAGCTTCTGCCAACCTAGCAGTTCAAAAACATGTAAAAAACGCAAGTAGGAAAACAGGGACTCCTTTGGTGGGAAGGGAGCAGCATTCCATGCGCCTTTGGCGTTTAGTCATGCTGGCCACATGACCATGGAGACGTCTTCAGACAGTGCTGGCTCTTTGGCTTTGTAACGGAGATGAGCATCGCCCCCTAGAGCCAGAAACAACTAGCATGTATGTGCAAGGGGAACCTTTACCTTTAGTCTGGAGACAAGAAGTACTTGGGGTTAACATGATAGCAGTGTTCCAATATTTGAGGGGTTGCCACAAAGAAGACCTATTCTCCAAAGCACCAGAAGGCAAGACAAGAAACAATGGATGGAAATTAATCAAGCAACCTAGAATTAAGGGGAAACATCCTAACTGAACAATTTATCAGTGGAACGGCTTGCCTTCAGAAGTGAGTGCATCATATACCATAAAAAGACCCAAAGTCCCTTCCAGGGGTACCTCTATTCAATATAATATTTTCAGAGCATCACCCAGATCTTGTTAAAATGTTACAAAGCCACAACAGCAGGATGACTCTAAAAGAAAAGTTTCTAATGTGGGAAAAAGACTAGAGTTGTGACATTACAGCCAGATATTCTGTATGGAAACATTTTGTCAAGATAAAGGTCATTTAAGGTGCCAAAAGTAGAAACCAATTTCAGGAAAGACAATCAAATTTCAAGGGGAAAAAAGGATTACCATTGTCAAACTTAGTAATATCACTGATAGGGTATGTTCTAACTGATAAAACTGTAGAAAATATTGCAAAAGCTACATAATCTAGATCGTTTAGGTTCTGCCTGGAAATAACTTATAGATGCTTTCCTTTCTTTAGGACCATGAATTGGGTACAATAGAGACATGATTGTCTATCATGTGTACTCTTAAATCCAAATTTCTCTAAATAAATTGAACCACACTAAATTTGTCAGCTTTGGATGGTACTTAAACCATTCCTTGTTAGAAGCATTTGATGGAACGAACAGAATGAGTGAAGTTATACAAGCAATGAGGCTTTTTAAATGTAGCTGCTTTAAAAATCTGTCATCTGTTTCTATTGAAAAATGGAGCCAGTAATTTGCCATGGGTAGAATAAGAATTATAGGCACAGGAAAAAGTGATCAGACCATAAAGAAGTAGACAGACAGATATTGACTTAATCTCTATTATAATGCCACTATACAGTAAGTATACAATCTGAGACTTGTGGACCATTTTTGGCTATCGATACCCTTAAATGTGACTTCCTGAGACTCTCAAAAGACACTAAAAATATGTCAGAAGAGAAAACTATACATGCTCACATGAACAATCTTATTTATATTTTAATTGCATCCAATTTAGCTTTTGTTCTATCTTTGTTCTTAGAATGCTTCTAATATGGTGAATGCATCTAGAATCAAACTCTGTGTGTGCTTTTGATTGTAGCATTATGCCAGAATCCCTCATCTGGATAGTGGTAGCATATTTACAAATGTATTCTGACCCTTGAATTCATTTTCACCTTTCAGGATGGCTGTATAAAAAATAACCTGAAGATTTTTGCCGAGTCATTGGAAAAAATGAAACTCGTTTCATACTCTAATTGTGACACTATCATTTCTGATCTTAGTAAGGTGTGGCCTGGCCCAGAAAAGGTATGTAACAATTCTCCAGTGCGTTTTCAAGAGACAGTCTAAAATGTTTTAACAATGATAAAACTGTTGTCAGTTTTTGCCTTAGTGGCAGAGATGAGTATAACATGGCAGCTCATGGCAGAAATCCAGAATCGCTCATATGTTCCACTGATATTCTGTTAACAGTGTGAAAGCATTGTGATATCCTGGAGAGTTTAATAATTAAAAATCTGTGTAACTGCAGTAGTACAAAATATACTTTACTCACTTTGTTGTAATGCAACAAGGAAGGAAAAATCAGAAATGAAGCATTATGTCAATGCCAGAGAAATTCAATTCAAATGAGCATAAAGATTTATTGCAAGCTTAAGCTCTCTACAAGAATCTGAACCACTCATGGTCAAAGGAAATTAGTGGAAGAGAAGAAGAAATTCAAGTGGGCTGGACTTAGATCTCTTGTGAGCACACAGGGACTCTTGACTGATGGTGTGTTTCACCCCTCCCTCAGGCTCAGCCTGGCCATCTCCTACACATTATAATTCATCCCTTCATTTATTAAGTCTATTTGTAACCTCTATGTTTATAGCAAATTGGGCTAGAATGTACCTTTTTGAGAATGTATTCCTTAGCTTATAATGTATGATTATACAAGAAATAACATTTGCATTTCTTCATCGAAGATGATGGAGAAAGAAATTGGATTTGAAACTCTTTTCTTTTCCAGTTTTCACCTTGGAAAAGAAAAGTGATGCTGGAGAGATATTAGTTAACTTTCACTGGTAGCAATTATAGCAGGATGTCAAGGCACTGAAAACATGCATTTTAAATGTGTGATTTTCCCTACCGGTGGAAGTTAATTACCACATCTAAATGAATTGTTTGCATCAATTGCATTCAAAGAAAGTATTTCCTGCAATACTCTTACAACAATGGTAACAGCATGAGTTCAGACTAAGCCAAAATGGTGTTTCATTGGTCTATAGTTCAGAATAGAAGTATAGAAATCCATCTATTGTCTCAGCAAGTTGACTGAATTAGGTCATCACTTATGAACTGGCAGATTTATTTATTTGGACAAAGCTTGTTAGTTGTATAGTGTTACCTTGTGGTTTGGTTTTCAGCATAGACTTAGTAAGTGAATGTAATTATATGCCTTTAAATGTATCCACGTGTGTTTTCTATGTGCATAGGTTGATAATAATGGTCAAAAGAATTTGATAAATAGATCATATAAGGCTATTATACATACTTTATCATTATATAACATATGGGTATTATAGGAGAAACAATTTAGCTATATCATATAGATCGATTATATATTCAGAAGGTAGATTGTATCAGGGGATCCATATCATATTCAATTAAGAAACTTTAGCTATCAAACTTACTATTTTCTAGTAAGTGGCAACTTAAAAGTCTTTAAATTGAAGTTTTATGACAATCTTTCTTTTTAATAACAGACAGGTCAGGATTGTTCAACCATTCAAGGAAGACCCAAGCTACTTCTTCAAAACCTCCTAGATCAGCTAATAGAGTGGAATATTGCAGCATAAGGACTTGTTTCTTGAAAGCTTCCTTTTGGGAAGAAGGATCCCATGAAGAAATTTTACACCTTAGCTTCTGTCCGTCTCACTTGGCTGAAGAAACCAAGATGTTCCTTAAGGCTCTGATCAGTGATGCTACACAATCCAAGTATATTTATTAACTGAGAAACCTGTGAATTTTATTTATTTATTTATTTGTTTGTGTATTTGTTTATTTATTTATTTGCTGGTTATCACAATATATTGATGATGATTTTTTAAAAATATGTTTTATGTTGCAAACAGCTAGTGAATCATTCCATTTTCTGGCTTTGCATAGTAAACTAAGCCTAACCAATTGGGCTGAAATTATGCAACACTCTAAGAGACACAGAGACATCTGGGGGTCAAGCTCAACTCTAATACAAGTTAGCGTTTTGTAGAAAGGCAAGTTTTTAAAGAATCTGTCTATCTACAGTATGCAAAATCAGTCACATCATAAATGGCTCATTGGGGATGCCAAACATCTACTAAGCTCTGCCCTAACATTAAGATATCCATCACATGCAATATGATAAGAAGCAGAATGGGATATTGTAATACAGAGAGTCCTTGACTTATGACCACAACTGAGCCCAACATTTCTATTGCTAAGTGAGAAGTTTGCCTCATTTTACAACCTTCCTTGCTATAATTGTTAAGTGAATCACTGTAGTTGTTAAATTAGTAATGTGGTTGTTAAGTGAATCTGACTTCCTCAATGACTTTGCTTGCCAGAAGGTCACAGAGAAACTGTGACTGTCATTAAACAGTTGCCAAGTGTCTGAATCATGTAACCATGGAAATACTGCAATGGTCATGTGTGGAAAATGGTCATTATTCACTTTTTCCAGTGCTGTTACAACTTTGGATGGTCACTAAATGAACTGTTGCAAGTGGAGGACTACTATTTCCCCCTTTTTTGCACTGCACTCTTGTAGATGTCTCACAGCAACATAATCTGGACACATTTTAATCTGCATTTATTTGAAAGTTAATTCCACTGAATAATTTCCTATTCATTACTCAGTTCAGATTAACCTAATTCAATGAAAATAATAATGTATTATGGGGTGAGGGAGAGGGTGAAAGGAAGGTATATCAACAACTTTCAACCTGTACTTGTTAAAGTAGTAGAGAATGGTTATTCCTTTCTTATGGGTTGCATCAAGAAGTATAAGATAAGATAATTTGAATAAGATACAAATTTGAGTAAGATCTTGAAGCTACAGTCCAAAAGATGGATGAGGCTAAGACAAACTTAGAATTTAATTTTAATCAAGTTTAATTAAACTTATATTAAATGAACTGAATCTAGTTAATAATGTTGTTACTATATGTTTCATACTTTACTGCTGACATCTAAGTAATAATTACAATTGTATGGATGTTTTTATAATGGTTCTGGAGACTTCAACCAAATTTTGGACAGGACAATTGTGGTTCCAAGTCTTATTTTCATTGACTCTGTGGTATAAAATCAGGCTACGCATTATGAAATTTTCTTTGAATGTAACCATTTGTTGTTCACAAATATTTATTTTATACCTTTAAAATGGGAAAAAAATAACTAAATAAATAATTCAAGAAAAAATGATTTTCCCTGTCCCTAGCTGACATAATAGTTCAGTTCAGTTACTTTCTAAGCTGTTTTTATGTCATATAATTTTGAATTTAATTTTTGAAACATTGTAATTGTTGGGCTGCTGAAAGAATATAGAAGTTATTTATACTCTAGAAGAAACACACACACACACATGTTTTAAATTTAACTTCATGTTGAAATTTGAGCATTAACATTTCAATGTTTATAGATGAATGAAAAAATGTATGTGGTATTATTATTGATGCTATATATTTTATTTATAGAGTATAATTTATATTGTATCCAATGAATTCTTTTTGTGTGGAAATAATTTGTAATAAAATAATGAATTATCAAGGGTTTATTGACCAATAATGATATGCATATGGTATAGCTGAATAAATTATTCTGAATAAGTTTGCTGTTCAGTCTTTATTGTGAAATAGAGGGGTTAGGGAAATGAGTCAAGATTCAATTTTAATTTGCAATTCATTTCTAGAAGGCAATTTGATTTGATTCAAATTTCCAGTTCAACAACAATATTTAATATGGTTCACTTTAAGCCTATGATAAAAGTAATATTGAATTAATTTGACTAGAGTCCTCAGTAAAAAACAAATGTTGGCATCCTTTGAATTTTCAAATGATTCAAAAGCACCTGATGTTATTCAATCTTCTGAATTGATTTAGGTGTGCTTTGAAACTTTGTTTTAAAGTGGTGATCCAATCAATCACTTTTGATTTAAATCAATGTTTTTTTTATACTTGACAACTTTAAGATGTGAGAATTTAAATCTCAGAATTCCCCAGCCAACATGCTGACTGAGGAATTCTGAGAGCTGAAATCGACACAGCTCAAAGTTACCAAATCCGTGGGAAAAAAAGATTTAGATTCAGGATTCTCATAGCAAGTGAAATTGTACATGAGATGTACAATTAGCAACTATTAACACATCTGCTATGAAAAGCATAATTGTTCTCTTCTTTTATAAACCCGCCTCTTTCACTATTAAGAGAAACAACTTACTTGGAAGTCCATGGTCAGCTAAGATTTTATGAGAACAAGCAAAATTGCAGTAATTTGTACCTCCTACAAAGCAAAAACAAAAACAAAATGTTATTGAACCTAAACTTTTTTTTAAAAAAAAAGCTCTGTGTAAAAGTTAAGATCATTGTGATTATTTTGTCCCAAACACACATTTGGGATTGTCCAGATTTTAGCTGCCCTCATCCAGTTATTGTGTTGAGTCATTCCACTTTTCTTCTAATAGAGACCAGATTTTAGGATTTATTTTTTTTTGTCAGTAATGGCTACTTTGAGAAAGTTTAGTGTAAGTGGTTAAAGACTCTGGGCTAGAAACAGAATATGAGAAGAAGGCAACAGAAAATTATTGAAAACATTGCCAAGAAAACTGCAAGACTTGTCCAAACAGTTGCCGGGATCAAGGCTGACCTGAAGCCTTCTCATTCTGAAACACATACATTGGCTACTTTTGAACTGTTGTTAACTCATGTTTATCACATTGGTCTTCTATTGGCCTGATCTGGGACCTCTGTTCCTCAGTAGATTCCTTCCTTCCTTCCTTCCTTCCTTCCTTCCTTCCTTCCTTCCTTCCTTCCTTCCTTCCTTCCTTCCTTCCTTCCTTCCTTCCTTCCTTCCTTTCTTCCTTCCTTCCTTCCTTCCTTCCTTCCTTCCTTCCTTCCTTCCTTCCTGCCTTCCCATCTTCCCTTTATTTTTAAAATAACACAAGACAGCCAACATATCCAACATACCTTCCTTTTTCCCATTTCCCCCAAAACAGCAGCACTGTGAAATTGGTTGGGTTGAATAGACTAACTCAGCGGTCCTGGGACCTGTTCCATAGAGAGGTGGTTTTCCTAAAAAAAAAAAAAATGTTTTGCATGCTGCCTGTAGATGGGGATTTGTTTCTTTGTGCAGCCAGGTGCCATTCCACAGATCAGAGGTTGGGGATCCCTGGACTAGCTGACCCAGCTGGCTTTCATGGCTAAGGACTTGAGCTTACAGACTCCTGCTTTCTAACCCAGTACATTAACCACTAGACCAAACTGGCTCTCTTATCATAGGGTCTACAAATGTGTAACCATCAAAAACAAAATCAACAAGAGGACTAGCTTAATGTTAAGACAAACAAATGCCATTTTGAGAACAGATTCTCTTTTGTGTATAAAAAGGATGCACAAATCACAGCTCTATTGCTCTTCTCAAAAGTGTGACAGGTATTCAGACAGAAGAGAATACTTGTACTTTAATAAATAATATATCTGAAATGGATTGTGAACCAGTAAGTTTGATCTGATATTTTGCTATTTGCACACAGTTATAATTAATCACTCTATCTAGTACTGGTTTTTACCACATGTACTCTGCCAGTTTCCTGTGACATTGCAAACTAATGCTGCCATCATGGTTAAAGGAATTTAATCAACATGCCTTTCTTATCTATAACTACAGATTCTATGATTTCACCTTTTTCTTCACTACCTACTATTGCATGTTGTGTTCTACTCTTTTTAACAAATCAGGAAATTAATTTTGTCTTCAAATATATGCAATTGTGTAGTTAGATTCAGAGGGTACTTAAAAAAAAGAATTTGTTCCTGAGTTGAATTATATCCCAGTTCTCTGAGATTCCAGGTGATTCATCTCTGAATAAATGTATATGGATGCCTAACCTTCCAGTTTCATATGTGACTGGGTGAGTGCATTGAACTTTGAATAGTGCTTTGTATTAGCTGGTTCTCATTATGTTGATATTTGGAACAATTTCTTGGTTATCTGAACAGCGTTTTGATAAAGGAAAATATTGTTGTAATCTGCAATTTTCCCACCTGTTTAACCTGTGGCTATTTCTTTTGAGTGTCGTAAATGAAATTTAAATCTATGGATCTGCTGATTACTAATCTCAGGGCACCCCACGCACAGTTTTGTGGCTATGAGGAAAGTAGCAGGAGGGAACATTATAGATATCATCTTGTATTTGTACAAAAGTAACCTAAATTAAAAAAAAAACGAAGTCCTGGCATTCTTTATGTTATTTATTTAATCAATTTTTGGGCCACCCAATGATTCTGGCAAGTTACAACCAGAAGAGTAAGACCAATGCAATAAATGAAAAAGAATTTATAAGTGGCCTGAGGATATATAAACAAACAAATAATGTTGGACAAGAACCAGACTATCTGAGCCAGTGTCTTCAACTGAAAGGATTCCATTTCCTCCCCCATTTTTAGCCTCTTTTTTTTTAACCAGATAAATGATCAAATGAGGGCTGATACAGAAAAGGCGTTACAGCAGCATTTCTGTCAAAAAAGAGGGAACGGGGAGAGGATTTGAATTTCATGGTGTGGTACACACTCACGGGATAAATCTTCCTTCTTCCCTCTTTAGCCATTCTAGAAAAGTATCCATTAATTTCAACTGATAGTAATTAAAATTTGATGCTAATTCAGTGAAATGTCTTTTCTGTGAGTCATTTCCTTATCAGGGAGAGTCAGCTTCCACTTTGAAATGAACTTCTGCTTGTGTAGATCATATTCATTATTTCTGTATACATTATTACATGGTGATATAAGTCAGCGAAAGAGCAGCTTTGACTAAAAAAAATAAGTATATTTTAAAAATGGGCACGTCTTTGTGTTCAGCGAGAAGATGTGTCACACGGAACTATTAATAACATACTTCGTACATGAATGAAATTAACTTACCATATATATATATTAAAAGGTAGTACATATAGAACATAGAATAATAGAATTGGATGAGATTTTGGAGACCTGCTCAAGTAGGAGACTCTATATGATTTCAGATAAATGGTTGTCTAGTCTCTTTTTGAAAACCTCCATTGATGGAGCACCAACAACTTCCAGAGGCAAGCCATTCCACTGTTAGGAAACTTATCCTGAGTTCTAGCTTGCTTCTCTCCTTTGTTTTTTGTCTTAACTTTTGGTGCTTTGGAAAATAGTTTGACCCCCTTCTTTGTGTAGGAGCCCTCAGATATTGGACAACTGCTATCATGCACCCCCTAATCCTTCTTTTCATTAGACTAGACGTATCCAATTCCTGTAACTGTTCTTCGTATGTTCTCATCCCTCCTCCCCTGTTTAACTACGAGGTATTTCTACTCAGAGAGCATGAGAACAGTTTTGGATTGTTAGAAATTTCAATAACCTTAAAAAAAACTCAAGAGTTTTATGGCTTCAGAAAGAAATCCAAAACCACTAGAAAACCTGAAAAAATCTTGAAAAAATATATATCTGCATGGCTTTGTGAAACCATTGCACTAAGACATATTTTCTAGTTTTAATTTGGAGTCAGTTATTATTGTTGCATATTATAGTTTATTGACAAATAAACTATAATAAAATACACTATGAATTTAGCCGGTAGAAGCTCAATCTTTAAACCATAGTTAGGAAAACCATAATTTATGAAATGCATGACTTGTAATAGCTGTCTCAAAACTTTATGGTTTGAAGTTTTGAAAAATCTGTTAGAAGTCATGCATTTCATAAATTATTGTTCAAAAGGAAGATGACATATATATTTTACTGCTCTTCATTTGACAGACATTGTAGGAAGAAAGTTTTATTAATATAGTAGCCAAAAATCAGAAGAAATCTAGTAACACCTTTTCAATCTGACAACTTCTATCAAAAGGCATAAACTTTAATGAACTACAGCTCACTGCTGCAGATGCATGGAGTCAAAAATATATAAAATAATATCAAAACATTTTAACCTCCTAGGACACTCTGTTACAGATTTCTAAGTGTTTTGGAATGAAAAAAATAACAACAAAAGCGAATATTTGTAGCTCAGGGTTGAAATGTAGGCTCTTTAGTGCTCTCTGAGCTTGGTTGTTTTCTTGCATATGTTTCATTACCCTACCAGTAGAGTTGAGCAAAGATTGCTGAAATTACATACTTCAAAATGTTTTGAGGCATATCAGGTCTAAACAAACACATTTTTGATGTATTTCAATTGCAAGTTGGTAAGGTTGGTTTCACGTATAACTTGCACCCAAAAAACAATTTGCCTTGTCTTCCCCCGCATTCCAGCTGAAATGTTATATGAATTTAGCCACTCCATGCAGTTGAAGAACTGACCGTCAGTTTACAAAAGCTTATACTTTTTAATAACATTTATTAATTTAAAAGGTGCTACCCGATTCTTTGAAATCTGGCAAACCTTCCCCTTGCCCCCAGAAGTTCAGAGACTCAGTTCAAGGAATCATATTTTCTTTTTATTTATTTTTTGGGTGAATGCATTTTTTGACTTTACCTAGCATCATATGTATGTATATTTCTTTAGTAGACTAACATTACAATCTTATAAATGCCAGTCAAGCAGTAAATGCCACCGAGTTCAATGAAATGTATTTCCTACATGTGAATGGAATATTTTGGTGTACTTGGATATAGTAGGTAGCTGCCTTGAATATGTAGCTTTTACACATAGAAACTGAAGAAAAGCCTTTTTCTAAGGCAAAGCTGTCATATATTGAGAAGGAAATCTACATATTTATCTACAACATTCATTATACAAAATATTGAACATATATCCATGTAAACCAAAATATTTTTTTTAATTTAATGTGCTAGATTTATTGCTCCAAAAATGTTTGATTTCATCACTTCCTTTGATCTGTTTGTAACATTCTCAGATCTATTTGTGTTTGTATAATAAAAGACACAGTGAATACAAAAACAAAATCTAGAAATATTTTTCAAAGTATTAAAATAATGCAGTAATAAATACTTCATGTAACCTTGGGTATCACTTATTCTATAGATTGCTTACAGAACCTTTCATGACCAAAACCAGACTCTTCCTTGTTGAAAATTCCTATACGATGGGTTACAAATCTTGCCTGTTCTTCTCTATAAACATCACAGAAGAAAAAGACATGAATTAATGATCTGGGTTTTCCAGCTTCACATGTCTATGACTACTCTGCTTGTGGTACAGTATATCTCCAAAATTGCCCTGTAGGGAGTAGGACCTGCCGACTAACTCTGCTAAGGAGGATTTTATACTTGAGAATGGTTAGATTTATTCATTGGAGGTCACCTTATTTGTGGAAAACTGTGTGTTTATTGAAATACATAGAACATCTAAATCAGATCACAAGAATTCAATCTGTGAACATGTGCCATCAATTATCAATAAATCAATATTTGTGTTGTTTATGGTCTCTATCATCTGTTTATCTTTCTCTCTCTCTCTATCTATCTAATTTGCAGGTGTTCTTTTTAAACTAAATTTGTATATCAGAGGAAAGGGAAAAAAACATTTAATTGATTGACTGACTTGATGTATCTATCATCTATTGTCTCTATTCATTCATCCATCTCTTTTTATTTTCTCTCTCTCTCTCTATCTATCTATCTATCTATCTATCTATCTATCTATCTATCTATCTATCATCTATTCTATCTACCACTTATTTATCTAAAAATAATAATAAAATTAAAAAAAACTAATCAAAAAACAAAAACATGGAATGATAGGGCTATAGTTTTTCCCCATGAAGAATTATTTTTAATTGTTTGAGGAAAAGTGATTTCTAGAAACGTATAGATACTGTAGATGTATACTGCTGCTAACAGTGTAAAAGAACTAAGGTGCTTTATGTCTTGAAAAGCTTTCCTGGTTAATCATTTTATGAAATCTGGAGAAAGAACACTCACTTTCTTTGGTGCCAGAGAAAACACTCAAAGAACAGGGCAATGTGTTACAGTCTGCCTTGCCAGTTTCAAAACCTCTTATGGGTTTGGATTTATTTTTTAATTTAAGATTTTAAAACCTCAAGGGGTTTTTACCTTGTTCTTTGTGTCTTTTTAAGAAAACATTTAAATGTGCAGATGCTGTTTTTAAAAGAATCTTGATAGGATGCCTGCAAATGGATAAAGGTTATAAAACCAACCATTTGTATGATAAAGTTCCACTAGCATTTAAATGTCAGTTGTTCTTTCATAACTAAGATGAAGCTTGACCTAAAATTTGTATTAACTCTGGGCAAAGAAAATGTCCAGGATTTCCTTCATAATACCCTTCATCCATTTTATAAAAGTAACTGTTTTTGAATTTGCATTCAAAGGATGAAGTGCAATGTTTCTGCATGTATTTAGTGATTAGATTATGGTGAGGTAACTATGAACACTACAATCTTGTGTGTGTGTGTGTTTGTGTGTGTGTGTGTGTGTATTTGTGTGTGATCTGCAGTCTCCCTGATTTCTACACTTCCATTCAATAATGAAGGAAGTACTTTAGAAGAGAATATCTGTAACTCAGAGTTAAACTTTAGAATCATTGATGTTTACTGAGTTTGGCTGTTTTCTCAAAGATGGTTCATTATCCAAGTAGGTAACATGTTAACTAGTTGGTAGTAAAATGTTTTTTGAAGGATGATTGTTTCTTTTACTAAAAAGAAGGACTAGGGTGACATGATAGCAGTTTTCCATTATCTAAAGGGATGCCACAAAGAAGAAAGGGTCAGCTTATTGCCCAAAGCACCAGAAGGCAGGACAAGAAGCAATGGATGGAAACTAATCAAGAAGATCCAACCTAGAAATAAGGAGAAATTTTGTGACAGTTAAAACAATTAATCAGTGGAACTGTTTGCCTTCAGAACTTGTGGGTGCTCCATCACTGGACTGGAGGCTTTTAAGAAGAGATTGAAAAGCCATTTGTCTGATATGGTATAGAGTCTCCTGGTTGAAATTCTATTCTATTCTATTCTATTCTATTCTATTCTATTCTATTCTATTCTATTCTATCCTATCCTATCCTATCCTATCCTATCCTATCCTATCCTATCCTATCCTATCCTATTCTATTCTATTCTATTCTATTCTATTCTATTCTATTCTATTCTATTCCTGATCTACTTGACTCTACTCTTTGCTTCAAGCCTTGCTTTATCTTTTCCCCCTCTATGCATAGAACACTAGAAAAACTGTGGATTGCAGTCTTGCTTGCGCTTGGCAAAACTTTGTAACACTTTTCCTTATCTAGCCAACTGTTGGCCACTGCAGTGCAGATCTAAAAAATTTACAGCATACAAAATAATAAATAGTTACTGCCATCTCTCCATCAAAAAAAAAAAAAATGCTAAACTCTTATTTGGAAGGCAGGAGCTATAAACAACAGGAAACAATTCCCCTGCTGCAGTGGAGTAGGAATATATTCTGAATTTCCTGATTAGTGTTTTCACTGATTACGTTGCAGATAGTCCTCTGATTAAAGTGCTCTTGGCTATTTGAGAGTGTCACATAAATATACATGAGTGCATTAGGTGGGAAAAGTAGTAAACATGCAACAAAAATCGGATGAAAAGCAAAAAGTAGCTGGGGTGGATCATTATATTTAAATTCAAAATTCATATTGAATTAACTAGCTAACAGTCCCAAAGTGTGCATCTATTCAAAATCGCTGGTTAAGAAAGAGAAAAGGGGAGGGAGGCAATATTATATGAGTTAAGCTCTTGACCTGAAAATATGCAAACAATAAAACTGACATTAAATTTTGTAATAATGGCACAGATTTTCAGATCTGACTTTTGTAGTCAAAATCTGATAAAAATGTCTATTAGCAGAAGGTTGAGTTTCAGGGTTAATACAGTATCAACAATTAACCCTTGTTTTTTCTTTGTGGGGAACTCTCTTGCCAATTCAAAAGGGTTGTTTCTTGACTGAGTTAATGCAAAACTTAACATTGCACAGCCTTTATCAGTTATATACAACTAACTGCTATCAGTATTATTCCAAGTTGATTGCTCCAGGTCACATGTTTTCAGCTACTGACTGCATATAAAGATGCTAAATCCTAGTAGCTAAATAATATAGCCATGCAATGTTTATCATCACTGTTGTCACATAATTCACTGTTTGTTTCAATTCTGTAACTTCCCATGAAGTTCTGCTTCTTTATGCATATAAACTGCATTGACTATAAGAGAAAGATACACTGGAAAAAATATACTGTGCATCAATAATAAGTTCAGTTAATGGATGACAGTAGTCTATTTCCTTCAATCACATTTCCCGTGCTCACAGTTGCCTAGCATTTCACAAGATATAATAGATCATGATCACCTGTTAGTCTTTTCCATTGATGTGTTAGTAAAATCCATGCACTATTATTTGTTTGGGAATTTAAAAAGTAAAAAGACATTCCAACGGAACAGTCAAACAATATTTTAGAACATAGAATAATAGAATTGAAAGGGCCTTCATAGGTTTTCTAGTCCAACCATCTGCTCAAGCAGGAGACTCTATACCAGTTCAAAAAAATAGTTGTCCAGTCTCTTTTTGAAAGCCTCCAGTGATGGAGGACTCACAACTTCTGAAGGCAAGCTATTCCATTGGTTGATTGAGCTCACTGTTAGGAAATTTCTCCATTGGTCTAGATTGCTTCTCTACTTGGTTACTTTCCAACCATTGTTTCCCATCTTGCCTTTTGGTGCTTTGGAAAATAACTTGGGCCCCTTGTCTTTATAGGATCCCTTAAAATATTGTCTCCCACAGTTCTTCTTTTCACTAAACTAGACAGATCCAATCCTCCAACGGTTCTTCACCCGGAGCACCCGGAGACTTCAACTGGTACAAAATGCGGCTGTGCGAGTGGTTATGGGGGCGTCACGAAGCTCCCATGTGACCCCTCTCCTGCGTGAGCTGCATTGGTTGCTGGTGGTTTTCCGGGTTCGCTTTAAGGTTCTGGTTTTGACCTTTAAAGCGATCCATGGCATTGGACCAGGTTATCTCAGGACTGCGTTCTGCCGGTAATCTCCCACCAACCTGTGCGTTCCCACAGAGAGGGCCTTCTTCGGGTGCCGACGCTTCTATGTGCCGTCTGGCGACTCCTAGAAGTAGGGCCTTCTTTTTGGGGCCCCCCACCCTCTGGAATAGTCTGCCTCCAGAGTTATGCAATAACATGGACCTGAGAGCTTTCAGACGTGCATTAAAAACCTGGCTCTTCGAGCAGGCCGGCCTAGGCTGAAATGGGATTTTTAATGTAATTTAGTATTTGAGTTTTAAATTGGGATTTTAAAATTTGGGTTTTAATAATTTATTGGGGGAGGGTATAATTTTAGACAGCCTAAGATATTTAATTTTTTTTTTAACTTTTATAATTGTAACAAAGTTTTATGGTTGGCTGTATACTGCCTTGAGTCCTTCGGGAGAAGGGCGGTATATAAATATAATAAATAAATAAAAATAAATAAATATCCCCTAATCATCTTAGTTGTTTTCCTCTGCACTCATTCCAGAGTCTCAACATCTTTTTTATATTGTGGTGACCAGAACCGGATGCTTTATTCCAAGTGTGGTCTTACTAAGGCTTTGTCATGCTTTTAAACTATATTGAATAATTTAAGTAATAATCTATTTTGAAAACTTGTGGGAAATTTAGGCTTTTTTCCTCCCACAGGTCCCAAACTAAGAACTTAAACCCAAACCAATTTCTATCAGACTAACATCGCCCAGAAGAGATACTAACAATAAACTGCTTTTGAATCCATCTGTCTGTCTGCCAATCATCTCTCTCTTTTTCTCATCTATCTATCTATCTATCTATCTATCTATCTATCTATCTATCTATCTATCTATCTATCTATCTATCAATCGTCTCACCATTTTCTTTTCTTCTATTGTGGGAGCTTTGGTTATATTTCAGGTGGCTTATATGCAAATGAACACTAAATCAATGCTATCCCAAACCACTTTTTCTTACATACTTTTAGACAGAGATTAGTACATTATTATGATGCTGACTTGATCTCAAGACAAAGGAAAGTGGAAAAATGGTTCATCAGTGATATTAATAGCATCCCTGTCTTTGGATAACAACTTCTTCTTGGCTCAATGCCCAGAGTCTCTCTGGATTGTCACCCCTAAATTGTTCATTCAAGTCAAGTTTCTGGTTACCTCCCTGTGGTCCACATTTTTGTCAAGGATTAATTTTAATCCCATCTTTCTCTTTAGGTGCTGTACATTTCTGTCAAGATAAATCAAGAACCACTTTAAACTCAGATCCTATTGGATATAATTTGATACATGGCAGGTTAAAAATGAATAAAACTTTTGGCATAACAGAAGGGAAACATTATGCTAAGTGCATAGGTCTCAGCTGGATGTCAACTTGCTGAGTAAGGCTGGAGAGTCAAGGATTTTCTTCCATATTTGGAGTTTGAAATAAAAAAACAATTTGAATATTTGAATAAAGGAATAGATGATTGGATACATATCTAGCTTTTCAAAGTATTGACAGCCTGGATGAGACTGATATATAAATTGGAGTAGACCATCTCTTCTTGTGGAGAAAGCTAGAGCAAGTTAATAGGTGAGGACAGGAAGAAACATTATTTTTTATATAGCAATAACACATAATTTGGTCTAATTAATTAAACACAATTAATATTTTTTTCTATGTGCATTTGGTTGATGGCAAGTTTTGAAGCACACAGGACTTCACATTAAATCTCTCTGAATAGCAAATGTATCTGGACATAAAGATGTTCATAAAGAAGGTTTTAGTAACAATATCTAGATATTGGTAAGATGCCCATTATAAATGACATAGCTTGATTTTTTTATAGTACAGGAAATGTTTCCAAGTCAATAGCTGATAGATATTTGAGAAATGGATAGACTTTAGTTTAGGAATTATTATTATTTTTTGGAACGGGGCTTGCCTTGGAAATGATAGGTGAATGGTAATATCAAGGTTGTGAAGTGTAAAACAACAGAGACCTGCCACCTTTAGAACTTGATTTGTGTTTGATAAGCTGTTCAAAAACAAAAGGGACCTTCATCTTCAGCCAGTTGTTAACAAGGCTTTGACTTTGAAATAATCCTTCACTTTCTCATCCCCTCTTTATATTCAGTGAAGAAAGTTTCTGAGCATCTAAAACCAAATCAAACCAAATTTTGCTTTGAGCTCCAATATTATAGGTAAAACTTGCCTAATCATACAGCAATGAAAATGAGTAGAGTCCCATAAAATGTAATACAACAAATAGATATAGCTAAGAAGACAAAAAAGGGGAAAACTATAGAAGAGAACAACAAAAATGTTACAACTAAAGCACATTTAACTGTCCAGAAGTAATGTTTGACTGAATATTGAGATGGAATGAAAATAAGATAGATGCCTTTGAATTATAACTTTGGAGACCTCTGCTAAGGTTACCATCAGCTGCAAAACAAACCAATCAATTCACTCTAGATCAGATAAAGGCCAATTGCTCCCTTAAGGCAAGGAGAAACTGATGTACTTTGGTCATATGATGAAAACAGGATAGGGAAAATAGATATTGCGCCTTGATTGAGGAAGGGGGAGGAGAACAAACAAATAAATAAATCAAAACAGAGGCCTCAGTTAAAAAAGAGATAGGATATTGGAGAGTTCCAACTAAGTTCTATCAAGTAAAGTTGCTGCTTGCTAAGTCAATGTACAATGGAATGGAATGGAGTGGAGTGGAGTGGAGTGGAGTGGAATGGAATGGAATGGAATAGAATAGAATAGAATAGAATAGAATAGAATAGAATAGAATAGAATAGAATAGAACAGTTTATTGTCCAAGTGTGATTGGACACACAAGGAATTTGTCTTTGGTGCATAAGCTCTTAGTGTACATAAAAGATATAAGTGATAAATCATAGTCATCATAAATACATTCATGATGAATCATAAGATACATCACTTAGTGATAGTCATACTAAATAAGCAATCAACATAAATCATACTAGAAAACTAAATAAATAATATAAATCATAAAGATACAAGCAACAAAGTTATAGCCATAAATAGAAAAGGAAATAGGTAATAGGAAGGATGAGAAGAATAATAGTAATAGAATCTTAGTAAATAGTTTGACAGTGTTGTGGGAATTAATTGTTTGGCAGAATGATGGCATGGGGGAAAAACAAGGACATTTGTTCTGGTCTGCAATACCCCTGTAACGTTGTTTTGAGGGTAGAAGGTGAAACAATTTATGCCCAGAAGGAGTCTGTGAGAAGTCTGTAGATATTAAGATGCTCTTCCAGGAAAATAAAAACATCTTAAGCTTTGTGTTGGGTCCTTTAAAGGGAGAGTGTGAGAAAGAAACAGAAAGAGAGAGAGAATGTGCAATAATTTAGTGGGCATTTTGTTGTAATATATTTGACAAGCTATGGGGCATTAAAACTATTTTTTTTTTGCAAAGTGAAGAAATATATCTATCAGGAGCAAAGGTTAAAACATATCTCCATAAAACGGGAAAGAGGAACTTTGGTCATATGTTGAAAATAGAGTTGGAAAACAACTCTGGAGGAAACAAGGTAGATATCCAAAGAAGTGTTAGTCTACAAAATGAAACAGGTAAATGGACTGGTAAACTCTAATTAGAATAATCAAGCCAGAAAAAGAGATGGAAATGTAGCTTTTGATATTTGATTAGCTGCTGACAT
The DNA here is from genome assembly GCA_023653725.1 of Bungarus multicinctus. Taxonomy (NCBI): domain Eukaryota; kingdom Metazoa; phylum Chordata; class Lepidosauria; order Squamata; family Elapidae; genus Bungarus; species Bungarus multicinctus. The sequence goes on from CM042837.1 coordinate 7,885,079, forward strand.
TGTACCACAGGCCAGGTAATGTTGTTGATTCAATCTAAACTGGGGGACACAATGAAATATGCCTCAAATATGCCTGAATTGTGATCTAGATGAAGGATCTCCAAACTTGGCAACTTTAAGACTTGTGGACTTCAACTCCCAGAATTCCCCAGTCAGATGTATATTCCTAGCATTAGAAGAGCTCTAGTGGGGACTTTAGGCACATCAATTTATATAAATTTAGGGACTTTAGGCCTTGTTAAATTATAAGAATCTTGCTTTTTAAAAAAGAATACTGAGACAATGTGGAAAGGAATGCCAAAGGCATGTTGCTCACAGTGGCTTGGTTGTACCTGCAGGAGGGGCAAGAATCAAGGGAGACCAAGGTCTGCAACTCAATCAAGTAAATTCAACTCAAGCAATTCAGCTCAATGCAACAGAGAAGATAGCCTCGTGCATTGTTACTTGATGGTTTTAATCACTTTTCTCTTTCTCAGCTAAATTGGTTCCAGACAAACAGCAGGAAGAATAAGGCAATTGAGACAAACTATCTTTGGTTTTTGGATACACTAAGAAAAGTCTTTTCTTGCTTCCCATTTTTCCTTCAGTCTATAATGAGAGAGCCCGCTGTTAACAAATTGACAGTAGACCCCTCTCCTGGAGAAGCTTCCAAGTCATAATTAGATAAAGTGAGATGTACTTCCAGAGAGTCAAAATGAAAAGGAAGCCAAACCAAAGAGATAGCTAGAACAGTCACATATCATGGCTGCTCTAACCTTATGTCACTTTGTTCAGAGGGCAGAAGGGAGGGTTAATTAGAATAAGCTTTTGCTCTGGATTGGCAATAAACCTGTTTGTAATGAGCACATTTACCAATCCTTCAATCTGGCTAAACCCATTGAACTTAAACATAGTTTGATTCAGTTCAAGACTGGTTAGCAATAGCAATAGCTTTAGATTTATATACCACCACATAGCACTTTACAGTATTCTCCAGGTAGTTTACAGTGTCATCACATTTCTCCCAACAATCTGAGCCCTCATTTTACCAACCTAGAAGGATGGAAGGTTGAGTCGAACTCTAGGCTGTGGGCAGGGTTTGCTTGCAATAAGCAAATAATAAGCAAATAAGCCACCAGAGCTCCTGGATGATGTATTGAATTTGTTTAAATCAACTTACATAGCCTCTGAATCGAACCCACGGAACCTCTAAACAATAGGCAGCCCTCCAAGATTCCATTGGTGGCACGACAGCTCCCACAGCACCTGGATGAAGCTGTTTATTTAGATCCGCTCCAATCGGGTTTCAGACCCGGGTATAGCAAGAGACGGCATTGATCGCATTGGTGGATGATCTCTGGAGAGCCCGTGACAGGGGTTGTTCCTCTGTTCCTCTGTCTTGGTCCTGTTAGATCTCTCAGTGGCTCAGTGGTTGATAGTATCTTATTGCAGCGGTTGGGGGGGTTGGGAGTGGGGGGCACCGTGTTATGGTGGTTCTCCTCCTTCCTCTCCGACCGTTCACAATTTGTGTTGGTGGGGGGGAAGAGGTCAGCCCCGAGGCCCTTGACTTGCGGGGTGCCTCAGGGATCTGTGCTCTCGCCCCTGCTGTTCAACATTTATTGGAAGCCGCTGGTGAGATCATCGGTGGTTTTGGGGTAGAGTTCCATCAGTATGCTGATGATACTCAGTTATACATTTCTACCCCAGGCCACCCCAACGAAGCCATTGAAGTGATGACCTGGAGGCCGTGCGGAGTTGGATGGGTCTAAACAGGCTCCGACTCAACCTGACCAAGACTGAGTGGCTGTGGTTTCCTGCGCCCAGATACAGCCAGCTTATTCCATCTCTGGCTGTGGGGGGAGAAATTTTGACCCACACGGAGTGGGCACGCAATCTTGGTGTCCTCCTGGATGTATGGCTGTCATTGGAAGATCATATAACAGCTGTCACCAGGGGGGCTTTTTATCAGGTCCGTCGGATCTGCCAGTTGCGGCCCTTTCTGGATCCAGGAGCGCTTTGCACAGTCACTTCTGCCCTCATCATTTCCCGTCTAGATTATTGTAATGCTCTCTACATGGGGCTCCCCTTGAAGAGCATACAGAGGCTCCAGCTGGTGCAGAATGCGGCCGTGCGGGTGATTCTGGGGGCTTCTCGGAGCTCCCATGTTACACCGCTCCTGCACGAGCTGCATTGACTTCCAGTGGCCTTCCGAGTGAGATTCAAGGTGTTGGTGGTCATCTTTAAAGCGGTCCATGGCTTGGGACCCGGGTACTTACGGGACCGCCTGCTGCCACCATCGGCCTCCCGCCAGCCTGTGCGCTCTCACAGGGTTGGCCTCCTTGGGGTGCCATCAGCTGGACAATGCCAGCTGGCGGCCCCGAGGGTATGGGCCTTCTCTGTGGGAGCACCCTCCCTTTGGAATGTGTTACCCCTGGAGATGCAGACTATCCCTGAACTGCGAACCTTCTGGTGTGCATTAAAGACACATCTTTTCCAACAAGCCAGTATGGCCTAGTAATATTGGAAGGTTTTAAATTTGTTATTTTTTCCCTGTTTTTATTATTTTATTGTTGTCTTAATTTCTCAGCCATAGATTTAATTCATTTTTTAATCTGTTTTTAAATTTTATATCTGATATTGTATTGTTTTTAGTTGGGCTGTGCACTGCCCCGAGTCCCAATTCGGGAGAGGGGGCGGTATATAAATTAAATAAAACTCAAAGTTAAATAAAATAAACTCAAACTCAATCATCTTGAGATCATCATGAAATTTCATAGTAAAATATGGCATTTTAAGCAGCATTGAGTAAATGTAGGAATGGGGAGAGGAAGCTCATGGAAAGCTTTTTAATGTCCAGCCTGACCTCTGTCAGTGGCCTAAAATCGTATCATTATGTATTTTTAATGATACGGCAATTTTGTGAATAGATTAGAGGAGCATCATTTCATATTATTTGGAGGGGGAGGAATGTGGATTTTAAGAGTGAAAACAGGAGCAATTTCTCCCATTTCCACCCTTAACTCCCCATAAATATCTAATAAGTTTTAAAAATGTTCAAAAAATTTCAGTGATACTACATATATCTACTTGGCAGATGATCTATTTTAGTATGCCATCAAACGTAAACCTTGTTTCTTTGTGTAAGATACAGGAAATTAGATATGATTAATTATTTCTAAATTCCATTGAAAACAGTGGAACTTAAAATAGTTATGACTCATTAATTTCACTGAATCATGGCTAAAATCTAAAATCATGGCTAAGTTCTAATGCCACTATACTCAGATAAGACTTCAGAATTCAATTAAAATTCAATTACTTGAGATACATGTTCCTTGGAAAATAACTTTTCAGTTGTTTCAAATACCTGACAAGATAGTGTTTCTTTCTTTGTGTGTGTGTGTGTGTGTGTGTGTTCGTGCGTGTGCGCGCGCACACGCATACACCCACACAATTTTCATTCATATGAGGGTTTTCATTTTGAAGCATTAGCAATGTGACATAAAACTAATATCAAGATTCATAGGATGATATATACCCTGATTATAATTTTATCTTCTATTTTCTCATAATTTTAGTAAAGATTATATTATAGAAATAAAACTAATACAACTATATAATACAGAAATATATTTAATTCTTTGATTTTTTAAAAAAATCTCATTATCTCTTAAAATACAAGCAAGCACCTCTTTATCCCATATTTCCCACCCCCCATTCTTTATAAGTCTATCTTTAAAACCTGATCCACATATTAATCAGCAAAAGTTTATCAGAAATAACAACATAACTATTACAAATAATTTTACACCCAATTTAAATCCTTTTCCATTTAAACAAATTTCTTCTTATTTCCTCTCTTCAAAATAATCGAAGTCCAGTTCCATTCAAAAAGCAATTAAACATTACCAGAAATAACCGCCATCAGACAATCCCAATCAAAAAGCCATTAGACATTACCAAAAATAGCGACCCATTACTTTAACCTCGATCAGAATAATCTTTTTATCTTCTAATGAACGTAAGTGTTTGCTGAGAATAGTATTGCAGTTAGCTCATCATACCAAAATGTTGAATTTCAACAAGAAAGAAAAGAAAGTTTACACAAGGATGGAAAAGGAAAAAAAAATCCACCTGGTTCTCAAGATGAGGATACAGAATAGTGATGAAAGAGAGAGTGGAGGTTTAGATTACTAGACTGCACAAAGATTGCATTCATTTGCAATTTGATTTCTGCTACTGACAAAGCAGTAGAGGGAAACACCCAAGCGTACACAAGAGCAGAGCTGTCTGCAGTGTAATATTAATAAAGACTAATTAGGAGAAGATTAGCATTGGAAAAAGAAAAGCATCTTAATTCGTCTTCCCTGAGATTGCCAAGGCATCGCTTGATGCTGATTATTATTTTCAAGGAGTTGATGTTTACAGAGGTTTGATTAGAATAAGAAATGCATATTAAAATGGAGCACACAGGTGCCAATTCTCAAAGCTCTACCCACAAAGTACTCCCCAAGGACACAATATTGTTTCAAAGGGTAGGCAGATGCAGTCTGCTTTGAACATATCTGGTACATTTTGGCCATGGATCTCCTTCGTCGTTGTCAAAGTGAGAGGTGCAAATGACATACTATTTGTGACTAAAGGCACATGGTTTGTTCACCAGGCCCATCTGCCAAAGAGTTTTGTGATGCTTTATATATATCTGTTTGCCACAAATGTGGAAAGGAGCCAAGATAGGTTTGAAAAATCTGTGTTCTGATATCATAGTTTGGAAGGACTCTAAGGAGCAGAACTCATCTTTTATATGTCAGAGTTCCAAGATTGAATCCTTCATTTCTCTAAAGATAAAGTTGGAAAAGTCTTCATTTCAAAGCTCCAGAGAGTTGCTGTTAGTAATTGCTGCTTTCCCCAACTTGATGTTCTTGTGATATATTATACAACTCCCAGAATTTCCAAAACCAAATCCAACCAACTGATGAAGACTATGTGTACAATACCAAAGTAAAATAACCAATTCTTTGTTGCCATGTCCATTAGTTTTTAATAAGCTTACACACACACACACACACACACACACACACACACACACACACACACACACACATGCAGGTCTACTTAATTGGGTACCCACTGGATCACTTTGGTGCCTCTCAACCTTGGCAACTTTAAGTTGCTCCGATTTCAATTCTCAGAATTCATACTACTGGAGATCTCTGGAAATTGAAGTCCATGCATCCTACAGTTGCGGAGTAACACTGTGTCAAACTAATCTTATGCATTATTGAGAGCTTATTTCAGTTCACTATATGAGAAGCTAGAACATGGACTTAACCAAAGCACCCAATCCATCCTTCAACTGATCTGGTGGAGCTACTGATGTCAGGAGGAAATGAAGTGATGGCAGTTTAGCTCCTACTATGACTGGTATCCAGTTGCGGATTGCATGATTAGATTAGATTAATAGAGTTGGAAGGGACTTGTAGGTCATCTAGTCCAATCCCCTGGCCAAATAGGAGACCTTACACCATTTCTGACAAATGGCAGTCCAATCTCTTCTTAAAAGTCTCAAGTGATGAAGCTCCCATAACTTCTGAAGGCAACTTCTGTTCCATTGGTTGATTGTTCTCACTGTCAGAACATTTCTCCTTATTTCCAGGTTAAATCTCTCCTTGTTCAGTTTATTATTCCTTGTCTGGCCTACAGGTGCTTTAGAAAATAGCTTGATTCCTTCCTCTCTGTGGCAGCCCCTCAAATGTTGGAACACTGCTCTCATGTCTCCCCTGGTCTTTCTCTTCACTAGCCATGCCCAGTTCCTGCAACTATTCTTCATTTGTTTTAGTCTCCAGTCCCCTAATCATCCAGGTTGCTCTTCTCTGCACTTTTTCTAGAGTCTCTCAACATCTTTTTATAGTGTGGTGACCAAAACTGGATGCAGTACTCTAGGTGGGGCCTTACTAAGGGTTTGATGGGGATGGCTTTTTGGAAAAAGGAAAGGAGCATTGTCTCCTTTCTGAGATAGGATTGACCAAAATGCTAAAACACAACTAATGAAATAGGAATTAGCCCTCAAAAGGCACATGCTCGTAAACCTTTTGTAAAAATTAAACTTCTTTTTCAACCAGCATATGGTTTTCTAATTAAAAATCTTGACGTCTCTTTTTTAATGATTGTGTGCTTAAAAAAACACTTATTTAGCAGGCTCATATGTCTCTGCTACTAATTCTGTTTAGTATTTTCATTGTTAAATAAAGAACCATAGCAATAAGGGAAACACTTTGAACAGAAAGGAAACAGATTCTTCAGTTGCATGGTGGGATGAAAAATGTCCTGTTCTCAATTTAGCCCATGAATTGTTTTCACTGCAAGAGAAAGCATACTGTAGCATGACCTATTAAGAATCCAATAGAAACATTGACCAATGTATTTGAGTGTATAGATATTTGCAAATGTTTGTTTTCATTTTTCTTTTTCTTAAAGAAATGCAAAAGTAAAACAACTTTAAGGTTAAAGCAAACAAGGATAGCAACCCCTCAAGATTTAAAGAAGGACTTTTTAATGTGTACATACATAATAAAACATTTTAAGTTCAACTGGCTTTTAGGATTGTGATGTGAGCCTGGGGAAATAAAACAAAAACAGGGAATTGCTTACATCAAAACAACAGTGGGAGGAAAAGAAAACCCTAACTTCCCAACTAAGAGTTTTCCATGATATAATCTCTCAGTAAAATTTCCTTTTGAAATGCAAACCAAGAGTTTTACTTTCTTGAGAAAGTAAGGTAGCGAAGCATTACACTAACTTTCCCCTTCAACCCTCACCCCCAGTACCACATGTCCATAGGTAGCCAATAAAATGCCACAAAGGTGTTTTGGTGAGAAGAGGTCGTCCTTAGTACCAGGCTGGAACCGTTTGAGAGAGATCCTGTGCAGATGGCTGATTCTCCCCCCTCAAACTCCCTAGCAGTTACACCAAAAGCAAAAGCATGCAAAACATTCAACCCACAACTATCAGTGTCATGGTTCAGTACAGGGGTCTCCAACTGTGGCAACTTTAAGATTTGTGAATTTCAACTCCCAGAGTTCCTGAACCAGCTTGGGCAATTTGCGCAAAGGGTGGGCGTGGCCACAAAACCATCTCCTTCCCCTCGCCACCTCTGGAAGTGGGCAGTTCGCAGAGCCAGAAAATTTGGGGACTGCAGTCCTACAGGATATATTTTAGTCTTTCCTTTTCTCTTCTGCTCACTCCCTTGAAAATATTAAAAACACTGGGAGATTTTCAAAGCCACATGTAGGAAAATGGAAGACAAAGTCTCTCCATTGGTAGCATTTCTTTTAATAGAAGAAATATTTATTAGGGCCACTGGCCAGTAGAATGAAAGCATAAAAACAGAAATAAATCACAGACAATCATTCCAGCAATTCCAGCAAATTTAGTAGCTCGCCTTCATGTGTATCTATTTCTCAGCTAATAAAATCATATTTTGTTGTTCTTACTTGCCATTTGACAAAAGTAGTAATATTTAATGCTACTGAATCATTCATATCCGATAAAAGTGAGTTTACATAAAATTTATATTACTTTCCTGGGTAACCCTTTAGGAGTGGTAAATAACGAGAGAGGTTGCCTTTACATAAATTGCTTTATAGTAACAATATATGGGCGACATTTATTATAAAAATGTGTTCTTCAACTAGGGCTGGGTAAATCTGTCAGTTTTACTTTGTTCTATTTTTTAAAAAGTCTAAATTCTTCTATTTTTGTTTTGGAAGAGATTGGCAATGAAGAAATCAGGCTGAGTAATATTTCTTCCTGATGTCATCTCTAAAATTTTGGGTAATCTGTATCTATCATTTGGGGACTCATATCTTTCTTCTAGAAGATTTCATAAAACCTTGGCTTCTTCTGCTCTCGACTGTTTCTCCTGCTTATAAAAAATGTATGTCATTTTGGGTGTTCCTTGACCTACAACCACAACTGAGCCCAACATTTCTGTTGCTAAGCAAGACACTTATTGAGTTTTGCCCCATTTTACAATCTTTCTGGCCACAGTTGTTAAGTGAGTCACTGCAGTTGTTAAGTTAGTAATGTGGTTGTTAACCGAATCTGGCCTCCCCATTAATTTTGTTTGTCAGAAGGTCACAAAAGGTGATCCCATGATACTGCAACCGTCATAATTATGAACCAGTCGCCAAGCATTTGAACTTTGTTCCTGTGACCATGGGATGCTGCAATGGTTGTAAGTGTGAAAAACAGTCATAAGTCACTTTTTCCAATGCTGTTGTAACTTTGAACAGTTGCTAAAGGAACTGCTGTAAGTCAAAGACTACCTTTAATAAACGATGATGTTTTAATAGGCCTTTAAAGGAAGGGATGTGCTAAGCTGTACTAAGTGGAGTTATGTCTAGTGCATGAAATTATTGTAATGTCAGCATCACTGCTGACATCAATAGTGTTTTCTTCCATTGGTTCCAGTTGCAAGGAGCTGAGACCTCCTCCTCTTTCTCTACCTTTTCCTATCTATTCTCACAGGGGCAAAAGTTAGGAGAAACCAAGAGAAAATGACTTGCACCTGACAAGAAGGGACAGGGAAGTTTTGGACTTCTGTATAATAGTACAGGTTGAATGGTGCCTCTCTCAGACACAATGCTATGTAAAAGATTTTTATGAAAGGCTTTCTTCATATCTCTGGCTTCTCTACTCCCACTCCTACTTTTTTTTCCTGTTCAGCACCCAATTTTTCATCCTTTGATGGATTCTACAAAAAAAAACCTTCAAGGCTATAAAGGAAGACAAAAGGACATTTTGCTTCAGAGACCATTCTTCTTCTTTTGTTAGATCATAAAAGCACATATATAAAAACCCTATTCAACTGAGCCTGTATATTCCACACCAGGACTTTAAGAGCTTTGTAACAGATGCATTTGACCCTACTCATATGTCAGTTGTTATTGTTTTAAAAAATTAGAATCCTACAAAGGGCTGGGGTCCATTAGTTATTTATTTTTTGAGCTTTCTCACACTTATAATCAGAACCTTATAAGAGTCAAGATGTAAAGCCTTTGTAACTTTTCTGAAGCTGTCATAACTCTATCTTTGTTAAAGGAATGGTCATATGTCCGTACACATCCTTATGATCTTTCAATTTTACTCCCTGCTTTTTGAAAGCAAAAAACAGGTGTGTTTAGAAAGGTTCTTAGTACGGTTTACATTCTTAGAGAGTTGCAATTATTATTATACAGTTACAGCTGTTCTTATAATATTTCTATTCATTCTGTTTTGAGGTCTAATTGCAAAACTTTGTGAAGATAGGATGTAAAGCCAATCAATCTATTAAAATCATCTGATTTTTACCCTTTCCTCTTAGGCCAGAAAAATTATTTTGCATAGTGGGGACAGAGATGGTAGCTAACAATAACTATTAGAACTTTCCTTGTGGCTGTAAATACCCCATTCTTCCACTGGGCTATAGATATCTCCATGGAACATTTCCCTCCTCACCCAGGATAGTATCAAGATAAACCTCCCTCGGGAGTAGGGATTTATTTATTTAGAGTACAGCATCTACAGAGCATATGCAATCACTGATATACAGATTTAGTTTAAATAAAGCACCAACAAATCAGATAGTTAGACAGACATAAATAGCTAGCTAGAGATGACAGACAGACAGACAGATAGCAGACAATACAATAAGGACATAATAAATTAAGATAAAACCATAATAAAATCACTATAATATGGAGCCACAGAATTGCAATGGGATACATGTTATAATTCAATACCTAAAGAATTAACCATAACTGCTTCCAATGTGGCTGTGATGAGATCGTCCCAGGTGCCTTGAAATTTCCTGAGGGGCCATTCTTGAACTATATGTGTTATAGTTTCTTCCCATGCATCATAGTCACATTGTGGACTCTTGGCAATTACACACTTAAAGAGCTTTGCCTTAGTTCTGGCATGGCCTGTCCTGGTTCTATTCAGGTGGCTCCATATTTTGAGGGGCAACCGCATTCCTGAAAGTGGTTTGGTTGGATCTGTGTAATCTCTGGGTAGGGAGACCTGTGTTCAAATCCACTTCATCCAGATAAGTTTGCTGAGCATCTTTGAACCTTTCACTCGCACTTAACCCAATCTATTCCATTGACCCTGAGCCTGAATAGCATTGATAAATCCTGAAAGGTAGGAGATAAACCTAAGAAATAAATAAGCAGAGGTGAAATGCATTCCTTTGGGGCATTTGATATAGCACCGTCTCAAACTGTTTATTCCTCAGCCTTATCTGATATTCTCTTTGGCAATAATCAAGCACTGCACTTGGGTTACGCATATAAGATTTGATAAATGAAGTCACCTTTATTTATTTATTTATTTATTTATTTCTGAGTTTTATATACCGCCCTTCTCCCGAAGGACTCAGAGCGGTGAACAGCCAACTAAAATACAAGTAGACAAAGTATAAATTATTTAAAAGAGAATTAAACACTAGACTGTCCCAAATCTAAAAACCCCAATTAAAATCAATAAAACTTCATACCCCGTCCCAAGTAATCTAAAAACCCCATTTAAAATCCCATTAGTCAGCTCAGGCCGGTCTGCTCGAAGAGCCAGGTCTTCAGGTCACGTCTGAAGGCCCTCAGGTCACTGGTCGTTCGTAATCCAGGGGGCATCCCTTTCTATAAGCCATATTTCCAGTGCTTCAATTTAATGAGGAATATGGATCATCACCCTTGAATTATTTGCTTCTGTATGGACACAAGCTGTGTGTGTGTGTGTGTGTGTTAGGTTTTTGAGCTGATAAATAATTCAACAAGGGAGACTAGGATAGATCTATTTCGAGCTACTTAGCTCTTGTCAGCTAGCCATACCCTTACTGGGATTCGAACCAGGGAAATATTACATGTGAGGCAGTTGTAATTGTCATTAGGCCACTGGTTCTCATCCAGATCAGCTGAGACAGGGGAATGTGCTACAATACCCTGGTAAGCCCCAACCAAGGGAGGAAGCATACTGCTGTCCTTTTCTGTCTTTCGGCTCATCACCAGAGACCATCCAGACAGAAAGCTATTTGTTTCGTTGTCTTTTGTTCATATGTGTGTTAGGTTTTTGAGTTGATAAATAATTAAACAAGGGAGACTAGGATAGATCTATTTCAAGCTACTTAGCTTTCGTCAGCTAGCTATACCCTTACTGGGATTTGAACCAAGGAAGTATTACATGTGAGTCAGTTGTAATTGCCATTAGTTGTAATTGCTCTCTCTCTCTCTATATATATATATATATGTATATGTATACACACATACATATACATACATACATACATACATACATATATGGACACAAGCTATACTTAATTCACATGCCAGCTCCAAGTACTTTCACAACAGGTGGAAATAGCAGCTTTCCTATTGCAGGATTTTAAAGCTTTCTCTTGGTGCTTTATAGGATTCACACATTTTGGGGGTACACAAGAACACAATTGAATTAAAAGATGGAGGAAGCAGACAATTAAAGGAGAATATGGCTGAAGAATCTAATCTTCCTTATATTACTTGGAGGACCCTGAGTAGTTTGAGAGTTGGAATGGCCTAAATGTAAAATCAATATGCTGAAGTGGAAGCTCTTAGTGGCTGAGAACATGCTATGTGAATGTGGAGAGACACAAAGCTCAGCCCATCTGCTATGTTGGCTACTACCAGAAACATGTAACGATAATGACTTATTTTGGCCAATGACAAAGCCAGGATAGTGACTTCATTTTGGCAGTTTAAAGTTTGCTCTGGACATAGAAAAAGAAGGGGAAGGGGAAGAAAAAAATCACACATGAGGCAAAACAAAATTGCAACTTGGTTTTAATGGTATTTGACACAGCTATCTGTATCCTATATATTGCCCATACAAGGTTAATTTTAGTTCCCTTTGAACAAGATGTATCTTCAGTTTATCTACAGAAATCCCCTAGAGCTTTATGTTTTTAAAAGCAATTAATACATGTTTTAATCAATAAAACAGCTAAAAAGATCAGAGGACAGTTTCTTATGTCTTACTTTACTTGTGAAAAAAAAATTATAGATGCATAAAATGAACCGTAGGCCTTCTGCAAGAAGCTAAAAGATCTAACTAAGCAGAACAGATTGGGAGAGTACTGTCCATCTTCTCTGATTTTCTTACTGGAAAGTTGGAACTGAAATTGCAACTGTATGTTCTGAAACTTTTTGCTAATGGTGTAAAGAATGAGAACTGAGGAGCAAGTTGCAAGACCAAAAAATAAACAGGGTAAAGTCAGATTATCCCATTATAATAACCAAATACCAATTTTTCCTTTCCTAACTGGAGATGGAAACTGCAAGCCCATTGTACTATGCAGGCAAGAAAAAAGGCAGAAAGGAAGGTGCTGGAATTAAATATAAAAAGAAGCTTAGATTTTGAACTTGGCAACTGAAGTTTCTCAATCATTGTAGTAAACTTTCTTAAGAGATATCTGTATCCAGTTCACACCAAGGGAAGTCAAATGATTAAATTCAGTTTAAATTTAGTATTTTTTTTCTAGAAGCATATCCAATAATTTGTAGTTGGTTGTTGTAGTTCAGATTTCAGTATTTCTTGGACAGCAATTATTATGGCTTAAGTGAAATGAAACAGCTGTAGATGGACCCAAAGTTCAGGGCATGTGGTTTTAAAGAAGATTCACAATATACTGGACAAGATCTTCAGCTATTTCCATTATAGGAGATTTAACCTCTAGTTCTTGCCACACTATGATTTCCCAAATATCCTTGATTCTTGGCATGCTGAGCTCTATAAGATATTTAAGAGGTGAAAGCACACTTAAGGCATCTTAAAAATAACCATTTTGCCACTTTACATTGTTCTCAAGATTCACACTCACTCTTCCCCACGAAAAAAAGGACTAAACCTCAAGAACTTGCTCATTCTAGGAGATCTGCAGACCATAGAAGGGTTGATGGAGGGCTGGTTCTCTCCCCACCCCAAGTCTGGTAGTTGAAACTTAACATTCAGGGATGGAGAGTGAACTGCCTGCAGAAACTATTGGAAGCCTCCCTGGATGAAAAAAAAAGCCAAGAGAAATCATTTATGAAGTTCCAATTAATCTCCACAATCTAAACTATTGATTTCCCTTTGCCTTTTATCAATCTGAACTCCTTGTTTCAGAATTATTCATTGCAGGTAATAGACTGAAATAACAAAGTCCTACAAGGTTATAATTGACATTATTTCTAAAAATACATCCTTCAGATGTTATTGGCTTAATAATGATTTTCCAGATACCATTGATAATTTGGTGATGTTCAGCACAGGCCAGGAGAGGACAGGAGAGGAAGCCAAACCTAAGATGTTAAATGCAAAATTTTCCTGTTTCAAAAATCATCTTTTACCTGAGTTTAGTCTGGAGTTCCCCAAACTGGTCAATATTTACCATTAGACTAACCAAGACATTTTCATAGTCTGATGCTCCTCCATTTATTTAGATATTGGCAGTGGCAAGACATACACTGGAGTGGTGGAAATGTAAATTTTGTCCTTCCTTTCATTGTAAATTCAGTGCTACCTAGCTTCTTAGTCTTAAGGAAAAACAACTTCTATGCCAAGAAGAACTGACTAAAATCAGTGAAAAATCAATTTGGTTTCTTGAATCTAAAAAGATCAAGTATACAATGAGACTATTGAATATTGAATTAACTATGAGTTGTAGTTAGGTCCCATTGACTGTGATTTATTTATTGATTTATTATTTATTTGATTTGATTTGATTTGTCAATCGCTTACAAGATAATAGTTATAAGTAGAAACATAGTTATGAATACCTGAAATGGGTACATATAAGAAAAATAAAAAGAATCAATAGGACAGAGTCAGTAGGCACATTGGTGCACTTATGCACATCCGCTACAGATCTCTTAGGAAAGGGGTGAGGTCAATAGTAGACAGTCTAAGGTTAAAGTTTTTGGGGTTTGGGGAAGAAACCACAGAGTCAGGTAGAGTATTCCAGACATTGACCACTCTGTTGCTGAAGTCGTATTTCCTGCAATCAAGTTTGGTGCGGTTAACCTTGAGTTTGTATCTATTGTGTGCTCTTGTATTGTTATGGTTGAAGCTGAAGTATTCATTGACAGGTAGGATATTGTAATGTATGATTTTATATATTATAAGATCAGACTGAAGGCGGCCTAGTTCTAGGTTTTCTAGGTCTAAAATTTCAAGTGTGGTGGCATAAGGTATTCTGCTATGAGCAGAGGAGTGAAGGACTTTTCTCGTAAAATATTTCTTGACCTTTTTCAACTGTATTAATACCAGATACGTAATGTGGGTTCCAGACTGATGAGCTGTATTATCTAGCAAATATTTTGTATGGTCTAGTTAATAGTGTGATATTACCAGAGAAAAAGCTACATAGGATTACATTAACAATTCTTAATGCCTTTTTGGCTATGTAGTTACAGTGAGCTCTAGCACTTAGATCATTAGAGATGAGTACTCCAAGGTCCTTGAAAGAGTTTGGATCATCAACAAGGTCTTGACTATTCAGCTTTATTTTATTTTCTGATTTTTTTTGCCAATATGTAAGACAGAGCATTTGTTTGTTGAGATTTGAAGTTCCCATTTTTTTTACCATTCTGATACATAGTCAAAGTCTTTTTGAAGGGTAGCAGTATTGTCTATGGTGTTGAATAGCTTTACATCATCAGCAAAGAGAATACAGTTACTCTTAATATGATCACAGAGGTCATTTATATAGAGGATGAAGAGAGTTGATCCTAGAACACTGCCTTGGGGGACACCACTGTTGATAGGTACAGAATTTGATAGGACACTCCCAATTTTGACCATTTGTTGTCTGTTTGACAGGAATGCAGATGTCCAGAGATACCATAAGATTTTAGTTTTAGGAGTAGTTTGTCGTGTACCACTGAATCAAAGACTTTACAGAAGTCTATGTAGATTGCGTCTATTGCTTTGCCCTGATCGAATTGTGTAGTCCATACGTTTTTGCAGTGTAAGAGTTGCAGATTACAGGATAGCTTTTTTCTGAAACCAAATTGTTTATTAGAGAATAGGTTGTTTGTCTCGAAGTGGAGGATAATGGATTGGTTAATAATTGATTCCATAACTTTACAGGTGACGCAACATAAAGAGATTGGTCTGTAGTTTTCAACTAGTCTGGGGTCTTCCTGTTTGCAGATAGGGGTGACCGTGGCTTGTGACCATAGTTTTGGCAAGGAGCTGGTCCTGAAAGATTTTTCAAAGATTATGCTTAGAGGTTTGGCTATGGCGGTGGATAGCTTTTTAAAGAAGTAGGCACATATTCCCTCCGGTCCAATAGATAGAGATGGTTTTAGATTGCGTAGTGCTTTTTCAACATTGCCTTCTGTAAAATCAATATGTATTAGATCATTGTAGTGGTCTATGATTCGACTAGGACTTGCTCTTTACAAATACTGAGCCAAAGAATGTGTTAAAGAGGTTGGCTTTAATGGTGTCATCATTGCAGTCTTTACCATTCGGTCCTTTCAGGGGTGGGATGGACCTTGAGTCTTTTAGTTTGTTGTTTACAAAATTGCAGAAAGCGCAAGTGGAATTGGAGCATAGAAAGTTTTTCTCTTGTTTAATGTGATAATTGGTGCAATCAGTCTTTATCTGGTGGCATAAATTTTTGTATCGGCTTTTGAAATTGGCAACATGACCAGATTTGTTTTTCCACCAAAGTGATCTAATTTTTGGATTGAAGCTTCCTTATTGTTATGGGTAATCTGTTTTTTCTGGTTTTGGGAGTTGTTATTGGTACATATAGTTTGATGACAAGAATCTTCAATCAGGTAGATCGGATATCACAACAAGGAATAAACTAAATAATTAATTATGAAAGAAAGCCTTCAACAAGCATGTGTCCTAGCTATTGGAATGACAGGAATATTTCTAGCACACCTAGTATTGCAAGAATGGTGATTTTTTTTACTGGAACTTGCCAATCCAAGTTCAGTAATGACCAGAAGCCTTCTTGTAAATCCCTTCAAAACTGGATTTCTCCCTGTTCTGATTTTTTTTTTAATGCTTTTTGGCCTTTAGTGTCTCCTCCATGAAATGCTCTGGCCCAAGAGAAAGAGCTGTTTGGTAAGCCTGAATGGCATTTAATCACTTTCCCCTTTCCATTCCAAAGAGGTATATGGATTTAATGAATAAAATCTCATTTTCAGCTTTCAATCTATTTTGCAGAATATTGAGTGGAGCATTCGGAATTTATTACATGGGTTTAAAACAGTGTTCTGCAAACCCAACCCCATTTCCATATTCACAGGAACCAAGGCTGCCAATTTCAAATTAGCTACAAATTCAGATTGTTTGCATTAGGTGAAGCAGATGGTCAGGCCTATAATTAATCCATATACTGTTTTCTCACTGGAAAAAGACCAGCCATTTTGAGAGAAGTTGTGAATGAAGTTATGCTGGCAACTGTGAAACAGCAGAACTAGCGAATGTTTATATTTCAGGAGTCTCTCAATGAGCTTTTCAATGTCATTTGGTTGAAGGTGAAAATCCAGCTTATTGCTAAAAATCAGCAAAACTAGGGTGCTGGTGAAAGGTTTTTGCCATTTGGGCAATGGCATAAAAACAACCAATGTGGTGTTTAAGAGCCGGGGTGGTACAGTGGTTGGAATGCAATATTGCAGTCTAACTCTGTCCACAGCCAGGAATTTGATCCTGATGGGGCTCAAGGTTGACTTAGCCTTCCATCCTTCTGATGTTGGTAAAATTGTGACCCAGATTGTTGGGGGCAATATGCAAATAATGCTTACATTATAGACCACTCAGAGAATACTGTAAAGTACTATGGGACAAGATATAAGCCTAAATGCTATTGATAGTGCTATTCTGGAGCCCCAATATTCCTATAAAACTTCCTTTGGTGCCCATCATAGTTCTTTTGCCACTTGACTCTTAAAATGAACATGATGCTATTGTGCAAGTTATTGTGTAAGAATCGTCCAGACCATTCATTTTAGAAAAATAAAATTGAGATGATTACAACATAAGAAATGGTATGTGGCCATCCTAAATAAAGCCTTATGCTTAGAGTTTGCATTTTTACTCTCCCCATACACAAAGGAAGCTGAGATGGTACTGTGATGACCCGTAGTGTCTCAAAAATAACACAAAAACTAAAACATGAATCAAGGTCTTGCAATGCCTTCAACTTAACCGCTGTTTTATTAGTCACAGTTTAAATTCCAAAAGTAGATAATGAAGCAAAACGAAACCAGAAACAAACCACATTGACCAAGAGTTCCAAGGCAAACTAAGATAATTAATCACACATTCCAGGAAGATAACCGGGGAGAGTCCATGGGAAGAATGCCAACAAAGATAAAGCTCATCCAAGGAAAACACTAATTTGACTTCAGCGTCTATGAACACGCAGTTACAAACTCTTATACTGAGCTCACAGCTACAACCCATGAGGAAGATCATGGCCCTCTCCTCCCGAGTAGACCATGCTTTTCCCTGATCCTCTCCTCCCTGCGTGTCCTAGGATGGATAGGGGATGGGCCTGGATCCTCCTCTGATTGCTCGGCCTCTGCCCTTCCCCAGTCTCCTCCACCACCTCTGGAGCCATACTTCCACTCCCTGTTGGCTGTTCCTCCTCTTCCTCAGAGTCAGTCTCCACCAGGGGATGACAGGTACAAACAAAATTCAGAAGGAGACTTAGAGGGAGTAGATTGAAGATTTATCTCCTGTTAACTAATCATGCTCACCCTACCCTTGAGGTAGTTAAATAATGACACCACCTTCAACATGTTTACAATTCTTATCATCCATCACTATCAAGCATGCTAGCTAAATCTGTTTGATGTAGTTGGATGTTGAACAATAATGCCAACAGTACATTACACATCAGTAGTTTTGCATCAACGTAGAAAGAAGCATGGAGTGATGTACACAGGGCTCCATTTGAGGCCCTGTATGGTGTGATGCATTACAATTGACTTGGATGAAGGAATATAAGATATGACTGCAAAAATCTGTAGATGGCAGATTGATAGACAGGATAGCAAACAACCTATAGGACAGTATCAGTGGCCATAAATCAATCAGATGACTGTCAACAGACACAAATACAAAATCCTATTTGAGTAGAAAAAAAAATCAAAGATATAGTAAAGAATGGCAGATGGGGAACACCATATTGGCAGCAATATATCTGAAAAGGAACTGAGTGTCTTGATGGATCACAGGTCAAACATGAGCTAACACAGCTGTAGTTATATATTACTAACTACTTTAATCTGCATTGATTCGATCACATCAGAATATTGATGAACAGAAAAATACGAGGAGAGCAAACAAGAATATAAACAACTTAAAAGGGGGAAATAAATTTAAAAAATCGATCTGAAGGAATGCCACCTAGATAATAATACAAAATTGTTCAAAGTTATTCCAAATGATAATTGGTTTAAAATATAAGGAGATAGATGTTGCCTGGATATCAGGAAAGAAATGGCTTTAATGGTCAAATCAAACAATCAGTACTGCCTGTTGTAAGGCAATAATGGACTCTTGTTTATGCTGAGGTTGGATGACCTTTGATAGTGAAGTAATGCATTTCTAGATTGGGTAGGAGATTGAATTTGATTATCTTCAAGGTCCCTTCCACCCATCTTAGTCTATGATTCAATTAAGGAAGAAATGCACCCAAAGTTATGCATCCCAATCAAATAAGGGAGAATCTTATGCAGAGAAAATATGCTTTGTATCTATCATTAAAGCAAATGCACATATGAATACAGAATTCAAATCTGTATTCTGAATTCAAATACAAGGTACTTTCTAACCCATATATTCTATGACTCTCTGAGACTGGCATTCATACTGGGCATATAAATAAATAACTGAAGGCCAAACCTTCCCCACCCATCCTGTGACATGGCAGCTGAAATCCAGACAATCCTCAATAATGGCTCTCCTTTCAAAATGTTATCTTTAAGGGATTATACCTAGTGCTTTATTACAGATCTGTAAAAATATCCCAGCATATTTTGTTCTTGGCCATGTATTTTGTCAAAGTCTCACTGATATAACTTTGTGCATTATTGTGTTAGTTTACATTTAGTTTACATTTCCACATTGCAGGTGAAACTTAACCATTTGGCATCCCTGTCTACTGTTTATCTTTTCTTCAAGGCATCATTGATGAAACTTCAAGGAATTCCACAAAGGTTCAAAAGTGCTGATCTACAGAAGATTTTGATCGGCTCAGGTATTGGACTGCTATTATTCCTGCATAGCAAACAGCCAAAAAACTTACACTTGGTTGCTATGTTATTCTCTATAATCCAAAGTTTCAGAAAAACTCTCCTTTGCCCTTTCATGTTAGTGAACTTGTTGATCTAATCGTAGTCTTATTTACACTATTCCAATATCAAACGGAGGAATCTAACTCATCTCTGCGTTGCATGCAAATAATTTTCGTGGTGGCAATTTGAGCATTCTTCAAACACGTACGCTCCCACTAAAATGCAAATGTGAAAAAAAATCCTATTAATTTTAGTTTTGGATAGAAGCTACTATCATTAACTCTCTCTCTGAAAACTTATGAAGTGAAAAGTCTTTCTTGTTGGCTCTATATTAAAAACAGAGATAATTAATGATGGGGTTGGCAAAGTGAGAGAAAAGAGCTGTACCCAGATTCACTCTTTCTCAGTTCTTCTGAAATGTTTATCTTTGCCACTAATTTAGGTCTTTGATATCACACTGTCATTGTTTATTTATTTACAAAGGTAGTCTGGGCAGAGGGCAAGTGAGAAGAGGTGATGAATTAATGATGGATGGATGTGTGTCACAGATTTCCTTGTTGATACGAAATGCTTTTGTTGAAATACTGTGAGCTATCAATTGAAGTATAATAAGGTATGCATTGACAGAGCACCCAGCAATGATTTAAAGGCCATTTGGTGAATGACAATGCATGAATGCATAATTCTGTATTCCATCTTCCTTTGACAAATTAGTTGGTTCAACATTGTACAACTGTAGTGTTACAATTTTAATAATTTTGCCTCTTTCATGTTAGGTGAAAAAACAGATTTTCCTTTCGGTTGAATTGGCTGGAATAATATTTTCAGCATTCTTAACTTTAGACTTAAAAAAAAAAAACTTAAGACATTTTATCATGATTGCTAAACTTTTAGCAACACCAACAACTAGCATGAAAAGCAAAAAACATAGCTAGAGGACTCACCTCTGTATTGCTAAAATGGGCAAAATCTCAAACCTGGAAGGTAGGAAGCCCTTTGTTTATCATTTAACCTCATCTTTCTCTCAACCTTTCTTTGTTATGGATGAAAGAATTCATTACTTCCGACGCTAACACATACTTTAGTCAGAGTATTCTTTTTAGTGATGCTGCTTTCTCTCAAGAACTTTGCTGTGTGCAGCTTCCCTTTTTAAACACTGTGTTCCCAGCTGCAGATAATGAAGGGAATCAGGGCCCTTTCCTGCCCCATAAGCCACACAACTCACATTGCTCCTTTCCCTGTTCCTCCCTGCGTGGCCTAGGATGAAGAGGGAGTGGGCCTGGTCTTCCTCCAAATCCCCTCTCCCTTGCTCTACCTCTCCCCTGCTCTGCTCAGCCGGCCTTTGCCCTTTCCCAGTTTCTTCCACAGCCAATGGAGCCACACTCCCACTCCCTGTCAGATACTTGGCCTCCCGCTCCGAATAAGATTCTGACAGGGGTATGACACTGAAGTATTGGTATCAGAACACTTATTGGCAGTGACCAGGGGTGGGATTCTACCGGTTCTATAGAACCCCTTGTTAACTTTCTAAGCAGTTCTTAGAACTTGTGATTAGAAGCAATCTCCTTTTGTTTTTTTCCACCCTTATTACATTCTTGGCAGACATCCTAGACTTGCTGTCTCCAGAGCTTGTGAGGCTTGGCTTTCTTAAAGGGGAAGGTTGTTTTAAGATTTTTACACTACTGTTGGGAGGAAATAATTCTCATGAAGAAATAATTGAATAATGAAGCAAAGCTTTTAGTGACAGGGAAGCAAGATGAGTGACATTCAGCAAGGCTTCTTGGCTAGCTAGAAGGATTGATATTCAAACATGAGTTTACATCCCCTTTCTGAGTTTTGGTCTAAAACTGGTTTTTGGTGAAGCTTAATTCTGTGCTTGGTGAAGTTTAATCCTATGTTTATTGATGGGATAATTTTCCCTATTCAGCTTCAACAAGCAACAGCTACTGTTGTGATTTAATTATTTGTATTGTGTTTGAATTTTTTCTTGCCTCATGGTTTCTTTTTCTATTTGGGGAGAGGGGGTCTTCCTTCATTGCTTTAATACTATCTGGCACTGTCCTTTTGGGGTATATTTCCAAGAGGCAGGATGCAAGCTTGGCACTGATTTTTTTACTGATTTTCTGGGGGGCATGTGACCTTTCCTTAAATCTGGGTGATTTCCTTAGGATATCTTGTGAGGTGAGTGAGACCAGCTGGTATTTTTAAATGGTGCAAATGGATCTAAGGATTACTTTTCCTGGGTCTGCTTTTTCTGGAGAGCTCTCTGCTAAAGGATTTCACTTTATGAGCAAGAGTTGGCTGTTTGATAGTTATCACTGCATTTTAAATATTTTCATTCTTCAAGGTGCTCTGGCACCCTGCCTGATCTGTAATTTCGGCTTGCAGGTATTTTTAATCTAATGATTGGTATTTAGGGCAGCTTTTTGCAAGCAAAGAAGCTTTTTGTATTTTTGTACATGTAATCCTTGACTTACAACAGTTCATTTAGTGACCATTCAAAGTTACAATGGCACTGAAAAAAGTGACATGACATTTTTCACACTTATGACTGTTGCAGCATAACTGCAACTGTTGTTCTTGGTTCTGATCTAGTTCAATAGCTTGTGATCCAATGTAAGAAGGATGTTGAGGAACAAAGAGTGAAAGGGTGCAGAAGTATTCATCCAGAATTGAAGGTTGGGCTCCTGGGGAGAAGGAGCATCTTTGGGACTGAAACTCATGTACTGTAGATACAATAAGAAGCATCAGTTGGGTCTAGGAAGGGTCACCAATCTGAAACGTTAAAGGCTGCATGATTCTGCAGCCCTCAGTAAAGTGGTTTCTTCCTTCCTTCCTTCCTTCCTTCCTTCCTTCCTTCCTTCCTTCCTTCCTTCCTTCCTTCCTTCCTTCCTTCTTTCCTTCCTTCCTTCCTTCTTTCCTTCCTTCCTTCCTTCCTGCTATACGCCCACAGAACCGGTTGTTAAGAAATTTGAATTCCACCCCTGGCAGTGACTCCATGGGATTCAAGGAACATTTTTTCCGAGTCTTCAAATCAGATATCTTCTGCATGGAAAGCAATAATTCAACCACAGAATTATGGCTACCCCAAATAGTTTACCGCAAAAAACCAGACAAGGCTAGATAAGGAATAATAGATGGAAACTGAACAAGAGAGATTCAACCTGGAAATAAGCAGAAATTTTCTGACAGTGAAAACAATCAACCAATGGAACAGAAGTTGCCTTCAGAAGTTGTGGGAGCTTCATCATTTGAGATTTTTAAGAAGTGATTGGACTTCTGTCTGTCAGAAATGGTTTAAGGTCTGCTTGGGCAGGGGGTTGGAGATGAGTTACAAGGTCCCTTCCAACTCTGTTAATCTGTCTGTTAAAACAAGTTTCTGTAATTAAGCCTAGAGTCACAAGAAGTCTTCCTTCAGAGCGTAGTTTATTTTTTCTTCAGTTAATCTGGATTAGAAGAACTGCAATATTTTATAGGAGATCAAAATCCAATTAGATGTTTGCATTTTTGTTGAGACTTTGTGAGACTTTCCACAAAGTGATAGTGCTAGGTATATAAATAATTATTTTGCTTTGATGATAACCACAAAAGTCTCTTGGAGCTATTTTTGTTCCCAAGGATATTATATCAGTCCCTCTCATTTGCTAGATATGGGAGACATGAAGGGAGCCTCTCTGAAGATTGCATTACTTTTGGCAACAGGGTGCCCAGATAATGATATTGTCACCAGCAATCCAGAGGCACCCTTTGGTTAGCTTTGCAGATGCTTCTGATACGAATATAGACAGACTTGCTAGATATAGAGGACCTAATTTCTAGTACTTTGTTGAGTGACCTGAGATACAGCTGCTGGATCAGAGCTGCTAAAATTCTACACTAAATGTTAAGAATTATACATTTCTATCTCTCTATGCTCTACATAGCCTTATCTGAGTCATTACTATGCGTTGACATTGTTCCAATGTCTAACAATAGCAGATGTTATCCACTTTGGGTTGCAAGAATGGTAGCATCCAAAATCAACAATCTTTCTAGTTATCTTTCTGATGCATGGATCTTATGGGAAATTATGTGGAAGAAAAGGAAACAAAAAAACCTTCTCTTCCTATCAGATGGCACCAGACGAGAAGAATTTCAAAGATAAATTGAAGGCAAGAAAAGGGTAACTTTCCACCTGCTATGGGTCAATGATCCAGGCTTAAATCTCATTTACACTGGATGATTTTTGCATGATAAATTACCAAGAAGAAGAAGAAGAAGCAAAGGGAGCATTTGCAGCAAGAGAAGACATGATAATCAGATTCCTCTCGTTCAAAGAGAGAACCCCAAGATCCATCTTATATGCAAAGACACCTTTTATCTTTACATTTAGGAATGTTAAAAATTATCAATCAATCCATTCTACATTCCAATCTGCAATGGTTTGGTAAACCATTAACATTATTTAAAAGAGATAAAAGTAAGTCAGATTAAAATGCAAAATAACTATGTTACTTAGCAAGTATATCAATACTCCAAAGTCCATGTTGGGTGGCCTACAGAAGAAAAAGGAAAGAAACAACAACAAAAAAAGCCAATGCAGTCCTAGGCTGCATTAACAGAGATATAGAATCAAGCCCAAACAAAATGTTAATGCCATTTTATAATTCCTTGGTAAGACCACACTTGGAATATTGCATCCAGTTTTGGTTATCATGATATAAAAAAGATGTGGAGACTCTTTAAAAAGTGCAGAGAAGAACAACAAAATAATTAGAGGACTGGAGGCTAAAACATATGAAGAACGATTGCAGGAATTGGGTATGTCTAGTTTAATGAAAAGAAGGACTAGTGGTGATATGATAGCAATGTTCCAATATCTAATGGGCTGCTACAAAGAAGAGGGAGGGGGGGTCAATGTATTCTCCAAAGCACCTGAAGGCCGACAAGCAACAGATGGAAACTAATCAAGGAGAGAACCAACCCAGAACTAAGGAAGAATTTCCTGAGAGTAAGAACAATTAACCAGTGGAACGACTTGCCTCCAGAAGTTGTGGGTGTTCCATCACTGGATAATTTTAAGAGGAGATTGGGCAGCCATTTGTCTGAAATGGTATAGAGTTTCCTACCTGAGCTGAGCAGACGGGTGGACTAGAAGACCTCCAAGATCCCTTCCAACTTTCTTATTCTGGAACCTGATTTACACTTGACATGAGGGCGTTCATGATTTTCTTGACTGTCATTATAGATGGATGAGTAAAAAATTATCCACCAAAACCACCAGCAACAACTTAGGCACAAAACCAAGAATACCTAATGATGACCTCAGGATCTAAATCAGTCAATTGTGAATTCAGTTGTTTGGCACTTTAAAACTGCACATTTTCAGAATGAAATAGGACAAACTGGGATAATACAATCAAATTATCCAATTCCAGTTAATAATCTTGTAGCTTATTCTTGGTTAATCTATTGTTTCCAAACTGTTTTATCCTTTAAAAAGTGACCCTTGTTTCCATCTTATCCTCAATTTAATAGCTGCATTTGTGAGCATATTGTTGGAAATATCTCCCTTTAATGGCATTTGTACTTTGATATACTGTACGTTACACATATACAACCTCACACCCCATTAAGCGAATAGGTTGCTGACAGTGTGATCACAATAAAATTAATTATCCAGAAAAAGCAGGGAAGATTCTATTTTTGTCTCATTTTTCATAAATGACATTACTTAATGAAGTGGCTAAGTGATTAATCAGGAAAAAATATTTTTATAGGAATTAATATAGAAAAAAACATTAAATTCACTCGATGTCATGATTTATTTCATTGACAATGTTTCTTTTGTACGTATGGGAGAAAAAATGAAGGTTCTTTGTGTAATTCTGGTCAGCAGGGCTGCATACATTTCTTTGGGAGAAAGCCTGTTGCAGCCAAACCTCAAACAGACATAGCTGAAAAGTCACAGCCTAATTTTTGGCATTCTTTGCTTTTTCTCTAATTTACTTTTTCTGTAATATCTTGCAACATCATCCCCCTTGTGCTTCATTGTCTATGCTGGAGAGCATTGCCTTTAAGCTTACAGGTCATGCATTAGTACCACAAATTCTGCATGTCCCAGGACTTCACATTGCAATTCTTTGGATCCTTTGGTCTTTCCTCTGTTAAGATATATGTGAATGAACCACTCAGATTTTCTTTCCTGGTTCATTGAAAAATCCCTGAATTAACACATAGCATGATATTTTTTTAAAACTGAGTACAAGTACTTTGACTTTCTCATTTAATGACCAATTAAAGATACAATGGCACTGAAAAATTATTGCAATGCTCTCTACATGGGGCTCCCCTTGAAGAGCATCCGGAGGCTTCAACTGGTGCAGAGTGCGGCCACACGGGTGATCTTGGGGGCTCCTCGGAGCTCCCATATTACACCGCTCCTGCGCGAGCTACACTGGCTTCCGGTGGCCTTCCGGGTGCGATTCAAGGTGCTAGTGACCATCTTTAAAGCGCTCCATGGCTTGGGACCCAGATACTTGCGGGACCGCCTACTGCCACCATCAGCCTCCCGCTGTCCGGTGCGCTCCCACAGGGTTGGCCTCCTCGGGGTGCTGCTGGCTGGCCAATGTCGGTTGGCGGCCCCAAGGGTGCGGGCCTTCTCTGTGGGAGCACCCTCCCTTTGGAATGAGATACCGGCGGAGATGCGAACCATTACTGACCTACGGGCCTTCCGAAAAAGACCCATCTTTTTCAACAGGCCGGTCTGGCGTAACGTTATGAGTAGGGTTTTTAATTTGATAATTTTTATGGGTTTTATTGGTTTTAGCCATGTGTTTAATTAATTTTTAAACTTTTTAAACTTTTCTATTTGTATGTTTTTACTGTGGCTGTTCACCGCCCCGAGTTCCTTTTTGGGAGAGGGGGTGGTATACAAATTGAAAAAATAAATAAATAAATAAAAATAAAAAGTGACTTATGACTATTTTTCACACTTACAACTGTTGTAATGGTCATGTGATCAAAGTTTTCACAGTTGGTAACTGGTTCATATTTATGATGGTTGCAGTGTCCCAGGATCATGTGACCACTTTTTGTGACTTTCTGACAAGCAAAGTAGTGATTCACTTACCAGCTTTGACCAAAAGGTCATAAAATGTGACAACATCAGGGGTGGGATTCTACCGGCTCAGACTGGTTTGGGCGAATCGGATGTTAAGTTTTCACCCGATTATTTCAACCGATCGGCTGGCCCCACCCACCCCGCACCTCCCCTCCCAGGAGTCCCCACGTGGCCCATTTTCAATGAAGGTAAGTGCAGGGTCTGCGCAGAGGCTCTGGGTGGGGGAAAAATAGGTCTTCCGGAAGTCCAGAAATGGGCCTGTTTTTGGCTTCTGGAGGGCCTCCAGAGTCTGGGGAGGCCTTTTTCACCCTCCCAGAGGCCCAGGAGAGGCCTCGAGACCCTTGAAAACAACCGTCCCAGAAGTACCAGAAGTCCAAAAACAGGCCTGTTTCCAGCTTCCAGGGGAGGCCTCTGGACCCTTGGGAAGATGAAAAATGCCCTTCCCAGAAGTTCCGGTAGGCCATGCCCACCATGGCTATACCCACCCAGCAACTGGGCAGCGAACTGGTTGCTGGGATTTTTGAATCCCACCCCTGGACAACATTCACTTAACATCTGTCTTGCTTAACAACAGAAGTTTTGGGTTCACTTGTGATCATAAATCAAGGACTACCTGTACCTTTAGCCATTTCAGATAGCATTAAAAAACAAATTCAAAGAGAGAGATTAAAAACAGACTTTGGTATTGTTGTAGAGCGGCGGTAATCACTCAGGCAGACACCCAGGCAAAGGTTCAGCTCTAACTTTATTTTAAAAAATAAAGGGTTACCGCTACTGCCGCTCTAACACGGCAGCCAGCTGGAGCGGCAACAGCTGATGCCGTTTGACAGCTGCCTTTTATAGCCGGCTGTCAAACGGCATCAACCAATGGGAGAGGTCCGTGCTTTCCCACTCAAAGCACGGACCTGAGTGGGAACTTCAGTCAATACACAACAGGTATATCTATGTTCTTTGTATACCTCCATTAAACATCGAGAGACTTCACAAAATAATTCCTTCCTTGGAGCCAGGAAATGTAAAGAGAGAGAAATGTGTAATGTTGAAAAGAAGAACAAAACAACTTTCTGTCATTTTGCAGTATTAGTCTAATTATAGTCTAATTTTTTTAAAAAACTTATTTCATAAAAAATGTTATTTCAGGAAATTGGAAGATTTTGGCATCACATTAATTGTGAGTCAGACCATATTAAGAGTTATGCCAATAAATCTGTAACATTCATTCTAAAACTAGATTCTTAATATAAAGACAACATCAGATAATTTTAAGACATTCATTCAATCCTAATTGGCAAAGGTCTCTTGAAAGCTACCACAATATGTGTGTGTGTGTGTGCATGTGTATGTATGTGTGTATGTATGCATGCATGTATGTATATTAATAAAAGCATTCAATTTTACAAGTTATAATTTTTTGTCCTTTTTTTCCTAAGAAATACATCAGAAGAAACCTTTTCCCACTTATAAACAAATGTTTCAGGTCCCCTCTTATCAGCTGCTCATTTTTCAATCAATAAAACTTTCCCATGGGGGATGTCTTAATTTAATTCAATCTTTATTACAGCCATGGACCAGGACAAAAGAAAATTTCTGAAAATTAATTTTAAAGACTTGGTGTACTATTTTACAAATTTTTAGGCAACCCATAGGAATTCTTTCACATTTAGCTCCCTAATTTTTCAAAAATTAACATTTTAATTCCATTTTTTGCTATTTTGTCTGTTTGTGGGGGAATCTGTATAGAGCCAAACATGCCCAATCCTTGTCTTCTCCTTAATCCAGAAAGGATCTGATCCCTTTACTTCCTACTACTTAGGCCACATTTGTTGCCTCTGTAAAAAGTAGAATCAAGCTCAGTGCACCATGCTACCTCTAAAGCCAAAATTAAACAATGTCTTGACTGAATGTCTGTGAAGATTCACAATCATCTAGGTCATGGTTGCTTTTTTCAAAAGGTAGCCGGACTTTCTTGTTTTTTTCCTTTGAAAATGTTTCACTTAATTTAAGTGAAATGTTTTCAAGGGAAAAAAAAAACCAAGGAAGTACACATGCCTCTCAATTGGATCAACTGAAGTTTTAAAAAAAAAATTGTATATAAAGTGTTTAAAAAGAACTTGCAACTACACGTCAACCTCACCGAAGGAGTTTAAGCATTAAAGAAAAAAAGCACATTGTGCTGAAGTTTAACCAAATCTGGGCCAAAATCTAATACTAACTGAAAAGTGACAGCAAACTGCAGCCATTTCAATTGGATCCTTGACACCAGTGAATGTTTTGATGGGAACAAAAGCAAATAATTACTGTGCCCTATTTTTAGGAACAGAAAATCTAACTGTTCATTTGTTCAGTCTTAGTGGGAATGACAGGCAGAAAATGTATTGCTGGGGATATCTTTTATTAGGAGGGAGATAATTGAAAATAGTTTGTACCTGATAAAGTATGAGGTTTTTTTTAAAGTGAAAGTAAAGAAAAACCATTGCTCATTCTATTAACTAATAGTGATCTGTATTTTCAGCAAATAGGATGGTAGGAAGACCAGTTAACTTTGAAAATAACCCTCTGGCCTTCTGAAAACATGGGTCTTTTTAATGTTAAAAAATAGTTAGCTTCCCAAACTCAATTCTGATAGTTTTCTACCAGGTCATCTCTGAACTTGTTTCTCTAATCCAGATTCCCAGAATCTTATTTCCTCTCCTCCCCTCCCCTCCCCTCTTCCCCTCTCTCTTGTAATGTAACAGGACTTGGAACTTACTTACTTACTTACTTACTTACTTACTTACTTACTTACTTACTTACTTACTTACCAACCAAATTCACACACAGTGATTCTGGGTAGCATACAACACTACAAATCTACAATTTCTTCCCAGACCCTACTCCATGACAGTAACAACAGAATTAGACAAGCCCAAGCCAATTTCTCTGATAAAACCGTATCTTTCAAGTCTTGTGGAAAAGAAATAAGGTGGGGGACAACTTTATCTCTATATTTCAAAGGGAGGCTGTCACCATTTTCCTTGGTTTCACCAGTTGTACTTCCTTGATAATTGGGACCTGAAGCATACCCTGCCTTCTTGCTTTATGGGCTGGGTAGATGTAATTGGGGAGAGGCAGTCCATCAAATATAATGTGATGGAATAGGAATGGGAATGGACTAGACTAGATAAAGAATAGAATAGGATAGGATAGGATAGGATAGGATAGGATAGGATAGGATAGGATAGGATAGAACAGAACAGAATAGTGTGATTAGATACACAAGGAATTTGGCTCAAATAATGTAGTCCCAAGCCATTTATCACCCCCTTTTTTTCCTGCCACATTATTTAACCAAACTTACTCAGGCTTTATTTATTGATTTTATTTAAATGACATTTTACCACAAATCTTGCAGGGTTTTTCAATTTGAAATGCATGTCTGTTTTAGATTCCTATCTCATACTTTCTCTGTGTGGGTGGGAATCTGTAGAGGGGGCATCAAAGAAAAAAAGTTTGTTTCTCATTTCTTGCAACTTCCTTATGTGAACTTAAATGTTCAGAGATCAACTTGCAGCAAATTGCAGGAGCAAAACACTGTCCTCTCAATTAACATGCAATTCTTTATGCGCCACAGCTTTGAGCACAAATATTGGTTATTTACTTTTGCAGAAACGTAGGTCCATTGCAAACAGCTTCCTTGGAATAAAAGTGACAGTGTTGCCATTTGTCACACCTCTGCACTGGGGGTAGGGAAAGAATCCACAATTGTTAAAAAACAAATTTCATTCAACTGCCTTACAAGAGTGAAGAAAATTTCTGGAAGTTCTCCTAAGCTGCATTAGGAATTTGATTAGATGTCAAGGTGGCCAAGGGTTGTGTGTGAATGTAATTAATATAAATAAAAATAAAGCTTATACCTAAAAACAATAATATAGGAAAAAGAAATTCATACAAATTAATGTGAAGCCGACTGGAAAGTTTACATTTGCATCAACAATTATTCTGTATAGTTGGAAAACTGGTTCTTATTAGATGGGAAAATATATGCCTCCTTCACTCATATTATATGAGCGTTGTTTGTATCAGTAAAGTTATGGAATATTTTTTAACCTAATAAAAAATATAAAACTATTACATCACCTTTAAAAAGTAGTATTCCCAGAAAGTAATCAATCTTCTTATGGTGCAATAGGAATAAACCCGGTCCAGTGGCACTGTTTCTCCCCAAATATTATCACTTACAGGTTTTGAATTCCATGTGCATATTAAACTTTCAATTGTTTACAGGTTAACAAATCCAAGCTGAACATTTCTGCATCATTCTGAACAGAGATTAGTCTTTATTGATTATCTTCCACTCATATAGGTCTCTTAAAACAAATCCTTACCCATTTATTGATATTTGTCACCCTAAGAAGATAGCTACTTGTGGCACCTATCTGCCTACATAATGATGATGATGATGATGATGATAATGATAACAACAACAACAACAACAATAATAATAACCCCTTAAGCCTTAAGCCCCCCATGGGATGCCTCCTTGACGTGGCAGGGGGCTTAACTGTTCCAATGAAGCTGAGAGCTATGCTGGCGGTAGTGCAAACTACCAGCAGGTCCAACCATGTCAGTGAGGTCTAGGCCAAGGAGCAGAACTGAGTGCGCCCAACAACCCATGCAATGAATCATAGTGAAACACAACTGAAGGATACCTATACCGGCTTGGTTGTCGCCCGGGTTAACAAGGACCGTGTTGGGTGCTGGGGAACCTGGGCATCCATCGAAAAGTGGGCTACAGGCCATGGGTCCCATAGCTGAGCAAACAGGGCATGGGCCTGCAGGGCTACAGGAAGCTGAACAACCTCAGAAGCGGCAGAAATGCACCATGTCAGAGAACCGCACTGTAATGAAATGCTACTGCAAAGCAGAACCAGAAAAACGAGCTACCAAAGAAGGATGTACAAGTTATGGAAACAAGAATATCCAGACTCAAGGATAACTGAATACAGTTCAAATTTTCAGCACTGACATCAGCATGGAGATTGGCCTGGACAAATGCGCACTGAAGAAAGGGAAGATTGTAGAAAGTGATGGAATTGAAATGCCCAATGGACAAACTACCAAGTGCCACCAACCCGAAGCCTACAAATACCTGGGCATACTGCAGCTGGATAATATCAAGCACGGGCAAGTGAAAAATGTGGTCAGCAAAGAATACACACAAAGGGCCAGAAAATTTCTAAAAAGCAAACTGAATAACAGTAATACTATTAAGGCTATAAATACCTGGGCCATACCCATCATCAGATATACTGCTGGGTTCATAAACTGGACACAGGCAGAGCTGGAGAGCTTGGATAGGAAAACAAGAAAACTGATAACCATACATTATGCACTGCACCCACATAGTGACGTCGACAGGCTATATTTTCCCAGAAAAGCAGTTGGCAGAGGACTTTTGCAAGTGAAGCAGACAGTCGAAGAAGAGAAGCATGCTCTGGCAGATTATGTGAAAGACAGTGATGAACAAGCTTTGATGGAGGTCAACAAGAGGAAGCTGCTCAAAGTGCAGCAAACCAAGAATCAATATAGAAAAACAGTGACGCAAACTCGGGCTGACAGCTGGTGTAACAAAGCACTGCATGGATAGTTCTTTGAAAAGATCCAAGGAAAAGTAAATAAGGAAAAGACCTGGCTATGGCTGACCAATGGAACATTGAAGAAAGAAACAGAAGGCCTGATTCTTGCAGCCCAAGAACAAGCCATCAGAACGAATGTAATCAAAGCCAGAATAAAAAAATCTGCTGATGACTCCAAATATAGACTCTGCAAAGAAGCGGATGAAACCATTGATCGCATACTGAGCTGTTGCAAGACAATCGCTCAGACTGTTTACACACAACATCACAACACAGTCACTCAGATGGTCCACTGGAACTTGTGTCAAAACTACCATCTGCCTGTAGCAAAGAACTGGTGAGATCATAAGCCTGAAAAAGTGGTTGAAAATAAGCATGCAAAACATACAGACTGACAAAGTTTTGGAACACAATACCCCAGATATCACGATTGTGGAGAAGAAAAAAGTGTGGATCATCAACATTGCCATACCTGGTGACAGCAGAATCGATGATAAACAACTTGAAAAAAGTCACCAGATATCAGGACTTGAGAATCGAACTGCAGAGACTCTGGCATAAACCAGTGCAGGTGGTTCCAGTGGTAATCGGCACACTGGGTGCTGTGCTTAAAGACCTAGGCAAGCACTTTAAAACAATTGGCGCTGACAAGATCACCATTGATCAGCTGCAGAAGGCCACCTTACTGGGATCTGCTTGCATAATCCGCCGATACATCACGCAGTCCTAAACACTTGGGAAGTGTTCGACTAGTGATTTGTGATACGAAACCCAGCATGGTTATCTCGTTTGCTGTGTATACTGTCATTTTTATTTATTTATTATTTATTTATTAATTCCATTTATATACCGCCCCCTCTCCCAATCGGGACTCGGGGCAGTGTACAGCCAGATAAAAAACCACATACACAGATACACAATATTAAAAGGAATTAAAATGAATTAAATTAATGGCTGAAATGCTAATAAAACTGAAAAAGATATATATTAAAAAGTAAAACCCAGTTAAAAACCAATTAAAAACTCACCAGTAAAAACCTAGGCCAGACCCACTTGTTGAAACAGATGGGTCTTTAGCGCGCGCCGTAAGGTCCGGAGGTCAGGGATGGTCCTCATCTCTGGGGGTAGTTCGTTCCAGAGGGAGGGTGCTCCCACAGAGAAGGCCCACACCTTCGGGGCCACCAGCCTGCATTGTGTATGATAATAATAATAATAATAATAATAATAACAACAACAACAACATTTCAATGAAAAAATAATGATCCATCTGGATAGCCATAGCATAGGAGTATCTTGTAGAATTGCTTAATAAAACCCTTCCATTTCCTCTTCCTTCACCTCTTTCTTCCTCCTTAATAATAGATTAGTTTTAAGTTTATGGGACAAGTTAAAAAAAAACAAAGTAACTCTACTGAATGACTTGAGAAACATAAATTTTGCCCGAGGAATTATAGGAAGATTATACATTTCAGCCTATGACAAAAGTGCCAATGTCAAGACATATGGAAGAAATTGTGCCTTGTTCAAACGGAGAAACATGAAGTGAAGCTGGATAACACTGGTCTAAAAGGAGAAAGCCTCAGAAATGATAGTAGCTTAATTTTACCAGAATTGGTTCACTGATAAAGGAAAATGAAGTCCTGAATATTAAATGGCTTCAGTTTCCAAGATACAGCTTCTGATCAAAATTGCAGCAAAATAATTCAAAATTATGAGATGTGTGTGTGATTATGCCCCATAACTTTTCTGCAATGTGCTATAGCAGTGAGAATGGTGCTACACCAATCATTATAAATTTATCTTTTTATTGATACCAATAACATAACTTTCCATTCATTTAGTGGTTTTTCATGTAACATTTTCATGTTTTTTACATGAAAAACTGATAAGCTCTAACATCAGATTAAGCAACAAGGTTCTATCTTTATTCGGTATCTAAACTGCGCTTTTTGACTTTTCTCTTGTGAACTGCAGTAGGATCGTCCCCGGGGGAGATTCCAGCAATAATCGGCAAGCATTGGCAGACCCCAATTTCCCTTGCTGTCTTTTCTCCATGCCTGCGACATTCTGGTGGAATCTCTCCCCAGGATCATCACTCACTGCCCCACAGTTCAAAAGGAAATACTCTAAATGCGAGTGTAAGAAGTGAATTTTCAGTGGCATGTTTTTTCCTCTCATGTTTCCATGTGTTTTTCATAGCCATCTGCCTTGCTGTTTTCAAAGTGAAGACAAATTTATACATTTCCATGTGGTACCATTTTCATTGTTCTACCCTACTTTGTCAAGAAGTTATGAGGCATCCCTTGTAGGCAAATATACTCACCTGCGTATAAATCTTTATTGTGAAATATCTTGAAAACTTTAGCCAACCAGCACCTTTATCACCTGTTTTCTAATTCATCTAATCAAAATTTGTAAAATTAACACATTTTATCTTGGAGGTTGATAATTTCCCAAAATTTGTAGACCAGTGTAAGCAATAGACAGATAAATGAAAGAGCTGTAAGTTCTTGTGGATTCTACTAGTTGAGTGGTTCAAGCATATTTTTCTTAAAGCCCTAGTAACTGGCTTCGATTTAACTCCACTTGCTTGTAGCTGAGTACTTCCCCATGCTTTTGACAGTTGAAAGCATTACAAGCAACACTTCTCCAGTCATATTAAAAGGAGACTTAGCTTTATCAAAGGTAATAATGAAACCAATTGTCGCTGCTATCCTTCTATCCTCAACTTCCAATGCTCAAGAAGTCTACCATATCTGAGCTGCAGAAACCTATTTTGCCATTCAGCTCTTCTTTGAGGAAGCTCCTGGTTTGTTATATTTTCACTTTCTAGTCTAGGCTATAGCTCTAGAACTTCCTTTGATCATCTCCCATCCAAGTAGGAATTAGGCTATTGCTACTTAGCTTTCTAACAATTCTGTGAGATGTTCCCATTTTCCATCCCATTCTGAAAATATATAACTGTGGTGGCAATGAATAAGACCATTGTATTCAAGGCATTTAGTGGCATGCTTTGATTTCTTCTTCATATTAAGAAAAGTCTACAATTTCAGAGCTCATGCGGAGCTAACCTGCTTGATTTTTTATTCTTGTTTGCTGAATAAAGGAAAAGTCTCTCTCTTTCTCTCTCTCTCTGTTTGTTTGTGTGTTTGTAGATCTTCACATAGGTGCAAAGCTTTTCTCATTTGTCATGTAAAGCCCAGTCAAGGTTTTGCAGTCTTGTGATCGTAGAAAGAAGGGCTATGAAATAATAATACCAAGTTGTAATAAAAATCCTAGCATTGGCCTTTAAGTGGGGAGATTCTGAACAGAAGTGAGCACTGGGTACTGTGGAATTTGGCTGCCCTTGGGATATCTCTGTTGTTATTACTAAGGAGCTCCTGTCAGTTTATAAGAGATTTGTGTGTTATCTTTCTTGGTATATATGCTTTTTAAATATGTTTTTTACGCTATGTGTTTGCTTGAGTTAAGCCTTAATAATAAAGCTTAAAATTGTTTTATTCACTGGTGTGCTTGTCTCTGTCTGGATCCAAAAGAACCAATTGTCTGGGCACCTGATCCCTGCCTTGGCACTTGGCAAAACAAAAACTTATTGGGTTGTGGATCGTTATTGAAGCAATTCATTTTGTTCACCATTCCTGAATCAGTGGGCAACATCATCTTATAGGAGTGAAAAACACCTGAATAAATAGTTAAACTTTAGAACTTCCATTCCATTGAGAATAGACCAGACTTAGAGAATGCCAAAATGTTGTTTGCTGGACAGGAAATCGAAACTGAAAAATGAGACAAGGGGAAGACATAACATGGAAAAGGTTTCCAAAGAGAACGGGGAAGGAACCCTTACACAACCATATTTTTGGCAAGTTCCACCAACATTTGCAAAGAAAAATCAGGTAGAAAAAGTTTGTGTCAGACCTCCTCTAACAGGTTATGTGGAAGAGAGGAGATTCCACATATTGATTCTGACTACCAGTAAAAGCTTTTCTGCTAAAGTCATCCCTTATTTTTCCCAAATGAATGGAAGGATTTTAAACAGAAGTCTTTGAAATCTGTCATATTTGCTTCTATTTTCCAGGTTCACTCTGACCACTATTAACATTGCGGTAAGCTGTTTCTTAATTGCTATGGAGTATCTATTTTTATTCTGCTTTAATCCAGTATTCTACTGTCAAAAAGTCATAATGGGAATTTGGATTAATATGTGATAAAATATTGACTATTTGTTGTCATCCCTAGATGGTTACAACTTGAGGTTCCCTGACTTTGTATAGATTATTTGTGGCAAAACTTATATTGCAATATACCACATTTCCCTGAAAATAAGACCCAACCAGAAAATAAGCCCTAGCATGATTTTTCAGGATGCTATCGGTCATAGCACTTGGACTCATCTGCACTGCATGGGCTACGCAACCCCGGACACATCAGTATTCATACACTTGCCACCTCTTGTGCATATGCTGGGGATGTGTGGGACTTGGCCCTTCCAGGCCAGGGCTAGAGTGGCAGGGCCGATCCCCCGGCATCTCCAGTACCATATTTTCCCCAAAATAAGCCCTAATACATCTATCCCCTCCTCCCAGAGGGGAACAACAGAAACAGACCGTGAACTGGATGCGTGGGGTCTCTAACAATGCTCTAATAAGCAGTATTTATTAATCTAATAAACAGGGAGCGAGCTTCCTATATTCTCTTCAGATGTCCTTACCACTCTATGTAGGAACTTTCTACCTGAGGCACTGCTTGCACCAAACCAAACAGGGATGCAAGTTATTAAAAGGCTCTCAGTCATGCCTCTGTAAAAAGTGGGCAGGACAGAAGAAGAAAGTTGTGCTCTCCTCATCTGACGCAGGAAATGCAGAAGTTGGATGAGGAGAGCGCATCTTTCTCCTTCTATTCCAGTTGTGTCTCCTCCCTCTTTCCCATTTGTGTCTATTTATGCAGGATGACACATGTATCTATTTCTTTTAGATCTCCAACATAGCATCCAGTTTCCTCAGAAATGAGATCTGTGGTTTAATAGGAAGGTTTTTCTTTAGCGAATGAATGGTGGTTTGCATATTTATGAGAAATGAAGATAATGGAAGAGAGATAATGGGTCCACATATGAAACTTGCATATTGTTCACAGAACATAAAGATATATATTTGGACATAGACAAGTAACTTCTTGGTTCCACAATTTTGTGTTTTTATGGTTTGCTGATAATCCTCTAAGTGATATCCCTGCATATCCATTTTGCTAGGTCCTGGACATTAATTTTTATTTCAGTTATTCAGATTTTTTTCCTAGCCATTGACAAAGTTGTAAGCTGAAATTAGTAGCTGTGACTACATCAAAATGCTAAAGAGAATGTTCTTTTACTCAGTCCATTGACTTCACCATTTTTCTATCATTGGCAAGTATCCAATGATATCAACTATCAGGGCCAATCCTGATGTTTGCCTAAATAAAGATTGGATTTCTCAACTCACCTGATCTTGTGTGATCTACTATATATGTAAAGAAGAGAAACAGAGATGAGCTTGATGTATTCCCCCTTTCTTGTCACCTTCTACATTTGAAAATGATGATCCTCAGAGAAATGTTTTCTCTGTCTACTGATGTTCTTTTCAAGATTTTAGGACAGGGATCTCCAAACTTGACAACTTTAAGACTTGTGAACTTTAACTCCCAGAATTCCCAGCCATCATGAAGCCCATGAGTCTTCAAGTTGCCGAGTTTGGAGACTCCTGTTTTCGAACCTTGAAACGGAATGACTGAAAAGAGATAAGTTCAGGCTTATAACCAGAAGTTTATAGGACAAAAATGAGTGGATGAGGAGTAGTGATGCCTCATATAATTGAACATCTGTTTCTCAAGTTTTCACGGACGTCAACAGGGATGGAAATTTTTCATACAACCAACTCTGTCCTTGAAGGGAGTCATTCTAGCACCCCAAATTACATTTTCCTTTTCGTGGTTGTATGTCTAAAAAAATGACAGAATGGAGACTTTGCCTCTTGTTTTTCTTTGGCTTGCCAAAACATTTTTGCCCACCAGAGACTTTGGCATACCAATCAATTACAGACATTTAATTTGATTAGATTACAGATTAACAGAGTTGGAAGGGACTTGTATATCATCTAGTCCAACCCGCCACCCAAGCAGGAGACCCTACACCATTTCTGACAAATGGCAGTCCAATCTCTTCTTGAAAGCCTCCAGTGATGAAGTTCCCACAATTTCCGAAGGCAACTTCTGTTCCATTGGTTGATTGTTCTCACTGTCAGAACATCTTTCCTTATTTCCAGGTTAAATCTCTCCTTGTTCCATTTATTATTCCTAGTCTGGCCTTCAGGTGCTTTAGAAAATAGCTTGACCTCTTCCTCTCTGTGGCAGCCCCTCAAATATTGGAACATGTCTCCCCTGGTCCTTCTATTCACTAGACTAGCCAAGCCCAGTTCCTGAAATCATTCTTCATATGTTTTAGTCTCCAGTCCCCTAATCATCCTGGTTGCTCTTCTCTGCACTTTTTCTAGAACCCCAACATCTTTTTTATAGTGTGGTGACAAAAACTGGATGCAATATTCTAGGTGTGGTGTTACTAAGGCTTTATAGAGTGATATTAGTACCTCACTTAATCTTGATTGTATCCCTCTGTGTTAATGCAATTTAGGATTGCATTAGCTTTTTTGGCTGCTGCTGCACACTGCTGGCTCATATTTAGCTGGTTGTCCACTAAGACTCCAAGATCCCTCTTACAGTTACTGCTATTTGGTTGTCTTATCACCCCCTGCCCTCAAATGGATTAGGATAAGGCTTGCTGTTGGATAGTGTACAGTTACTGCTGTTGATTTATGTACCTGTGCCTTAATCAAAGAAGTATTCAATGCCACTTGATTATAACCATAGTGTGGAAACACTTTTCAGACATGAGATTTTAATACTAGTGGGAGACAAAAAAAGAACCACAATCCAGGCTCTCTTCACAGTTATTTAAGAGAAAGTGTGTGTGCATGTGTGTGTGTGTGAGAGAGAGAGAGAGACAGAGAAAGGAAGACAGAAGTAAGGAGAGGGCAATGGCAAATCACTTCCGAAATCTTGCCAAAAAATGGCAAAGACTTGTCTAGGCATTTTGAAGGAGTTAACACTGACTTGAAAATGCATACACATACACACCCATACACATATCACTACCACTACCATCACAACAACACATAAACATTGATACACTTAACTGATGCAGGACATTTTCTAGGTACCATTCATGTTCACATTAATTCTTAGAGACATGATGTCATCTACCCCCAGCTCAAAGCATCAGTCATCTTCATTCTGGATTAAAATTTACTTGCTTTGCACACTTATAACTTGAATGACATCATTCACGTTATAAATGTGCGCAAAGCAACTCAATGTTATCCTTTCCTAGTACCAATGATGCTTAAACTAATCACCACCTGGGAATAGAAGAATAGGGTCTACAGCTGGGTATATGCTAAGGTCTTACACTCACTTCCCAGGGTCTACAGCTGGGTATATGCTAAGGTCTTACACTCACTTCCCAGCCATAGAGATTATGAATATGGTCAAACACCTGTCAGTCCTGTCAGATCACAAAACAAGGGTGGTGTCATCATTTGCTCTTTTCTTCTTTCACTGGAAGTAGACCTGGCCTTGAATGATGAAAATGGCCTATTGGATTTTCTTTTGTGTCACATTCCCTCCCCATTTGTTTGCTGCTGAAGCCTGTTATTAGCCAATTCGTATTTCTATGGGAATTTCTCTCCCCCTTCTGCTTCCCCCATCTCAGATATAGCCAGTTTTAAATTATCCAAGGCTGGGCTGCAAATTCAGCGCTATGCACCTGAGACATTATTTACAATCTAGAATTTAATAAGAATGGATTTCATGCAGAGATTTGTGTTTATTCTGATTAAAGCAAAAAAATAAATAAAAGGTCTCCAGCTCACTGCATCGAGTACTCTTTTATTTATTCACATATTACATTTAATTAAATATAGTAAAGAATATGACATTCACATATTTGTTTTCTCTTAGTTCTATCAGAAAGACTCCCATCACTTTTGATTATTGGTGCCAGAAGACACATAGGTTGGAAATATACCTCCCAAAATGGATAGAGCTTTGTTGCCAGTTAGGATTAGACCATATATAAGGTCTTGTGTCTTTCTGCTTTTCTAATCTTCTGTTCCTAAACTTTATCAAATGTGTGCTGTAAGAAAGTATAATCTGGATGGCTAACGGATGGCAGAAAATGGTGACTTCTTGGTATCATCTAATGCAGCGGCTCCCAACCTTTTGAGCACCATGGACTGATTCCATGGAGAGAGGTTTTTCCATGGACTCGAGAAAGCATGGTTTCATGCTTCTGCCTGCATCCCACAGATGGGGCATTGCTTGTTTGCATGGCACAGTTTCTGGCATGCAGAGGTGGTATTCAGCAGGTTCAAATGAAAATTCTTCTGTTGTGTCAGGAATCTGAATGTACTACATTTCCTGCAATGTGCAAAATGTAAGTGAATAGAGCCCTATTTATATCTTCCAGTGAGTTTTCAAATGTTTGGAAGAAGTCAGTAGAGAATAAGATCCATTCCCCCACTTCTTCCATTGAGTCCCAAACTACCTGCTATTTTAATTACATAGGGGAGCAACTGACTCGCTTTGGCTTAATTACTCCCAAATTAGCATATGGTGATCCTTACCTATATTGAAACTATAATGGGTGACTTAAACCTTTCATTGCTGAAATGCTTCCCACATAGAGTAGAAGAAAGGCTGGCAGGCAGAAACTCTCTACTGGCACCAGCTGAAATTGGCAGAAGGAACATAGATCCTCCTTCCAGATATGCCAGGAACCCAATTCAGACTGACTTCCTATGTACTTATGTGAAAAAATATAAAAACCAGAGGGAAAAAAAATAGAGGTGCTCATCTCTATTTCTTAGCTGAGAAAGCCAGCGTTGTCCAAAGATGCTTCTGCAATCATGTGACCAGCATGACTATAAGACGAAACACACTCAATGCTGTTATCTTCCCACCAAAGTGGTACCTATTTTTTTACTTGCATTTACATGCTTTTGAACTGCTAGGTGAGCAGGAACTGGGACAAAAAACGGAGCTCACAGTGCTCGTGTCTCAAACTGCCCTTCTTCTGGTTGACAGCCCAGCATCTTAACCACTAGGTCACCCGTGCACACAGTTAAATCAATGTAACTTGTAGCTAAACCTGCATTAAAGATGAGCATACTGTACCTTGGATGAAAACAGTGTTAACCTTCATGTGAAGACTTACACACAGAAAGAGATATGCAGGAGTGGGCTTCCACAATTTTAGCAAAGGGTTCTCTGCTCGTTGCTGGGTGGGCATGGCCATGATGGGTGTATGTCTCTCTCCTGCACCACGGCAGGAGGAGGGAATTTTTGCCCTCCCAAGCTCCAGAGGCTTTCCTTGAGCCTCCAGGAGGGCGAAAGCAACCACTCTGGGCTCTCTGGAAGTTGGAAATGGGCCCATTTCTGGCCTTCCCGAACTTCTGGGAGGCCTGTTCTTCACCCTCCCTGAGGATTCGTGCATGCCCTGCAGTGTATCCAAAACAGGACATGTGGGGACTCCTGGGAGGGGAGGGGAGGGGAGGGGTGGGATGGGCGGTGCCAGCCAGGAGTGGGATTTGGGGGTTCTCTGAACTGCAACAGAATCTCAACTAGGGGCTCTTCCAATCCCTGTGAACCCCCAGCAGCCCACTCCTGGAGACATGTGTTATCATGTGGCATATTTTTTTCTAAAAAGAGAAACAATAAACACCTTTCTACTTTGCCAGTCATTCTTCCCCTGTCATCCTGCTTTTCCGAACCAGGTATCAACTGCTGAAGAGCCTGCTTTCTTTTTTCACTCAAGTAAATGATTAGGGAGTATGAAAATTCAACCCAGCACAAGCAGCCCTAACAAAGGGCACGTTTTTCAAACAAAGTCGAAGGCCCCCCTCCTGCTTCCAAATAAACCTGATCGATGTCAGAGAACCCACAGTGTTCTGCCTTAAATCTCCCTCTTTGACACTGGATTAAACAGAAAAAGAGTTACGTCTCTCAAAACCATATAAATGCATATCCCATGCTGCAGAAACGGAATGACAAACAGCTTCTGGTAGAAGGGGAAAGGACGTGCTAGATCTAAGATCTGTGAACACGTGTGTGTACAAATCTTGTTATGAAAATTCTCTGACACTTTTCACTGGGGAGAAATGAGTGAGTAAATGCACACAGAATTACACAATTCTTAGGAAAAATGTCTTTTGTCTATAATACCAGAAAAGTAGCCAAGGCTTGTATGCTCAACGCTCATCTGCAAATGTTGCCACTTGTTCTAGTCTTCAACTTACAATCATTCATTTAGTGACCATTCAAAATTTCAAACACTTACTTACTTACAACTGGTCCTTACACTTATGACTATTGCAGCATCCTCAGGGTCACATTGTCAACTGTCCAGTTGCTGAACCCCGGAAAAGAATCCTGGGACATTATTTTACCAAGAGTACAAACTTTACTGAATAAATCCACACTGGCACAGAAGAAGCGAAACCAGCTGTGGGCTTCCCACTCAAAAGCAAGCATAGTTTGTTACCGCTTTCCCCACAGGCTATGCACAATCCATTACGTCCACCAATCCCTTCTGTTCATTGCGCTTTGGGAGCCAGCCAGCCACCTATGGCATCTGCTGTGGGTGTCCATGAGAAGGGGAGCAACATCTCACTAGAATCGAAGATGCTTGGACACCATACCCCACATTATTCTGACCCGTCACCTGCTAGCAGAGCTAGAAGCAGACTCAGACGAGGAGGAGGAGGGAGAGGGAGAGCCTAGGCCAGCATTGGTGCCTTTGAAAGGCTGTGATAAGGAAACAGCATCAGAGACAGAGGCAGAGCTGGGACCTTCTGCCCTCCCTCAGGTGGAGAGGCAGCTGTCTTTGGGGCCTGAGCTGAGCGAGTGAGGAACGGAGGGGCCCATCCCAGGTGAATGTATGCACAGGGAGGAAAGGAAAACAATAAGCCAGCTCTCAGGGAGAGGCAGACATGCACAGTTCTTACTACTGGTTCTGTGGGCATGGCGGTGGCTTGGTGGGTGTGGCTTGGTGGGCATGGCAGGGGAAGGATACTGCAAAATCCCCATTCCTTCCCCACCCCACTAACCTGCTTTCCAGCTCCGGTCTCCTGTGCAGGGCAACAAAAGAAGACCCATCGATCAGCTGGGACTCGGGAGGCAGAGAATAGATGAAGTCAGAGATGGTATTTGCCTATTCTCTGAACTACTCAAAATTTCCACTACCAGTTTTCCAGAACTGGTCAGAACCTGCTTAATACAACCTCTGGTGCAGGGTTGTTCAAAGGAAAGAGCAGCTGAAGCAGCACGGGCAACTCGGGAGTAAGGCTGCAAGGTAATGGTCCTTCCCTTATGAGATAAAAGCCAGCTGAGAAACTGGAGTTCTTTGCAGGAAGCAAAGATGTTTTGCTTCCTGCAAAGCCTTGTGGACATTTGGAGTATCTTGGTTGGTGTTTGGAGACTCTTTGTGTTTGAAATGTTTATTAATAACTTTATCAAGTATTTTTGGCAGCCTTGCACAACTTTGCCAGAGACAATTAGTTTGAAACAGCCTTTTAACCGTGAAGGAATGGAATTCGTAAAGAATCATTAAAAGGTTTTGCTGTTACCTTTGTTTCATGGTTGTTTCCTTGGAAGAAAGTTTGGGTCAGAACAAGGACTAACTATAATCAAAGTAAAATTATATGTCGTTCCCTAACTTGTGCCTAAGCCAGGGATGTCAAACTCAAGGCCCGGGGGGCGGAACTGGCCCACAGGGTATTTAGATCTGGCCCTCAGTGCTACCCTGGAAAAAGTGAAGGACAGCCCGTGGTGCTTCTGCCAGTGAAATGGGCTCCAGAGCTCTGTTTTTGGGTGCCACGGCCTCCTGCAACCTTCTGCCAGTGAAATTGGAGTTTGGGGGGGGAAGCCCCGTTTTCACTGGCAGAGTGCTCAGGCCACTTCAGTTGCCCCTGACAGGAGTGATGTTGACCTGGCCCTGCCCCCCTGCCCCCGCTGAGGTCAAACACAGCCCTGATGCGGCCCTCAATGAAATCAAGTTTGATACTCCTGGCCTAAGCCAACTTGCTTCCCTTACCTAACTCTATATAATTTCAACTTAAGCTTTTTTTTAAAGGTGCTATTGCTACCTGTCCAAAAATGTCTACAAATATAATAAATGTTATAAAGTTTTCCTCATTTTTTCACTGGCTGTAATTGATTTTGAGGGGAAAAAATGCCCCCACATGGAAAACATACAGTATGTTAGATGGGGGTGATTCTGTAGCCACCAAGTAATAAATAAACTAGAAACAGGGAGCATGAC
Organism: Bungarus multicinctus; assembly: GCA_023653725.1. Lineage (NCBI taxonomy): Eukaryota > Metazoa > Chordata > Lepidosauria > Squamata > Elapidae > Bungarus > Bungarus multicinctus. Next base: position 7,929,494 of record CM042837.1, read on the forward strand.
ATTTTGGCCATGACCCAACAGTAAAATCCAAAATATCAGTAAAATAAACTTTTAAACCACCTAAATTTGAGATAGAAAATGGAAGTCAACTGTGCAAAGAAGGAAAAATTGAGTTTTTAGCACAGGTGTTTTGAAAACCTCGCTGTCTATTTTTCTATAAAATAACTCACATTTTTCTAATAAATTGCAAAAAGACTGAAAGCATGAAGAATATAGCCAGTGTAGCTGACTGAATTTTTATGACTCCTGATTTTTTTCAGCCACTTTCAGTTAGGAATCTCCCATTCTTATTTCAGACCAATTGTAGTTCAATGATAAGCTATCGAAGGATCTGTATACTATGTCTTTTAAAATAGGCCACCATGAACGGTTACAGAAGGACTCCAAGCAGTGATATCTTGCAAGAAGAATGCAAAATTCTCTAAAATATATCATCCAGATCATTGCTATTGTCATTGCTATTCACAGTATTGTGATTTGGTATCTGCAAATACATATAGGTACCAATTCAAAATACTGTGCATCTTTTTGTTAGACAAATAGGAAAAGTAAAGCTGGGTTGTGCACTCCTGATTCACCAAGCAACAGTCTTATATACAGTCCAAATATACAGGTAACCCTAGTTGTACAACCACAATTGAGCAAACATATTTCTGTTGTTAAGCAAGACAGTTGTTAAGTGAGCTTTGCCCCATTTTACAACCTTTCTTGCCACAGTTGTTAAGTCAATCACTGAAGTTGTTAATTAGTAACAAATTTCTTAAGAAATTTCTTAAGAAAATCTGGCTTCCCCATTGACTTTGCTTGTATGAAGGTCGCAAAAGGGGATCCCGTAACTCAGGCACACTGCAACAGTCATACATATAAGACAGTTGCATAGCGTCTGAATTTTGATCATATGACCATGGGGATGCAGTGGTCTTAGGAGTGAAAAAAAAACAAAACGGCCATAAGTCAAATTTTCTCAAAGCCATTGTAACTTTGAACAATCACTAAACAAACTGTTGTAAGTTGAGGTCTACCTGTATTGTCTTAAAATATCTATATCTCTGAACCAGTTGAGAGTCAATGCATTAGAATTTGGAGTTATGCAGCCTACTGCATGTCATTAGAATTAATCATTCGAGTAACCTAGGAATTTTCTGACACCAGAAGCTCCACAAACACTTAAAGAAACAGCACCAGGAACCAGGTGGGTCGGCATGGATAACAGAGTTAACAGAATAACAGAGTTGGAAGGAACCTTGGAGGTCTCCTAGTCCAACCCCCTTCTCAGGCAAGAAACCCTATACCATTTCAGACAAATATTTTGTCCAGTCTCTTCTTAAAAACTTCCGGTGATGGAGTGTTCACAACTTCTGGAGGCAAGTTGTCTCACTGATTAATTGGTCTTACTGTCAGGAAATTTCTCCTTTGTTCTAGGTTGCTTCTCTCCTTGATTAGTTTCCACCCGTTGCTTCTTGTCCTGCCTTCAGGTGCTTTGGAGAATAGCTTGATTCCCTCTTCTTTGTGGCAAACTCTGAGACATTGGAAAACTGCTATCTTGTCCCCCTAGTCAGGAATAGTGGTGTTCCATCAATAGAACTCCTTCATTTAAACTTTAGAAAGACCTTTGTTCAGTAATACAATAACTCTATTTCTGATTTGACTACAAGCATTGTATGCTTTGCTACTTTAGAAACCCTTTTCTTTCCAATTCATCATCATTGTGTTCATCCAAATAATAGTTGGCAAGTGTTAGCAAACCAGGAAGAAAGTTAATAGCACAAGGTGAAACATTTTCTCTTACAAGAGTGATCTTTCACAAAGAATATTCTCATAGCTTCTTGATGGTGTGACATTTCTGGCTCCCATTTTTCCAACTGCTTCATTGGCAATTCTGTGGTTTTCAAACACGATCATTTACTTTACTGGATATATCCAGCCCACACTAACATAATATTTCCATGACAAATATGAGTAGGTATGGATTAAAAAGTTAGAGCCCAGAATACAGATCTGTTAAGAATCCTCTGGGACCAAATGTGTCTCAGGGGTTTTAACAAAATATTATGTGCTCAGTAGGATTAGTTTTCCCCAGGACAAAAGGATTATGCAAAAATAAAGACTTGCTTCATTAATATATTTTAACGCATTACAAACATGTTAATTTGGTATATTTGGCATTGCTGTGCATCATGGTTAAATATATAAACATCTTTCTTATTCTAAATCTAAAGTCTCTCCCCTCAAGGACTGATTGATCTTAAAAAAATTAATTTAAAAACTAGAATAGAGAGTGAACGTGTTTGCTTTTGATTTGCCCATGAAGGTGAAATACATATGAACCAATTTTGATTTGCTCAGATTGGAAAAGAGAGACCTTGAGCAGTATTTGTACAGTTTTGCTTGTGTTGAAAATAATCATCTTTAGTATTATTCCATCTGGCACTAAATAAAACATCCAGGTGATTGGTGTTTTAAACAAGACAGGGGCCTTGTAAACAACACGATAGATCAATTCTCTATCATAATATGATCTTGTTATCCAACTGACATGGTCAACAAACAGTATTATTTTTACTGATTTAGCAATGTGAATTTGACATGTATCACATTTAAATTCAAGAACAATCTTCCCCTTCCTCCCCCTCCCCCTCTTTTTCCTCCTTCTCCTCATTAACACAAAATAAGTAGTTCTCTCTTATGCATCCTACTTATGATATGTTCTTCATGATGGCATCTATGCTGCCTTCCAGGGATGGGATTCCACCGATATAACAACCGGTTCAGTGATTGTGTGCTTTTCGCATGTGTTCCGCATTTAAAAAAGCTCTAATATATATTTTCCATTGCAGTCCCTGTGAATAAAACAGCTGAGACACAATTCTCTGCCATGCGAATCAGCTGTGCTCTTTAAAAAAAAGGAAATAAAGCACAAGAAAGAACAGGGGCGTGAAGGTGGTCTCACATGCTCATTGCAGCGAACTGGTTCACTGCCAGCTGATCTTTGAAGCAAGGGGTTCGCCCAAACCAATCCGAACCGGTAGAATCCCACCGTTGCTGCCTTCTTTCCATGACAAAGCAGACATACCTTTCTTATTCCTGACCTTTACCATTTCTCATAATATTATATTATTCTTGAATCAACTGACAATTTACATTTCAAAAAAAATCCTTTGTTTATATCAATGTTTCTATCTATCTGTATAATATTTGCCAAATAACATTAAGTAGCATTTGTATTTGCTTGTTTGTATTGTTTTTCATCTGCTGGAAAAATAAACAGATGTCTAGCACCAATAACAAATCCATACACAAGCACTTAAACACGTACATATATGTATCTATTTATTTACTTTTTGCCTCTCTGCAGACATATTTGAGTACACAGCAGTCTAACCTCCTCCCCTTTGCCATCTGTTATGTGATTAATTGAATAAAATGTAATACAGTGTAAAAAAAATGCAGGAGGAAGATGGAATAGCTTTGGAAAAAAAGAGCTAACTGATTTAACTGTTTTAGCATGGAAGTGTCTTCGGACAATGGCAGGTTCTCTCAGCCAAGAAACAGAAATGAGCATTGCACCCTAGAATCAAACATGACTGGATAGAGAAACCTCTACCTTAATATTTGAATAGGAGACTGCCCAGAAATTTCAGTGTGGTAAGTTGGACTGTGAAGTGAGGAAGTATCCTGAAGGAAGGCAATGGTAAATCATATTCTACAGAAAGTCCCCAAAGACAATAATAGTCCAGCTTAATTTGAGACACACTTCATCTTCATCCAAAATCCAAACATAAATAAATAAATCTTTATCTTCATTCAACAAAGATTGCAAAATGGAAAAATGGAAATTGGAGTCTGTAAAAAAATAGACATGGCCCTTGCTCAAAAGTTGGCTCCCGTCTCTTTCCTGGTCATAAAATGAGCAGACTCTTGATGCAACAGTAAAGTTAAATATTTAATTTAACAGTCCACATTGCAATATACAGGTAATCATAGGCTTAACAACCATTCATTTAGTGACCATTTGAAGTTACAACAGACCTGAAAAAAGTGACTTATGACTGATTTTCACACTTATGACTGTTGCAGCATCCCCATGGTCATACGATCCAAATTTGGTTGCTTGGCAACTGGCATGCACTTATAACAGTTGCAGGGTTCTGGGGTCATGTAATTACCATTTGTAACTTTCCCAGCCATCTTCCGACCAGCAAAGTCAATGAGTAAAGCCTGGTTCATTTAACGGACATGTGCTTTACTTAATAACCACTGCAGTGATTAACAGTGGCAAAAAAGGTTGTAAAATGAGGCAAAACTCACTTAATAACTGCCATGCTTAGCAATGGATATTTGAGGCTCAATTGTGGTTCTAAATCGAGAACTACTTATACATGAAAAACATTAGCTTGGTTTCTGTAGGCAGACTTTTGCCATGATAAATTCTTAAATCTATTGTTTTTGTAAAAGAAGAATGGGTTCAGGCAGCCAGATGACTTTTAAAATGTTGCAGTGCTTCCAATTACTCTGTGGTTGTTAACTTTAGCTACTACATGTGGCATTGTCTTATTTTTGATTTTGAGTGATTTTTCTGACTCTCCTGTTGTTGTTTTTTTAACTCCAGGATTCTAATTCCCTACTTCAAAAATAAGAAAACAGGACAAATTTGGAACTGTTTTGTTTTAAATTAAAATGCTTTTTTCAGGAGGAGGAGGAAAAAGAAAAATATAGATAGGAAGGGAGAGAAGTGAAGGAGAAGAATATATTGGGAAGAGCTGCTTGCATAAATTAAGTAAAGTAATACATTACAAAGCATGTAAGTTGAAGTTCATATGAATGTATGGCCATCATAATTTCATCTTAATGGAATCAACTTCTCCCATCAGACATGACCGGTTCAAATATTGAGTGGGTGACTGGCAGATCAAAAACCCTCCAAATCTGTCTTCTCGCATCTTCAGAAGGGTTGGATTACCATGGACATCCTATTGTGTCTGGAAGAATGATAACTGAAATCCATCACTTCTGAAAGCACCTATTTAGGGAAGATATTCCAATGTACTTCAGGATAGAAGTCAGAAAATTCAACAGCCTCCCAAATTGGAGGTTACTTGTACAGCTTTTACTTCACAGAGTTTTAAAGAACACAATTGCTGAAAGTCAAATCAGGAAAGGAACTATCCAAACAGCATGTGTGCCTTATTGCATATGGATGTAAATTTGCCATCACAGAAAGCCTTTTCAAGTAATTCAAGATCTTTATCATGTAGGTCAATCAGTTTAGTCAGGACAGAACTGACAATTGAATGTGATTTCATCGCCTTTTCTCCTCCCATCCCCATCCCTCCAAATATTTTTCAACTATAGCTAAACTGAACTTTTCTAGCAAAAGTAAGGCACTGGTTTGATAAGAATTTGAAATGGCAATCAGGAACTCTCCCCTTCTCAAAATCTCAGCAGAATTGCAACTACCTAAACTAAAACCGCATATAGATGAATGAGGTGCATGTGTCACATAAGAACATGGAGCTTACACTATGTGCCTTTGATGTCTCATCTGAATGTTATGGGTTTCACTGTGTCCTGGTGTTTTTGCCTACTCTTTGCCTGACCCATTTTTAAGACTTTTCCTGACGAGATGAGACTGATTGAGCAATCAGTAGTACATGCCATAAGCACTAGTCTCTGGAAACATACATTGTATGACTTCTTCAAATCAAGCTTCAGTTCTAGTGATTTCACAGATATCCCCAGACAGTTTTCTCAGTAACAATATATAAGTGTTTGCCATTGTTTTCTTCTGGAATTTCTTTTAACTTCTCCCTAATTTTGAATAATTTATATTTTATATTATTTTGATTTCACCCTCTCATATGTAACCCTGATGGGCTTGCAAGTGGTAAAAACAATGAACAGGAAGCAATTCATATCCAATAGTGGACTTATACACTGTTCTAACTCAGAGCCAGATTTTTTGGGCTGCATAGAATTTTGTTCTAGAGAGCAATTGCAATACTGAGAAGACTTATAACTCACAGCACTTGGATTCCTAAATTTACTTTGATTCCTGAACCCAGAAAGGTTAGCCAGATGCTACCACCTCCTGAGAGACTAACTAGGCAGTTTTTAAAGCCCTGATTAAGGAAGAGAACATTCGTTTGAAAATTTCTTCTTCTGTGTTATTAAATGCTGCTTTGTGAGCAAAACAGAATAATGAACATGTACATTTCCTTCTCTTATAGAACACATCCCCAAATCTTCTCCTTTCCCCAGCTATGCCTCTGCAATGCAACTATTTGCCTCTGAATGAGTCTTCTGGAAAAACAAGGAACTCCTTCAAAAAGCAAGATGGCCCAATTTTTACCTGCCATTATGAGGAAAAAGACATATTTCAAACAATGATAGACATGGATGCTACCTGCTAGCTAGCTAGTGTCTGTTAAAGAGTAATCGTCAGTAAAGCTGGAATTATTTAAAAGTATTTAGTCCTGTTCCTATGGTAACCCCGGACATTCTGAGATGCAAAGAGAATTTTCAAAGTAGAATTTGATGATGAAATGTGATGTCACTGCAGAAAGCAAAGAGCACATCAGTGATGGCTATCAAAAGATAGGCTCGGGAGGAAAGAAAACATCCATTCTTTTTCTTGGATGTGCTCATATATTTGGTACTTTATTCAGTGGTGTTTCATGTCCACTTCCAATAGATATTTTTCAAAGTAATTTTTGATAGAAATAATTTTTTAATTCTGTTTCCTCATCACATCTAAAGTTTAGCAGGGGGACTGATGGAACAGAGGGAGGAAAATAAATAAGTCATCACAAAGCAGGAAAACAAATATCCTGCTTTATTTCTGTGTGGACAAGAAGACATTTTGGTGTCCTTTTAAATTTTTAGCAGAAATATCAACTCCTTGGGGGATGCCTACTTTTTAGTCCTCAAATATTTTTCCTTGAAAGAAGCTTCCAATTAGCAGTGTGTAGGCAGGGGTACATCTTTCAAGCACCTTAGGGGTGACTGAGGGCTAAACTACTTAACTTCATGATACTCTCAAACCCAACCCCATCGACTTCTAAGGACATTGTAAAAAGGACAGCGCTCCTTTCTTTCCAATAAATTTATCTCCATTTTTGAGGGCCATCAAAGTCAATAATCCTGGAAATGGAAGATTATGGAGAACCTTGCTACTTCAAATAGCAAATATCAGCTACCTGGTATACAGCAGCAACAACATGTTATTAAGGCAATCAAATCTGGTTTTGCAAAAATCTAGAACACCACTCGCTACACAGCAAGGAAATACAGAAAATTCAATATGGCATTCATCTGAATTTTATATTCTGTCAATATTACCAATACTAATTTGGTTTTCAATGCAATTCAAGATCCTGGACCTAGCATTTAAAAGCCTAAATGATTCATTCTGCTATGAGATTTTCTAGATCACTCAAAGTTGTCCTGAGGAATGTCTGAAATGTTTTTCTGTATGATTATTCCAAATATGCAATACCCTCTTTCAAATATCAAACCAATCTCCATTCTTTCAGCTTTTCCATCAAGATTTTGAATTTTTAAATTACTTTTTTTAAAACTGAAGTAACAGTTGATTTTGATGTTTTCTTACATGAGCACTTTTTATCTGATTGGAAACATTACTGTAGATAAATGAAGAGTACTTTCCATGTTTTTCTAGTCACAGGAACTGATTCTTTGAACTTCATCTCTCTTTCTTAATATTTAATCTAGTTGTTATGTCCCCTCTTAAAGAATAGAAAATGTAATTTAAAACTACCCTATTTGAAATTTCTTAAACCCAGTGTCACTTCTTGTCAAAACTGAAGATAAGCTTTTCAAGAGACTTTAGCCAAGGGCCCTGCTAGCCTAGTTATATTAAATTTGCTGTTAAGTGAGGACATTAGCAGAAACAAAGTTTATGTACTATTAATTGTCTATTACTGTTTTAAAGACACACACACACACACATAGAGGGGAGAGAGGGGGGAAGTAGAGAGAGGGAGAAGGAATCAAAATGAGCTTCCCTGCAATCTTTGTTTTAACTGTGAATTTAATTCCTTCCACACTTTTACAGCTACTTAAATTTCCACATCATTTACAGTTGAGAAAATCCTTAGCAACTGTGTAACGTATTTGAAGAGGAGGGGAAGATTATCTTTTTATTATGTCTCACTAAGGGTGAACATGAAAAAAATTGTACACAAGGTGGGGAAAATGTATGACAAATTAAACATGATAGCTGATCACCAGAGTGTCACAAAGTTGTAGTAAATGGCATGCTTCTTTGGTTTAGGAAGAACTGAAATCACCACTCAGCTACAATAATCCCTCAGTGATCTTGGGCTCAGCACCCTCTCACAGCACTCTCAAACTCACAGATTTGAATTGGGGAAACATAGGAAAAGTGCTATCTGTAATATCCCAAACTCTTGGGTGAAAGAGAAGAATATATTAGAATAGATTAGATTAGAATAGATTAGAAAATGGACAGATAGTGGGAAGAATAGATTATATATTATAGATTAAGAATAGAGTATATATTATAGATATAGAGTTGGAAGGGACTTTGTAGGTCATCAAGCCCAATTCCCCACCCAAACAGAAGACCCTACACTATTTTTGACAAATGGCAGTCCAATCTCTACTTAAAAGTCTAAAGTTGTTCCCACAAGACTCTTGCTCTTGCCTTATTTGTAAGGAATCTTTAAATGAGAATGAAGATTACATCAAATGTTCTCTTTGTAACAGCTACGCTCACCATAATTGCTTAGGATTACCCAAGCAAATGGTTCTATTCCTAAAAACATCCGCCAATGCTTTTCCATATTTCTGTCCTCCAAGCAGACCCAAACTAGAAAAATACATTACCCTGTTTGAAAGAGTCTATACCATTGAAACACGTATAACATCCCTTGACACCATTACAGCATCCCTGGACGCTATACAAACTAGATTGGCAAACCTTAAAAAAAAAGAGACAGCACTAAAAAATGAATATCAAACATCTACAGACCATATCTCTACTCAACAACTGCAACCAAAACCCAATCCACAAAAAACAACAAATCCTACAAATATTGATATCCCCAAAGAAGCTGTTGAGTGTGAATAGAAGTGACCAAATGCCATCTTATTTGGTCTAGAAGTCAATGACAATGATGACATCTCGAATGTTCAAAACATCTTTTTCTCCGGTAATATCACTCTACTAACTAGAGAATAAAAAACATTTGCTAGACCAATACTTGAATACAGCTCATCAGTCTGGAATCCGCATTACATATCTAATATTAATACAATTGAAAAAGTCCAGAAATATTTTATGAGAAGAGTCTTCCACTCCACTACTCATAGCAGAATACCTTATGCCACCACACTTGAAATTTTAGACCTAGACAACCTAGAAATACTCCGCCTTCGGTTTGATCTAAGTATAGTACATAAAATTATATATTGCAATGTCCTACCTATCAATGAATACTTCAGCTTTAACCAAAACAATACAAGAGCACAAAATAGATATAAACTAAAGATAAACCGCACCAAACTTGATTACAGGAAATACGACTTCAGCAACAGAGTAGTCAATGTCTGGAATACTCTATCTGACTCTGTGGTTTCTTCTCCAAACCCCAACGTTAGACTGTCTACTATTGACCTCACCCCTTTCCTAAGAGGTCTGTAGGGGGCGTGCATAAGCGCACCAAAACGTGCCTACCGTCCCTGACCTATTGTTTCTTTTTTTTTTTTCTTATTCATATCCATTTCATGTATTTATAACCATGTTTATACTTATACCTGTTATCTAATAATTGTTTGACAAAATAAATAAAATAAATAAATAAACTTCTGAAGGCAGGCTGTTCCATTGGTTGATTATTTTCACTGTCAGAAAATTCCTCCTTATTTCTAGGTTGAATCTCTCCTTGTTCAGTTTCCATCCATTATTCCTTGTCTGGCCTTCAGGTGCTTTGGAAAATATCTTGACCCCCTCCTCTCTGTGGCAGACCCCTCAAATATTGGAAGACTGTTATCATGTCTCCCCTGGTCCTTCTCTTCACTAGACTAGCCATGCCCAGTTCCTGTAACTGTTCTTCCCTGCACTTTTTCTAGAGTCTCAACATATTTTTTATAGTGTGGTGGTGACTAAAACTGGATGCAGTATTCCAGGTGTGGTCTTACTAAGGCTTTATAGATGTATGTCAAATATGTCAAAGGTGTCTAAAGGATGAATCATGACAACTGGACCAAACTTTGTTAATCTGAGATGTTTTATTGCTCATCCAAGCAACTTCATCAGTCAAAGGGAAATTAGTTAGGCACAGAGTCAGAGAGTCCTTGGAATGTACCAACTCTTGCCAAACCAACTTCAGGGGTTTCTCCCCAAAATGGCTTGAAATATATCAATCAGGACTCAATCATCCAAGCTAAAGGTGCCTAAAGATTCATCAAGCCAAAAAGGGAACAAAAAGATCAGAGCACCTTCCCACCAGCAATCCAACCCAGATGAGCAGAGATTAACATCAAGATTAACAATCAAGAAACAAAAAATACCCAATCAAGGAACTAGCTAACAGTAAACAGTTCAACAAAAGAACCACCAAAACCACTTCCACCAATACTGAGAGGGCAGGTCAATAGAATATATAATGAGAGCTAATCCTCTCCCTACTATCACTGATGTTAGCTACTTTGGGTAATGAAATAATTCTAAGAAAACAACCAAGTTCAGAGATCACCAAAAACTCCACAATCATTACTTCTCAAGGTTTCTGGTACAGTTTCTAACCCAAAGGGCTGCAATATGTGTGTTTATCTTCAATTCAAAATTCAGCCTTTTGCATGAATTGTGGCTATTGTATTCATTTTTGCAGTGCACATCCCCTAGCACAAAGAATTCCTGTGGGTTATTCCATCAGCGCACAAATTTGTATGCTCACTTTTGTCTCCCTATATACCTTAAAAGATTGGGGAATTATATAAAAGTATTGAAAGGGGTAGGTTGATGAAATATATCTGTGTCTTCATTTTGTGCATTTTGTTCCTACATAGGAAATTAGATAAATTTGCATTATAAATGTCATGGCATTGCAATGAAAGCCAAACAAATGACTCAATCTTTAATATTTATTGCATTTCTTTTCTGAATATAAAATATGATAGATTCTGTTGCTCAGCCTCCTCCAGTTAAACAAAAGTCTTTAAAGATCCCACTTAAAAGCTGCCAGGGCAGAAGGCAGATCGTTGGTCCATCTAGTTGTTTATATTACCCAAGATCATAAAGCATACAACACATAGTTTAATTAACTAAGTTTTCTGAATAAATCCAACTGTCTGAGGTCAGACAACACAATAAAGTCCACCTCTGAGGTACAAAAAGCAAACAGAATTACATAGTTGGTAATGGAAGATCTGCAAGAAAACAACTATGCTCAGAGAGCACATAGACCCCACCACAAACAACATCTTGGCCTTGGATGTTGTGCAAACATGCTTATAGACTCCAAGTCTACAAGTGAATAAATGTAGCTCAGGATTGAACTGTGGTGTCCTTGGGGTTCTCTCGCTTGCTTGCAGTCATTTCCTCTCCCAACTAAGTAACATTATCACTGCTAGGGATTTGCTTCTTGTTTACATGCAGTAGCTTGCCATGCCATATTTGGGAGGGAGATATTTTTTTGTGTGTGAACCTTCTTGGTTTAGGATCAGAAAAAGAAAGCAGAGCTAGAAGGCCACATCCAAATAAAAAAGGGATTCCTGCTTCCAGAAAAATGTTGAGACCTAATCCTGCCAATTAGCATGAGGATTCAAGAATGATAAGCAGCCCTGGGTGCCCTGAAGATATTATCTCCATCTTTATAACTGTATAGTTTTTATATGGATTTATGGTGATTATTCCTATAAATGACCCAAATTCATTTATACAGTGAGTTGGGCACTGTATAAAATTTATCAATAGTTATTAAATAAAGAATTTATAAAGAAGAAAACAACCAGTTGTTTACCAACCCTGACAGGCAAGCTACTGTATATAAGCAGGAAGCAAACCCCACACTCACTAGCATTGATGATGTTGCCTAATTGGGTAATGAAATGTCTGCAAGTAAACAACCAATTCAGAGATTTGATTACTACAAGTGAGATGCTATATGCTTCAAACTATAAATGAATATTGGACTCAGGGAAAAAACAGAATCTATGTGATCTGGACACAGTAGGTTCAGGTTAAATTCAACCAACCCTTCTGAGAAACACCTGAGATTTTCTGAACTATATCTGGATCCTCTTATAGCTTCTGAGACAAATGAGATGGATGCAGAAACATAAAAAGATTCTGGCAGAAAAAGATATAGCATTCGTCTCATAGCTCCACATATATAGATATTGGCAGGATGTGAAGAGAAAAAGGCAATGCAATTTTAGCTATTGACTTTTTTTTTTTGGCAACCAAGCAAGGTTCTATTTTTTTCTGAATTATCTCTTCGACTGCCAACTTAGCAGGAGGGACAGTCTTGCTAAGATGGAAATATCTGCCTGAGTGAACAAAATCACAGTAACCATCACAAATCAAAAGATGTGGATCAACTGGGAGTGGGGGAACCACAAGAGGGAAGGTCAGAAGCACTACATCATCTTGTGGTTTATCTAGAAAACAGTACTGATAAAGGGACGCTTACATAAAGGGGACATTTATATTTTGGAATTATTTCAAGGAAGCGTGTTCAAAGAAGCAAAGGTAGTTCTCGACTTTGGACCACAATTGAGCCCAAATTCTCTGTTGCTAAGTGAAACAATTGTTGAGTTTTTTGCCCCATTTTACTACCTTTTTGTCACTGTTGTTAAGTGAATCACTTCGGTTATTAAGTTAGTATCACAGTTGTTTAGTGAATAATCTACGGGCTGAGATAATAGATGTGTTGATTTTCCAAGTCCTGAATCCTTACTGGAGTAGAATAATTATTACAGAGATGAGATGACAAAAGAGTGGGGAGGAGGAAATAAGGAATTTCAGTGCATTCTGCTGTCCAGAAAAGCATGTGTGAAATGGCATAAGGAGACAGTTGGCATTAGTACGACTTATTTGTCAAAGGGTACAACTAACACAATAATTTGTGAGGCCTGTTCACAGCTTGCTGGCTATAACTTCAAGTCACAAATCACAATAACTGTTCAACTGAAATTGCAAAAGAGAAATCAGAAATGCTCCTAAAGCCAATGAGCCATTAAATAGTTGACAGTAATCTGGTTGGGAGTTTAGAATTGTTAATTAGCCCCAAAATACAAATGCCATAGGCTCTCATGGGCCGGCTTCCGTGGTAATAAAAATCAGTGCATTTCATTCATTGTAGACTCTAGTGTTAGTATCTGCACCATGAGTGCAGGCTACCATGTAGAATTCCCCAATTTTAACAAGGAGGCTACTAAAAAGCCCACAGGGTATCTTGGAATAATCTGCTGTGGTTCTTCCGCATCAGTAAAGCGAGTGTAAAACATGTATCTCTCTGCCTGCTGGAGGCTTCACAAAGCTTCATTAATTAATTTTTTCAAATTATTTCAGTGTGGGTTTTTTTGGGAAAAAAAAAAACAGTGAATGCACCATAGTACTCTTGTTAATAACCTCCCAGAAGATATGATGTCACAGAATCAACCTTGTGAACGTTACACAAACCTTCAGATTATTATTTTTGGATAGGATGGGTTTTTCTCTATGTGCCAAGTAGGGAATTCACCTGCATTTTGCCCCTACTAACTTTTTCCATTTAATTTAACATACTTGTTTTAGATACAGTACCATTTCCAAAAGGAAGAAATTTGGATACAATTCTCATGGCTAGGACATGGTATTTTTTAAGCATTAGAAGGTAGTTTAGAATGGTGGGTATAAGGTCTGCCTTTCATTGTACAGTGATTTGTTCAGAAGCTGGAATTCCTCCTGGAAATTCTATGCTTTTAATAAACCCAGAGGGAAGGCACCGTGGTATAATTTTCCCCATTGGTCTTCTTTTTCATTTGGCAATGTGGCTACTGGAACTGCAGACAGGGTGCTTTGTCCTTGAGAAATGATGGGAGCATTTCTCTTTTCCAAGAGGATTTCTGAGAAAATTTCCCTGCAAAATTGAATGGCTAATTCTGAAAAACCATCTGTGTCAGGCTATGCTACTGAGTGTATGATAGCGAGTCTATCTGAAATGCTCAGAAATAGGGCAGGGAGGTAGCATCTGTTGTTAAAAGCTCCCTCTAAATCAGGCATGTCCAATCTGTGGTCCACAGGCCACATGTGGCCCTGGACAGCTAGTAAATCAGCCCCACCAGATTGTAAACTCTTAACATTATTATGTGATTTTATATTATAAAACCAGGTTATAGCATTTAGATTTATATACCACCCCATAGTGCCTTCTGGGAAGCACAGAAACTCTCTAGGCAGTTTGTAATGTTAGCATATTGCCCCCAACAATCTGGGTCCTTGTTTTACTGACCACAGAAGGATGGAGGGCTGAGCCAACCCATCAGGATCGAACTCCAGACTGGATCATGCTGCTTTCTAACCATTGTATCACCAGGGTTCCTATAAAATATATATTTTATATGTGGCCCAAGACAATTCCTCTTCACTCAATGTGGCTTGGGCAAGCTAAAAAGTTGGATACCTCTGCTCTAAAGCCACTTATTAATGTTTTAACTAGCTCCTTTGCTTTTACTCCATTCCATTCCATTCTATTTTATTTACATTTATTTTATTCTTATTCTGATGGAGACCTGTATTTTATATTGTTTTTACTGAAGACTGATATTTTTATCATTTCTGCCATGGGGAATAGGAAGGTGGGATGGCATTCGCATTCTGCTTCTCAGACATCACTCAAGCTTACTAAACAGTTACCTATCTATTCCCAGCAGCTTTTGACAGACCCAAGTTATACTTATAAAGTGCTGACATATTTAGGACACCCTTGGATTCACACAGGCAGGATGGAAATCAAAATGAAGGACAAAATGTTCATGTCTGTCTAGCTTGCTCCCTTTTGGTTAACATTATTATATTATTCATAATATTATTACATTTATAAATGTCATAAACATTAACAATAGCATAATCATCACTAATGTTGTTAATAATAATTAATATGAAAGGCATTGTTATTAACAGTCTGAAAGAACTTGGAATTGGATGGCCTGATTAGAAACTAGAATAGAGGTAGAAATAAGAATACACACCTTATATGAAGCAATAATTAGATGGAAAGATTGGAGGTTGAAAGATGGTATTATTAGGTACATTTAAATAATAAGATGTCTGGTACTTGAATGGTGTATTGTGATTTTAAACAACCAAATAATGAAGGAATATGTCTTGATATAAACATGTGTATTAATACTAGGACTAGCAATGGCAACCTCACTAGAAGCTAGAATAGAGGTAGAAATAAGAAATAGGGGGAATATTAGCAGATACAATTTAACAGTCTGAAAGAACTTGGGATCTTCAGCCTGAAAAACAGAAAGCCTTAGGAGAGACACAACAACTTCATTCAGGCACACAAAGGGAAACTACAAAGAAGATGGTCATGAACTATTTGCTATAGCTACAGAAATTAAGACCAGAAATAATGAGTGTAACTTGTAACTCCCTAAATCTAATTTAGATGAAAACCTTCCTGGTGATAAAATATGTGCAACAGTGGAATAGTCTTCCTAAAGAAACTGTTCAGTTTTCCATCTCTGGAGGCTTTCAAGAAGCAGACAAGCAAGTCTCCTGGATGGTTCACTTGGTTCTCCTAAATATTGCAGAGTTGGACTAGATAATCTTCATAACCTTTTCCAGTTCTATAGTTCTTTGATTAATATACATATTGCAACTGCAATTAAAATAGAATTGAGTGCTTCTTGAATTGGACTATATTTCTGCTATTATTTAGGACAAAGGAAAAAGCCTGGGTGCCACTTAATATTCTGGCTGTCTACAAATCTCACCAAGGAATTTGAGGTGCTGTTCTCCTTGAGGAGCTGCTGACATTGGAATTTTTGATGGTGGGAAAATTACCTGATGGAGAAGTATTCCAACATTGTTCCTAATTCATTCTGCAATCACCTCACCACAAAAAACAAACAAGCAAAACAAAACTCAACCCACAACTCAGAGAATGCATTTCTTGATTTAAAAATCTGCCTCAAGACAAGACATCGTAATTTCATGGACTACTAGTTTTCTTGGAAGAAGTTTACAAGGAATTCCCCCCCTGTATTCAGGATATTTTTCAACTTCCTAGCTTAAGCTACAGGCCTAGGACTCCCTGCCCATCTTGTATCTAAGTAATAATAGGTCTTATCTTGTTTGAGTTTTCAATATCATCCCTGGTGGTCTATATGCTGCCATCTGGTATAAGCCTGTTTTCATTAGGATTTTTTTAATGACTGTGGCTAAACTGAAATTCCCAAGTGAAATTTTGAATGATTAGATATGATTAGGAACATGGAACCAATGAAAGGAGGACTAACTCTTTATTTCCATACTGTCACTTTAGTTTAAGCTGACTTTTAAGAAGACACATATTTGTGCATGGCAGGGTGCAGTCCCTGGAGATTTTGAAAAATTGCCTTCAAATTATACAATTTAAGTGACAGAAGCAGTGGATGATTAAGAACATGAAGTATCGTCATATTAACTGTATTTGATTTAATTATATTAAACTGAAATTAGATCAGATTTAGGTTTTGTCTTGCCTTGGTTCAATCTCTTGGCATAGGGTTCCCCCAGGATGCAGTTTAACCAAATTATACAATTGGTTCATCTCTAGCTGGACAAGTCCTCACTTAGCATTAGTGGAGATGCTCAGTGAATCATTTTAACATGTAGCACACAAATGTATGCAAATATCTATAGAGATTCTCAGCCATCCAGGTCATGGTTGTCCTAAAGTTGCTTTTTCAAGAGGCAACTGGACTTTCTGTTTTTTTCTTTGAAGATGTTTCACTTCTCAATGAAGAAGCTTCTTTAGATATGACTACTTCAAGAATACATCCTTGACTTTTGTAGTTTGGCTTTGGGTATCAGCTCAATTGCACAATCCGTCCTATGATGAGGGGGTAGGGACTCACACTCTGCCTGATATTTCTTCAAGAAATATCTTCAAAGAAAAAGCAGAAAGTCCAGTTGCCTCTTGAAAAAGCACCTTTGGGACATTTGTACATATGTTTGTGGGGAACAGAAGAGTGACCACCAGGGGTGGGATTCTACCAGTTCACACCTATTCATTAGAACCGGTTGTTAACATTCTAAACAGTTCAGATAACCGGTTGTTAGAAGAAATTATTGGCCTAATCCTGTAAGGAAGGCAGGAAGGAAACATTCTAGTGTTGCTTACAGAAACTGCCTCTCCGTTAACCCTTATTACATTCTTGGCAGGACTAGACTTCCTGTCTCAGGAACTTCTCTGGAGTTTTTTTCCCCTCCTTTGCTGGTATTTTACTTGTGTGAAGTGACCATTCAAAGTTACAATGGCACTGAAAAAAGTGACTTATGACCATTTTTCACACTTACGACTGTTGCAGCATCCCCACAGTCATAAGAGGCCAGGCAAGGAGATGCATGCCTCGATGTGAGTGATATTGAGTTGGCCACATCCAGCCAATAACATGACCACCAAGTCACATCCACCCAGTCACATGACCATCAAGCCGTGCCCACCAACTAAGCTATGCCCACAGTACTGGTTGTTATAAAATTTGAATCCCACCCCTGGTGACAATGAGTGGAGGACACAATGATGTTAAGATTTTGGGATGAGCCAGAGGCTTAACATAATCATTGGGATAGGAAAGAAGGAAGGAAGGACCATTCGGGTTTATGGTCTTAAGGTGCTCTGCATCTAGCTTGACCACATGTGATGGATAGTAATTGCTTTGATGGAAAGGGAAGCTTTTCTGAAAAATCAAGGGCAGAGTTAGTGTAGGAGATGACTAGCTGACCCTGAGGAAAGGGCCAGTGGACCATCAGTCATGAGTCCCTTCATGCCCACAAGAAATCTAAGTCCATCCCACCGTGAATTCCTTTGACTCTTGTCTATCACTAAATTGCTTTAATCATTAGTACTTCAGATTCTTACAGAGAATTTAAGCTTGCAATAAATATTTATATTTGCCTGGACCCATCTAATTTCCCTGGCATTAGACAGTTAGATGGGCAAAGTCTGCAATATGATTAGAGCTTGTCTCTCCTAGACTGGGCACTGGGCTCATTCCTGTTGGCATCTGCTTGGCATAAGTGACTCTTTCTAAATTTAAATATATGGTTCAACTTCAAAAAACATTGGAAGGTACAATTAAGGATTATATACTTTGGATTTAGTAATACCCAGGCTAATGATTTCAGCTTTCTGCTTTGAAATGCTTCTCATAGCAAAACTTCCCTTATTTTCAAAGGCTGTTTTCCCTCTAAAGACTTTTGATTTCAGAAAGACTAATACTAGGGTTATGCAATATTTTCTTATTTAGGTTCTATCTTGCTTTTCATGCAGGAGTTCAAGGCAACATAAACAGCACAGATCCAATATATTGAATTTAAATATCCTGTATTTAAAGATTTGATTAAAAGATTTGTGTCCAAGGGATTTGCTCGATTGTAGGAACTTATCTGCCTTTCCCGGCTGAACCAGGAAATCAATTCAAACCCCTGAAGTGAAAGAGAGAGCCTCCACATCTATACAGGTGATTTGGGATCATCTACACATGGCTAGAAATGGTTGTTCCTGAATCAGCTCAGAGATTTCCCCATTTTATTAATATTATTGATTGATTGATTGATTGATTAGCCTACGGGCCATATCAATGTATAAGGTTCAAACATATATTACCAATACAATCCTATACAAACAATTTAAAATAAGAGTAGGTTAAATACAATAGTTATAGGATAAAATACAATAATTTAATACATGAATATGTAAAGTAGAATAAAACGACATAACATTATATTTCTGTATCACCCCTGCAATAACTCAGAGATCTGAACCAAACTGGCATGATTCATCAAATCAGTCTGATCCTTCAGATCAAGCCTGATTGATTTTCAACTTCATTAAAATTATCGAACAAATTGAATCAAATTTTCCAAATCATTGTGATTTGAATTGCCTTTGGTTTGATTTACACTCACCCAACTTTACACTGTTGATCTTCAAAAGTCTTATCCCAATCTGCTTTTGATATCAATACAATGTCATTTTGGCCTCCTTAGGAATAGTTATGAGGCATATATTTCTGCTCCCTACTAAGGAATACAGGCAGCTAAGAAAGGACACATAACATCTCTTTGTTTCTTTGGGGAGCTATTGTGTTTCAACGATAGATAGAAGCCTGTAGAAGGTTGTAGTTACCCAAGAGTAGAGTTGAAAATTGAAAATTGATTCAGAATTAGATTACATCAAGTTATATTTATATTTTCCAACATGATCTAATCTAATTTGGAATCAATTTTGAAAAATTCAATTTCCAAAATTTCCCCAGCACTTCTGTACTTCTCTCCTTTTCATTGCTTGTTTATGTTTGTTCGTTTATGTGCATGTGGGTGAGTGGGTGAGTGTGCATGTATGATAGAAAGAGAGTGAGAGGGAGGGGAGAGGAAGGAAGAGAGAAGGAAAGAAGGGAGGAGAGGAGAGAAGGAAAAAGGGAAAGGAAGGGGAAGGAAGGAGTGAAACTCAGAAGAAACATGAATTCTTATAACAATTTCACTCTGTTAAAAATCAGTCTATTTCAGAATCCTATGCCTGGTATCAAAACTTCAGCAGCAAGAGACATAACATCTTAAGCACATGCTCAAACAAAACAACCCATTCCCTCCCCATGCCCAGCTCAAGTCTCAGTGCCAATGCAGTAATGCCACGCTTCTCTAACTCTCAGTAATGGTCTGCTTCCTTCCACTGTGGCTGATGTTTACTTCAGAAACATTTCCCTCCTCACCCCTGCCAACCCAAACATTGGATAATTTAACTGCCAGACGCCATAAGCAGGAGAAAGGATTCCAGACAAATCAAGGCCGAAAAGAGGGAGGAAATCAGTAAGAGGAAGAAAAACAACAGCCAAGACATCTTAGTGCCTTTGTGATATTTGCCAGGCCACAGAAATAGTCTTATTACTTGGATGTCTAGTCATGTTATCTGTCTAATAGTGAATGTGCTGGAGGTCGACAGAATGGATAAAAAAAAAGGAAATGGGGGAGAATTCAACATCAGCAGTCACTGAGCACCAACTGTTACTAAACTGATAGTCAGTGATAAAAGCCTGTGGAAGAGAAATAGAAACCATGGAGGAACATTGAATTAAATGAACTATGAAGTAAACTGTAGATCCCTCCTGGCGTGAAGGCACAAATAAACCGTGATTGAAGGAAAGGATTAGAAAGGGGATGGGGAATCAACTTTAGCTTAACTGGAGCTAAGATACTGCACACAAGATTAACCTCATGATTCTTTGCATTTATAATTGTCAAGGGATGGCAGGGCATCTGAAGAAAGCAAAGCAGATATTGGACATAAGTTCAGGAAGGGTTGGTTCAGCTTGAGTTTAGATTCATTTGGGATTCATTTCAAACTCTGTCTACGGAGATAGTTAAGTCATCCAGGTCATGGTTGTCCCAAAGGTGATTTTTCAAAAGGCAACTGGACTTTGTTTTTCATTGAAGATGCTTTGCTTCTCATCCAAGAAGCTTGTTCAGTTCAGACTCCAGTTCTTCAGTCAGAATAAACTTTTTGGATGAGAAGTGAAATGTCTTCACGGAAAAACAAAGTCCAGTTGCCTTTTAAAAAAGCACCTTTGGGATTTCAATCTCTGCTTGAAGTTGTAATGTTTTGGGTAGGTTTATCCAGCACTTTTCTAGGATGAATTCAGGTTTGCTCACAGAGAAAAGAAATTCCTCTGTTCAAAGCTGATTAGCTAAGCCAAGTCAATCAAATGTATGGATTTGATATATAAATTCCTAAATGCTGTAAAGCAAATGGAGGTAGCGATAACTAGTGCATTCAACTGTATAATGGTAACTAGCATTGTATTTCTGACACAATCACTGGACACATTCAACTTAGTTTTTTACAGCCCTGGAATGAATTTTTAATGTGCAAACTTAACTTGTATTTCTGCAAATAAAGTTCATATTGAGGGATATACAATAAAACAGATTAGGAGATTGTTTAACAGAATAATAGAGTTGGAAGGGAACTTTAAGGTCTTCTAGTCCAACCTCCCCCCCCTACTCAGGCAGGACACCTTAGCAATATTTTTCATCCTTGGCAACTCAAAGATGGATGGACCTCAACTTCCAGAATTCCCCAGCCAGCTTTGCTGTGGGAGCTCTCTCAGTTAAGGAAATGTGCTCATAAGTGTGTGTGCTCATATTTTTAGTATTTTCTTCAGAACTCAACTATTTGGGAAATTTTCATATCTAAAAGTATTCTGTAATGGTTAAATATTGCTGAGTAGCAAAATTAAAATTATTCAGGTAATAATAAACTAGACAATCAACAACCGAACTATGAAAATAAGCTGTTTCCATATCACTAAACATCAAGTGTTCACATGGCTGTAATATGTACGTATCATTTTCTCAACCTTTCTGCTTCAATGGAAATTAATACACATGAAATTGGCAACTCACTTTGCTTGCTACTCAAGTGACATTGCAGAAGAGATTATTAACAATCTAGTTTAATCATTCTGAATAGGTGCTAGACTTTTATTCCTTCTTTATGAGATAGAAATGAAGTGCCATGCCCCTGGTGGAGACTGACTCTGAGGGAGAGGAGGCTTGGGAAGGGCAGAGGCTGGCTGAGCAGTCAGAGGAGGACCCAGGTCCATCCTCTATCCATCCTAGGGCACGCAAGGAGGAGAGGATCAGGGAAAAACACCGTCTAACTCAGGAGAAGAGGGCCATGATCCTCTTCATGGGTTGCAGGTATGAGATCTGCATAAGAGTTTGGACCTGCATGCTAACAGACACTGGAGACAAATTAGTGTCTTATTCCTAAAGAAGGTTTATCTTGGTTGGCGTTCTTCCAATGGATTGTACCTGGTTATTTTCCTGGAGTTTTGTAATTGTTTATCCTGCTCTGTCATGGAATTTTATTCAGTGCGGTTTGTTTTTGGTTTTTGCTTCATTATCTGCTCTTTGATTTTGAACTGTATTTCTTTCGTTTGGAATGTTATTTTGAAAAAAGTTTAATCTTCAACTGTGAACAATTAAACAGTGAAGCCAACATGAAGGCATTAAAGGACCTTGATTTACGTTTTGGTTTTTTGTTATATTTTTGATGCACTCTGGGTCATCACATGAAGTCTTATGAACTTTAGTCAATTTCTGGATCACGTTTTTTAAACAATTCCTTTGAGTCAAGCAAAAAGGTGAAGACAAAGTTTCCTTCAGGCACTCTTCATTTCGGGAGACTTTATGAACATAATCATATCGCTGTCTTGGAAACAATACTGAAACATTTTCTTCAGAGGTGGGATCCACCCTGCATAACAACCGGTTTGATGAGTGCGTGCACATGCACACTGTTTACTAATCACTGGCTCCTGCAAGCATTCATCTTTTCCTGCTGATGTGCAGCACTCAGCTGTAGCCACCAAAGCAGCTAAGGAGGAAAAAGCAGAGACTAAAGGACAGCCTAGAGCCCAGGCAGGCGGGTGGGCCAAGCAGAAGAACAGAAGATCATCGCAGCAAACCGGGTCGATGTCAACTGCTCTTCGGAGCTACCGGTTCTATAGAACCAGGCCAAACCAGTAGAATTCCACCCCTGGTTTTCTTCCAGGAGGTCTTTTTGACTTCCCAATCTAGCCTATTGCACTGGATTTTCTTGGTGATCGTTCTTGGTGACATTAGCCAAGTGGTCAGTTTAAGTTGCTCTCACAATTAAGGTCTTTAGACAGGGGTGGGCTTCAAAAGTTTTAGCAAAGGGTTCTCTGGCTTGGCATGGCCATGGTGGGCGTGGCCTAATAAGTCACCTGCACATGATGGGTGGGGGTGTTTTTTGCCCTCCCCGCGTTTCAGAGGCTTTCCTGGAGCCTCCAGGAGGGCAAAAATAGCCTCCCTGGACTCTGGAGGCTCTCTGGAAGCCAGAAACAGGCCCATTTCTGGCCTTCCTGAACTTCTGGGAGGCCCATTTTTCACCCTCCCTGAACCTTCATGAATGCCCTACACTTGCATCCAAAATGGGCCACGTGGGGACTTCTGGGAGGGCTGGGGTGGGGCAGGCAGGCCCAGCCAGGAGTGGGATTTGGGGGTTCTCCGAACTGCACAGAATCTTAGCTAGGGGCTCTCCTGAACTGCTGTGAATCCCCAGCAATCCATGCCTGTACTTTACGTATTCATAGTAGCCACATATACTGTATTTTGAAGATGCAAATGCCTATCTCTTTCCAATATGTTATTTATCCCAATCAAAGCTTCAAGCAAAAATATTATAATTAAATAGCAGTAATGTATCAAACACTGATTGTCATAATCTCCGGTATTATCCATTTTTAATGAAAAGTTTGTACCACCTCAAAAAAAAAAAAGTTACTAAATGGAGAACTCAACATTTTAACTCCCTAAAATATTTTGCGAATCAGCAGCCTAGAATACACATTTTTGTAACTGTTTGAGCCCTTGAGATTACATGTCACAATAATCCTTGGAAAGTGATGTTTGATCAGAATATAATATTTCAGGAGCTGCTGAAATCTGTGGCTAGCTGCTCTATGTTATGGTACATAACTGTAGTAAATATCTTTAAACTCTAGACTAATTCAATTCACCAACTGAGTTTTTGAACAGAAAAATGTTTTAGAGAATTTTCTGTGCTATTTGACCTTATTTAAACAGGTTTTCCTGATCTGTTGGTTTTTGGTAAGTCCAGAGTCTTGGCTGATTCTTTTACTTAACTTCTTACTTCCTCTAGTCTTATTTCTCTCTCTCTTTGGTCATATCTTCTAGCTCGTCCAATAGCTTTAAGTTCCAGATTTAAATCAGACATCTGTCCAGGCCCACCTCACTCTTAATTTTAATCACAACATCAGAATCTTATGAAATGATTTATTCTCAGCCATTACTTCCCAATCTAATCTCTCATGTGGATGTTTGAAAGATAAGAAGAAATAAATAAAACCAACCTGGAGCCTTTTGAAAGAAGAATTGAATAAAAATGTAAAAAAAGAAAAAGAAAGAATAGCTCACTTACTGTTGGATGAAGCCAATTCTGTTTCTAGACATTCTGTCTGTCCTAGTAAGCACTATAAGAAAAATAAAAGATATTTTTCCATTGTTATATAAAAATCAGACCAGATGAAGAAGATCTATATTAATATAGTTACGCTCTGACCGGCAACCTAAATAGGATCTGCCTCAGAATGAGATAATTTATCCCTATTTCACTTCAGATACATCAACTTGATTGTTCTTCTAGGCTTTAGAGCAGAATAGACAGCTTATGGAAGACATAGGTATGTTTCACTGCCCAGGAAAAATACTTTAGTGTAAAAGTTTAGTGAAAGACACTAAAGAGAAAGGAAATGTTGTTAACTTGATTCCCAAAGGACAACAAGCATCCAGATGCAGATATCTAACAATAAAGGTAGATTGTTTCCAAAGATTTATTTACATGTCACAAATTTGCAATGGGATGAGATGATATCTCAATACATCTCCACTGAAATGTGCAAATGTCTGAATAGAAATCTAAATCCAAATATGTAAGATGTTCTGAAATGATGAGCTGATTCAAAAAGTTATCCTTTCTTTTTTCTCCCAGCCTGAAATCCATATGACAGAATTAGGATGAATATGAAATCTGAATAATAATTATGTTCCTAAATTCCCATTAGTCCAAAGGCAGGGAGGGAGGGACAATAGCTTGGTCCAGGTGTGATTTTTCTCTCTCTCTTCCTGATAGATATAGCTAAATTGATATTGCCATGATTCTAAAAACACCTATTTACAAGATAGCCACACTCAGAATACTTCCTATCTACAGCCACTCCATCTTACCGGGGTTTATTGAAGTCTGCTGTACCACATCCAGACCCTCACAGCCTCCAGGAACCATGGAAAGTCATCTACAGCAGGGATCTCCAACCTTGGCAGACTCTGGGAGTTGAAGTCCACAAGTCTTAAAGTTGCCAAGGTTGGAGACCCCTGATCTACAGCATCACTTACTTCAGCCAGGATGGAGATATACACTTGGATATCATCAGGATACTGGTGATATCTCATGATCATGGTGATGGATGATCTCACTCAGCAGCTTCATGCAAATATTGAAAAGGAACAGAGAGAGTACTGAACCACTACAGAGCAGACATGAGGTGGACCTGGAGACCCATCAGGTACATAGAAAATTCCTCAGTGTGTCCCTGAAGATGGTCCACCTTTACCCAAGAGGGATCAGATAAACAGGGCCATTGGGTGACACTCTGTGGATGCACTAAGAACAGAGAAATAGAGACATTTTGAATTAGTTACCAAGGTGGGCAGTCACTCAAAAATGGTTAGAAATAAAGGTGATCCTAGAAATTAATGTAAGTACAATTAAAAACAGCAACAACTTATGAATTAAATGAATTCCACTTTAAACTCTAAAATAAATCACTATTTGAACATATAGAGTGAACCCCAAGTAAGGACACTTGCTTTTTGTCTATATTCTATTCCATCTGTGAGATATGGGATACAGAGCATCTGCTCATTTTTTCAATATTTTTCCCCTTGTCATATGCTTAGACTGATTGAGAAAAAGGAAGCCAACCTTTAGATCATATGGTAAATACAGCCTAAAAAACATTCAGATCTCTGCTGTAAAAGCCATGTTTTTTTCCCTCAATGAAGTTTGGCACCTCATGTCCTCTATTGAGGAAAGAGGCAGACTTGAAGTCTTTAATTCTACTTTGTTCGATGTAACAAAATTTGATTTTTCAAGCAACTAATAACGTAACAAATAATCATATTCATACTATGGCAGGCAAGTGGACATGAGGAAAATAGATATAGAAGACTGGTAATCACTTGGAAGAATCAAGAAGATGGAAGATATCTTATTTATTTAAAAAAATGGCTGCCCAACTCAAATAGTGCAACTCTGAGCATTGTACAACAACAACAAAAGATCCAAAATAAAAGCAAGCAATCAATAATAGGTGACCTGATGTATAACATACATAACAGAAGTTTAAATTCCAGAAGGAATGGCTCCCTTGCAGGGGATATATCACTGAGCAAGCCAGATTTAGACATTTCAAATATGGTTTTTAAGAAATAAAAACTTGACAGATTTATTTAAAATATCAGATGACAGTATTTAAAGAAATATAAGTAACAACCGCCAATATTTCAAGAAAAGGACAAATACTAAAATAGAGATTAGTGTCTAGGGACAATGAAAAGGAAAGAAAAACTCACTTTCTGAGAGGTCCTATTTCATTTTTTTAATGTTGTATTTTTTTCAACATTTGTTTTGGTATTTCACTTTGCTGTATTTCTACTAATTATTGCTATCAGCTTGGAGATTATAAGTGACCACATATTCATAGCAAAGTTTCATATTAAAATCCTCATCCTCATCCTAGCTTGTACTCATATCTCTTTTCCAGTGGTAAATCTATTCATCTGGATCCAAAACTGTTTTGTATTTGAAATACTCACCTCCCATTGGTTACCGTTCCGGCGGGAGATCCATCCCCTGCCATTGGCTGGAGAGGCGTGGGCAGCCTTTAAAAGAGAGGCTGCCGCGGCTCCTAAACTGAGTCCGATCTGAAACAAACAAGAAGAGCTGAAATCACTTGAGTGTGTGCCTCATTTCTCCCGCCACCTAAACACTGGCGACGAAGTGGGATCGAGACAGCACTAATTAAGTGAGTGCGATAGCGGCGGAGATCGAGCGGCACGATGTCCGGGAACAATACACCGCCCGAACAATTCAACCCGGCGAAGGAGGAGTGGCAGTCATACGTGGACCGATTCCTCATGTTCCTGGAGAGTAGCGACCTGAGCGGCATATCGGAACATCGGAAGAGAGCGGTTTTCCTGACCCATTGCGGCCCGACTGTATTCCGCATGGTGAAAGCATTAGCGTCTCCAACCGATGTCAAGACCTTAACCTGGCCCGAACTGGATAAAATCCTGTGAGCACACTATGCACCAACGGTCTCTTGCCTGATTAAGCGCCACAAATTCTATCTCCGGAATCAGAAAGAAGATGAAACTATCGCCGATTTCGTGGCAGCGTTAAGAGACATCGGCGGTGAATGCGAGTTCCTGAACTTCGACGAAGCCCTAAGGGACCGCATAGTTCTAGGGCTAAAAGATCCAATACTACAGAGCCGATTATTAAACCGGCCCAAAATAACAGTGAAGGAAGCCATGGAAGAAGCCACCGCAGCCGAAGCCACCCAAAAATCAGCGGCAAAAATGAAAAAGATTAACAAATCTGCGAACTATAACACCAGAGAATCACCCAAACCAGAGGGGGACCGAGAGAAGACCACAACACATCACGAAGACCTTGAAACAGAGACCAGTAGCGAGGAGGAGGATGTGTGCCACCTGAAGGCAGGGAGAGACAAAAAAGAGCGGGCAAACAGAAGGTTCGAATTTGAATGCAACCGCTGTCCAGGAAATCACCCCCGGTCAGAATGCCGTTTCATCGACGCGATATGCCGGAAATGCGAGAAGAAAGGGCACATCGCAAGAGTATGCAGATCCAGGTCGAACTATAGCCCGAGGCGGAAAGGAAGCCCTCCCCCAAGAGAAAGAGAAAGAGAAAGAGAGAAAGAGAGGAAGACGAGCAGCCGTTGGAGCCTGGAGGGAAGACAAAGGCGATACAAAGAATCAAATTACAGAAAAGAGGAAACACACCAAACGGTCATAATTGGACATTCAAATTCAAAAAATGTGAGGAAAGTCCACATTCAAGTAAGAATTGAGGAACAAGACTGTGAAATGGAGGTGGACTCGGGATCATTTCTCTCTATGGTCTCATGGACCACTATAAAAAATTTGATACCAGATATCCAACGAAGCAAACTGGAAACGCAAAATTTAACACTAAAAGACTACCAAGGTAACAGAATCCCTGTCGTTGGCGTCGGACATTTCCAGGTCACTTTCAAAAACCACACCGAAATCCTACCACTAACAATAGTTGACCGGGACAGACCCAGCCTTCTGGGATTGGAATGGTTCGAACCGCTGGGAATTGGGATGACCGGCGTCAACCACATCTCAGACGCAGACTGGGAGGCAGATCTCATCAAGGAATTCCAGGACTTGTTCAGCGACGAATTAGGCAAGTACCGGGGTAACCCTATTTCTTTTAACCTAGACCCTAAAGTAGCCCCAATTAGACTGAAAGCAAGGCGTGTGCCCTTCGCCTTAAAACCAAAAATCGAGGAACAATTAGATAAATTAATTAAGCAAGGAGTCCTCGAACCAGTTGACCACGCCAAATGGGAGACCCCCATAGTCACCCCTATTAAAGCGGATGGGTCGATTCGTATCTGCGGGGACTACAAGGCGACTCTTAACCATGCGCTTCAGCAAAGTGTTTACCCCGTTCCAGTCGTCCAACATTTACTGCACTCCATAAAAGGCGGAAAAATCTTCGCTAAACTCGATTTGGCCCAGGCATACCAACAACTGCCTGTAGACTCGAAAACAGCAGAAGCCCAAACAATCGTCACACACCAGGGCGCTTTTAAATGTAACCGCCTCCAATTTGGCGTTAGTGTGGCACCAGGCATTTTTCAATGCTTAATGGAACGTTTCCTCCACGGAATACCGGGAGTCATTCCATACTTTGATGATGTCCTGATCGCGGCTAAAAATAAGGTGCAACTGCGAGACCGTCTAAGACAAGTTCTCACCAAATTCACTGAAACCAGCCTCAAAGTTAAAAAAGACAAATGCACATTGATCACAGATAGAATCGAATTCCTAGGATACCTAATTGATGGCGACGGCATTCACCCTACAGAAGGAAAAATCCACGCAATCAAAGATGCCCCCACTCCGACTAACAAGGGAGAACTACAAGCCTTCTTAGAATTAATAAACTTTTATCATGTTTTTCTACCGCAGAAAGCCACGGTTGCGGAACCTTTACATAGACTCCTGGACAAAGACAATGTTTGGAAGTGGGGCAGTCAGGAGGAAACAGCTTTTAAAAAAATAAAGGACCTCATTACTTCAACAAAGGTACTAATACAATATAACGAGACTTTACCATTAATATTGACTTGCGATGCATCGCCTTTTGGGGTCGGAGCTGTTCTGAGCCACCTCTTACCAGATGGCAGAGAGGCTCCAATTGCATTCTATTCGAAAACATTGTCCAAAAGCCAACGAAATTATAGTCAACTGGACAAGGAAGCACTGGCCATCATATCAGGCATTAAACAGTTCCATGAATACCTCTATGGTCGCCTGTTTTCTGTTATCACCGATCATAAACCCTTATTGGGAATCCTGGCTGGAAACAAAGCGACCCCTAACATATTGTCATCCAGAATGACTAGATGGTCGGAATTTCTTGCTGCTTATAACTATACTTTGTCTTACCGACCCGGTCCGTCTATCACGCACGCCGATGCATTAAGCCGTTGCCCATTGCCGGACATTGACCCTGACCCGAACCCCAGCATATCCACTCTGCTGATTGAAGCTCTACCCAACCTTCCAATGACAGCAGCAGACATCGCTCACGAAACCGCCAATGACCACCTACTGCACAAAGTGGTTGCTTGGATTGCCAAGGGGTGGCCAGTTTCTGACTTACAAGACTTATACAAACCCTTTAAACAGAGACAAACGGAACTTTCCGTACTTAAAGGTTGCATACTTTGGGGGGATCGGGTGGTTATTCCACCGAGACTGAGGGACTCGATTTTGGGACTATTGCATGAAGGACACCCCGGGGTAGTTAAAATGAAAAGTTTAGCCAGAAGCTATGTCTCGTGGCCTGGGCTTGACAAGGACATTGTAAATTGGGTTGCGGGTTGCCAGCCATGCCAAGAATCCCGACCCTCACCCCCGCAAGCACCAATCGCTGAGTGGGAACTGCCCAGGGGCCCATGGTCGAGAGTTCACATAGACTTCGCGGGTCCAACGAGGGGTTATACGTTTCTAATCCTGGTAGACGCTTACTCGAACTGGCTAGAAGTCAGCCTCATGCAGTCTACCTCCTCCGAAGCTGTCATTCGACAGCTCAGGAGATGGTTTGCCACACACGGCTTACCAGATGTACTAGTCTCGGACAACGGCCCTCAATTCACAGCTACAGAATTTGAGGGTTATTTAGCCAGCCTGGGCATACGGCATGCCCTAACCGCGCCGGCCCACTCGGCAGCAAACGGACGAGCCGAACGCATGGTTCGGTTCACCAAAGAAACACTCCACAAGTTAGGCCAAGGCCCTATACAAGCACGCATCGATAAACTATTATCTATACAACACACCACACCCAGCACCACCACGAACAAAACCCCGGCCGAATTACTCATGGGGAGAAAATTACGCTCCCCTTTGGACCGGCTACACCCCACATACTCCACAGACAAACCACTAGACTCTTCTAGCAGACTCCGCACATTTCAAGTAGGAGACTTAGTTTACGCAAAAAATTTGGTGGGACATCCCCTATGGGTGCCAGCCACCATCACCCATCTCACAGGCCCACGGTCGTACCGACTTACCACTTCTGACAACAGAAGCTGGAAGCGGCACATCGACCAACTACGATCCCGCACCCTTACCAGACCATACGAACACCCTGGGGGGGAAGGGAATCAACCAAGAACCCAAGAAACAGCATACCCACACTCACCAAACAACCAAGAAATAGCATACCCACAACCACCAAACAATCAAGGAACAACAGACCCACAAACAAATAACGACGACCTAACCTCCATACACACACCCTCAACACTAGCTCCGGTCGAGTTTCGCAGCTACGCACCTGAGCCGGAGGAACTCCCCGACGAGACACCAAACGCGGCCGATGATAATCCAGTCCAGGAAGGGAGCGGCCTCGCCATCTCAACAAATCGAGCCAAGCCCATTAGGAGTGGCCCGGCCGGCTCAACCTTCCAGAAGCTTCCCCGGCCAGGGACAGGAGGACCAACAGGTCCATCTGCACCGGCCGTCAGCGATGAAGTGAGTGAGCTGCACAGGTCCAGTCGGACCCACAGGGGCCCCGCCTATCTACGTGATTACGTAACATAGGCGGAGCTCCTGATTGGTCGGACTGAACCAAGAGGGGAGGGGTGTTTTGTATTTGAAATACTCACCTCCCATTGGTTACCGTTCCGGCGGGAGATCCATCCCCTGCCATTGGCTGGCGAGGCGCGGGCAGCCTTTAAAAGAGAGGCTGCCGTGGCTCCTGAACTGAGTCCGATCTGAAACAAACAAGAAGAGCTGAAATCACTTGAGTGTGTGCCTCGTTTCTCCCGCCGCCTAAACAAAAACCATGGAGCCATTGGCAAGCTTTTAAAGTTCTCCTAAAGGCCAACAGGGTTAAACCCAACCACATACTGGGGGTGAAGGACAAAAAAATTCCAAAGGCAGGCACCATGATGGGACATGGTTTTGAGATCATTCAAACTGCTGTGGAGGAGAAATTAATTTACTTTTATTTAACTGGAGCATGCACACCAAATCCTGCATGGGAGTTAAGAGGATATCTTTGCATAACAAAATCATGGGCATAAATAGAGTGTGTGCTGTGTATTCAGAGCCTGTGGAGCTCATTTTCATACTTGCATGCCCAAGAGCAGTGAGATGACTTTGAAAAAAATATATCTTCGTGTCAGTCATTCGAGGCCAGGTGAGGAAATAAACGCTGCAGGAAATATTAGAAATCTACTTTATTGATGTAAGGTATAATAATAGAATCTTGAAAGCCTGACAGTGTTTCCCCTTCTTTCCCTCATATATCAAAGAGAGTCAAGGCAATCTTAAATTTCTTTCTCACTCTTCTTGTTTCTCCAGACTGAGCTCATGTTTTGCTGATGGACTCCACATATCTTCTCTAAGGTCGTCTCTGTGCTCCCCTACAGCAAGCAACCTACCACTGCCAAATGGTTGTCCTTAGTTGTACATTAAAGGTGGACAAACTGAGCCCTCCTAACTTCCCCTCTTTGGTTGTGACCTTTGGTGTCTAAAACCACAATTGCTATACATCGTCAGCACATTTCTCCACTCAAGGAAGGCAGGCAACACATAAACATGTAGCGTTAGCCATAAAATAGAATGATTAGCATTGAAAATCCAAAGAAGTCATTCACAAAAATATGGGATGGGGGGAGAGATAGAAAATCTTTCCTCAAGAGTATTTTGTACTGTTGTCTTACTCATTATAGCCCTCTGGCTCTCTTCAAAATGTAAAGTGTGATATTCAGCCAATACATATTGCTTTTCCATTATTTTAAGGTGAGAGATAATTTGGTACATTTATAAAATTAATAATTCTGTGTCTACGGGTTTGCTTTTAATGCCATAACACATAGCTACATTGTGTTGTGTAACATTTACAGAACACGGGGAGGAAAAGGTCTTTAAAAGCACTTAGTCTGGATGATCGACTAAGCTGTTATATACCTTGTTTTTGTTGTAAACCTTATGTGGGAAAAATGGAAAGACATTAAAAGCTACAAGTAACAATTGGCTATTTGGCCCCAGTTCAGAGCATCATGCTGAAAATGTGGTGCCCTTCCACATCTTGGAGGTTAAAATTATTCTCTATAAAAGAACAATTCCACAACTGCAGTTCATAACGCTGCAAAGCTGAGTCAAGATTCATCCGCCCATTGCAAGGTTGATTAAAAAATCCCACCACAAATGTGAAAGTGAGTGTGCAACTACTCAGGTTGTGATCCTTACAGCTCAAAGCAACACAAGTAATACTTTCCCCTCTCAGGAGAACAAGATTCTTTCTTGGTTCTTATGGCCTGGCTTACCAACTGTATATCAATTTTGATTTCTGTCTTATGCTCACAGTTAAAGTGTTTTGCCAGGTTTGAGCTAAGATATAAGGGGTAGGGGAAAAATAAATAACCCTTTACAAAACACTTCCTCTACCCACCCCCTTAAAATAACACAATGTAATAATTCTGCTCAGATCAAAAGAAGCCAAAATATTTCATCATACTGATGACATGAGCAGCTAATTTATCTTAGTCATCTATTTTATAGCCACATCTTACTGTACATATAGGACTCCAACATTAGTGCAGAGACCACATAATCCCTGAAACACAAACCCAACAAGAAACCACTTTCTTTTTAGGAGGGGAAAAATATTCCAGAGCAAATGACCAACTGTCTGCAAAGATTATAAATCCGTCCATTCCCCACGATTCTGTCAGAGCTGAAGAAGTTTCTTGGATGAGAAGTGAAACGTCTTCAAAAGAAAAGAAAAAAAACAATTAAGTCCAGTTGCTCCTGAAAAAGCATCTTTGGGATTCCAGAGCAGTGACATCCCATAGCAAAAAAACAGTAATAAATTCTTGTAGATAATAGCAATAGCACTTAGACTTATATATTGCTTTTTAGTGCTTTTACAGCCCTCTCTAAGCAGTTTACAGAGTCAGCCTATTGCCTTCAACAATCTGGGTCCTCATTTTATCCACCTCGGAAGGATGGAAGGCTGAGTCAACCTCGATTCGAACTGCCAAATTGCAGGCTGTCAGCATTCCAACCAAACTCTCCATCGCAATTCAGCACTCAGAGACAAAGTCCATCCAAGTAAGAATTTATTAGAGAAGTCATATTGGCACATCTGGGGGAAACCTAAATCTGAATTCCTGCATTTTCCCCTGTGTTTTGTATTCAAATACTTACCCGCGATTGGTTGCTCCTTTCGGCGGGAAGTTTGTATCCCTGTCATTGGCTGGCGAGCCGCAAGCAGCCTATATAAGAATGGCTGCCGCGGCTCCGAAGCCATTGCATTCCTGGAATTAAACAAAAAGAGCTAGTCAATTGAATGTGTGCGCCTCGTTCTTCTTCCGCCAGAACACCCTGCTACCCTAAAACTCATATCCAGCCCCTTACTGGTGGCCCTCAAGTCACACTCTCCAGTCCACCTCCATTTTGAATTCCTGCCAAGTCCAGTCACTCCCCTCCAAACTCCAGCGACTCAACCTTGAGCTCTGGCGAAAGAATGTTGTTGTGGCTATCCTCCCTTCTCACTTTACTCTCTTTCCCACAATTACCCATCCTCTCTTGTGGCAGCCCCAAATCTGATTCAAGATAGATCTGGGACTGACAAAGGCAGCTGGCAGTCAGCAGAAGTAGCCTGCAGTACTGCACTCTAACCACTGCCACTGAACAAGACCATTGGCTTAAAAGTGGGTAAAAGAATCCATATTAGAATTTAATAGTCCTCCCTCAACAGAGGGGGAGGAATAAGATATCACCTATAGTATCTCCAGTCTACAATGTAACCCTTACAGCAGCTCAAAGAAAGTTCCACACCCATTTACATTCCAATAAAGGTGGCCTCCAGGGCAGAGATAAATCTCTAAGTGGCCTCAATAGCTTTCAGAGAGTGCTAACAACCAAATGACTGCAAAGAAATACAGTTCTTCCATCTACAACCCCTCCATCCTATCTGAACCTATCCTTCTACCCCCCACCATCAGAACTGATGAAGTTTCTTGGATGAGAAGCAAAGTGTTTTCTTTTTCTTCCTCAAGAAAAAAAAAAACAATCCAGTTGCCTTTTGAAAAAAGCACCTTTGATAGCTATGATCCAGATGCCTAAGAATCTCCACAGGCATTTAGTTCAATGTCCCTTATTTTTGCATGGGAAATATGCATCTACTAATATTGAGCTGAGTGCTTGTAGTGCCAATCACTTGAATTTTAAGGATAAGTCATTATGCCATTTCTTAACAGCTTATCAAATGAAAGAAAAAGCTTACACATTTAGATGAGATTCTTACAGAAATAAAAAAAAATGTTTCTCAGTACGGGAGTTTGTAGTGCTCCTCATCAAAAGACACTCTACATTTCTTTATTTTTGGAAAGAAAATAAGACAGAAGAATTGATGAAAAAAGCCAAGAAAATTTCAATTCCCTGTAAAACCTGTGCTTGTAGCAGAGTGAGTGTGCTGTTAAAAGTTCAGCCATGTCTTCTCTCCATTACTTAACCTGGAATGTATTTAGGAAGAGGGAGGTGATGTGATAGACTACAATAAAGTTCCCAGGAAGAAGGAAGAGCATTCCAAGGAAGGAAATGAGACAAGGGCCTATATCAGGGGTGTCAAACTCGACTTCACTGAGGGTCGCATCAGGGTTGTGTTTGACCTCGGAGGGTGGGGGTGAGCGTGGTAGGGGTGGGTGTGGCCAGGGTGGATGTGGCCAGCTCAATATCACTCATTTCGGGGTCACCTGTGGTGGCCAAGTGCTAAGGCAGGATTTCCCTCAGACCCTCCCTCACTCTCATTATAATCTCCTTCCTTCCTTCCTTCCTTCCTTCCTTCCTTCCTTCCTTCCTTCCTTCCTTCCTTCCTTCCTTTTCTTCTTTTACTTCCCTCTTCATTCTCCTTCCTTCCTTCTTCTCTTTCCTTATTTTTCCTTCCTTGCTCTCTTCTAAGCTTTGTTTTTGCTGGCAGAGGCACTGCAGGGCAATACTTTGTTGTTTCCAGGGTGGCCCAATGGCCTTTAGTTTGACACCCCTAGACTACACTGTCCAAAGCTACATAGGAGAAAGAGCAAGAGATTTAGGATAGCCACACCCTAGAATTTCCCAAGGTATAAGGGTATTAGAGTTAGAATAGCATAGATTTAGTCTGGAAAGATTCTGTCTATTTGATGTGAGCAAATAAAGAACTGGACTTTGGCTGGATTGTGTCACATTCTTCTTGGGCTAGGCTTGACACTAGTAGATCAGATCTTCTAGGATCAGATCTTTAATTTACATGCTGAAACTTTGGGATTCCCTATACACTTGAAGACATGTCTTCATGTTGGCTGTTTGTGATTCTTGATGTAACCTGATAATTCATAACCTTTCATTTCAAATGCTGTGCCTTGACTGATGTATTGTCTGTTTAATTAATTCAGGCATTTTTAACCAGCTCTGAAGCAGCAGGATTTTAACATGGTGATTCTACATGGATAGCTAATAAATATTAACCACTGGAGCCAGAAAAAAAAATAAAAATAAAGCAACAGTAGTACCAGCCAAACATATTGGGTGGTCAGATGATCATTCTAATAAGAAATGAGGCTGAAAGGTTGAGCTAGGCATTCATGACAAAAACTCTCATATAATTTCAGTGGT
Source organism: Bungarus multicinctus (assembly GCA_023653725.1). Lineage (NCBI taxonomy): Eukaryota > Metazoa > Chordata > Lepidosauria > Squamata > Elapidae > Bungarus > Bungarus multicinctus. The sequence goes on from CM042837.1 coordinate 7,965,801, forward strand.
TTTAAAACTATGCAGACAATGGAAATTCAGATGGTACAGCTATATTTATTGAAATACTTTCATTATTTTTATTTTTAAGAGGTCATTCTACTTATAGTAAAGGTGATACCAAGACAGATTAAGTTCCCACATCACAGTGTGGGTTAACAAGAGCTAGAGGCAATTCACCATTTATGTTGTGAGAATTAGCATTTCTACTTGCCTTATCTATTCACTAATTGGTATAATGATCTTTATTTCATTAGGCAAATGTCAGCATGTTTGAATATATATCGAGTATTGGAATGCATCTGATCTATTTCAGATGACCCAGTTATATTCCATTTATTTAGTGTTCAGGACCTAACTGGTATGAATGATTCTCTACCACTCACTCAATCAAACATTGTCTATAAAACTATATAATTATAAATATATGAGAATTTTGCTCTTGGTACAAGCAAAATCAGAGTGGAGTTTACGGTCATTTAGTGAATGCCTATGAATTAACACAAAGAAATGAACATTAGCCTATTAGAGAATGTAAACTTGGTGTAGTAATTTTCATAGAGTTTGTATTGTGCTTTTCTAAAGAAATAATAGTTCTAATGTATAATCAGAATTATTTTTTAATAAATTTGGCTGAAGTTATAGTACACTGAAAAATGTTCCAGTTGTATTAGCTATCCCTCAACTCCCAGCCATCTCAGCTCACGAGCTGACTGCAGAAATCTTAGTTCTTACAATTTACTCAGAAGGACCAACTGACTAGAGTGCAGGTGGATCTCTCCTTTATCCAAAGAAGTTTGGCTGATCAAGAATCACTGTCTGACTACTGATCTTATCACAATATGCTCTCTATTCCTTCAGAGATGTCTAGCTCATCATGAATCCTCACTGGAAGTTGATGCAAACTTTCCAAATGTCTGTTCTTTCTCTCCAGGTCAGGAATTTTTACAAATGTAACAATCATGTTTGTATATAACTTTCTATAATCTTTCATTGCAGATGTATTTTAAGGTATTTGGTTTTTAAATAAGCTAGTTCATTTAGTATGCACCTCCACTTGAAAACAACATTAATCTTCCTTCTGAATTATTAGCAGAATGCATTGATATTTCTATGGTGGTATGAGTAAAATAAGAATGAATGAACAGTTGGAATGAACAGTACAGCATGGACTGGAGATAGCAGTTCCATACCATATGGTTTCAGTCAGCATTAAAAAAAAACATGTACAAGGAAAAACAATTATTGCTATAGAATCTGTTAACTCTTCTTATTAAACAATGAGGGAAGAGAAGGGAAGAATATTACTAGCCTCCCATTCAATGCACTTGTTCACTAAGGAAACTGCTCCATATGTTTAATCAAAAAGAAATCAAATTACTTTAATTTCCTTAATCCAAAACTAAGAGAATAAACTATATGTTTAATTATAAACTTTCTACCTTAGACAGCTATAACTAATGAGTCAAAAAACTGTGCAATATGCTTTGAGCAATTCAACATTACTCCAGAGATACATATATGCCTCTAGTGGCTGAGTGCTAGTCACTTCTTATAGTATTAGGAACAGAAATACCTACCTGAAGCATTAATCACTACATTCTTCAGCACAAAGGGGCATTTACTTAGGTACAGCAGGTATGCATAGAATAAAATTATGCACATGGCATGATTTTAATAAGGATTTCATTTTAATAAATCTTATGCCTGAAGCAGGTAAGATATATAACGGTTTCTCTTCCTCTCCCTCCCTCCCTCCCTCCCTCCCCCCCTCTCTCTTTCAATTTTTTTTGGGGGGGAAGCTGTTCATCAAATGGAACTAAATTGGTTATGGGTTAGCAAACTGCTTTTTTTTCTTTTGCAGAATCAAACTCAAAATCAATTGTGAAAATAATGTTTTTGTATTCATATGTCATAATAAACTACATATGTATGGCATGAATTATTGAATTATTATTATTAATTCAATTTGTATAGCCACAAAAGGTGGTATTCAGCAGGTTCTGGAGAACTGGTAGTGGAAATTTTGAGTAGTTCGGAGAACCGGCAAATACCACCTCTGACTGGAGATTTTACAGTAACCTTCCCATGCTACGCCCACCAAGCCAAGCCTACAGAACCAGTAGCAAAAAAAAAATTGAATCCCACCACTGATAGCCACCCATCTTATATAAGCAACTTTGGGTAGATCACAATGGGCAATTAATTGTTATTTCTTCAAGAAAAAAGTGCTGTTTCAAAGGACTGCCTTCCTTGGTCCCACATGATGACAGCATTTAATGAAGAAGACCTGGGGCACACCTGCTCTGCTCCAAAAATGTTTCCTTAGGTCATATGCCATAAAGGTGTTTATAGATAACAATCAATACCTTGAATTACATCTGGAACCAACTGCCAGCCAATGCAGATGTAGAGGTGGATATCATCAGCATATTGATGGTACCAAACTCTGAACTGATCGATGATGTCATCCAATAGTTTTATTGAAGAGAGCTTCAAGGTTTCAAATAAGAGGCTGTGAGTGCAATTTTCCCTTCCCATCAACACCAGCAATAACTGAGGAAGGAAGTAATGCACTGTAACATAATGTCTCCCACTCTCAATCCCTATCACCAGTCTGGTATCAATGGTAAATGGCATCAAAAATCACTGAGAAATAGCAATAGCACTAAGATTTATACCCCACTTCACAGTGTTTTTACAGCCCTCTTTAAGCAGTTTACAGAATCAGTATATTGCTCCCAATAATCTGTATCCTCATTTTACCAACCTTGGAAGAATGAAAGGCTGAGTCAACCTTGAGCCTGGTGAGATTTGATTTGCCAAATTGCAGGCAGCCGGCAGTTAGCAGAAGTAGCCTGCAGTACTGCACTCTAGCCACTGCACCACGGGGGCTCTATAGATGATGGAGATGACAGAGATGATGGAGCACAAGGATGAATTGAACCAGCTGCATCCCAGTTCTACCAAAGATGATTGACAAGCATGTCAAATGCTTTTTCCTAATATATCTTGATATGAAACAGGTCCATAACCCTTTTCTCTTTTCTGTTGTGTTTCATTTAATAAATAAAAGCAAAAAATAAACAAACAAAAAACAGCCACATTTCCCAAGTATGGGCACAAACATCTGGAAGATCACTACATAGTAGCAATGCCATACAAATATCTTTGGTAAAAACAAAACAAAACAAACAAAAAGTAGTTCTTCTTAGACCAGAGCAAGTTAAAGAAATAAAATAAAAATTAAATTAATACATCAGTATCAAGACTGAATGTAGCAGAAATAATTATTAAAACCTCTATATAATATTACTATCAAACAACACTTGGACTTACTCCATTTGGGGCAATCTTTTATAGTTTACTTTACTTTATTGTCACTGCACCTTGTACAACGAAATCAAACACCATCTTCAGTGCACATCATGACCATGACCATGAAAATAAACACAAACACCCATTGAACCGAAAACCCCCAACACTGCACCAACACTGCACTATACAGCAGAATTCAAAAGAGCTACTGCCCTGGGATAGAAGCTGTTTTTCAGCCTGTTTGTGTTCGTTTTTTTAAATTCTGTACCATCTGCCAGATAGTAATAGTTCAAAACAAAAAAAAAGGGGGGGGGTGCCCGGAATGAAATGGATCTTTGTGAATATTTTGAACTTTCTTAAGGCAATGGGAGCTATAAAGCTCTTCCAAAGAGGGGAGAGGGCAACCAATGATTTTCTGGGCAATGACGTTAACCCTCTGGAATGCTTTCCTACCTGCCACTGTGCAATTGGCAAACCACACAGAGGTTCAGTATGTTAAAATGCTCTCTCTGGTGCAGCGGTAGAAGGTCACCAGCAGTTTTTCATTCAATTGATGTTTTCTGAGAAGTTTCAGGTAGTATAATCTCTGCTGGGCCCTTTTGACCAGTGCTGCAATGTGAGCACCCCAGGTCAGGTCCTCTTTTATGGTAACACTCAGAAACTTAAAACTGGCCTCTTGCTCCACTTGGTCTCCATTGATAAGCAAGGGGTGGATGTCTGATCTGTTCTTTCTATAGTCTACTATAAGCTCCTTGGTCTTATTGGTGTTGAGGACCAAGTTATTGTCTCCACACCATGAAAGCAACCGGTCCACCTCATCTCGATAGGCGGACTCCTCTCTGGCGGAGATGAGTCCTACCACTGTTGTATCATTTGTAATATAGAGATCCTATGCTCCTGATCAGCTAACACAGTAGTTCTCAACCTTCTTAATGCCATGACCCTTTAATACAGTTCCTCATGTTGTGGTGATCCCCAACCATAAAATTATGGCTCAGTTCCCAAGACCATCAAAAATATGTGTTTTCTGATGATCTTAGGCGACCCCTGTGAAAGGGTTGTTCAACCCCCAAAGGTTGAGAACCACTGAGCTAACAGATCATGGTGATAGCCATCCTTAGTCCTGCTTAAATATGGTCTTATAATTGGGAAAATGTACACTATATAATCTGAATGTTTCCATAAAAGGAGATGGCTTTGCAATACATGACCCACTTTCAATTTTCTCCTCACCACATGCTATTCTTCAGGAATGTCAGACAAGAGTAGAAGGGAAACCCTTACACTGGGACAATGAAAAAACTCTTCTGGTATTTTTGGATGTGATATTAAAGAAATAACGGATAGGCATATTATTTTCCGATCTTTCTTTTTTGGTCTCACTGCAATACAGTGGAATGTGGCTGAAATAATTCTAAGGTCAGTATCTTTGGAATGCTGCCTGTTCAGAACCCATTAAGATCAATACATTAAGTGAAAGTTCATAATGCCTTAGGCCACAACTAAGTGATTTCTACCAAGGAGACCAGGATTTATCCTGGAGACCAAAACTATCAAGTTACTTGGTTTGAAAATTAATATAAGTCATTAACACATTCTGCCTGTATTTTTTATTTTTAGTTATTCCCATTCCAGTTTCAACCTGGAGGATTGAAGTTGAATCACATCATGGAATCAGAAATATTTTCCTTAGAAGTTTTGATTAAACAGCCTCTAGCCATTCTATGATTTTATAGGCACACATTTGAAAGACATTTATGATATTTATGTTTGGCCTCAGACACCAGAAATATAATCAGCTCCTTTTGTATAGAAAAATGAAACCTTAAGATAGAAAACACACTCCTTTTAGCTTCTTTTTAAAATATTGAATTTAGGCCTTCCAAATGCCTTTAGGATGGAAAACAACTCTTTTAATTTTTGCTGTGCGTTGACCAAATAAATGTTATTGATTGATAGCTCTGAGATATGCAGAGATCTTAAACCTCTTCAAATAGGAAAGATGCTAAAATAGAATCTTGTGCAATCCTTTTGAAAGTAGTTTCTACAAGACAAGACTGACCTTGTTTGTCAAGCCTTACTTGTGTATGAATATTATTGTATAATATTTTAAACTGGGCCCCCAATGGGAGCGGGCTATCAATCATGCTGAAGGTGGTTTGAAAGAAGACTCCACCTTCCCCATGGCCTTCATGCTCCTTTCTCCTTTTAATCTTTTAATGATAAATGTTTAGTATGACTATGATTGTTATTACTGCTTTATCTTTTCATATTTAATGTTTGTAAGCTGCCCAGAGTTATCTCTAGACAAGATGGGTAGTATATAAATCCAGTAAATAAATAAATGCCAGCTTATTATTACTAAATCAGCTTAAGGGGTGAGGTTCCCATATGTTCCAGAATTGTTCTCTAAAAACAGCTGTTTGAAGGCATATCACATATAGGCTTCCTCTGGGGACTTAAGATTTTTTTCCCCAGCAAACCATTGTAAAACCACAAATAATTATCCTAGATTCAGCAAGTATGTTTTCCTGTGCCCTCCAATTCACTAATTTCCAAAATCAATATCTAGTTGTGCTTACCAGTTAACACTTGATCAGTTGTTGGACAACAGCTAGAGGAGTCAAATCTGTCTCCTTTGATAAGTGTATGGAAAAATAGAGGAAGAAAAATAACAAGAGTTATTTTCAGTATGTGGTTTATGGCTTTGATCAAAACTGCTTCAAAGTGTGCCCACCAGTCAATATTTCATTTCAGCAGCTCAGATGGAATATCGTGCCCTCCTGAGGCTTTCTTATTTTTCAGCTGTAATCTTACTTTAATAATCAGTTGGGCTAACAGGGGACCAATATGGCAGATTCTCCTGGGCTTGTCTGAGAGTTCTAGACTTGCACGTATTCACTAGATTGATAATGAATTTCCATGAAAAGGCAGAGAGAGAGATTTCTGATTTTAACCCAACATCTCTCATATGTTCAGATAACAACATTGTCCTGAATGTTGTTCAAGTGTGAATGTGAGCCACAACAAAAGAAGATTCAGGATCTGGGGGCTTTCATTTTTAATAGTTCAAAACAAACAAACAAATATGTAGTTGTCAGTGGCTTCTCTGTGTGCATTATCTCCTAGAATAGAGTTTCTTTCTATTGAGTTATCTTTTCCTTCTTGTTTCATAAGGTAGGCAAGATGAACTCCAAAGAATGCAGCAAAGTTGGCAGCACAGCAGGAAGGATTGACCACTTGAAAAAGAAGCTAAGATAGAAATTAAATGAATATGAAAAGGGATAAGATAGTCAATAAATACTTAGAAACCCTACAGGAAAATAAAAGCTAAATCAATTGATAGCCAGAGATAGATGATAGATAGAGAGAATAAATCAAGGTGATAGATGATAGATAGATAGATAGATAGATAGATAGATAGATAGATAGATAGATAGATAGATAGATAGATAGAAAGATAGATAAATAGATAGATACGGTAGATACAGTAGATAGATAGATAGATAGATAGATAGATAGATAGATAGATAGATAGATAGATAGATAGACAGACAGACAGACAGACAGACAGACAGACAGACAGACAGACAGACAGACAGACAGACAGACAGACAGACAGACAGACAGACAAAGATGGACAGATAGAGATAGGTAGGTTCTTTCCCTTCCCTCATAGTATAAAATTCTAATATTTCTGGATGCAGCTTTGTTAAGTAATGGTGAATCAGTCATCACATCTTTGAGAAAAGGAACCTTTGAAATTACTAAAAAAAAAAAACTGCTATCACCTTCATGATTACAAACAACCTGTTTCAGATTGTTGCTTGTGTGGTTGCTCCATAATTCCTTGCCATTTTTTGCCATTGAAAATCTGGTGTTATTTCAGCCAATTGAGAACCTGCCTGATGGAGTGATTCTTTTATATTTTGGTGTGTAGTTATTTTTTTGGAGGGGGATGACTGAAATGTTTTAGCTTAATAAATGCTCTATAATAAATTTGCTAGAGGTGAACAAGCAGTAAGAAAAGATTGTGATGGTTAAGATGAAGATTGGTATCTCATTTTATTTTTTCTGCTGGACTAGTTTTCTTTTTTTTTTATTCTATATATGAGGTTTTTTATTTTTATAATAAGCACAGAATTTTATTGTTTTGCAGCATTGCCAATCTGCTGAGATTGAAATTTTCACCTATGCATCTACATAGCCCCAAACAGGTTATAGACTATCTGAGAGCTGATGATGAAATCTTGTTTTAGTTACCTGAAGATTAAAAAAAATGATAAAATTCTGAGAGAAGGAGGAAAAGAAGGAGAACTGATTCCACAAACAGTATCTTTAAAACAAGAAAATTCTGCCTAGCGTCAAATTGTCAAACTTTTTTCTGTTGAGCATCAATCTGAACCACTATTTTATTTCCTGAGTGCATACTAAACAGGGCATCATTTGAAAGATGGAGTTTTGCTTCTGCAAAAGAGCCATTATCTTGTTGTAGCCTGCAAGAAGCTGAAACACTCTAGCCTAAATGGAAAGGAGAACTCAGATTGACATGGGTGAAAAAGTAGATTTTTGCAATGGAGTAGAAAAACAAGGTTAAAGTTGCTTTGAGGGCGAGTGGAGACTCAAAAAGAGTGGTGGCATCTATTTCTGACCTTGAAAAGTGATTGTCAGCCAGATCTCATCATGAGTTTAGCAGTAAGTTCAGATCTGCCTTCTGTTTTACATTGTTTATTCTTCCAGAATGTGGAGAATGTATCAGTCCACTAAGAAGGAAAGTTTCAGAGCTTCATGACATTGCCAGAGAAGAAGAAAGATTAGAAAAGTCCTGGCCTCATTCTTTAGCACCACTGTTTATAGTCTCCTTCTCTTTGCATAAACCCCTTTCAAATCTCATCCATGTTTTATAAGGGCAAGTGGTTAAGGATAATATTTCTCCAAGTTTGCCTTTGCAATATTTATGGCACTATTCTGCCCAGCCCTTCTGAATTTTTCATTTAAATATGATATGGGGAAAACAAATAGAATTGTTGGCTGGAGGAATATTCATCAAAAAAGCAAGAGGACAAGAAGAAAGAGTAAAACTTACTGCTTTACTTGATTGCCACCAAAAGTAATAGCTGCAGACATTAATTCCCAATTCTTCTTTCCCTACAGATCATGGTGAGGCAAGTCATTCTATGTCAAACTTACTTGTGGATTGCCCTGTGAGATGACTCTTCCCTTTGAAATATTTGGAAGCTAACACGCCACATTCCTCAAGTGCCTCATGTGTTAGTCCTTAATGCTGGACAAAGGTTCTAAAAACTTCTTTTTTTGTTTCCTCTCTCTTATATCTTAGATGTGTTTTACATTGTTAATGCTGGCAATCTCACTAGACATTCTCTACAGAGCATTTAAAATATCTCCAACAACAAGAAGTATTTCCTACCTAGCCATTCTTTGCCTATATGGCTTTCTGCCAGATTCTCAACACATGAAGAGGCTCTTTTTTGTGCTGATATAGCTTTATGTCAATTCTTTTGACTTTTGTTTTCTATTTCTGACATTTTAGAACTCTGGCTATTGTGGTGTTGCTGTCTTTACAATAACTAGGTTTCAGGCAATTGGGGAAGAGAGTAAATTGTTCCTAAATAAACACTAATTCAGCATGCCTACATCAAGAATTTTCCACTGGGGATGTTGCTCATGAATAGTAGATAAGCTCTTTACTTTCACTGCTTTTGTTCAGATGCTTTTATATTTTTTTGTATTAGTGTGAAAGACTTTGTGCAGGTTAGATGTTAGATCCCAGGAAAGTCCAAATCCTTTCTTCTCCGTGAAGCTAGCTGAGTAATCATGTGCAAGACCCAGTCTCTCGATCTGGGAGGATATATCACAGTATAGGATGCCTTGTGCTAATATGGGAAAGATGCAGATACAGTTTCATAATTTTGTTTTCTTTACAGAAAAGCTTTCACTACTACCTTTCATTGCAGGAATGCCTTGGAGTCACATGGGAAAATAAAAATGGTGTCAGTGCAAGTGCTTCAAAATGTTTAAAAGGAACTCTTAGATCCATTGCAAAAGAGAAATATGTGTGGATTATCTGCTCCTCAATTAACAAATGAAGAAACAAACAAAAAAGATGTTACCCAATAGATTTTATTTTGATTTGAGCCTTCAAGGCAGGGTTGACTACCAGTGATTTGCCTGGACAAATTGCTGTAGTTTTCTTGGCAAGATTTTTTTGAATGGCTTGGCTTGGCCTTCTTCTTCCTATGGCCAAGAGAGAATGACTGGCACAAGGTCACCATTAGCTTCTTGAATATATTGGAATTAGAGCTCATGGCCTTTTGGTTTCAGACCTAGTACCTTAATCAGTAGACCAAACTGACTCTCAGATGTTGTCTTAGTTGTATGCAAAATAACACAATTTGCATGATTTTTCCATTCATTCCTACTTCCCAGTAACTTCTAGTCAATTCAATGCTTTCTTTAAATGGCAATAAATGTTTTCAATGAATTTGTATGACTTTATTTTTAAAGCCCATCATCACAGTTATTTTTCTTTGAATCATTCATGACTGCCTATTCACCAGTTTTGAGCATCCATGGTGGTCTTATATCTTCCTAAGAGGTATCAGGAACAAAGCCACAAATTTGTTCCTGGATTTTGCTTTGTACTTTCATCCTGAAGATAAAAGTGGGACAATAATCAAGATTGTTTTTTCATGGCCCAATCTGATTTGTTAAAATTAGATAATTGCAAGCATTCACCCTTCTATAAAGAGATTTAAGAAAGATTCCTCCATTAACTATGTAATTGAAATATAATTTGTTCTGTTATTGCATTCAAAAACATGATTATATCCTTGTTCCCTGGATGAGCAAGATGTGAATATGGTTTTTGTCTGCTTTAGGCTGTCCACAATTGCTGAAATTACTATGTGTTTCAGATAAGATGGGGGAAGAGAATGAAGACTGCTATATGGTGCTTGATGATTTATTTGTGCTTTTCTTGTGATTAAAAATGCTAAAGCCATATGGGCAAGTAAAAAAATAGGAAGGAAAAGGATGGGAGCTGAATTTCACAACATGTAATTTTCAGTGTAAAAATTCACAGGTGCAATCCCTGGCATTTTCAGATAGGTTGAGAAAAAAGGCTGCTGTCCCAAAACTTGGAAAGATGTTTCTTCTTGGTTAGGATTATCAGATATTTGACTGGGCAAAAGAAGGTAAATAGGGGCATCCATGCCCAAATTTATTGGCATCCATGAGAAACATTACAGTGAATAACAGGAGGAGGAGGAGAAGGAAGAGGAGAAGGAGGAGGGGGAGAAGGAAGAGGGGGAGGAAGGGGAGGGGAGAGAGGGGGAGGAGGAGGAAGAAGAAGAAGAGGAGGAGATGATGATGATGATGATGATTATAGTGGTACTTAGGCCTACATGTAAATAAAATTACTTTTTCCAACATCAGAAAGACTTGCCTGCCACAGCCAATACTTATTAAAAAGATGCCCAGCTATCTGCTGAATGAAATAATGCTTAGAATACTGAAAGCACTTAGGATAAAGAAAAAAAGGGAGAAAGGAACTCCTGAATGCCTAAACCTTGGATTTATTGTCAATAAAAAACTTTATTCATTTGGAATTTATGAAGATCTACTCTATTCATCCTGCTATTGACCAAACAACATAGAGAAGGTAGAACTCTTGGATTTTAGGCTCTGCTTGCCTATGTGATGGTGTTTGTTAATCTGTTTTCTGATCAATGGATTCCTCACACCTTTCACCATGCGAGATCTGGTTGCTTGTGGCATCTTCTCAAAATCCATTCTGAATCCCAAGACTGTTGACACTAATCCTTTGGCTTCAAATGACCTTTAATGCATTTTTCCTCACAAGGGTATGTCTCTCTTGTTGGTGATAGAAAAAGATTGCTGTTGAAAAAATCTGGACCTCCGGATAGAAATTTCTATGGGATTTAGCTACATGAGGTAAGTTATAGACTGGGACAGCCAGGAGATTTACACACGCTCTTTGCCCATGATAATTAGATAAGATCAGAACTTGTAAAAGGAAGATTTTTGATGGTTTCTTGATTTACATGTAACTTTTCTGTCCTGAAAGTTACGAAATAGTGAAACCCTTAGGACCGAATCTGATCGGATGTAACAAAAATGTATTTTTTAAAAAATCAACAAATCATGGAAAGAAATAAAACAAGATCTCAAAAAGTGGAAAAAAGTAAAACTCTCTGGCTTGGGACTCATTGCAACAATAAAAACAAATATAATATCTAAGATGAACTTTGTATATCAACTGGCACCAATCCCAATTTCAAATAAACATTTGCAGGACTGGCAAAGAACAATTAACAGATTCATATGGAAGAGGAAAAAAAACCTGATAGTAAGATCCAGTAAACAAGAGACAGGGCTGCTTTTCCTAATCTTGAATTATACTCTCAAGCAAGTCATCAACTAAAAAAACCTGGTTTAACTAATGGATTCCATTGCTACTTATAATATACAGAAACATAAGAAAGAAAATAACCTGAAAGTATACAAATCAAATGGAATCTTCTGAGAAAAAGAATAAGTCCAGTGATTTCACCCGTAGCATCACAGTTAAATGCTTTTTATTTCAAGGATAGTAAGAGCAAGAAAGATTTGATCATGTACGTCAATAAGGCATATTCAGATTCAGAAAAATATTAAGTTTCTGCTCAATGAAGTCAGGAATTTACCATGGTTAAAGTACCTGCAAATCATTGGATCAAGGAAAAGTCATCTCACTGTTATTGATCCAATGATTTGCCAGCACTTTAACCATGATAAATTCCTGACTTCATTGAGCAGAAATTTAACTCTTAAACCCTCTTAGATATTTTGGAATACACAGACACACATTTCTTATTTACTATATATTAATTTTATTTTAATTAACTGTGATCTCTGTATTCTACCTGCTGGTCTTTGACCCATAAAGATTTGATTGGTTGATTGAAAACGTAATGTTAGGAAAGAAGACAGGACTTTGAGAAAAGTGACATAATTTAAAATACTAATAGAGAATCAAGGCATTGGTAGTTAACTATACAATGACCTAAAGAACAAATCAAATCCAAAACATGGTCAAAAAGGATGTAGAAATTCAAAGAATTACAAAAAAGCAATGAGAATAAAATTCTTTCCAAACTACAATTTGAGGGGAAATGGGTACAAAATGTTTTATAGATGGTATATAATCACATCAGTGATGTTGGAAAAGCCATAATAAAGAAGGCACATTATATTATAAGTGATGGTCATGTAAAAAATTCCAAAATGATTGGAAAGAAATAACCCAAAATTTGGAAAAATCTTAAAAATAAAATTTCCAGTTGAAACTATTAAGATTTTTTCTTAGGAATAATTCCAGAGAGAATTAATAATGATGATGACAACCCATTAAGATACATGTTGTCAACAACAACCATTACTTTGGCACAACATTGGAAAAGTGAAACATTCCCAATACAAGACTGGGAGACCAAATCTTAAGAATACACAGTGATGACAAAATTGATTGTATGTATTCATAACATAAATTTAAGTAATTCAAAGAGGAATGGCTTTCTTCCAATCCTGCACATTCACATTTGGAATGCATTTTCTAATGCAAAATATTGAAGATAGTCTACACCCCCACCACCCCCCAAATTCTCTAAAATTCAAAGAAAAGTATAAATTCTAAAGTAGTAGTTAATGGGAACATGAAAGGGAAGGAGAAAATATGCATTCAAAACAACCCCCTTATGATGTTTTTATCATTTTTTTAAAATATTGCTTTTACTATTTTACTCTTTTTAATCTATATTCTTTATTCTTTTTAATCAGCTTAAAGAACATAAAGTTATAATAAAGTTTTTCTTCAATCACAAGATCAGGCCTGAGTCACATAATTTGGGTTTATTAATTGATTACCATTCAGCTGTCATTTGCAATACTTACTTGGGGTCATCTACAAAGGTGAAAGCATGATATAAAAAAGAAGGAATGTCAGCCTGGAGTATAAAAGTTCTATACACTAAATATTCAAAGCCTTTTCACTAATGCTAAAATTGTAGGTTATTTAACAAGATGAGCATGGATATTTTTAATGTGTGTGAGTTTTTTTTTAATATGAGCATTTGCTCCTTCATACACTTTTCATTCTGCTTGCATTCATTTAACCTGGCCCCAAGAGATTAATTTCTTTTTCATTATCATTGTAGCAGTGACCTGCAATAAATGCTGAGTTACAGCTTGATTTATCGGAAGCTGCCATGGCTATTTACCATATTGAGCAATAATCTTCATTCTTCCCTCAGTGGAGGGGGGAAAAAGAGCTACCTTAAGATCTTTGCAGGAAATATAAAAATAGAATGTCTGTTCACAATAGGGGTACACATTTTTTCTTCAATTGAGTGTTGCACCAGCTTTTCCTCTGCATATTGGAGGTCATGCAAAACCAGATAACTAAGTAGTCTCCTCTCTTTCCTTTTCTCCTTTCCCTTCCAATTCCCCTTTCCTCTCTTCTCCTCTTCTCCATTCTTCCCTCTCCTCTCCCCACATTAACTTTCTATCTATATCTTGAAAGAATTGAGTGACTTAAGCTTCTTAAAAATTAATCAGGTTTTGGCTCACTTCCTTTTTGGTAGCAAAGGAAATACTTATGGACTTACGTGACTGCAATTTTTAACCGCCTGATTTTCCAAGTTTAATGCACTAAATAATCCTCATAAGAATTCAGGTGAACACAACATGGTCATTAGGAGAAGAATGTTTTGAATCCCTGGGACAGCTGATTTTTTACCAATGGCCAATTCATTTGTGAAAATAAGTACCTGCATAATCAACAATGCATATCTTGCTATGCAGAATTGCTTTCCTGTATTTAATTAGAACCTTTTCTTTTATATCTCCAATCACAATATGCTCAAAGTTAACTAAGTCTTCAAATTGTTTTTATATTCTCTAGGTTGCCTGTATTTGCCTTGTGCAATAATATTCATTGGTATATTGCCATACATTGTAATGAAATTTTTACAACTCTGTGCAACAGCTGTAATTTTTAATGACTTTTTCTGGAATACTGATAGTGTAACATGTACTGCTGAGTTAGGCCCAAATAAAAACTTTTTTTTAATGTTCACTCTAGAATCAAGCTGCTGTTATCCACTAGGTAAGCTTATGAATCCTACAGAGTTGACTAGACAAACAGAAGGAAGATGTTTACAAATAATGAAATTCAAAATTGCTATAATGACGACAATGCCTTGTTGCAAAGACAGATGGATAATAAGATGGATAGGTTCGAAAATAACATCCTATCTAGATTTCCATTAAACATTGCATGTGGAACAACTTTGATTTGTTTAGGCTTCAATGCATAACATCCACATCCCAAAATTGTAGATAAAATGGAATACAGTCATAGACCACAATTTGTACTTGAATCTTCATTCCAGTTTGTAAATTAAAAAGAAATACAATAATCATCCGGTAGAAGGAAAAAAGAGCACACAATGAATGTAATAGGAAAAGGTTCATAGGAATAGGTTTCATGCACTAATGAAAATTGCTTATAAATTTGAACAAAGTGCATTCATTGTGAAACAGCGTGCACATGTATTAAACACTGAGAAATGAATGCACTTATAAGCTTTGAAGACCATCTTTCTAAATATATAACAATCTGCTAGATTTGCACATGGTTCTGGTCCATTATAACTTGGCTTAACCCTATGGGGGAAAAAAAGCTCAGTAAGTTCTAATTTAGTTAGCTGAAAGATAAGCTGCCTGGGAAAGCCAAGGAAAATCATCAAAACCATAAAAAAAGCAAAATTTAGAATATTTTGGACATGTGATACAACCCCCAGAAAAATACAGCATACTTCACTTAATCTTCCAAGGAAAGATTGAAGGCAAAAGAGTCCACACAGAAGAACATAATGCTTCAAAACCTAAGGGACTCATCAGCACTTTTTCATGTGGCTTTTGATAAAAATAGGATCACCAACATCATCGCCAATGTTTGATAATGGATATGGCACAAGAAGAAAAAGAAAGATAATGCCTCTCTGAGATTCTTTTCAAAGAAAAATAATTCTGTGAAAGTCTCATTGGTGGAGGATAGTGGGTGTTTTTGAACTTTCTTAGCTAACCAAGGAATTGATTTTTCATTGTATATCTATAGAGATTCTCAATCATCCAGGTCATGGTTGTCCCAAAGATGCTTTTTCAAGAGGCAGCTGGACTCTGGTGGGGTATATAAATCCTTCCATTTCCCCACCATTCATTCAGTCAGAACTGAAGAAGCTTCTTGGATGAGAAATGAAACATCTCCAAGGAAGAACAAAGAATGTTCAGTCCCCTCTTGGCAAAAAAACCCACCTTTTTCATTATATAATCTTTAAACTTGCCTGCCTCCTTTGATTCTATTGAATCTCAAAGAAAGTCAACCTGGTGAAATTTCTTCCGCCGGACTTTTTTCAGATATGGAAATTATGAAGAGTCCTTTAAGATCCAGAAGGACAGAAAGTAGTGTGTGTACCTAAACCACTTGTACTTTCCAGCTGCTATAGCTTTCTTTTCTACTTCCAATAATATAGGCTGGAAAACATAATCGAGAGATATTCAAAAGAAAAACTCAAGCACCTGGAAGATAAGAATTCCCAGGAGAAGAAAATTTCCAAATAGATTTCAGCATGGAATTAATTTTCATCTATATTTAAAATGGGTTAAACTCTCAGTTACACAGCAATAATTGCAAAGCCGAAGGGGCTCAAGAAAGACTTTCCACTAAATCTGGGGTCTCCAAACCTGGCAGTTTTAAGACTTGTGGACTTCAACTCCCAGAATCCCCCAGCCAGCCATGCCAATTCTGGGCGTTGAAGTCCGCAGTTTTAAAGTTGTTAAATTTGGAGACCCCTTCACTACATGAAAAGTTGTTCTTTATGGAATGGGGGAAGTAGGTGTCAGCCCACCCCCACAAAAAATATAACACAATACCAGTAGCACTTGGTGTTAATTCACTCAGGCTGCAACGTGTCCAAAGGCAGCAATGGAATCTTCTCTTTGCTGGAGAATAGATTACATATAATCTTACTTATTCCCTAAAACATTTTCTTCAAATATCAAGCCTTGCAGTTTACTGTCTTCTCCAGTTTTTTAATTGCTCATAGGTGATCCTTGTTTAGCAATCACATTTGAGACCTACGTGTGAGTGTGTGTGTATACATACACACTCACACATATATACACACACACACACACAGAGGTATAGACATATGTGTGTGTACATGTTTTATTTTTTGATTGGAAGCCCCCCCCCCAGAGCTGGTTGAAAAATAGTTGGCTATATACAGTACATGTTTTAAATAAATACATAAATAAACTTGGCTGTTAATTGAATCAGTCACTCAGTGAAACCAACTGGGTTTATGATCTTGCTTCAGCTTTACAGTCCTGCAAAGGTCCTAAATGTAAGGATTGGTCACAAAGTTACTTTTTCATCACTGTTGTAACTGTGAAAAGTCTCTAAACAAGGCAATCAGGACTATCTGCAGTAATATCCTGGCAGAGTTAGGAGTCTACCTCTCAATCTCTGTTGTAATTTTGAAATATTTTAAGCCACCTTCAGAAGTGTAGCTGCTGTATTCTTTTTAGCAAATTAATGAAAATACATCCTGGCAAGATTTATTGTCCTGAAAGCTTTCCTACTTAAAATGAAACAGAACTCACTGTTGCTCCTCAGGAAAGAAAATTTGTATTCCATTGCATACATGCATAGCTACACATGTAGACTCACACATAAATTGTATGTGCGACTACAGAAATAAAAAGGGAAAAGTAAGATAGAGGTCATTTCTGTGTTTATTTTAACAATGAATGGATTTAAAAAACAAATTTGGAAAGATGGACTCCCTTTGCTGCTAAAGAATACTCACTGAAAAGAGTTTCCATCTTCCAAATGAGACCCCCACTTCTTGCCGATGAGATACTAGTCCTATTTAATTTTACTGAGAGACTCCAAATCACTAACACCACTGTCAGATATGTGCTGACGAAGTGAGCACCCCTCTTAACCCATGGCAAGAATAAGCAGGAAAATATGGCTGGATTTCCAGCAGATGCTAAACTAAGAGTATTAATTTTACTCTTAGTTTAGCATCTGCTGGAAATCCAGCCATATCCAGTTAGGTGATTAAGGGCCAGCTGGTTATAGGCACCAGGCTATCATTTAAAGTGGGACTCTGTGTATATATATATATATATAATATATATATATACACAGAAACAAACACACCACTACCGACAACAAATATATTTTGTTATTTTTGGCTAAGGGTTTAGTTGTACAAATTCATCATTTCATTAGGATACCAGCTAGAACGAAGAGCAGGAAGGCATGCAAAACCAGCTATGAACATTCAGAATAACAGAGTTGGAAGGGACCTTGGAGGTCTTCTAGTCCAACCCCCTGCTCAGGCAGGAAACCCTACAATACTTCAGACAAATGGTTGTCCAATCTCATCTTAAAAACTTCAAGTGTTGAAGTATCCATTAATTCTGGAGGCAAATCATTCCACTGATTAATTAATAAGCATAAGCATAAGCATCATAAGCATAAGCGCACCAACGTGCCTACCGACCCTGTCCTATTGTTTCTTTTATTTTTTATTTTTCTTATATGTATCCATGTATTCAAAACTATGTTTTTACTTATACCTATTATCTTGTAAGCAATTGACAAATAAAAATAAACAAACAAACAAATAAATAAATAAAATAATTCCTTAAACTTTCTGAATTATTCAGACCCTGAAAAGGCTTAGCCACCATTGTGTGCACTGATGGAAACTGTGATTCTTGTAAACTGAATTGTTATAGCTCCATTTTTATAACTTGAAAATAAGAAAACATTCATAGGGTTTCTATTTTTGATTTGTCATGGAAATGCATAAAGTAGTAGACCATAACAAGGAACATGATGAAATGGCTAGTATTACAGATCTCCATGAAATATTGGAGTATATTACTTGAATTGTCAATATCTAGATTCAATTATGAAAGCCTACATTTATGATAGGCTAGAAGAGGACTGTCAAACTCACAGCCTGCAGGCAGGATGCGTCACATGCTGGCCAGGCCCACCACCACTTTAGCAAAGGGAAAAAAAGTTGCAATATATCACGTGACACTGTCGTGACAATGCAAGTCTGACACCGCTGGGCTAGAACAAAAAAATGGTTCCTGTATAAAGAAAAAAGCAACTTGAAAAGAATCTGAATGATGTAAATAAACAAATGCAGTCTGCATTCAGATTGGGATTTCTAATTTGAAACAGTCAGCTGTTTCAAATTAATTACAGCTCCTATTCATACATCCAGCAAAATCCTGGAGCCTAATCATTGCACTGCTACCCATATAAGATTCCATGTGGATTCAGTGCAATTATAAGAAGAGAATGTCACCCAAGATAGGGTCCCACCAAATAAATGAGAATATTTTTTTTCTTTTCATGACCCTTTCATCTCTTTTTGGGGGGTGACTGAGTGGAGCTGAGCATTGACTGGCTGGATGCTCTTCCAGTTGCCAGCAAATATTTTCTATTTGATCATGATTGAGAAACATCTGCCAGTGCCTAGGATTGAACTCTCAATCTTCCAAGTGGAAGGCGGATGTCTTTACTTCTAGGCCACCATGCTATTCACCAAGTAAATGAGAATAAAATATTATAATTTATCTACATATGTTGCAAAATTCTATTAAATGAATGAGAAGCACGGTCAGGTGATATTCAGCACTTTGGTGTGGTGTTAAGAAAAAAATACCGCTCTATTATTCTTCCATGCATTTGTGGAATGCCTGTAGTCATTTGTAGTCACAAATTTGATTATGCCTTATTCGCATACATAAGAGCATCGATAAAAGAGCAACCTTGATATATAGGTAGTCCTTGGCTTATGACCACAACTGAGCCCGAAATTTATCTTGCCAAGTGAAACATTTGTTAAATGAATTTTGCCCCATTTTACAATCCTTCTTGCAACAGCCATTAAGTGAATCACTGCAGTTGTTAAGTTGGTAAAATGGTTGATAAGTGAATCTGGCTTCCCCATTGATTCCACTTGTCAGAAGATTGCAAAAGGGGATCATGTGACCTTGGACACTGTAGCCGTCATAAATATGAGTCAGTTGCCAAGCACCTGAATTTTGATCACATGACCATGGAGATGCTGCAATGGCCATAAGCTTGAAAAATGGTCATGGGTCACTTTTTCAGTGCCGTTGTAACTTTGAACAGTCATTAAATGAATTGTTGTAAGTTGAAGACTATCTGTACCATACAAAAGATGGCCAACAGCTAAACCTATTCCTATGTTACCACCATTTGAGCTCTACCATTAATTAGGACTGCAGAAAAAACGATTACTACCAATCTGCCTTCCATCAAGGACCTCAACTATGTATCAGAATGGTCAAACAAATGGCAACTTCAAATCTCAACAAATAAATGCTCTGTCTTACATATTGGCCAAAAAAAATCAGAAAATAAAATACAAGCTGAATAGTCAAGACCTTGTTGATGATCCAAACTCTGTCAAGGACCTTGGAGTACTCATCTCTAATGATCTAAGTGCTAGAGCCCACTGTAGCTACATAGCCAAAAGGGTGCTAAGAGTTGTTAACCTAATCCTACATAGCTTTTTCTCTGGTAATATCACACTACTAACTAGAGTATACAAAACATTTGCTAGACCAATACTCAAATACAGCTTAACAGTCTGGAACCCACATTACGTATCTAATATTAACACAGTTGAGAAAGTCCAAAAATATTTCACAAGAAGAGTTCTCCACTCCTCTACTCATTGCAGAATACTTTATGCCACCAGACTTGAAATTCTAGACCTAGAAAATCTAGAACTACACTGCCTTCGGTCTGATCTAAGTACAGTATATAAAATCATACATTGCAATGACTTACTTGTCAATGAATACTTAAGCTTCAACCATAACAATACAAGAGCACACAATAGATACAAACTCAAGGTTAACCGCACCAGACTTGATTGCAGGAAATATGACTTCAGCAACAGAGTGGTCAATGTCTGGAATACTCTACCTGACTCTGTGGTTTCTTCCCCAAACCCCCAAAATTTTAACCTTAGACTATCTACTATTGACCTCATCTCTTTCCTAAGAGGTCTTTAGGGGGCGTGCATAAGCACACCAACATGCCTATCATCCCTGTCCTATTGTTTTTTTTATTTTTCTTATATGTATCCATTTCATGTATTCATAATTATGTTTATACTTATACCTATTATCTTGTAAGCAATTGTCAAATCAAATTAATTAAATCAATCAAACCTGCATACTGTATGAGTCAAAAAGAGGGCTGTTAAAATATTTACAGACCCTTCACATCCCGGACATAAACTGTTTCAACTCCTTCCCTCAAAACGATTCTATAGAGCACTGCACACCAGAACAACTAGACACAAGGACAATTTTTCCCCGAAAGCCATCACTCTCCTAAACAAATAATTCCCTCAACACTGTCCAATTATTTACTAAGTCTGCACTACTATTAGTATTAATCTTCTCATCACTCCTTATCACCCATCCCCTCCCACTTGTGACTGTATGACTGTGACTTTGTCGCTTGTATCCTTAAGATTTATATTGACTGTTTCCTAGTATGATTTGACTGCTTATTGTACCCTATGACTATCATTAAGTGTTGTATCTGATGATTCTTGACTCTTGACGAATTTATCTTTTCTTTAATGTACACCGAGAGCATTTGCACCAAGACAAATTCCTTGTATGTCCAATCACACTTGACCAATAAAGAATTCTGTTCTATTCTATTCTATTCTATTCTATTCTATTCTATTCTATTCTACTCTACTCTACCAGACATTACCTTTCATTTGACAATTGATTGCTACAACCCCAGAATAAATATTTATGCAAAATTCCATGACCCATCAAGACAGATTTAGGGGCAGCAAGTTCACCACCCAAAAATGGAATTCATTTGTATTCTTTCTTCATTACAGGAAACATTTACGCAAAATTCTATTTCTTTGGGAAAACTGTGGACAAAATGATACATATTTGAGAGAGGTTAAAAGAATTGCAGTAGATTTCTTTCATTATCTCTGTAGTTTGCGTATATATTGCAAAGTGAACTGATGCTGCATTAGATTTGCAAAAGGGTGGAAAGGTGTCTTTCTTGAAAATCTAAATATTGAACAATTTAGCAACATATTTATTATTGTGGCACAGGATTTTTCTCCATGCAGTCACTAACAGTCAATATTGACTTTATGGTGCACAATTGATCAATTTATTTTTTCTTGTCTTTTATCTATTTGTGGTTCAATGCAACAGCTTCTGGTAAAATAAAATCTTCAGATTATTAACATTATTGAGTGTTTTTCTGATGAAGGCAGTGAAGAGATTTCAGCTATGCCTCTTCAGAATATCAAGAAGTGGGTTGGGGACTTTAAAATCTGCTCTGAGTCTTGAGAAGATGTGCTGCACATTTCATCAAAGTTAGTTTCCTTCATGAAAGAAATAACTGTCTTATTGAGTAAATTGCATAGGATGTCCAGTTAATTTCATACATATTCTTTATAGCTTTGTTTAGCAAAAAGAATCTACACCATCAGAAATACTTAGGTTATTTTCTGATAGAAAAGAACTTAATAAAGTTCTTGTTAAAAAAAACTTCTGAATTGCTGCCATCAACTATATTTCATTTAATGAAAACAAATGAGATTTATTTCAAAAGCAAATGTCATGAGAAAAATAAGGAGCTCTCATCATTACTTTAAGATACAATGGGTGAATGTCAATCCCCTGTCAGAGTCTGAATCCGAGGAGGAAGACGAACGGCTGACAGAGAGTGGGAATGTAGCTCTGTTGGCTGTGGAGGAAAGTGGGGAAGGGCAAAGTCTGGCTGGGCAGAGCAAGGAAGAGGTAGAACAAGGGAGAAGGAGTTCAGAGGAAGACCCAGGCCCACCCTAGGGCATGCAGGGAGAAACAGAGAAGAGAGCAATGTGGGTTGTGTGGCTTATGGGGGAGGAAAAGGCCCTGATTCCCTTCATTAGGCACAGCTGGGAAAAGAGTTTAAAAGAGATGTAAGCTGCATGCGGCAGCTGCTGGGAGCAAACTTGAGTTTATCTTGTGTTGACTTTGCTTATCTGTGTGCCTGGCGTCTTCCCAACCGTGTTGAGTTATTGCTGTGCTTCACATCTGGAATTCTTGCTCCTGTCCTGCCGAACTAATTACCTTATTTTGCCTTGATTGGACTTTTAGCTACAGTTTTTGTTGACTATATTTTGGACTTGATTCTCTGCAATTAAAGGTTGTTCGTGGGAGAGTTTTTCCTCCAGCCAGAAGGTAACCAGGACATTGAGGGTAAAGTTGGAGCTAATAAAAAGATAATCCTACTGATTTTCTGACTGTGTTGCCTCCCTAAATGAGGGAACACCACCATGGTCACATGATCAAAATTCAAATGCTTAACAACTGGTTCATATTTATGACGGTTACAGTGTCACAAAATCATGTGACCCTTTTGTGACCTTCTGACAAGCAAAGTCAATGGAGAAGCCAGATTCACTTAACAACTGTGTTTCTAAGATGTTAGAACTGCAATGATTCACTTAACAACGGTGGCAAGAAAACTCATAAAATGGGGCAAAACTCACTTAACAAATGTCTCATTTAGCAACAAAAATTTTGGGCTCAATAGTGGTTGTAAGTCAAGAACTACCTGTACTTTACTTACATGGTCACAGGACTGTCCAACTTTGGGGCAAAAAACTTATAATAAACTTAAAATTTAATGTTCCTTCTGGCCACATCAGACTGAACCATCTTTTTTTCAAATGATGACCCAACAGGTCACAGGGTTGTCCAGTATTAAATGGAATTAAATGCTATCACCATTCTAAAGAGACAGTGACATATGTTTTCCTGCAGTAATAAACTTTATTTCTGCTTGCATAGAAAAATATATTTTACAGCTGGGAAGGTTATTAGATGACAATAATCAGCAAATAAGTGCCTTAGCATTCTGCCTGAAAGTCACTGATGCCAAACACATAATGGTCCATTACAGCTTTATTTGTATTTGCATATTTTGTAGACCATTTTCAGAAGCCCCAGATATTGTTCATTTTGCAATCATCACAATATCTGTGGCACATCAACTTGGAAAATGACTTGGGGAGGAAATTGGGTTTCTCTGCTCTATTAGGAGCAGTCTTTTTTATGATTAAAGTCAGAAAAACAATGTTCCTCCTGGTTATAGTGAAATGTAGAAATTGAAGTCTCGCTCATATATTAGTCTCCAAATGCATATTTAAAAATGGTAGAAGAGAGTTATATTAAGTAATGGGAGTTAGAATTAGGTTTCCATCCCAGAGTATAATTCTTGCACAGTAATGCTGGTGTGGTTGCCAGAAATAATATTTTGTAGTTTAGAGTATAGGATTTCAATAACATATTAATCTCCATAAGAAATGAAAGAGCCAAATTATTTTTGTTGTGGTTCTGGAAAAGCAAGTTTCTATTATCTATATTAGTAGTTTGGTCTCCGTTAAGTCCTTCACTTTTTAATTTGAAGAGTCACTGGACTGTGAGATGGGTAGCCATACAAATTAGATAAATAAATAATGGCATGACATAAAACCTACTATATGTGCCACAGATACTCATCTTTTCTATACAGCCACTGGATAACAATAGATCTACAGAAAGGATGACTGACACCCGCCCCCAAGAGCTTAGATAGGAAAATAAAACAAACAATAAAGAAACAAAAAAAACCTAGATTAAAAATTGCTGTGATTTTTGCTTATTCCAAAAATAAGCAAATATGGTGCCAACAGGATTTCACCATAAACAATATAATCCAATATCTTTATTTCAATCCTTTGAGGTATAAACTATGGCTCATGAGCTGCACATGATATATGGAGATATATGTATTTCTAATTCACCGGAAATGAAAGAAATTGATATGGAAATGAAATGGATGCAATAGAGATAGGCAAATAGCAATATCACTTACATACCACTTCACGATGCTTTACAGCCCTCTCTAAGCAGTTTACAGAGTCATCACATTGCCCCTTGATCCACATTTTATCTTGGAAGAATGGAAGGCTGAGTCAACCTTGAGCCTGGTGAGATTTGAACTGCCAAATTGCTGGCAGCTGGCAGTTAGCAGAAACAGTCTACAGTACTGCATTCCAACCACTGTGTCACCTTGGCTCAAATAGACTTTACCTTCTGGACTCTCATCGTCAAAACCTCTGTTTGCTTGGGAATTCTACCTTTCAACAATTCTGTACCTGTCAACAGTGGTGTCCCCCAGGGCAGTGTTCTAGGACCAACTCTCTTCATACTCTACATAAATGACCTCTGTGATTATATTAAGAGCAATTGCGTTCTCTTAGCTGATGATGTAAAGCTATTCAACACTACCAACAATACTGCTACCCTTCAAAAAGATCTTGACTATGTATCAAAATGGTCAAACAAATGGGAACTTCAAATCTCAAGAAATAAATGCTCTGTCTTACATAGTGGCAAAAAAAATCAGAAAATAAAATACAAGCTGAATAGTCAGGACCTTGTTGATGATCCAAACTCTATCAAGGACCTTGGAGTACTCATCTCTAATGATCTAAGTGCTAGAGCCCACTGTAACTACATAGCCAAAAAGGCATTAAGAGTTGTTAACCTAATTCTGTGTAGCCTTTTCTCTGGTAATATCACACTACTAATGAGAGCATACAAAACATTTGCTAGACCAATACTTGAATACAGCTCATCAGTCTGGAACATGCATTACGTATCTGATATTAACACAGTTGAGAAAGTCCAAAAATATTTCACAAGAAGAGTTCTACACTCTTCTACTCATTGCAGAATACCTTATGCCACCAGACTTGAAATTCTAGACCTAGACAACCTAGAACTACACCGCCTTCGGTCCAATCTAAGTATAGTATATAAAATTATACATTGCAATATCCTACCAGTCAATGAATACTTCAGCTTCAACAATAACAATACAAGAGCACAAAATAGATACAAACTCAAGGTAAACCAACCGCACCAAACTTGATTGCAGGAAATACGACTTCAGCCACAGAGTGGTCAATGTCTGGAATACTCTACCTGACTCTGTGGTTTCTTCCCCAAACCCCAAAAACTTTAACCTTAGACTGTCTACTATTGACCTCATCCTTTTCCTAAGACATCTGTAGGGGGCGTGCATAAGCGTACCAATGTGCCTACTGTCCCTGTCCTATTGTTTCTTTTTTATTTTTCTTATATGTGTCCATTTCATGTATCCATAATTATGTTTACACTTATACCTGTTATTTTATAATTGCTTGACAAATAAAATAAAATAAAATAAAATAAAATAAAATAAAATAAAATAAAATAAAATAAAATAAAATAAAATAAAATAAAATAAAATAAAATAAAATAAAATAAAATAAAATAAAATAAAATAAAATAAAATAAAATAAATTGTATCATGTTATCCTTGGCAGGTAACAGTTGATGCATCCCATCAAAGCCTTTAAAAAATGCTAGTGCTAGTGCTATGTATCTGTTGGAAATCCAATAGATACATAGCATTAGCAATAGCATTTAGCCTTATGTACCATCCCATAGTGCTTTATAACATTCTCTGGGTGGTTTACAATGTCAGCATTATTTGAATATTACTCCCAATAATCTGGGTTTTCATTTTACCAATCATGGAAGGCTGAATAAGCCTTGAACCCCGTCAGGATCAAACTCCAGACTGTGGCCAGAATTTGCTTGCAATACTATACTTTAACTACTGTGCCACCAGGTCTCCTATGTAAAGGTCAATCATACATTTTACAATTGAACTGATTCATGTAACATATTAAGCCATGCTGTGTCATGCCTGTTTTAAGAAGAGATTGGACAACCATTTGTCTGAAATAGTATAGGATTTCCTGCTTTAGCAGTGGGACTAGAAGTCCTTCAAGGTCCCTTCCAACTCTGTTATTCTGTTATTCTGCTTACTTATTATTTGTATGGAAAACAACATGATCCATTCCCAAAATGTTTCTAAATATTCAATCCCACCCCGCAACCCCCATGGCATGAACTAGTATAGATAGAATAGAGCTGGAAGGGACCTTGGAGGTCTTCTAATCCAGTCCCCTTCTCAAGCAGGAGGACCTACACTATTTCAGATTAGTAACTGTCTAATCTCTTCTTTAAAAACCTCCAGTGATGGAGCACCCCAAAATAATTAGCTTGGAAGACTGAGTCCAGAGCTGAGATGCATTTTCTTTACTTGTCTGAAGGAACACTGTTTAGAACTAGATTATGTCAGGGGAAACATGGTTTTAATTTGTGCAAACATACATGTCAGCTTTGGAAGCCATATTGAGATTCGATGCTCCCACATTGCCACAATTGAGCCTGGGAAACTGGGAGGGGGAATTCATTTGAGTATGACTAGTTAGACAAAATAAAATACTTTTGCTGGTTCAAGGTCCACATAGTGAAAGGGATGGATAGTGAAAAGGAAGTCTTACTTTGGGACAGATGGTGATTTGGCCATGGGATGTGGTGATGGGTATAGGGCATGGATTTGTAATTTTTACTTTTGCAAGCAAGACCGAAACTTTCAGATTCGGGATTCCACAGGTATACCAGTTACTATCCAAATATGAGGAACCTTTGAGAGATGTCTGTCTTGGAGTTTGACATGGAGGTTGACATGGAGGTTTTCTGGAATGCTGAAAATATGTGGGTTTCTCTTTAAGGGAGAAATTTGCAGGCATGCTTGGAATTTTCTGTTACAAGCATGCCTTCCTTGCCCTATTGCCACTGGTTAATTAGGCAGATGGGAGTCTTGGCAATGTCATTCCTCTAAGTCCAGTTTCCCCAGCAGTCCAGAACATGTTGAAGGAGGTAATTCATTTGAGCACCTGTAATTTGTGTTTATAATAGTCAAGGCAAAGGACTCACTTCAATACACTGCTAATAAGGAAGCTTTAATTACAAAGCTCTACAGAATGCTTTGCCAATAACCTAGGTAGCTTCAAAATGGAGATATTCAGCAGGTAATGGGTAATTTATCAGCCAACCACAATATCTTTTCTGTAGATCTTATGTTTGTATTGCTTGTCATACGTGCACCATCTAATCTGCTAAACTCTGCCTTCAAAGCCAAAGAGAAGTGAATTGGACCACAAGGTTGGAAACTCATATACTAGTTTGTCTGCTAATGGCTGCATTCATATGGTGTATTTAACCTGATTACCAAATTAACCCATATTTTAACATTTCACAGTACATTCATCTTGAATATATCCAAATGGGATGGGTAGGCAAAATACTAAAAAAAGCTAAAAAAAAAATGTTCCCAAACAAATGTAATACAATGGAAGTTTAGTATATCTGCTAATGCATCAGTTTATTTATTTATTTATTTTCAAGATTTATATACCGCCCTCTCTCCTTGGGGAACTCAGGAGGGTGTACAGACATTAGAAATATGTTAAGAATACAGTAATTAAAATAATTAAAGAATAAATTTGGTTGTTGAATAATCGGGATGGGGCAAAGGTATAAAAGTAAAGACTAAGACCAATTACGACCGAATTTAAAGTAAATGAAAAACCCTAGGCCAGACCGGTTTGATGGAATAGATGAGTTTTCAACACGCGCTGGAAGGTCAAAAGGGATGACTCTCATCTCCTGGGGTAATTTGTTCCAGAGGGAGGGAGCCCCCAAAGAGAAGGCCCGCACCCTCGGAGTCGCCAGCCATCCAGCCGGTGGCACCCCGAAGAGTCCCACTCTATGGGAGCGAACTGGCCGACGGGAGATTGATGGTGGCAGTAGGCGGTCCCGCAAATACCCAGGTCCCAAGCCATGGAGCGCTTTAAAGATGGTAACTAATACCTTGAAATGCACCCGAAAGACCACTGGGAGCCAATGCAGCTCGCGCAAGAGTGGTGTAATATGAGAGCCCCGAGAAGCCTCCCAAACCACCCGCGCTGCCGCATTCTGCACCAGCTGGAGCCTCCGGGTGCTCTTCAAGGGGAGCCCCATGTAGAGAGCATTGGCATAGTTTAGGCGGGAGATAACGAGGGCGGATGTGACTGTATGAAGTGCATCCCAATCCAGAAAGGGCCGCAACTGGTAGATCTTACGGACCTGATAGAAAGCCCCCCTGGTGATGACTGCGATATGTTCTTCTAATGACAGCTGTACGTCCAGGAGGACACCCAGGTTGTGTGCCCTGTCAGTGGGGGTAAGAGTTTCCCCCACCACAGTCAGCAATGGAACTAGCTGGCTGTATCAGGGTGCTGGAAAGCACAGCCATTCGGTCTTAGATGGGTTGAGCTGAAGCCTGTTCCGCCCCATCCAGTTCCGCACAGCCTCCAGGCACCGGGTCATCACTTCAACGGCTTCGTTGGGGTGGCCTGGGGTAGAAATGTACAGCTGAGTATCATCAGCGTACTGATGAAACTCTACCCCAAAGCCACAGATGATCTCACCCAGTGGCTTCATATAAATGTTGAACAATAGGGGCGAGAGCACCGACCCCTGAGGAACCCCACAGATCAGGGGCCTTGAGGTCGATCTCTGCCCCCCTGTCAACACAAATTGCGAGCAGTTGGAGAGGAAGGAGGAGAACTACTGCAAAATAGTGCCCCCCATTCCCAGTCCCTCCAGTTGATGCAATAAGGTATTGTGGTTGACAGTATCGAAAGCCGCTGAAAGTTCTAACAGGACCAGGACAAAGGAATAACCTTTGTCACGGGCCCTCCAGAGATCATCTACCAGCATGACCAGTGTCGTCTCCATACTGTATCCAGGCCTGAAGCCTGATTGGCGTGGATCTAAATAGACATCTTCATCCAGGTGCAGGGGAAGCTGTCGTGCCACCACACTCTCAACAACCTTTGCCACAAAGCAAAGGTTGGAGACTGGACGATAGTTAGATAACAAATTTGGGTCCAGAGACGGTTTCTTGAGGAGGGGTCTTACTACCGCCTCTTTCAAGGTGGAAGGCAGAAATCCCTTACTCAAGGAAGTGTTGATAATACCCTGGAATCAACCTCGTGTCACCTCTCGAGTGGCTAATATCAGCCAGGAGGGACACGGGTCCAGTAAACAGGTGGTAGCATTAAGCTTACCCAGCATCCTGTCCACGTCCTCGGGGGTTACAGGGTCAAACTCTCCCCAGATGACTTTCCCCAATTCCGCTCCCGACCCCCTGTCCAGAGTTGCCCATCAGAGTCCAACCCATCCCGAATCTAAGTGATTTTGTCCAGCAGGAAATTCGAAAAATCCTCAGCCCATCCCTGCAGAGGATCCTCCCGCGCTCTTGGTTCTAAAAGTGAGTGGGTCACCCTAAAAAGGGCGGCTGGGCGATTTCCTGCAGATGTGATAAGGGTAGAAAAGTAAGAGCGTTTTGCTGCCTCTATCGCCACTAAATACGTCCTAATATAGGACCGTAATAGTGTTCGGTCAGATCCAGAGCAGCTACTCCAACTACTCTCTAGGCATCTTTTCCAGCACTTCATCTCCCCCAGCCCTTCAGTAAATCATGGAGCTGAGCGAGACTGACATCGGATCAGAGGCCGCAAGGGCACGACTCGGTCAAGGGCCCTAATCACCACCCTATCCCAGGTGGCCACCAAGTCCTCAGCCGAGTCATGTGTTCGAATACCAGGAAATGGCCCAAGCTCCATCAGGAACCTATCTGGGTCCAACAGGCACCTGGGGCAGAACCATCGTATCGGCTCCGCCTCCCTGTGACGAGGGGGTGCGGCCTGGAAGTCCAGTCTAAGGAGCAAATGATCTGACCATGACAAGGGCTCAATAATAACGTCCCCTATACCCAGATCATCTTGCCACTGTTCTGAGACAAAAACTAGATCCAAGGTGTGACCTCCAGTGTGAGTGAGATTCCTAATTAATTGGGTTAGGCCCAAGGTTGTCATGGAAGCCAAGAACTCCTGAGCAATCTCGCCAGCCGAAGGCAGGTTGAAATCCCCCATGACCATCAGCCTAGGGGTCTCAACCGCTAGGCTGGCTACAACCTCGAGGAGTTCAGGCAGGGCCGATGTCACATAGCAGGGAGCCAGGTATGTGATCAATAGGCTCATCTGAACCCTGGAACCACATTTCACAAAAAGGGATTCACATCCGGTTGTCTGAGGGACAGTGGATTCCCTAGGATCTAGGTCCTCCTGAATAATCACTGCAATCCCCCCCCCCTTCCCCTGGACTCTCGGCTGATGAAAAACCTGAAACCTGGCCGGGCACATCTCCTCAGGGCAACACCCCCCTCCTGTCCCAGCCAGGTCTTAGTGATGCCCGGCAGGTCCGCTCCCCCCTCCTCAATTAATTCATAGATGAGGGG
Source organism: Bungarus multicinctus (assembly GCA_023653725.1). Taxonomy (NCBI): domain Eukaryota; kingdom Metazoa; phylum Chordata; class Lepidosauria; order Squamata; family Elapidae; genus Bungarus; species Bungarus multicinctus. The sequence continues at coordinate 7,996,582 of CM042837.1, forward strand.
GGCTTTATTAATTACGGACCTGGCATTGCATAACATTAGCCAAAGGCCCGGGGCTGGATCATTCGAACAGCCCAGGGAGTGGGACATAACCTGGGGATCGGAGCATGCCACCACCTGTAAATAGTGGGGGCGAGCTCCCACAACATGATAAGGCCCCCTGTCAACGCCATATCTGCCTCTCCCGTCAATTGTGTCAATAGCCATCCCTTCCTCCTCCCGGAAAGAAACACCCATCCTCGATCTGACTATCCCCGATTCCAAGACCTCCCGGTCGCATGTGTTCCCCAGTCTGGCCTCTGTCTTAGGTGAGTTTCCCCCCAATCCCCACCTGGTTGACCTCCCTAACCCCAATAAAAATTTGGATATAAATTGGTACAAATGGGCACCACGCCCAGAGCATTTCCTATGGCCATGCCACCTCTCGGGATCCCAGGATCCGTCCTTAAGGTAAGCCTTTGGAAGTCCGGAGGGTCAAGTCAGGGAAGGGGGGACATTCCTCAAGGCCCATAGGTCCGTAGATGAGTAATTCAATGGCCCGGTTGACCACGGTTCTAATGTCCGGCACTGGTGATGTAAAGGCGCGACAGGTTGGTATCGGTCTATCTCCATCCTATCTTGCCATCGTTGCCACCGTCGCCAACGAGGGCATCCTGTCACCGTCGCCATCAAGGTCTTCAAGGTCGGGATTGCTGTCATTGAGGCTGCTGTTGCCATTGAATCAGGTGATGTCATCAGGTTCCGGCGCTGTCATCGATATTGTCATCCCCGAGGTCGCCAGGTCGTCATTTCTATCATCGCCAATGGAGTTATCGCCGTTGGGACCACCGCCATCATCAAATCGGTAGATGGTACTGTACCAGGCCGCCTCCGTCGTCGTCGCCGGGGTCTCCGAGTTTTCATCATCTCCGTCGCCATCGGAGGGGTCGCCATAGCCAAGGCCACCATTGCTGGGATTGCCCTCATCGGGGCTACCATCGCCAGGGCCATCGTCATCGACAAGGGCACCAAGGCCATCGACAGACCAGTCACACGGGGCATCATAAGGGGAGCCACCACCAGGGCGATGCTATTGCCTGTGTCAGCTGTTGGTGCTGCGACCATCCATACCATCGCCTGCGATATCAACGCTGCCAAGGCCGCAAAGGCCTCCCCACTGGACCCTCAAGGCCGGCGACCGTCACGGCCGATGGAACCATGCCCACGGCCGCAGCCAAAGCCAAAGCTGGGGCTGGAGGCAGAGCCAAGGGCAAGGGAAATAAGGTTGAGGTGGTTGTAGTGTCCTCCACAGTGGCTGTGGCAAGGCCAATCCCATCCATGGCGGCACCTGCGGGAGGTCCAATAACATCTGCAACAGCTACAGCCATTCTTGCAGAGCCATCCGCGGCAGCTGGAACAGGGCCATCCCCATCTGCGGTATTTGCGGCGCCACCCACGGCAACTGCAGCGGACGAGGCGAGGCCGTCATAATCGAGGCAGGGCTGTTGCCACTCGTGGTAGCTCGAGGGATAGCCTGGGCAACCCGGGCAGCTGTTGAAACGGCCTCTCCAACGTCTCCATCGCCATCCCGATACTGTCGGATTCTCCCCCAGTCTCTCAGCCATCTTTGCTGCCGGCGATGGCCGTGGGGGATGGGGCTCAGCTGGAAGCCCTGGACTTGTGACAGCCGCAGTAGATGAAGTAAGGCTGTCACAGTCGAGGCAGGGCCTTTGCTGCTTGTGGAAGCTCGAGGAATGGTCTGGACAGCCCGGGCGGCCATTGGAACGGCCTTTCCAACGTCTCCATCGCCCTCCCGGTATCATCGGACTCCCCCACGGTCCCCCAGCCACCCCCACCACCGGCGATGGCTGTGGGGGATGGGGATGGGGCTCAGCTGGAGGCCCCAGACCCACAACAGCTGCAGCGGGTGAGGCAAGGCTATCGCAGTTGGAGCAGGGCCACTGTCGCTTGCAGCAACCTGGGGAGCAGCACTGGCAGCCCGGATGGCCGTCTAAACGGCCCCCCCAATGTCTCCATCATCCTCCCGGCATCACCAGACTCCCCCTTGGTTCCCCATCATCCTTGTCATCGGTGAGGACTGAGGGGACGGGACCCAGCAGGAAGCCCCAGATCCGCGGCGGAGCTCCGTACGGATCCAGCCACTCCGGTCGCCATCTTGGAAAGTTAAGTCTTTATCAGACTTGGTGTCACATATGATGTGAAATCTCAGCCTATCTAACATAATATTGGATGTCTGAAAGATTTTTTCCTTAAGAATGACTATTATAATGACTATTATAATATATATTTATAAATATATATAATGGCTATTATGATTGATTATTATACAAATCATCTCATCTCTCTCTTTCTCTTTTTCTTTCTCTCTCTTTCTCTTTCTCTCTCTTTTTCTTTCTCTCTTTCTCTTTCTCTCTCTCTCTCTCTCTCTCTCTAGAATCCAGAATCTACTATACATAAGGGTTAAGATCATTTGAATATTGCTGTTGAGCTTATCTCCTGTTAGTAGGCTTCCTACTGTATATACCTCTGAATGTACACTATGGATGCTGAATGTTGAACTGGATAGATCTTTAGATCTGATGAAGTAGTTTTTTTCTTCAGTTCCTATATTGACTGAACTTCGTCTAAAGGTATAGATCGGTTCCATAACGCCTGATTATTGATTATGGAGGATAGAGTTATTAGAGAAATCCCATGCTTTAACTCTTATGGAACTCTTGCTAGAATTTTGCTCAATACATTCTATTAGCCTAATGTTTAAAGAGCACAATCCAGAACCCCTGATCAACACAGCCAACATGCTAACGTATCTGGAACAAGATCCTAGTAAGTACTATAGCATGACATTTTTTTTATAACAATTTTTTTTAGCTTTTTCAAAGCTTAATTGAAAAAATACAAAATGGATTTAGAACAAATTAATAATCATTATGAGTAAGGTTATTTAAAACATTTAAAACAAAGATGAGAACCAGCTCTGTAAATAAAAACACTGTCAGATGATTTGTATTGGCAATTCAATGCTTGACTAAATATAGTTTGGGAATTTCATTTTTCATACCTATCATGGATTGTCATTTAGTTGATCCAAATATCAATAGAATGGAAATTAGTGCCTTTTTATTATTTTGAAGGCACAATGATTCTTCATACACATTGTAGATCAGATACTTGAGTCATGTGCAAGCATTACCTCAGCACCATTTTGAATTTACTTGATAATAATCTTAAAGGATAAAACAGGTAACTATTACCAGAAGTGGTATTTAGCAGGTTCTGAACCAGTAGTGGAAATTTTGAGTAGTTCAGAAAACAGGCAAATACCACCTCTGACTGGCCCCACCCCCATCTATTTTCTGCCTCCCGAGTCCCAACTGATTGGTTGAGTCTTCTTTTATTGCCCTGCACAGGAGAACAGAGCTGGAAAGCAGGTTAGTGGTATGGGGAGGGAATGGGATTTTGCAGTAACCTTCCCCCAGGAGTGGGGAGAGAATGGAGATTTTACAATATCTTTCCCCTGCCACGCCCACCAAGCCACACCATGCCCACCAAGCCATGCCCACAGAACTGGTAGTAAAAAAATTTGAATCCCACCGCTGTCTATTACCATCATTTTATGAACACAAAGAGTTGTTTTATGATGCCTTTATACCATCGGTCCTTCTAAACCAATTTAGTATTATAGTGATTGATCAGAGTTTCTCAAGACTTCAAGAAAAAGCATTTCTTACTCAGTTACCCTAAATCTTCCAAATTATATATTATTCAATTGAGATGAAAACCTGTACACACAGCAAGTTGTTATTCTGACCCCAACCTTGTTCCAAGGAAACAAACACAAAACAGAGGTAACAGCAAAACCTTTTAATGATTCTTTACGAATTCATGGTTAAAAGGCTGTTTCAAAAGGCTGATAAGAACAAGCCTTGCCAAGGTTGTGCAAGGCTGCCAAGAATACTATATAAAATTACTAGGAAATATTTCAAACACAAAAAGTCTCCAAACACCAACCAAGATACTCCATAAGGCTTGAGTGCAAAAACTTCTTTGCTTCCTGCAAAGAACTCTAGCTTCTCAGCTGGCTTTTAAGGGAGGGCCATTACCTTGCAGCCTTACTCCCAAGTCACCCGTGCTGCTGCAGGTGCTCTTTCCTTTGAGCAGCCCTGCATGCATGCATACTGAGCACATTCTCCTTGGGGACCTCTTCATCACTGCTGCCAACCTCCACTCTGAGAAGGCAGCAGTCTACTCCCCTGATGGTCCTGGCCCCATCCCTGCATCTTACACAGGCCTCTCATCTGAGTCCCCACTCTTTGAGACCTCAGCCATCCACACCTGCTGCCAGTGAACCATAACAATTATTGGCTTAGTTTGCAGAAGTAATCCTGTAGTGATGGGAGGATAGTTTGAACCCAATCCAGTTTTGAAGCAATTGGAAATATTGTCTTTTCCTACCACTCAATGTGTAAGACCAGTTTGTTGACCCTTGAAAGAAAGAAGATAGAGTTGTAGGATGTTTGAACAACAAAACAGGAGTCACTTCTTAGATCTGCTAGCCTTTAGATATCCTCCCATGCCTCTTAATCCTTGATTGATTGCCATGCCCATTCCATGCCTGCTGTTGCTTGACTGACCAATGGGGAAGAGGCCATAAATGTATTTATTTATTCTTTCCTGGCATAATGTTTATAGAATAGTAGGTAGGACTGGAGAAATGGGTGATATTTCTTTATTTTTTGAAATTGTTACTCTTTTCTTGTTTAGTGTAACTGTGGACTGCCAATTAGGGCTGCTGTTACTCTGTATTGTAAACATTGTATTAGTTATAAAAAGCTTCTTTCTCAAACCACTTCAGATCGAAACTTGGGGTATTTCTCTAATCACCTTTTTACTTCTGGAAAGGGATTGTTGGTTTAGCAAAATTGCAAGTAAGGGATATAAGATATATAAGTAAGAATAAGAATACCTTATGCCATCAGACTCGAAATTCTAGACCTAGAAAACCTAAAACTACACCACCTTCGGTCCGAACTAAGTATAGTATGTAAAATCATACATTGCAATGACTTACCTGTCAATGAATACGTAAGCTTCAACCATAATGATACAAGAGCACACAATAGATACAAACTCAAGGTTAACCACACCAAGCTTGATGCAGGAAATACGACTTCAGCAACAAAGTGGTCAATGTCTGGAATACTCTACCTGACTCTGTGGTTTCTTCCCCAAACCCCAAAAACTTTAAGCTTAGACTGTCTACTATTGACTTCACCCCTTTCCTAAGAAGTCTGTAGGGGGCGTGCATAAGTGCACCAACCTGCCTACCATCCCAGTCCTATTGTTTCTTTTATATTTTATTTTTCTTATATGTATCCATGTATTCATAACTATGTTTTTACTTATACCTATTATCTTGTAAGCAATTGACAAATAAATAAATAAAATAAATAAATATAGCTAATTCTGAAAATGTATAATAAATCTCAAAAGGCTTGTTATTGCAGAGCACCATTATAAATATTTGTTGATAGATTAGGACTTAGCCAGAAAAAAATATCAGTTAAGTAGTAACTCTGAATAATTTCTTTGAAACTCACACAATTTTCAAACTGCTCCCTTTTCCAGTAAAAAAAAATTACTATATTGCAAAACAGACAGATAACATTCCCTCCTTGATAGTTGATTTACAAAATGGTTGCATAAATACGTATACCCAACTCTTGAAATTTTATCAAACTGTCAAGGAATTTTAAGCACTTGGCTTTGATTTAGAAATCATTACTACAAATGTCATACTTATCTTGAATATTCAGTCCTGCCACTCTTTGCTGCAAGCTAAATTCACAGAAGGCCTTCTGCATTTACATCAGGTAAAATGTGTTTGCAAGTCATCTAACTTGCAGAACATGAATGTTTGACTTCCCCTACTCATCAAACACTTCCAACATTATCTGAAAAGTATCTGGAATAGTTTCTAAATAATATAGGTTCCATGTAATATACACATATGACCCCCATCTATCTATTAACTGGAATCCATCAAAGAAAAACTACCAGGATGTCAAAGGCACAAAAGAAATGTAGGATAAATTTACTTGGCAGACTGGAATAAGATGATTGTTGTCTTCCATGTCCACACTATTGCCAAGAAAATATGAATGAGCCTACATTGTCATCAGCTTGTCCAGGGATGGAATCCCAAATTTTTTACTACCGGTTCTGTGGGTGTGGCTTGATGGGTGTGGCGAGGCTTGGTGTGCATGACTTGGTGGGCATAGCAGGGGAAAGTTACTGCAAAATCCCCATTCCTACCCCACCCCACTAATCTGCTTAACAGCTCCATTGGAAAGGGCAACAAAGAAGACCCAGCCGATCGGCTGTGACTTGGGAGGCAGAGAATAGATGGGGGAAGGGCCAGTCAGAGGTGGTGTTTGTCGGTTCTCCGAACTATTCAAAATTTCTACTACCAGTTCTCCAGAACTGGTCAGAACCTGCTGAATACCACCTCTGAGCTTGTCTTAAAACAGGGATCTCCAACCTTGGCAACTTTAAGCCTGGTGGACTTCAACACTCAGAATTCCCCAGCCAGCTATGAATTCTGGGAGTTGAAGTCTGCCAGGCTCAATGATGCCAAGATTGGAGACCCCTGTCTTAAAGGAGTTTTATCTTTTATCATGGACTACAATCCTTCAGCTGTTAGAATACTCTAAGAACAAACAATGTGTTGAAACCTATCTTCCAATTTCCTCATTGTTTTTCTTTCTTTCTCTGATGTGTTTTAGGCTTCTTTTAGTTCTGCCAGAGTAAAGAAAGTCTTATTGTGATTATTTTTCTTTGTGACATATTTTGCTATTACTCAGGAGTCTCCCTGACTTTCTTGCATTTTGGAATCGGGTGAAGATTTCCTTTGGGATCTCTGAAATGCAGAGAAGGTATGCAAACTCTGAGCCAGATGAATGGCTGATTGTTTTTAAGCACTTGAGAAGTGTGCAGTCCTTATGCAATTGATCAGGGCCCTGAAACAGAGCTGAGCATATTCTGTCACCTTTTTGTTGGAAACTCACAATGTAATTTCCTATAACTTTGAAGTGGGAACCGTATGCAAATTAAGCATATCATGGTCTAGAAATCTAAAATCATGACTAAGGCTGATAAACAAGGAAAATCTCCAACTCCAGTTTTTAATCTATGGCTTTTTCAGCAGGATAAATCTTTTTTTTTTTTTTTTGGTATCCTGCCTTAATTCTTTTTACAAATAAATCAACCCAATGAACTTATCCAACGCACTTTCCTCCTCATATTTTCACTACAAGAACAACCCTGTCAGTTGAGCTGGTTTGTAGCCTGATGCCTTAATTGCTATGCAAATGAGTCCTCAGAAAATCTGAGAGAGAGAGAGAGAGAGAGAGAGGGAAGGAGGGAGGGAGGGAGGAGAGAGAGAGAGGCCCGAAATCACTTAACTGATTTTCAGACTTAATGTGGGACTAGAACTCACAGTCTCCTAGTGATTGGCTCAAAGCCAGGCAGTGATTTTTCAACTTTAAAGTGGGACAGGTGGCTTTTTTTAAAAAAAAAAAACCTGTATAAGCTACATTGCACATAAATTTGAGAAGTATGGATCAAATTTGAGAAGTATGGATAAGCCATGTTTTCTATTTTGGTTCTTGATTTGGAAGATTATAGTCTTAGTCCAGAAGCAGAAAATCTTTTTTTAAATTATTTCTATTCAGTCCTGTCCAACTTTTGGAGACAGCCTGAACAAATCCATGCATTTTTTTTCAGAAATGGTTTGCCATTGCCTCCTTCCTAAGGTTAAGAAGAAGTGTCTGGCACAAGGGCACCTAACTGTCTTTGTGCCCAAAGTAGGACTAGAACTCATAGTCTCCTGATTTGTAGCCTGATGCCTTATTCGCTACCCAAATGGGTCCTCAGAAAATCTGCACCATGTTTAAATCAGGTTTTCATTCTTTAGACAAATGCTTGGAAATGAATGCCATACCAACACAAACATGTCTGTATCTGTATTGGGGAAGAGAGGGTTGCACAAGCATGTCCTTAATAAGGAATTAAAGAAGAGCAAAAATCATTTACAGTTATTTATAGATGATGGGGAAAATGTGCATCATGAGCCCGGCACATTTCAGGCTGATTAAGTTTTTTATTAGTACCTCATGTACGGTATGATTGCTGACAGCCATGTGTTCAGAAGATTATTATGATTAACCTGAATCAAATCACAACTAGAATTGAATTAGCCTTTCTCTGCCTCCTTTTTCAATGGTTCACCCAGAACAGGGAGGAATTAAATCTGCTGGTGGTCACAGAAGGATCTGATGTCTTAGTGAAAATCAAAAATAATTAACTCTTTCTTTCTTTCCAAACGTCTCATTTTCTCAAGAGATCACCATGAAGCAGGGCAAGTCTGCTCATTTGGGAACAGAGCAATTAGTTCCTGATTCTCAGCCATAAATATTTAACAAAAGCAGGCAGTATTTAGTTCACACTCATGATTCTCACAATGACCATCCAAATACCAGCAAAACTGTACAGTATATGAGGACAGAGATACAGATTAACAGAGTTGGAAGGGACCATATAGGTCATCTAGTCCAACACCCCCACTCAAGCAGACCCTACACCATTTTTGACAGATGGTAGTCCAGTCTGTTCTTGAAAGCTTCCAGCAATGAAGTTCTCACAACTTCTGAAGGCAACTTCTGTTCCATGGGTTGATTGTTCTCACTGTCAGGAATTTTTTCCTTATTTCCAGGTTGAATCTCTCCTTGTTCAGTTTCCATCCATTGTTCCTTGTCTGCCCTTCAGATGCTTTGGAAAACAGCTTGACCCCTTCCTCTATGTGGCAGCCCTCAAATATTGGAAGACTGCAATCCTGTCTCTCCTGGTCCTTCTCTTCACGAGACTAGCCATGCCCAGTTCCTGCAACTTTTCATTGTAGGTTTTAGCCTCCTGTCTCCTAATCATCCTGGTTGCCCTTCTCTGCTTTCTTTCTAGAGATGCAACATCATGGTTGTTTTCTTCCAGACCAGAAAGTGGGGTAGGGTGGGGCAGGAATGGGGGAACAAGTCAAAATTACTGGATAGCCCTAGGTCAGAAAATAAATATGATTGTATTTCATTCACATTTCAATAAACTATAATTTGATCAAAAAGCCTGCTCTCCAGTTTTTCCTGTTATATTAAAAAAAATAGGTGTTTTTTTAATAGGTCTGTTTATCTGTGTTCAGATGTTTTGGAGGCAACAAATGGCCTTCAGCTTAGGTTGTACATCTCTGATGTAAGAAGATGGTACATTTTTAAAGTGCATTCATAGGAAGAGATTCTGCCCAGAGGATCAACTGAAAGATTAATTCACGTCCTTTTTTTCCTGAGATAAGAGGCTTGGACCGTATGACATAATCTCCCGAATACCTTCTCACCAGATGTGCAGGGGGGGGGGGGAATCTTATTTCTGAAGTGAGTAGCCCAGAGGTTTGACATGTACCTAACTCTGCTTTTGTAGCATAACCATCACAAAATAGTTACATTTGTTGCCTGTGAAAGAAAGACTATTATTACTAGGCCATTCGCAAATTCAATTGATCACACTTTCCGAAATCAGTCTCAAAGGCACAACCATGGCGGCTGCAATTAAAAGATGGCTAATTAAAACTCATTATGAAATGGTTAATTAATTTTTATAATCTTTCAGTGATGCCTTCAATCCTTTTGGAAGGGGGGAAAAGCTACGTGAGTCACTTGCAACTGCTGGGGAAAGACTACTACTCACTGTTACAGATTATTTAGCAAATTCACGGCCGAGATGAGAATCATAGGCCATTGTTTCTCAATGTTGGGCATTTTAAGATGGGTGGACTTCAACTCCGACACTTAGAATACTGTATCCAGTTTTGGTCAACAAATGATAAAAAAAGATGAAGAGACTCTGGAAAGAGTGCAGAGACAAAGATGATTAGGGAGCTGGAGGCTAAAACATTTGAAGAACACTTGCAGGAATTGGGTATGTCTCATCTAGTAAAAAGAAGGATTTAGTGGTGACATGATAGCAGAGTTCCAATATTTGAGGAGCGGCCACAAAAAACACGGGGTCAACCTATTCTCCAAAGCACTTGAAGGAAAGATAAGAAGCAAGATAAGAAAGATAATGGATGGCAACTAATCAAGAGAAGCTTAAACTGCCCAAGGAGCTGCTGATTCAGTTCTACAGAAGAATGATTGAGTCTGTCATCTGTACCTCTATAACTGTCTGGTTTGGTTCTGTAACCCAACAGGACCAACACGGACTTCAGAAAGTAATTAGGACTGCAGAAAAAACAGTTACTACCAAGCTTCCTTCAGTCGAGGACCTGTATACTGCACGAGTCAAAAAGAGGGCTGTGAAAATATTTACAGACCCCTCACATCCTGGATATAAACTGTTTCAACTCCTTCCCTCAAAACGATTCTATAGAGCATTATACACCACAACAACTGGACACAAGAACAGTTTTTTCCTGAAAGCCATCACTCTACTAAACAAATAATTCCCTCAACCCTGTTCAACTATTACAAAGTCTGCACTACTGTTAATCTTGTCATCACTCCTTATCATCCATCCCCTCTCACTTGTGACTGTATGACTGTAACTTTGTCGCTGGTATATTTACGATTTATATTGACTGTTTCCTTTTATCTTTTCTTTTATGTACACTGAGAGTATTTACACCAAGACAAAATCCTTGTGTGTCCAATCACACTTGGCCAATAAAGAATTCTATTCTAAAGAGAGAGAGAAAAGCAACCAAGAATTAAGAATAAATTTCCTAACAGTGAGAACAATCAATCAGTGGAACAGCTTTTCTCCAGAAGTTGTGGGTGCCCCATCACTGGAGGCTTTTAAGAAAAGTCAGGACAGTCACTTATCTGGAATGATACAGGTTAAATTAGAAGACCTCCAAGGCTCCTTCCAACCCTGTTATTCTGTTTACTGTAACTGAATGGGATAGCAGCCAAAACACCATTAAGGGGGAATTTCCCTGATTGTGTTTGCAAGAAGCCAGCCCATCGTATTCATTTGCCAATTCTTTAAAAGAAAGATAAACATCAGAGCAATGTTTTTCCTGCAATCTTTTATTCTGCCATGGATCTCCGTAGGGCCAAAAATAAAAATTAGTCCCTGCACCATCCTTGGCAAAAGGTATATCCCCACGAGCTCTACAAGTTGTGTTTTCGAAGAAAAATCCAACAAAAATCTAATAAAGTCAGCAAACGGAAAGGATGGCAAGCAGTGCCATAAAATGAGAAGTCTGAAGGCCAAATGGAGTTTCAGCCATCAGCTCATCTCAATACCATCAAATCACTTGAGAAAAAGAAATGGTATTTTTTTGAATTGGCATCTGCTTTTTTGCAGCCCATCAAAAAAGCTGCCAGATGTTGTTTCTGCAGTAATAGCTCCTTCAGCCTGGCATTTGCATCATGCAGTTTACAACTCTGCACCAGGAGCAACATATTCTAACTTCTGCAAAGCAGCAGCTCAAAATAGGAGTGGATGATTGTTATGCCAATGTTTTTTTTTTTTTCTTTTCGGATGCTAAGAAACATCAAGGTAGATAGGAAAAACTTCTCATAGCTTAATCGGAGGTCGTCACCTCATTCTTTGTTTATGCTGCAGCAGCAAACTGGCTCCTTTTTACTTGTCTTTAGAGATGAAGGGAGTCAGGAAAACAATATGGAGAAGCAGAGGAAGGCATTTCAGTTCCACGGCAAATGGCATGATTGTTGTTTCCTTGAAACAAAAGTAAGGGAAAGGGTAGAATGGGAACTTTCATGGATAAATAGCTGTAAAAGTAAGTAAGTCCCATCACAGAACATTTAGGGGAATGCATTTGCAAAAATTCATCAGCAGAGGTTCTACCACAGTGGAAAATTTGCAACCCCCCTCTTTCTAGGATCAAAAGTTTCCCAAAATTATTTTTTCCTGAAACATGTGGACAAAAATCTGTTATCCAGTTCCTTTAAAACATATTGCTTATATATGGATAGGCTTTAAAAAACAAATATTAGGGAAAGTTGTATTCAACTCAACACATGTACTAGAGCAATAATAAAACCCTGCATCAAAAAGATTTAAATTAAGTATCCATCAAGGGCAGAAGAAATCAGGAGAATAAGCAATTACTTTCAAATGAGATTTTATTATAAAAATATACCAAAGAAGATACCCTCTTCTTTCTTATTCCCAGCATCTATTTTACTTTTGCTCTTTATTCTCCTATCTTGCCTTCAATTCTATTCCATTTACAATAGTAGACAATATACATTATGTAGCTCAGTGTTGAACCAAGAACCCAACATCATTTATATTGACCTTAGATTTGATTACTCTTTTCTTAAGTATTTTTTTCCTTTTAAACCCTTCTGGATCTATATTTTCAAAATTTTTGGGCTTTCTGCTAGCCTCCTTAAGACAGATTACTCTCAGTAACTTGGGAGAGCTCTGTTGATTGATGGAAGGTGGCATCACCTCTGCTGATGTCTGTTCATTAATCACAACTGATTTAGTGCCCCTTTTTCTTCTACTGGGCTTCCTGGTCACCAATTCTTCAGAATGCTGCATTTGGTCATCTCTAGTCCCAGTACAAGTAGTCTGTAACTTACAACAACTCAAAGTTACAATGGCACTGAAAAAAGTAACTTACAACCATTTTTCACATTTACAACTGTTGCAATATCCCCATGGTCACATGATCATAATTTGGACACTTGGCAACTGGCATATATTTATATTTATATGTCTCAGGATCCTGTGATCCCCTTTTGTAACCTTCTGACAAGCCAAGTCAATGGGGAAGCCAGATTCACTTAACAACCGTGTTACTAAATTAACAGGTGCAGTGATTCACTTATCAACTCTGGCATGAGAGGTCATAAAATGGGGCAAAACTCACTTAACAATTGTTTTGCTTAGCAATGGCCAATTGTCATAAGTTGAGGACTACCTGTAGACACCATTCCTCTTTTTCTTTGTTCCTGCTCCCTTTTCTGGTTCATCGAATAAGTGGAAAATAAGGTTGTAGGAAAGGAGGAATGCAATCTTTTTTCTCATAGGCACCTTTGGCAAAATAAATAAATAAATTTAAAAAATCCCTGTAAATATTTTGCTGTCAAACTGCAGTAATAGAATCTCTGGGTGCTCTGCAATTTGAAATGGAGCAACAATTTGAAAAGAGCAACAAAGATGATCAGGGGGCTGGAGGCTAGAACATATGAAGAATGGTTGCAGGAATTGGCTAATCTAGTGAAAACGAGGACTAAGGGTGAGAGGATAAGTGTTCCAATATTTGAGGGGCTACCACAAAAAAGAGGAGGTCAACTTATTTTCCAAAGCATCAAAAGACAAGATAAGAAGTAATGGATAGAAACTAACCACAGAAAGAAACAGCCTAGAACTAAGGAGAAATTTCATGAGAACCATCAACCAATGGAAGAGCTTGCCTCCAGAAGTTGTCGGTGCTTCACCAATGGAGACTTTTAAAAAGAGACTGGACAGCCATTTTTTTGAAATGGTTGTAGGGTCTCCTGCTTGGGGTTGGACTGAAAGACCTCCAAGTCCCTTCCAACTCTGATGATGTTCTATGTTCATTTGGAATATGGATTGGGGATGCTTGCACATTCTTCTGATTGAGCTATGTAGGAAACCCCTATAAGTTAAGGAAAATGATGAAGAACAAGTCAATGATGTTTCTTCTTTTGAAGTCAAGCCCTTTAAAAATAAAACAAAGATGGAAACTGATTAACTAGTACAGATGAGATTTGTACTGATCTATGACCCTGAGAACTGCTCTGGGAAAACTAGAAGCAGCAGGATTGCTAACCAAGCATCCCTCTTCCAATATAGACTGTGTTGCAGGACTAATCATCTCCAGAAATGCCTGCTTGTGGAAAGATTTGATCTTGGATTCACAAACCAGGTTGCAGATTTGTGCTCTATAGGATTCTGACCTTGTGTTTTCCCCCTAGCAGGAATGAGAGTTTCCTGTGAAAGAACACTCTGCTGTAAAAGTAAAATCATAGAAGATGTTAATTAACTAGGATTGCCAGTAGCTCTCACTGAGCAAAGAAGCTACACCACATGCTGTAGTGTTAAAAGCATCCTGGTGCTTGATCTATCGCTGTCATCTTCTGTACAATATTCCTGCAGGTGAAATGAATGGAGGAAAGAACAGCCTTCTGAAAAGATACATCAAATGCTGTCTTGTGAAATAAGTAGAACTGCTTGAGGATTACTATTTTTTTGCCAATCCCAAAATCATTTGTCCTTGATGACTAGCAAGTTGACAGTGACAAAATTATGGGCTCAAAATAAACAAATAATTAAATTAAAGCAATACCTGTAATTAGTTAGAAAATATGCTTAGACCTGCAAATTCAAGAGGAAATACATGTAGAAATGCATTTGCCATAAAGAGTTTTTAGATATTATTTTTATTTCTTTATTGATTTTATATGCCACTCAAGAGCGGCATGGTAGCCTAGTGGTGAAGGAGCTCACCTTCCACATTCAATCCTAGGGAGCAGCAGATGTTTCTCTCTTAGGGTGCTAAGAAAAAAAATCTGCTGCAGACACTGCATGGCATTAGAAAGAGCATCAAGCCAGTAAATGCTGAGCTCCATCCAATCATCCCAACTGTGTTTCAAAGCAAGGGATTACAGGGTCATAAAAAGCAAGTTTTATATGCCACCCATCTCAATATTGAGTGACTGAGTGTCTTATAAATCTCAGTTTCAGTGTGACTATCAATTTCTCACCCCTCCGCATACAGAAAAGGCTCTTTTGCAATTCTTAAAGGTTTGCTTCTTGAGCATTAAATGTAGCATCCCAAACCTTCATTCAGGGTAAGGCAGGATAACATACCAGACCGAACCAAAAGGGGATACTAAAATTTGATGCTCCCAGGTGTTGCCTTTGTGCATATCAAAGTTAGCAGTCATATCAAACTAAATATAGATACCTTTGATTGCCTGTTGCTGGGATGATATTGTTTTGCAAATGAGCTTTGAAAGAAGGTTTCATTTCACTGAAGGTTTCATTTCAGTGAGGCCAAATGCCCCTTTGAAGATGTGCATTGCCATAGTTATGATGAATTGTGAACTTGTTTTCTTTCCAGCCTTGGAAGGAACATGGACATTCCCCAAGGGGAACACATACCTGCCTACACCAAGGTCATTTTGATTGTGTGCTACTGGAAATGCAGGCAGCATGCCAAGGATATGGAATAGATGAATTGCTATTAAACATAGCAAATAGTTTTTAATACCTTGCAGTAATAAAGCAACTCCCACTCGTATGCATGCATACACTGTGTAAAAGCCATTCTTTACATCAAAGTTCTTATTAATATTCTTTGCATACACGGCTTATCATGAATTTTGTGTGGGGTAAAATGTATTTTCCAATATCTAATACTGCAAAGCTGAGAATTAAAAATGATAATGCTCAACGTGATTTATAAACTTTTAATGGAAAATCCCTGTGGGTTAGGTATAAATCTTATTTATTGCTTTAAAAATATGTAATATGCTTATTATGTAGTCCTAAAACAGCCACACTGGGAGTAGAGCCACTGTCAGAGTTAATCCATTTAGAAATAGGAAGCAACTCCTTGAGGTTTAAAGAGATAAATAATTTGATATTATGTAGGGTATTGATGCTTTACTAAAAATAAAATATGATTTAATACATTCACCAGATTGGAGCATGGTAGTAATCAGGTTATCCGGAAGGCAGTACTAAAAAAAAAAAAGAAACAACACATCTAGGAGATGTTCAAGGATAGAGCAAGTAGCAAGGCTTTCACTTTGGTTTAAAAGTTAGCTAAGTGCAAAGCAGCTTATTAGCATACCATGGTGTCACATAAGGTGTTCTTGCACAGAATTCCCAGCAGTTAGTCCCAGGGGAGGGCTTCAAAAATTTTAGCAATGGGTTTTCTGTCCAGTTGCTGGGTGGGCGTGGCCATGGTGGGAATGGCCTAGTCCAAGGGTCTCCAACCTTGGCAACTTTAAGCCTGGCGGTCTTCAACTGCCAGAGTTCCCCAGCCAGCTTAATCAGCACAGGAAAAATAGCAACTTAGCAGACAAGTTTGCCGGGTAAGGAGTAAGTGGGTGGGGAGGGTTCCCGCGGGCCATGTGGGCTGAGCAGCCTTGTGTTTCTGCATAGCCTGGATTAATTGCTTTGGGGGGGTGCTCTGGGGTGAGATTTCTCTGTGGCCCACCAAAATTTTCTCATGGCCCACCGGTGGGCCGCGGCCCACCGGTTGGCGACCGCTGGACTAGAAGACCTCCAAGGTCTCTTCTAACTCTGCTATTCTGTTCTGTTCAATCGCGGCCCACCGGTTGGCAACCACTGATTTAGAAATCACAGTGGTTAAAGTCACATTTTATCTAAATTGGAAATGAAAGAAATATCTATTATCCAGTATGAAGAAACCCTGGTGCTTGGGCTATTGCTCAGGGCTTCTATATTTATAGGTACCTTGGACCTTTCTCTTAAAAGTGAACTCCTAGATATTGAGAGTGGTAAAGCAACCTACAGAGTTGGCTCACTCCTGTCTTTAGGCAGTTCAAGTCATAAAAACAAGGTAGAACTGGTAAGTGTTCCCAGACTAAGCCTTAGTTCATATAAGTAATACTTGGTGCAGTTGAGCAATGGGAAATGAATCCATACTGTCTTGACTAATGCTTTTTCTATGAACATATAAAAAAGCTGGTGTCAAAATACCCAGCTCATCAGTGCTGAAAAATCGGCACAGCTACCACCCAACCAATCTCCCATCTTTATATACACATAAAAGTGAATACCACATTTTTCTCATTCATTTGTCACCAGGCTCCATATCTTTCTGAAAGATTAATATATCTATTTTTCATGTTTTTTAATCCAGCAAGAGACATTGTCTCACAAATACCAAATGAAACTTCTGCTACTAAGAATGATTTTGGACCCTGATGAAAAGCTAATGAAACAAACCTTATTTCTATTCCAGAATATTTTATCAAATTAAATAGTATTATTTCATCAGGAGAAAATACATTAAACCCTATCTGCTTCTTTTCATAAAAAGGAGTTATTTAGCACTGAATAATGTTTGTATAACTAAATGGAAAACAGACTTACCTACAACCCCAGTTTTTTCTGATACTAAAGAGTCTGCTTCGCTTCACAAATACATAAATATGAAAACATGTGTTTGCAGTGGTGGATGGTGGTCAAGGGCTTCACCTAATGTCTTTAGGGGACAAAAAAGAAGTATTTTATCAGAAAGAAGCTGGGCTTTGGGCAACATTTTGAAAGTTTCCTCTACTTTTCTGTTGGTCTGACTACAATATCCATGTGTGTTCCATGTCAAATGTCAGGAAACTGAAGGTTTTCACCAACCTTAGCCTTCATGAAAAAGAGAGAGGGAAGGAGGGAGGGAGATATGCAGAAAAACAGACTTTGGGAAGCACAAAACAGACTTTGGGAAGCACAAATTTCTACCATAGTGAATTGTAATGAAACAGCTACAATGCCATGAAAAATATAACACTAGATTGAACAGGACATAATTCAGCCTAAAGTAACTTGGAGTAATTACAACAGAAAATATGAAAAAAATCAAATGCATAGAGTGGCTTTATTGATACTCTAATGTATTTAAATATTATATTAGTTAAGATATCAGATTTTGTCCTATAAGGCATATGGCAACATTCTCAGAGGACTATTGGCTTGGAAATCAGGAACAATTTGATTACCTCTCAATGCTTCTTTGAACTGAGTGATGAAATGTTTATAAAAACCATTGGATGCAACCCTCGACTGGCTGAATTCATTAAAGGTTGATCATTACCTGGTCATTACTGAAATGACAAAAGGAGAGGGTTCCCTCTGGCTCAATAAAACAAAGCTTTTGGGGGCTTGGCAGTATCCATTATGAAAATTACAACTTAAGTTATGATCTCTACCTCTTAAAACATCACTACTTTTCTATGGATTTGAAAATGTCACATGAAGATTAACTTTGATAGCCACTTTGCAAAAGTTTATTTAGTAGAGATATTCAACCCAATCAATCTTCCATAATTCATTCATAAATCTGATTTATTCTGTTTTCAAGTTAATTTAATGTCTGTCTGTCTGTCCAGCCAGCCAGCCAGCCAGCCAGCCAGCCAGCCTGCAGGCAAGCATCTCTTCCTCTTCTCTCTCTTCCTTTTCTCTCTCTCCTCGTCCACATATATCTATCTATCCATTTATCTATCTATCATCTATCTATCTTCATCACTTGAGACTTTCAAGGAAAGATTGGACTGCTATTTGTCAGAAATGGTGTAAAGACTCCTGCTTGGGCAGGGGGGTTGGACTAGATGACCTATAAGATCTCTTCCAATTCTGTTAATCTGTTAATATCTATCTATCTATCTATCTATCTATCTATCTATCTATCTATCTATCTATCTATCTATCTATCTATCTATCATCTATCTATCATCTATCATTTTAATGTTGATAGTGAGACATTAATGGATATTAAAATATAAGATGCCCCATCTTATATTTTGAATATTTATTTAATTTAAATTTAAATTAAAAAGGAGAGAAAAGTAGCAAAGTTACCAAACAAAGAAGCAGCTTCTAGTCCTTGGAAGGAAGAGGGATTCAAAAAGTCAAAGCAACATTTAAATTGAAGCTATGAATGCCATGATGCTTTTGTACGCATGTTGATTTTTCACATGCATACTGTACAAAGGAATAATGCTTTGACTATGTTGACATTTTGGGGTATTCTTCTTACATGGATACTACTTTTCTAGCATCACTTTTTGTGAGAACAGTTATGGGCTCCGATATCCTTATATATCTCCTTATATATACCTCCTTATGTTTGTCATCTGTAAAGTCATGGAATCCATTATTAACCAATCCATTATCCTCCACTTCGAGACAAACAACCTACTCTCTAATAAACAATTTGGTTTCAGAAATAAACTATCCTGTAATCTGCAACTCTTACACTGCAAAAACATATGGACTACAGAACTCTATCAAGGCAAAACAATAGACGCAATCTACATAGACTTCTGTAAAGTCTTTGATTCAGTGGTACATGACAAATTACTCCTAAAACAAAAAACTAATGGTATCTCTGGACAACTGCATAACTGGATAGAAGCATTCCTGTCAAACAGACAACAAATGGTCAAAATTGGGAGTGTCCTATCAAATTCTTTATCTGTCAATAGTGGTGTCCCCTAAGGCAGTGTTCTAGGATCAACCCTCTTCATACTCTACATAAATGACCTCTGTGATCATATTAAGAGCAACTGCATTCTCTTCGCTGGTGATGTAAAGCTGTTCAATACCACAGACAATACTGCTACCTTTCAAAAAGATCTTGACTATGTATCAGAATGGTCAAACAAATGGCAATTTCAAATCTCAAAAAATAAATGCTCTGTCTTACATATTGGCAAAAAAAATCAGAAAATAAAATATAAACTGAATAGTCAAGACCTTGTAGATGATCCAAGCTCTGTAAAGGACCTTGGAATACTCATCTCTAATGATCTAAATGCTACAGCCCACTGTAACTACACAGCCAAAAAGGCATTAAGAGTTGTTAATCTAATCCTACATAGCTTTTTCTCTGGTAATATCACACTACTAACTAGAGTATATAAAACATTTGCTAGACCAATACTCGAATACAGCTCATCAATCTGGAACCCACATTATGTATCTGATATTAGCACAGTTGAGAAAGTCCAGAAATATTTCACAAGAAGAGTTCTCCACTCCTCTTATACCTTATGCCACCAGACTTGAAATTCTAGACCTAGAAAATCTTGAATTATGCTGTCTTCGGTCTGATCTAAGTATGATATATAAAATCATACATTGCAATGAATTACCTGTCAATGAATACTTCAGCTTCAACCATAACAACACAAGAGCACACAATAGAAACAAATTCAAGGTTAACCGCACCAAACGGTAAGGTATGCTTAGGTAGCCAAGAAAAAAATAAAAGACCAACAAGCATAATAAACAATATTGAGAAGAGATGAAGGAAGAACATCTGCATTTTAGTTTCTGCTAAATGGATCTGAAAAGCATCTGATATGTACCAAAACAGTCATTTTTTGAACTAGGAACACAACATGCTGTTTAGAATTAGTCTGAGTCTTCAAATTCAGAAGCTGAAGAGTTTTACTAGTTTGAATACATAGTAGAATAGATGCTCTCAGTATTCCAAATATGATTTTGAGCCAAAAAGATGTGCATAACTCACAAAATACATATTTTAATTAGATTTTTCTCTCAGTGCATCCATGTTCAAACATATCCTAAAGTACTAAAATATTTCATGTATTTTTGCAACATAGTAAATATATTCTTGTTTAGGTAGATCATTTTGAAAAAAAAACAGATTATATCCTTGTTTTAAAATATTGCTGTCTTATTTTGAGTAATGCACTGCATCACAAAATTTTAAAGAATGCAAAATTCAAAGATAAAATCAAACTCATTCAAACCTCAATCCAGGAAGCACAGATACGATTGGCTTGTTTGGAAATGAACTCTAAGCATATTTATTTAACATAATGTCATGCAAAGCAATTATTCTGTCTTTTTTTGCCCCGTACCAGTCTCAGAAAAAAAAAAGAGAATTTAATTGAAATTGCCCTGAGTAGAACATGGTGTCCGTATACTTTATTTAGGTGAAAAATGACCTCAGGTGACACTTGGTGTCTTTCATTATGCTGCTACTTTTCTGATTCCTCATACTTTGTTTACCACCAAGTGAGGACGTTGTGTGATAAATCTTTCCACTGGACTTCTTTCATGATGAAGTGTGTGTAGTCCATAATATGATGGAAAGATGAACACAAAGCAACAGCACAGGCACTCATACCACCAATGGGAAAGGCAGGCAAAATGAAATCTGAACAAAGCTAAAGATATTGGAGCAAAATGCTTGTTCAAATCAGAACAAAACTTTGGAGATACTGCAAGACAGATTTCTCTCAGGGTTCCAAGTAACGTATCCACAGCAAGCAGAACAGGTAGACTCCTCAAATAATAGTTTTATTGGATAAGTCATATTGGCACAAGTTAATGAAAACCAACTCTAAAGGTTCCCACAATTTTCACCTAATTAAAGGTAACAGTTTTCCCCCTCCCCAAGGAACCAGTCACATGGTCCAATCAAGGCACTGCCTGGTTGCCTGGTGACATCACTCCTCCTCCTTTTGACCAGGTGTGAGAATGTCCTTGTTTCCCAAGAGAAAGTATTTTATTTTGGCTACAAATCCACAGTTATCTCTAACCCCTCCCCCATCCTTCAGCTCCAGTGTGGCAACACTGAAGCTTCATGATGGCTTTGGTCAGGTCAGCTTCAGGGTTGACAATTTCAATGTTATTCATCCCATTTTATCAATACAAGGGAATATCTGTAGCTCAGGATTACACTTGGGGCTCTTTGTGCTTGATTGTTTATTTGCAGACATTTCACTATACGACTAGATAATATCATCAGTGTACACCACCCAGCTAGGTCAGAGCCACTTCCTACTGAAGATTTTACTTAGTTAAGCAACAAAACATCTACAAGCAAACAACGAAGCTCAGAGATCATCAAGAACTCCACTTCCCATTAGTATTATGACCCCCGATGGTGCAGAAGTTAGAATGAAGCGTTGCAGGCTAACTCTGTCCACAGGCTGGAGTTCGATCCTGATAGAGTTTCAGGTTGACTCAACCTTCCAACCTCCTGAGGTCAGCATATATGCTGCAACATTTATGAGTGTGAAGACCATTCATTTTCAGTGATGTTCTAACTATAACATTGCCTAATGTGGGTCTACAGTATTGCATCCAGCTTTGGTCACCACACTATAAAAAAAGATGTTGAGGTTCTGAAAAAAGTGAAGAGAAAAGCAACCAAGATTATTAGGGGACTGGAGACTAGAACATATGAAGAACTGTTACAGGAACTGGGCATGGCTAGTCTAGTGAAGAGAAGGACCAGAGGAGACATGATAGAATAGAATAGAATAGAATAGAATAGAATAGAATAGAATAGAATAGAATAGAATACTTTATTGGCCAAGTGTGATTGGACACACAAGAAATTTGTCTTGCAGTGTTCCAATATTTAAGGGGCTGCCACTAAGGGTAAAGGGTCAAGCTATTTTCTAAAGCACCTGAAGGTCAGACAATGAATACTGGATGGAAACTGAACAAGGAAAGATTCAACTTGGAAATAAGGAAACAATTTTTGACATTGAGAACAATCAATCAATGGAACAGCTTGCCTCCAGAAGTTGTGGGAGTTTCATCACTGGAAGCTTTCAAGAAAAGACCGGTCTGCCATCTGTCAAAAATGGTGTAGGGTCTACTTGGGCGGGGGGTTGGACTAGATGACCTACAAAGTTCCTTCCAACTTTGTAATCTGTATCTGTATCACTGTTGTACATGTCTCAAAGTATACTTTGTGACATATATCTCTGCTTCTTTTTTAAAATAGGCATTTTCCCTACAAAATAAGTATGGAAACCCATGGGGAAAAACATCAAAAGTCAAGATGTTGGACTCCATTATGTGTGTAGTGCATCCTTGCTTCTTTGGCCCCACTCTGATCTCTGTAAATGCCCCTCTTTATACTGTAGCAGGTCTTCTGCTGTGCCCCATTTTTTGTTGTTGTTTGCACTGCCCAAACCTCTAAAATTCCTTTCTCTGTTTTCTTTCTCCTCTATGTTAACTGAAGGAGCCCATTCTCTATTTTAAATAAGACACATTCTGGAAAGGTCATCTATTATCTATTTCTTCTTGAGAAATACTATTGCTTGGAGCAAATGGATCTTTGGCTCTTTTCACACATTTTCTCCCTTCATTATTGTTAAACCAAGCATGTTTTTGACACTTATCTTCCAGTCTTGAAACTTTGCCCCTCTATGAAAAAGCCTTGCAATTTTTCCCCTCTCGCTTTAGGGGAAACCTTGTTTTAGAATTTCTTCTGGTGAGGGTGAATGCATGTTTACTAGGATAATGAACTGTTTCCTCTTAGTCAGAATGAGGAAAGGTCTATCACTCTGGGGAGTTCCTGGCTATCACATCTCAAACATCATGATTTGGGGTGGATAAGGGGGAAATCTTGATTTTGAAAACTCTATGAGCCTCGGTGGTGCAGTGATTAGAGTGCTGTATTGCAGGCCACTTCTGCTGACTATCAGCTGCCTGCAGTTTGGCAGTCTCAAAGTTGACTCAGCCATCCATCCTTCCAAGGTGGGTAAAGTGAGGACCCAGATTGTTTGGGGCAGTATGCTGACTCTGTAAACTGCTTAGGGAGGGCTATAAAGCACTGTAAAGTCTAAGTCTAAGTACTATTGCTATTGTTGGTCACCCTCTTTCAGATTTAAGCATGTGAAACTTCAGATGGCCAGAGAGATTACTGTATGTAATGACAGGATCTTCTCATATACTCTTTAGTCATCTCATAACAGAATAACAGAGTTGGAAGAGACCTTGGTGGTCTTCTTAGTAGTCCAAACCTCTGCTCAAGCAGAAAACTCTATACCATTTCAGACAAATGTTTGTCCAATCTCTTCTTAAAAGCCTCAAATATTGGAGCACCCACAACTTCTGGAGGCAATTAAGCTAAGCATAGCTCAGCTGACTCTTCTTCCATCTCCTAGGCAGGTCTTCTTGAAAATGACAGCCAGTTTCATCTATTAGCTCAAAACTGGGAGAATGTGAATTCTAGTCCAATTTTTGGCATGAAAGCCAACAAGAGTGACTTTGGGTCAGTCCCTCTTAGCCCAACCCATCTCACAGAGTTGTGGAGAAAATAAGAGAGAGAAAAAGCAATAGGTACAGTATCTTTGTCGTCTTTGAGTTATTTATAAAAATAATGAGGATGGAATACAAATAAATATATAAATATAATCTAGGCCAAGGAGAGACTAATACTATATTACAGAATAATATTCACATTGGGTGATGAGTATCCATTGCATAGAATGGTAATCCAACTTCATTAATACTGCAGATCCTTTAATTGACAGCTTAAAAAAACACATTAGATCAAATGCTTTTATTTCTTTTCCTGTATGCAGAGAAAGCCTTAAGATCTCTGGTGTTTTCAATGCTGCCAAGTCATTAAAAAAGAAGCTTATTAATTTTTGTGCCTCTCCCTGTGTGTATGTAGGATTTTCCAACATTAATCACATCCCCATTGCCACAGTAGCCAGCAGAAAAGGAGGTATCAGATAATCTCATTGGGAGTGTGCTCATGTTGTGGTTTTACAATGTATATTTATGCATCTATAAAATGGTTTACTGTGTTGTAAAGAGCTGAACTTTCAGGCAGTGTCCACACTGTATAGTTTCAATGTTCTAGCCTGAAGGGATAAAAACTTGCTGACCAAATAGAGGTAGCATCCAAAATCTTTCTTCTGCTACAATGTCTTCTGGATTTCTTTTTTCTTTTTTAAAGAGGGTATCAATTTATTGTGATACAAAATGCAAGTGGGCTATTCTTTTCTTCATTTTTCACCCTCCCCTTCCTACTCTGCTTTTAAAGGGGTTCTTTAAGGGGGAAAGATCCAGGGCGGGTGGGGGAGACAGCCCGCACGGAATTGGGGGCAGCCGGGCCGGCTTGCGCGCCTGGGGGGCCTCGGGGGTTCCCGTGTCGGGGGGGCAGACAGAGGGTGGGCAGCCGGGGGCCAATTTTATTAGCACGGTGACTGGGAGAGGTAGGTATGCCGGGGGTAGAGGGCCATATCCGGTCAGGGGATCGCGCTCCCGATGTTTACAAGCGGTAGCGCGCTCCGACCCTCCTTACCCATCCTGTAGTCCTGGTTGTCCAGAATCTCAGGCCCTGAATGCCCGGCTGCTGTTGTGCAATGCCAGGTCCGTGATTAATAAGGCCCCCCTGATCTCTGAGTTGGTTCAGGAGGAGGCCGCGGACCTGGTAGGTGTCACCGAAACCTGGTTGGGCCCAGAGGGAGGTGTCCCTCTGGTTGAGATGTGCCCACCAGGTTTCCTTGCATTTCACCAGCCTAGGGCTCAGGGAAGGGGTGGTGGGGTGGCGGTGCTTATAAAGGAAGTCCTTTGTCCTAGGGAGGCCACTGTCCCTCAGACGGCTGGCTGTGAATCTCTTTTTGTGAAGTGGGGGCAAGGGGTTCAGATGGGCCTTTTGTTGACAGTACCTGGCTCCCTGCCACGTCTCATCAGCCCTGCCCGGACTCCTAGAGGTGATAGCCGGGCTGGCGGTTGAGACCCCCAGGCTCTTGGTCATGGGGGATTTCAACCTGCCATCGCTCGGTGAAACCTCTGGGTTGGTCCGGGAGTTCTTGGCTTCCATGACGGCCATGGACCTGACCCAGTTAGTTTCTGCTCCCACTCACATAGGAGGACACATGCTGGACCTGATTTTTGTCTCTGGGCAGTGGTTGAATGACTGTAAGTGTGGGGACTTAGTTATTACTCCCTTGTCATGGACAGATCATTTCCTCCTTAGACTGGACTTCTGTTCCGCCACCCCCCACCGCAGGGAGGCGGAGCCACTTAGATGGTTCCGCCCCAGGCGCCTAATGGACCCGGAGCGGTTCCAGAGGGAGCTTGGGCCATTTCCTGAATCTCTGGCTCTCAGCTCGCCTGGAGACCTGGTGGCCACCTGGGATGGGTTGGCCGCCGGGGCTCTAGACCGAGTTGTGCCTCTGCGACCTCTGACCCGGCACAGATCCCATTTGGCTCCGTGGTTTACGGAGGAGCTACGGGAGATGAAGTGCCGGAAAAGACGTCTAGAGGGCATTTGGAGGGCGACTCGTTCTGAATCTGACCGAACACAGGTAAGATCTCATATTAAGACTTACCTTGTGGCGATAGGGGCGGCAAAATCTTCGTATTTCTCCGCCCTTATTGCGTCGGCAGGAAATCGGCCTGCCGCCCTGTTTAGAGTGACCCGCTCTCTGCTTGAACCGAGAGCGCGGGATGACCTCTTGCAGGGTAGAGCAGAGGAGTTTTCTCGATTCCTGCATGATAAAATCGTTCAGATTCGGGAGGGTCTTAACTCCAATTGGATGGTCCCGGGGGAGGTGTCCGGGGCAGGTCTTGTGAATGTTATCTGGGGAGAGTTCGATCCTGTGACCGCCGAGGGTGTGGACAGGTTGCTGGGGAGTCTGAATGCCACCACCTGTTTATTGGACCCGTGCCCTTCCTGGCTGGTTTCGGCCGCCAGGGAGACGACACGAGGCTGGCTCCAGGGGATTATCAACGCTTCTCTGAGAGAGGGGTCGCTTCCTACCGCCCTGAAGACGGCGGTGGTGCGGCCCCTCCTCAAGAAGCCTTCCCTGGATCCAGCTGTTTTAAATAACTTTCGTCCAGTCTCCAACCTGCCCTTTGTGGCGAAGGTTGTTGAGAGTGTGGTGGCACGTCAGCTTCCTCAGTACCTGGAGGAAACAACTTACCTCGATCCGTTCCAATCGGGCTTCAGGCCTGGGCATAGTACTGAGACGGCATTGGTCGCGTTGGTCGATGATCTCTGGAGGGCTCGTGACAGAGGGTTTTCCTCTGTCCTGGTCCTATTAGATCTCTCGGCGGCTTTCGATACTATCGACCATAGTATCCTATTGCGACGGTTGGAGGGGTTGGGAATTGGGGGAGCCGTCCTTCGATGGTTCTCCTCCTTCCTCTCCGACCGTTCGCAATTGGTGTTGGCGGGAGGGGAGAGGTCCACCTCTAGGCCCCTGGTTTGTGGGGTGCCTCAGGGGTCGGTTCTCTCCCCTCTTTTGTTCAACATCTATATGAAACCGCTGGGCGAGATCATCCGTGGTCTTGGGGTGAAGTGTCATCTCTATGCAGATGACACCCAGTTATACATCTCCACCCCGGACCACCCCAACGATGCTGTGGGGGCTATGTCCAGGTGCCTGGAGGCCGTGCGGGATTGGATGGGCGGGAACAGGCTCCGGCTCAACCCATCCAAGACCGAGTGGCTGTGGTTTCCGGCGTCCCGATATAGCCAGTTGACTCTGTCGCTGGCTATTGGGGGGGAAATTTTGCCCCCCACAGAGAGGGCTCGCAATCTGGGAGTCCTCCTGGATGTGCGGCTGTCGCTTGAACACCATGTCGCGGCCGTCTCCAGGGGGGCATTTCATCAGATCAGTCGGATCTACCGGTTGCGGCCCTTTCTGGATCGGGACGCCTTGCGCACGGTCACTCAGGCCCTGGTCACCTCTCGCCTGGACTATTGTAATGCCCTCTACATGGGGCTCCCTGCGGGGAGCATCCGGAGACTCCAACTGGTGCAGAATGCGGCCGCGTGGGTGATCATGGGGGCGTCACGTAGCGCCCACGTGACGCCTCTCCTGCGCGAGCTGCATTGGCTGCCAGTGGCTTTCCGGGTTCGCTTTAAGGTTCTGGTTCTGACCTTTAGGGCGATCCATGGCATTGGACCAGGTTACCTACAGGACCGCATCCTACCGGTGATCTCCAGCAGACCAGTGCGAGCACACAGGGAAGGCCTTCTCCGGGTTCCGTCGGCTACCATGTGCCGCCTGGCGGTCCCAAGGGGTAGGGCCTTCTCTGTGGCGGCCCCTGCCCTCTGGAATACTCTGCCACCGGAACTGCGTACCGTCATGGACCTGAGGTCCTTCAGGCGCGCGCTGAAGACCTGGCTTTTCGAGCAGGCCGGCCTGGGCTGAGAGAGGGTTTTAATGTGTCTCCATTAATTTTAATTAGGGGGTTTTAAGGGGGTGGGGTGGGCTTTTTATTCGGCCTAATCTAATTTAATCTTTTTCTTAACTTTTGTATTGTTGGGGTTTTTAGATTGGCTGTACACCGCCCTGAGTCCCTAGGGAGAAGGGCGGTATAAAAGTTAAATAAATAAATAAATAAATAAATAAATGATGCAATCTAATCCCTGGATTAGGAATTTTTGGGAAATATCTGTTTCTAAAAAAATAAATGGGCACTATTAAGCAACATTCCATAAATTAATTGGGAAAATAGGGCATTTTATCCCACTTTACTATGCAGGATCAAAAAGTTCTAATGTTAAGAAAATAATAAAAGGGATGATTTGGACATTTGCTTGTAATTCTTCTTCCAGAAGGAATTTTAGAACTGTTTCAGAAGTTAGTAATGCACCCACTGAATAGGAGTTCATGTCTGTAACCTATCATGCTCTCTCTACATAGCATAATGCCACTGTAACGTTTCTATGCAAATCAGCAGCTGAGAGTCCAGGATCTAATCCAGAAATTGGTCTTAATTGAAATGCTGTGTTAATAGGAATATGGAGAACTGGCAATGAAGTCATGTATGCTTTTTAAAATTATATTTTTCATTTATGTACTGCTACATCTTGTACTCTTATATAATTAAGGGTTGAGTAAACAATTTTAGAGATACAAGCTAATGTGAATATTCTGGGACCAGACTGAGCCGGAGTGAATAGTAAAGACAGAATAGAAGGGGGAAATCAGGACATATATGCATCATAATTATCTTTATTATTGTGATGCATACAATCATCGTCAGTATTCTAATAATTCCCATGAATATGACCATTATTATTATTGCTTTTACAAATCATACCATACCTTTTATAAATGTTAAATTAATAAGTTTTGTTTTCAGTTGTGATCTGTACCCCTTTATAAAGGTTTTCTTTTTAAAATAGAAAATATGATTAAAGTAACTAGTAACAGTCATAATACACAACTATTAATATTAGCTTTATATCAGTTTGGTTGCGTGCATCCTTTATCTGTCTTTATTTTATAGCCCTTTACACTTTTCTTGGAAAAGTAGAAGAAATTATGTTAACCAGATTGTAAAAAGGCTGATTGAATTTAAATGGTGGTAATTTAGGAGGGAACTCTGTGGGTCACATAAAAAAACCTCTGGGGGCCTCTTGAAGTTAATGCCATAAGAATGTAGGAGCTGTGAGCTCAATCTTGCCTATTTGTGATGGTGGTTTCATTTTTAAGCATGCTACTTCAAGATAGAGATGCACTGCTTGAAACTTGGAGAATTCCATTGGAAAAAGCTTTCTATCCTCAGCTAGGTCAGAGATGACAACCTTGGTTAATCTCAGAAATTAAGCAAGGACAATAAACACTTTGATGACATAACCTCTGTGAATTCCATGCTGTTGTATAGGCTGATTGGGAAAAAGATTCCAACATTTCAATATCCAACATTTTGTTGAATGAAAAGAAATGGGTGGCATGATAACATTGCTCTAAAATATTTTGAGGGGCTGACACAAAAAAGAGGGGTTCAACCTATTTTCCTAAGCTCCAGTAAGCAAGATAGGAAACAATGGATGAAAACTAATCAAAGAGAGAAGCAACCTAGAACTAAGGAGAAATTTCCTGACAGTGAGAACAATTAATCAGTGGAACAGCTTGCTCTCAGAAGTTGTGGCTGCTCCATCACTGGAAGCTTTTAAGAAAAGTTTGGACAGTCTCTTGACTTGAATGGATTGGATTAGAAGACTCCAAGATCCTATCCAACTCTTATCTGTTATATTTATTCTCTTATATTTCCCCATTGGGCTGGAGGGAAAACGGGAACAACAGCTCTGTTGCTGTTTAATATGAACCACGCTTACTGAATTCATGATAAACAGATATATTAGGATCATAGTATTTAGATACCCAGTCAGCTATAATAAAAACTATGTTGAAAGGAAATTGTAAAAAAAACATATATCGAAGCAGATTGGTATTAGCCATATTGAGTGACATGGGGCAGTGGTTTGATTGAGCATATGACCCCTTTCTAATTATGTAAGTTGATGTAGGGACTCAGATATTTTCTTTATATGTATTGCATACAGAAATACACAATGAAGTGTGACTAACACACACAACTCATTTCCAATGCTATGCATACCTCAAAGCAATCACCAAATGTTTGGGTTTTTCAAGCAGTTTCTTTCTACAGCACAAATTCCTTTATCAGATGCCTTCAGGTCTTTGAATTATGAAACATTGTTTGCATGTTTAATTCTTTCTCACAGGAGTAATCCTCTTTATACTATAGAATAAAAGCTTGGAAATCCTTTTGGAGCATGTTTTCATGATCATTAAGCAACATGAAGCATCTTTTTACGTTGGTGTCACTTGACTGAGTTTGGCAGAGTCAGTCTTTCTTTTCCAGCTGCACACACAGAAAGCTCACACCAGGCCCAGTTAATTTATCTATTGGAAAGAGCAGCCTAAATCAAGGAAATCCGCTTATCCCGTTTGCATTGCTATTGAGGCTTTAAATGAAGAATTGGAGAAAAGCTTTCAATCATGTATCAGATAATATGCTTTTAATATTCATCCCTGCTCATGTTGCCTTCTAGTGTATAAGATTAAAAACTTCAAATTAGGTTAAAGGATTAAGTGAGAGCCAGCTTTTCAAAAAAAATAATAATAGTAGAATTGATTCTCTCTTAACTTGAGCCTTTCAAAAGCTTTTACAGCTGTCGAACAGGTCCTCCATCAAATTGCCAGTTAAGACAGCAGCAAGTCATTGAAAGAAACTACAGGCTTAACTGAAAGGGAGGAATGGATGGACTTCCTGTATCATTTTGCCTAAGTGTTCTAGATTCACATTATCATATGGTGGCTTCTTTGATGTTATTCTTCTCTGGGTCACTTGTCACAGCTAAGCCAGATGCCATTATTGGCAAATAAGTTGCTTCTAATTTGCTTTGATATTCAATGAATCCAGTGAAAATCCAATGAAAACCCCATATAAGAAGTTCTTGCAAGTGACTGAGTGTCTTGTTCTTCATTTCAGAATCCTCCTTTCATTGGTTTGCATTATCTTTGGTTTTCCACACATTAATTAGTTGCCACTGGAAGACATAATTTCTCATAGAATTTTTTTCAGAGGTTCAGGCAATTGAGGAGATGGAAAAATGATGGAGAAAGGATTGGAGACAACATATAAACATTAACATCCTTTCCTACCTTGCAATGATAAAACAAACTCTGAAATGAAGTAAACATATTTTGCTAGGGAAAAAACTCTTTCAGCAGAGAATAAAACTTTCTGGAAACTGGAAACAGATTTGGGTACAACAATTAAATCTAAAATGAGCTTGAAGTGAAATGAGCCAAGAGATGAAAGTCAAGGGACAAATTGGGTTCCAGCTAGGAAACCAATTAAGCACTGGAGCAAAACTTAAGAGAGGAATCAGCACAAAGGTGTAATCCATGGAAGCAGTCTTGGTGGAAGATATGGAACCAAAGATAAATTGTCCACATCTTCTTGTTTAAGGTCAGATGAGCCATGAATGAGAATATTAATTGCATTGAGAAGCTAAAGCAAACCTTTCTTACAATGAAGCTGTTAGTTAGAATCATGTCATTGTTGTAAAAACTATATTAACTTGCTGTTTGAGGCAAAGCACTGTTTTTTTAAAAATCCCAAATAAATATTTGATTGCCAAATATAATATTTCACAAAAGAATTGCAATTATCTATGTTCAAAGTTAAATCCAAGCAGACCCTTGCATATTCATAATTATTTAGCAAGATTCAAATTCCTCATCATCAAAGATTTTCAACATAATGTTCCTTTGAGAAATGAATGGGTCAAAAAAGATATTGAATACAGAGAAAACTCCCAAAACAATGCCCGGAAACTACAAGTATAGATCGAGAGAAGAATCCAGGCAAACAGCCAAAACAGTTCATTTTTGTTATTGTTGTTTTTAAATGGCAATTACCTTACCAACTTTGGGGAAATTATGGAAATTATACCTAGGTCTGAGTACGATCACTTGTCTTTAATATGAAAATATAAGTTTCCATCTAATATCTGAAGGAAAGATGCCTGCTAATGATAGCCAAACAAAAGGTAAAGGTTTTGTGGTGCTTGTGTAAGGAGAAAAATACACTATAATGCAAATTAACTCTAAATCCACAGTAATCTAGGAAGGCTGTGAGCTTAAGGAAAAAATGTTTTACTGTTGTATGTCAAACCAATTTAAAATTTACAGTCAAAGGAACAAAGGACATGATTTGACAGAGGGTGTCAAAAAATTCAAAGCAAAAAACCTGATTAAGAACTTTTAACTGCTGCCTAGGAAGCACCCCAACTAGTTCCAGGAGGACCTTAATGGACACAAAAAGAGGTATAAGAGGCTTCTGAGTAGATAGAAGAGCCTCATGAGGGCAGCTGTTTGGCAGAAGTTAATATAAGGGGTGAAGTGGAAAGGTTCTTCAATTTTTGAAATCCCTGTTAAGGTCAGCTCCAACACAGGGCCATCTAGATCAATGTTTTTCAAACTTGGCAACTTTAAAATATGTGAACTACAACTCCCAGAATTCCTCAACCAATTAACCTGTGGTATACCTGTGGATTCTTAGGAATCACATCTCTAAGCCTTATATAATTCTTTTAATTCTCATAGGTCACTCTTAAAGTGCCCTCTAAAGATTTGCCAAGCTGACCTCCAATAACACTCCTTGAAATGAACAGATGGAAAAAATATAGCTAAAGCAAAAGAAAGCACCAAGCTGTTAACTTATACTAGCAAAATTAATAAAGGCCAATGTAAATGGGTACATTCCAATCCTCACACTCTTATTTACGACATCAATAACACTGCAAATATCCCAGAAGATAAGATTATGCAATAGGTCTCCCAATCTTAGAAAATGAGGTTGAAACATAGAAGCAAACTAATCCTTAAACCTCTTAAATATAATGTGTAAACTATATGCAAGGGATTTATGTAATTGACTGAGTGAACGGATGGGCCAAGAGCACAACTTAAGGGACTAACACACTACCCTTTGGGAGAGTAGCTGTTCCACAGATTGTTGCTCAATACTGCAACTTCTAGCAGATTAGTATTCAAAAAGAACTAATTCAGATGTTTATGTAGATTTTCCAGGTATTCAACTTCTTTGATTCAATTTCTTAGACCACCACTGTAAAACAAGTATACAAATTCTTCCATTAACAAAGATATTTTGCTATTAATGCCAATTAATGCCATGTCTCTATTAGAGCACTAACCTCAGAGTCAGGCAAAATTGTGTTGAAGTTGTTTTAATGCTATTCCTTCAGCCACCTTGGAAGGAAGATTCCAAATTATTCCAGCACCACAAAAGGCACTCTATGTCCATGTGGACAATATCAAATTGAATGCATGATATATATATATCAGGTTATCCTGTTTGTACTGATTTATGATGACAGCCGCTCCAGCAATTTTTGAAAAAAAAAGAATGTTCATACTGACCAATTTTATGGAAGCTACCTTATAATGGAAACAAACCCCAAAGATATCTACACTGTGACAATTTTGTTTATTTTTTAATATTTAGTGACATGGATACATCATGAGAAGGTCACCATCTGAGGACAGAATAACTATCTGCAGAGGAAACCTTGTCAACACAGGCAAATTTATTGAGGGTTTCATTATGAGCTAGACTTTATTTATTATATTGGATTTCTGGTCAACATTCATAAACCCCAAGAGGATATAAGCTAAGAACAGCAGCCTTAACTGTTAGATGGCAATCAATTCTTGGAAGTGGATTCGATACTGGTTTTATAACAAATATTCCTTATTAGCTATGCTGAGTTTTGGGGAAATTTTAGCTCAGTTTGAGCCAGGAAAGGAAAGCCTGATACTTGGCTATTCCTGAAAATCACATGACTAGCACATCTGGCCAAGAGAATACACACATTGTGAATAATTTATTTTACTAACCCCCTGGCAATCAGTGAACTAGTTTTGCTAAGTAGAGCTAAGCCACGTTGACTTTTATTTTAATGTAAAATAAAGTTAAGATCAATTCCTACTAACTACATGAACATATCCAGTGCAGGTTTTGTGACAGCGGTACAGAACATTACCTTCTGGAATTTTTATTTCAATTTTCCAGTCATTCTTGCTGCAACAGCATCCCATTCTGACACTGTCTAACATTCTAAGATAGAGTAAAATAGCCTGGAGATGGCAAGAGACAATGGATGTAGCATGCTATAAACCAGCATTGGACTGAAATTAAATATTGCCATGAAAACATGATGGTATCAGTTGCCAGTTGACCTTGAGTCAAGGACATTTTTACTTCAGCAGGTGGCAGAAGTTGGCTGATCTTGTCTTGACTCAGAAGCTCAGTAATGTCAGGCTGCATTAGTACACGAACAGAAAATCACCAGGGGATATTAAGCCGGCGGGCTTAATTGGGAAGTAAAACAAAAATCTCAGAAGTCAATGGCAAACCACCTCCATACTGTCACCAAGAAAATTGCAATGGACATGTCCCTCTTTTAAAATCAGGATTTGATGGAGATTTGCACATAATGTAATGAGCCTTTAGGAACTTACGAAGCCTGGCAAATTTAAGAACACAGCTGCTATTTTGGATAGGCCTCTCTAAAATACAATTTGAATACTAGGCCAATCCTGTAATAAAAGAAATAACAATTTCTCTCTTTCTATCTCAATGAACTAAAATAGTTAATATTGTCATAAGTACATAGCAAAATGCTCAAACTGAGTCTGTATGATACTGTATTGAAATCAATGGTGGTTCAATTCTACCAGTTTGGCCTGGTTCTGGTGAGCCGGTAAGAGCGACGAGCAGCGGAGACCAAATCGGTTCTCTCCACTGCTCTGCTGTTGGGCCCACCCGCCCACCTTTATCCCCTGAATTTGAAGTGCAGCTGCTTTGCGTGGCACAGAAGAGTGCTGCGTGGCAGCTGCTAAAGCAACCGGGATCGTACAGGCTTGCAGGAGGCGAGTTAGAATGCCTCTGCCCCTGCGCAAAGTGCTCATTTGGCGCACGCGTGCATGCAAAGTGTGTGCATGCACACAAAGTGCGCCCACCAAGCCATGCCCACAGAACCGGCAAAAATATTCAAATCCCACCACTGATTGAAATGGTTTTAAGATCCTCTTGACTTTATGTTCATGTACACTTGTTATTTGTTATTTTCATCACACTGGTTAATTTGTTTTGAGAATTTGAGTATAGAAAACTTGAATGTATAGGACTATCAACAGCTACAAGGAGTTATATCAACTCAACTGTAAAATAGAATAGAATAGAATAGAATAGAATAGAATAGAATAGAATAGAATAGAATACTTTATTGGCCAAGTGTGATTGGCGTCTTGGTGTAAATACTCTCAGTATACATAAAGAAGGAACATTCGTTAAGAATCAAGAATCATAACGTACAACACTTAATGATAGTCATAGGGTACAATCAACAATCAAATCATACTAGGAAACAGTCAATATAAATTGTGAGGATACAAGCAACAAAGTTACAGTCCTACAATCACAAGTGGGAGGGGATGGGTGATAAGGAATGATGAGAAGATTAACAGTAATAGCAGTGTATACTTTGTAAATAGTTGAACAGTGTTGAGGGAATTATTTGTTTAGCAGACTGATGGCTTTTGGGAAAAAAACTGTTCTTGTGTCTAGTTGTTCTGGTATGCAGAGCTCTATAGCATCATTTTGAGGGAAGGAGTTGAAACAGTTTGTGTCCAGGATATGAGGGGTCTGAAAATATTTTCACAGCCCTCTTTTTGAATCATGCAGTATACAGATCCTCCATTGAAGGTAGATGGGTAGTAATTGTTTTGTTTTCTGCAGTCCTAATTATCCTCTGTGTCTGTCCTGTTGAGTTGCAGAACCCAACCAGACAGTTATAGAGGTGCAGATGATAGACTCAATAATTCCTCTGTAGAACTGTATCAGCAGCTCCTTGGCCAGTTTGAGCTTTCTGAGTTGGCACAGAAAGAACATGCAGTGATCCAAAGAGAAAAAAAATCTCCCTGACACTCTGAATGCATGAGATGTCCATCTCTAATAGCAGCCACTGCAATTTCTTCTCAGCAGCCATTGCCTATAGCCAATTGTTGAGGAGCCGTGGTGGGCCAAACCAATAGCTCCAAGGATCATCTGTGAGTGAACCGGTTCACTCTGACGATCAGTTGCTGGCCCTCCCACCTGTTCCTGCTCTCTACTGACCTTATTTCCTAGTTTTGAAGCTCAGCTGCTTCATGTGGCACAGCGTATTGCCGTGGGTCAGCTGCTGAAGGCACAGGGAGAGTGCAGGATTGCAGGAGAAGGTTGGTAGCCCAAGCCATGCCCACAGAACCAGTGGTAAACATTTTTGAAACCCACCACTGTTGAGGAGGTCTTCATTGTATTAATATTAGCTCTATAAGCTGGATTTTTTTGCTGAACATGAGGATACATTATTTAGAGCAGGGGTGTCAAACTCAAGACCTAGGGGCTAGATCCAACCCAAGGCTGCATAGATCTGACCCATGTCAGGGCTCCAACAAATCCACCCTCATTCAAATCAAAAATCTCTAGCCACATCTCAGATAAATTGATAAATAATTAATAAATTGATTTATTAGAGGTTGCCATGTTGGTGCGTGGCTGGGTACGGCTAATACTAAATTACATCATACATTTCCCCCTTGATCCTGGTCTTTCTTCCACCCCCTGGATGTGACTTCTCCAATGGGACACATCCATCTCCAAGAGTCATCCATCATGCTCTCAAATAACCTTCTTACGCTCCGACAACTTTGGGCATTTCAAGAATGCCTTGTTTTCCCCCACTCCCTTTTTCTGGCAGCTAACAAGACCAAAGGAGTATCTTTTTAGTTGACAGCCCATGCCTCCCCCAAAACAGTAAAGGACTGCCCACAGAGCCTGCAAAGGCCAAGCATCCCCCCACCCCCGAGCTCTAATTTTGCTGGCAGGAGGACTGTCACAGCAGAAAATGGAGTTGTGGAGCTGTTGTCATGGGCAGAGTGCTCGGGCCACCACACGCGCCCCCAACATGAGTGATGTCATGCTGGCCATGCCCACATTGGCCATGCCCCCTGCCCCCACTCCTGAGGTCAAACACAACCCTGACGCAGCCCTCAATGAAATCGAGCGACACCCCTGATTTAGAATCAGTTTGGAACCAATGAGGGGGAAAAAAAGTAAACATGATTTTTTCCATTTATAAAGTGTTTTGGTGACAAATATATTTGTCCTAGATCAGTGGTTCTCAATTAGAGTTAACTCACAAGTTGATTTCAGAAGTTGTCAAAATGGAATCAGATGCAGGATAATTCCCTAAAACTCTGAATCATTTGGTTAATTTCCTTCTACAATTTCCAACATTACCTTCGCTAGCTAAACAATATGAGCTTTGAATGCCAAGCTACATAATGACCAACAAAACACACCAAATACTAAACAAACATATACTATATTTTTCCTTAATTTCTTGTATTGAAATTGGGTTCTTATTTTTAGAAAATAATTACAAGACTACAAGAAATTCTTCTCAAAAGCTTTATTTTGTTTCATTTTGAGAATAAAATTGCAGATGATAAAAACTGGCAATATTTAATGGAGTTTAATGCAATTAAAGCCACCTCTCCCACATGGGAAGATTAATAATAAAATCAGATTAGCAGAGAGGTTTTATGATTCTAAAAAAGCATAAGGTCACTGCTTTTTTTTGGTCAAACTTTAAACTAATATAAAATGTTGAACACTCAAGAGTAAAAAAAACCCACACATAATTTAAACACTTTTAGCAATATTTTCTGCCTAATACTGCAGGATGAAGTTTTTCTGAAACCCTCCTTTACTTTCTTCTGTAGGGCAGTACAATTTGTCAGTTGTGGTCTATTGAATTTACATACTGTGCATTATATAAATGTAATTTTTACACCCAAATGTTTAATTTGGTTGTGTTCTGTAAGAATGGTCAATGTTTTCCAAAATTCAACTTGTTTACTTAAGTGGAAAGTGGAAATATATAGCTTCTGATTATATTTGAGTCATAAATCAGAAATACTATTGAAAACATTCAGCTTCTGCTTTAATTCAAATCATATGTAAGAATTAATAAAAAATACTATGCTATCAGTCTAGGTAATAAATAATAAGTCTTCCTCCTCCTCCTCTGATTTACTGTATTACTAACTATTGCTTTAGAGCAGGGACATCAAACTTCAGTGGACTGGATCCAGCGTGTGGCATTAGCCTGGAAAGAACAAAAGACCAGACCACGGTGCTTCTGCCGGCAAAAATGGAGCTCGACTGCGTTCAGCCTGGCATGGGCTCCATTTTCGTTGGCAGAGGGCTATCAAAGTAAATTAAATGTTTCCCCTTTTGCATTTGAGCATCCAAGAAGGGACAAGAAAGGAGAAAGGAAAAGAAAAAAGACAAAGAAAAAGAAGAGAAGATGAGAAGAGAGTAAGGAAGGAAAAAAAGAAGAAGGAAGAAGAAAGGAAAATGAAGAGGGACTGAAAAAGAAGAAAAGGAAGTAAGGAAAGAAGATGATTCCTCAACATGATTCCCATGTCACGCCTACCATGTCCATGTCACCCTGGCCCTCCAAGGTCAAACACAACCCTGATACGGGCCTCAATAAAATCGAGTTTCACATCCCTGATTTAGAGATTCAATATCTATGGAGATTCTCAGTCATCCAGGTCAAAAAGGATTCAATAGTCTTTCACTTTCTTTGGCTTCTGTTCTAAAAGGTTTCAGTTCTTATCTGTTGTGGTAGGCATTTCTCAAATGCTACCTTGGGGTTCGATTGAGAACAGGGCTAACCTATACATTCAAATCATTTGAAAGAAAACCAAGGCCTACCAGGGTGAATATAATTCTCCAGTGGATTTAGCTGTAGGAAAGCTATATTCAAATGGAAGCATTTTAGGCATGACTAACATGTATACACGCACAGTTAAAAGAGTAGTGCTAATTCCATCCATGCTAATTTTCAGCTGGCCTGTAGGTTTCTGTCTGGCTCAGAAAGCGTGTCCAAACATTTTCTGCATGACATTGTACAAACATTTTTTTAAAAAAATCTCTCCACCCCATAAAGCTTTCACATTTTAACCTTTCCAGAAGTCTTCTAAGCTTTCCAGGATTCAGAGGGATACCTTTGATGGAATTTGGAAGTGCAAATTACTTTGTTGATTGATTTAAGCAAAGCAATCCCTCTGCAAAACACAAATATAAATAAAAATTCACAGATAAACAGTGAAACATGAGGAACAAAAGTGTATCCACAGGGAAGGGGGATAAAGGAAAATGTCTTGCAGGCAGCTGCTCCTTTTTGTTAGAAGAAAAAACAACAACATTAGGTAAGGAGCATATGTAAGCAGAATAAAGTATATTGACATTGTTAAAGGGAATGTAACATGCTTGTTGGAAAAGAAAAGAAAATTGAAGTGGCAGGGGGAGAATATCTTTAGTTCTGTTATTATTTTATCTCTTGATAGAGGTAATCCTTGCTTTACAATCAACCATTTAAATGACTGTTCAAAGTTACAACAGCTTTGAAAAAAGTGACTTTTCACTGTTTTTTACACTTACTATTGTAACATTTCCTTAATCTAAGGTGACCAACTTCTTTACAATGAGAAGGAGGATACAAATAAATTGAAGAGAAAAAAACAAAGCTACTTGCGTGCGGCGCACTCTGTCAAAACAATTCTCCTGTGTAGAATGCATGCATCTCATAATCGCATCTCGCCGCACTGTAGCGAGCCTTGATCAATTGTCATGTCAAATACAAATACGTCACATACATACAATGGATCAGCATTGATCAAATATGGAGATTTACAGATTAGTTTTCAAATATCAAAAAGGAGGACACGTAAGGAGGACATTTTTCGAGACAGGACCGAACTTACAAAAGAAGGACTGTCCTCCTTTAAGGAGGACAGTTGGTCACTTTACTTTAATCACATGATCAAAATTTGTATTTATGGTGGCTGCAGTGTTCTGGGGTCATGTGATCACTTTTTGTGACTTTCTTACAAGCAAAGTCAATGGGGAAACCAGATTATCTTAGCAACTGTGTTATTAACTTGACAACTGCAGTGATTCACTTAACAACTGTGGCAAGAAAGGTCATAAAATGGGACAGCATTCACTTAACAACTTTCCTGCTTAGCAACAGAAAATTTGGGTTCAATACCTTCTCATAAGAGAAGGAATCATAGAGGCAGATGACACAGTAGTAATACAGAATGGACCGAACAGCTGAAAAATAATTGGACAGAGAGATCCAAAATAAATAGCAATTACACTTTTTCAGGCAGAATTTCCCCCATTCATTCCATAGCAAGGGCTGGTCCATGGAATGAATGGGGGAATTTCTGCATATAGTCACTATTGATTTGGGATCTCTCTATCCAATTACCTTTCAGCTTTTTGCTTCATTCTGTACTATGATTGTGTTTTCTGCCTCTATGATTCCTTCTCTTATGACCACAATTGAACCTGAAATTTCCATTGCTAAGCAAAACAGTTATTAAGTTAATTTTGCCCCATTTTATGACCTTTCTTTGCATAGTTGTTAAGTGAATCACTGCAGTTGTCACCCACCCTCAGAAAATCTATCAGAAAGCTTTTTAAAATGAAAATACTGACATTCACTAAAGCAAATGTTGACACAGCATAGATATTAGCCATGATTGGA
Organism: Bungarus multicinctus; assembly: GCA_023653725.1. Classification (NCBI taxonomy): domain Eukaryota; kingdom Metazoa; phylum Chordata; class Lepidosauria; order Squamata; family Elapidae; genus Bungarus; species Bungarus multicinctus. The sequence goes on from CM042837.1 coordinate 8,037,128, forward strand.
ATCTGTTGCCATCCATCATTCTCCCACAGGTAAAAGTATGATTAAGCTGGTGTACTTTAAAGAGAGTTATATAAGCATTTCTGCATTTTAAAGAAATGTTATATAAAAAACAACATATGTTAGGGCCTAGTTGCTTAAAAATAACATGTTCTTTCATGGAGTGTGTAGCGAAGTGTGTTGACTCCATAATGTTGCCTAGAAAAAAAGAAATAAATAAGGAGAATCTGCATACAAAACAGCTAGGTTGAGTTAGCTACATAAATAATATGTACTCTACAGACACATATGTTCAAAACTGATATAAAAGCAACAGATTTAGGAGGCAGGTTTATTTTCAACATTTTTTGTTTCATAATCTGATGGAACAAATAGCAGATATGATTGCTTCTGTCATATGGTCCTCCTTTGTTTGTTGCATAAAATTTACCCGTGCTTGTAGATGAATCTTATGCCACCATTAGTAACAGCAACCCTATACAAGCTGACTCAAAACCTGTGTTTAAATCCAACTATTTCTTGATGGTCAAAAAATTTACTTGGTCTTCTGTTGAAGTTGGTGTTGCCATTCTATTTTCTCTGTTCATTAGGTTTTTGTGTGTTTGTGCTTAGTTTTAGTTGTCTTGAGTGTCATGAATAACGGAGTCAAACAAATGCTTACATAAAGTAATAGGTCAGTTATTTAATAACACACAGGGGTTCTGTGTTTTTGTAATGAGATGAATACTCTACAGGGAAACTGAAAACTGACATACAAATTTATCATAACTGTGATTTTAATTATGGATTATTTAACTGCACATTCTCTTTTTTGAAAGACAGAAAAACCTCACACTATTATAACTTTTTTAAAAAATACCTCTACTGTCTTTTAGGACTAGCAAGATTTTATATTTATTGGAAATTATACATCCTGTCCTTGCAAATTGTCACTATGTCCCTGGCATAACATGTAACATTTCCATTAATATTTTCACCCATGACACCAACTCACTGAATAATTATTTTCTGAGAAACAAGATACTCCATATAATAATTTTGCCATAAGTCACGGGTTCAGATTTTTATTGCTGATATGGCAGTCACTGCAAATTAATTGCAGAACAGAGGGAGCTGAAGCTGGTTTAGAAAACCTGCATGGATGGTGATGCTTGTCTTTTATTAGCAATTCATAATTCAGCAGTACCTTCTGCATAACAGGTTTTTCCCATTGTGATGCTTCCATGCATCAGACAGGGCTCTATGATTTATTTAAGAGCAGCCACAGGAACCAGCCCATAGCTCCTAGATGAACCAGCTAAGTGCCAGGAAACATTCTGTTTGGATGACCTGAGCTGCATTTCTACTTCGGCAGCTATTTACTGACTTTAATCAGGAAGACTGTGATTCCCACTGGCAACAATAGGAGCTGTAAAGATGAAATGAGACTGCTTTGGTCCCTAACCACAAATGTGCCAGTGCTGCAGATGGTTCGGCAGTGACTGGCTGTGAATCATTAATATTAAATTGGGCATGCCATAAGTAAATGGAGGTAGAAGGAAAACTGTGACACAGGAATTACCATCACTATTGACACAGCTGCTTTTTGCATTAACTGTTAAAAAGTACACGGAGATGTGCTTTTTCTCTCCATTAACCTTCTTCCACTTTTAACTTACTTTGATTTGGTATTGGATCCAGTTTGAAGTGTTTGTGTATTTTTGTCTGTCTATGTGTATAGGGTCTTTCTATTCTATCTTAGCTAGTATGACATAGTCCTTCCCTTTCATCCCCAAACCACTGTGATGCAGTGGTCAAGGTACTGTCTGGGGGGACATTGGGACAGTCCTTTTATCTCAGTCCTAGGCTTGGAAAAAATATCTATCAGCCCACCAACATGCTAAATTATAGTCCATAACCTTCAAGGAAAAGACCTTTCTCTTGCAGTGGATTTGAAGTGATGATGATGGTCATTTCCTGATTAGATGAGAACTGGGATATCTGGTAAATTCTCTGCTTACATTAGGGATCTCGAAGAAGTTTCCATCTTTTGCCTAAAGCATAATGGACACTAAAGGTAGGTATTTATGGAAAAATACTGGAGTCTTTCTGGGAAAGTAATAGCATTGGAACTAGGAGCTGGCAAATTGATCAAAAATATCTCTCTGGATAAAGGGGAAGACCTGAGATAGTCCTCAAGTACTCTATACAGAGGAGCTCCATGAGGCAACAATAAAGCAGCCAATGAAACTGGTTGGGGTCTTAATGACTAAAAGGGATACATTAATAATAGATCAGAAGATAAAAATCAATGATTATCTTATTTTGGATTTACAAAAGATGTGTTATACTTCTGAAGAAGTTTTGAGAAAATGCAGAAAGAATATGAAAAGAAATCATGTTTATTTAATCAAGATTTTCAAAAGCAAAAAGAGTGAATATAAAATTGGCTTATATGATCAAGGTTAAAAAACATATATATCATGTTCTTTCTAATAGTCCTTAAAGACTTTTGTTGACCAGGATGGAATGGTAAGGCTTTAAAGATTTGTTTATAGATATGAGATAATATATGGGAAGAAGATTTTTTGTCGCATTTTCCAATAAAGTAATAAGCTATGATGTTAAAGGTAAATAATTATTTAATTAACTTGGCTTATTTGATTAAGATTTAAATATAGATATTAGTTCTGCTTTAGGTTAAACTTGTGAAGGAGTTTCTGAGAGGAGCTTGTGAGACACAAACTGAAGGGATTAATGTTCACAGATTTTAATACATTGTTTCTGGTAGTTTTAAATACATTTTTCTTGATTAGGCTCAAATGAGATTTTAAAGATTTGTTTATAGATAAGAAATAAAATACAGGGAGAAAATATTTTATTGCCTTTTTAGAATAAATGATGTTACTGCGTTATAGGTGAAGGAAAGGAATGTATTGATTTGATTAAGCATACAATATATATGGATGTTGTTTCTGGTAACCCTTAATGCATTTTTGTTAATGAGGATGGAAAGATAAGGTTCTGTCATTTATTTGATAAAAATGCACTATATATATATATATATATATATATATATATATATATATATATGTTTTCTGAGGTTTTCGTGGGTATTAGTATGTGGATCTTTGGTAACTTTGGTTTTCTCCCGCGTAAAACTGGAAGTATCTAGGCAACGTTTCGATGAAGTCTCATTCATCATCTTCAGGCTTGTGTCTTCGGCTTTGTGCTTCTCGGAGTAATGTGAGCTTGCAGCTGTTTCTTCCTTTTAACTGTCAGTGGGGGTGACTTGATTGGGTGGGGGCTTGGCTGTGTTCTGATTGGGTGGGGGTGTGTTCTGTTCAGGTGGGGGCTTAGTTGTGCTCAGGTTAGTTTTAGTTGCTGGGGGATTTGAGATGGTGAGGCCCACCATGAAGATGTGGCACGACCATGAATCGGATCCGATTCAAGGTGGTATTGATCGTTTTTAAAGCGCTCCATGGCTCGGGACCTGGGTACTTACGGGACCGCCTGCTGCCATCAACAGCCTCCCACTGCCCAGTGCGCTCCCACAGGGTTGGCCTCCTTGGGGTTCCGCCACCTGGTCGTTGCCAGTTGGCGGCCCCGAGGGTGCGCACCTTCTCTGTGGGGGCTCCCTCCCTTTGGAACAATTTGCCCCCGGAGATACGGGCCATTACTGACATTCAGACCTTCCGGCACGCAGTAAAGACCCTGTTTTTTCAACAGGCCGGCCTGGCCCAGTAACGATTTTTGGGGTTTTTAAAACTTGGTATTTTAAATTTTTTATTAGTTTTATATTCTCTAATTGTATATTCAGCCTCTAATGTAATTGTTTTTAATTTGTTTTTAATTGTATATACTGTTTTTGTTTTTACTTGGCTGTACACCGCCCCGAGTCCCTTTTTTGGGAGAGGGGGCGGTATAGAAATTTAATAAATAAATAAATAAATGAACGCAAAGCCAAACAGCAGGATCACAGCTCACCATCTCAATACATACATCTTCATGTATGGGATGGTGGGGGTTGAAGCAAGTAGTGATGCAGCTATGGTGCGGCTTCTGGTCCGTGGTCGTGTCTCATCTTCTGTGTGAGTATGAGTCTGCTTTCTACGTGGAAGTGTGGTGGCAGCTTCTCAATCAAAAAAGAAGAACCGACCTCTTCCCTGGTCCAACACCTCAAAGCCACAGGACATAAGATTGACTTTAAAAATACCAGAACTATTGCCAACACCGAACACTTCAACAACAGAATAATCAGAGAAGCCATAGAGATAGAAAAACGCCCACACAGCAGCATGAATAAACGAGATGACACCTCCCGCCTACCAGCCATTTGGAGACCTGCCCTCATTAACAAACGAATACCCAACATGAAGAAGGACACCAGACCCACACCCACGAGGGCCACACAAGAAGCTGCCACCACACTTTCACGTAGAAAGCAGACTCACACTCACACAGAAGATGAGACACGACCACGGACCAGAAGCCGCACCGCAGCTGCATCACTACTTGCTTCAACCCCCACCATCCCATACATGAAGCGAACTGACACCTACCATGAAGATGTGGCACGACCACGAACGCGAAGCCAAACAACAGGATCACAGCTCACCAGCTCAAATCCCCCAGCAACTAAGACAACCAAACTCCCACCGGATCAGAACACACCCCCAGCCAATCAGAACACAGCCAACACCCCAACCAATCAGAACACAGACAAACCCCCAACCAATGAGAACACACCCCCACCCAATCAGAACACAGCCAAGCCCCCACCCAATCAAGTCACACCCCCACTAGCAGTTAAAAGGAAGAAGCAGCTGCAAGCTCACATTACTCCGAGAAGCACAAAGCCGAAGACACAAGCCTGAAGATGATGAATGAGACTTCATCGAAACGTCGCCTAGATACTTCCAATTCTATGTGGGAGAAAACCCGAAGAACCAAAGATAGATAGATAGATAGATAGATAGATAGATAGATAGATAGATAGATAGATAGATAGATAGATAGATAGATACACACACACACACATACAGAGAGAAAGTGAGAGAGAGAGTTTGCATTATTTTTTTTTATCTTTGCATTTTTAAACTTTAATAACTATTGTTATTAAAAAAAGAGTTACTGGGGAGAATTGATAAATCCAGGCACACAGCCCACTAACTCATGCAGTGAAAGAACAAGAAACTATAATAGAGTGCTTGTTAAACACTCCACCACCTCCACCCCTCTAAATTCTAATGCAATATGACAGATTGGAGTTGTTTTCAAAGACTGTCTCTGGCATACTATAATATCATTTTATCAAGATTTGCTTGGGTTGCTCTAGAGTGTTCTGATACAGTATTTTAATAGCTGTCCAGGATCCTGAATTGGTGCATTACTGACAACAGTTGCTCTTAAACATCTTCCTGTCCTGGAAGAGGCATGAAGTGTGTATGTGTTTTTAGCAAACTACATATGAATATGCTGGCTTGCCAGTTTTCATTCTTTGTTTATTTGCAAGCTGTTCCACATATTCCTCTGTTCAAGGCAGGTTCTCATTTCTCAAATTGATGCCTTAGGCCAAAAATAGAAATAATTCTGCACAGACCTGAAGGTACAATGTTTATGTCACCTATTTCTTAAATTGTCTTTCTACAGTGGCATTTTCCTTAGGACTTAAATTTTGTGCTTAATCCCAATTTTACTTCACTAAAGTTCAGTGACTACTATCTTTCTTAAATTATCTTAACTAGAAAAGAACCAGCCCCTGTTCGAAGACGCTGATTACTCAAATAGGGCTGCCTATTTATGTATCATAAAATTTGTTGTGAAAAAATTCAAAGCGTGATGTAGAAGCTCAAATTATTTTGTTGATCAATATCAAAGATCAAGCAATAAAATAACAAAAAGAACATTTCCAAGATCAGCAAGTAGTGGCAATTAAGCATCATGTGTTTCCCAAAGGATACCATGCATACTACTTTTATTGGCAAAACTTTCTATGTATTGAAGCTGACAGTGAAGAAAGAATTCAAGGCAAATCTAACTTCTGTATAATATACAATACAGAAAAGAAGGCTACCAAAAGGTATTGTGAAGGTTGGGAGGGTATTACTGTATACTATATTATGAGTAAATTAATATCCAGTCAACTAGCCCTTTGAAGATCAAAATCAGCAATTTGAAATCTGGTTTCAATGAATTGGTATGAATCAAGCAACATAAATTCACTATATTATTTCCATCTTCTCACTGGTCAAAAATGATCAATGGATATAGAATTGACAACAGAGAGTCCATAGCCAATTTTTACTCTATTGCTTACAATATATGACTGATTTCTTCCAGCATGCAACCTTACAACATTTGTGGACTCATAATGAGGATGCTTAAAGTTGTAGCTGTTTATCCCCAGGAGTCTCATTTAACTAAATTGGTGAGCTTAAGCCACCTGCCTTTGGACATCTTCAAGAGAAGCCAAATCAATTTTAATTACCTATCCTGACAAATTGGCATTCAATGCTAGTTTATTTTTATAATTATAACTTTGATTGCAGAGGGAAAACAGTTTGAAATTGTTAGAATACATTTCAAATATAAGCTGTAAAGCAGAATTGATATACCCATAGAACAATTCCAATTGCTTGTAATATACATGGGACAAGAAAGCATAAAATTATTTGTTCTGCCAGAGAAACTCCTTGAGTTCATGCCTCTTAAGTCATAATTTGGATAATTTCATTTGGGCTTACCATGATATAAACAAGGACATGTAGTAAACCAATAACTTAAATCAAAAAGATGTACAGTATGAGGTACATGTACTTATGGACAGTTTGAAGGATAACCATATTGTTTGGAGGTTATGTATATTATAACGAACCTAAAGAAAAGGTTTTTCTTTGAAAAATGTCAGGATTTAGATTATGTAACCAGGTACATGTGAACCATATTTCTTTCTCTTTCATAATGATGTATGAAATCAATACCTGTTTGTAACTGAAGGTTGACAATCCACTACTTCCATTCCCCACCAGGCAAGACTAAATAAATAATGCAGGATCCAATCTGGGTCAGTCACTGGGACCAGAGATTATCCTACAACATTATCCTGGGACACATATATTTGCCTTCATTCATAAGAAAATAATGCTTTAGTACATATCTGTGTTGATATTTACTTAGATAACAAAATCCAGTAGAATGTAAAGCAATTATAGTTATAACTTTTAAGCTTCTGTTATTTCAGTGGTCTGCTCCATTGGCCACAAAATCTTATTCCAAAATCGTTCCCTATAGTGTAATTTCATCTACATTGTTCCCCCCCAAACAAACAAACAAACCTTCTATAAATAGATGGAAAATAATGTCAAGTGCAGTCAGGCTGTCCAAATGAGTATCACAATGCATTTCAAGCTTAAGCTCTCTACAAGAATTTGGGCAACTGGTGGCTAAGGGAAATGAGTGGGAGATAAGAGAAGTATTCAAAGTGGGTGGACTTGGATCCCTTGTGGGTACACAGGGACTCATAACTTATGATGTGTTTGACCCCTCCCTCAGGTTGAGCTTAATCTTCTCCTACAAATAAGTTGCTTTCCTGTCTTCTTCAAAGGAAGTTGAGCAATCGTTTCCAACAAGATCTAGTTTTCTTGCTGGTTTTTTTTTTTTTTTGTGGCAATGAAAATGGGAGGGGAAAATGTGTGTGTGAGAGAGGAAGAGTGTGTGTGAAAGTGTGCAAGGCAGCAAAGCAGCAAGTTAGAGATAATTGAGAACAGAGTCAGATGGAATTTACTCATCTCTAGCTGCTTTGCCAAACTCTTACTGAAGCTTCTTCATTCTGCAGTGAATTTTAATTATGAAGAGGTATAAAACTGAACCCAATTAACACTTTGTGTTTGATGTCTATGTGAGGACACAACTAGCTGAAGGATACCACATCCTGTATTTTCTTAAAATTTTAGCATACAATATGTCACATTTTGTCATGCCCTTGGCACTTATTTTCATGGTTCTTTTTATTAATAATATATAATGATTGAGTGTATAAGATGGAGAGAGTGGATATATAGAGATAGTTTTTTGCCTTCCAGTTTCATCCATCAGGAGTATTTCAGAGATAGTCAAATAATGATCCATGAGGGTGCAATTAGGAGGATTATTGTAAAGGTCATAGTCAACCATCTATACTTTGACATGTCTGCATTCTTTTCTCCAGGGGAGAAATTTCTCCTTTAATCTTACTTTCAGTGCCTTTCGAATCTGAATAAATATTGTTGTTTTTGCTGTTTTTTCTTATCCAGTTTTCTAAGCAAACTGCAGATGTTGGTTTGGCTGAAGGAGAATGTGATGTAAATCAAGAATAAAAGCTTGTGATTCTCCAGACATTGTACCAAAGCTACTTGAGCCAGCCTCAAGTAGGGTGTTAAAATAGCAGTTTTATTAACATCAATGAATCTGATAGAGAGAAAGAGATCAGACTCATATTTTTAATTTAAAGCAATTGGGAGTGAAATATATCCCACAATTGATTGATTCATTGATTGATTAATTCCTTCCTTCCTCCCTCCCTTCCTTCCATCCCCCTCTCTCTTGTGAAGTTTTCCTGCCATCATTACCAAAATCCAATACATTAGCTTTAATCCATTTTCAAGTATTACCCATGTTACCCATCAAATTAAATGATTTCCATTGAATTAAAGCATATTGTTGCCATTGTCTTTTTTTTTTTGGTTTGGAATTTCTTACCATTACTGAATTCTTCACCTTCTAACTTCTCTTTTCAATCAGGTGTTTCATCCTAAGGAATGACTTTTCTGCTAGAATTTATAAAAGATGATGTTGTAAATCTATAATATCGCACCCCAAAATAATTTGCAACTTAATTCAACTGAGTTGAAGAAATAGCCATGAGATCAATGTTTTATTCTCTTAGTCCTGGGGGCTTTTTGCCTCTTGACAACCTTCTGCTATTTGATAAGATCTTTTTCATGATGCATTTTATCAGGTTGATGAGCTGAGTTCGGAAAGATGATTGATGAGAAACTTTCCATAGTCCTCATCCTTCTTGCTCTTTTGCATAATGCCAACAGAGAGGCAAGCAAATCATTGACCTTTTCCTTGAGTAGGTGCTCAGTGAAGCCAAGGGCTTCTCAAACTGATGGATTTCATATTTTCCAGTGATAAATGGAATATTATGAAAACAAAGGCAGTTTCTCATCTCTCCATCTTTCCTGACTTCAAGAACTGCTTGTCTTCTTATTTTTTTTTATAAGTCACAGATTTAGAATTTTCATTCGCACTGATGTGAATCCTTCTTCATTGCTAATGAGACCACTACTCTCTTTGTTCCTTATCCTTGTCAAATAGAATCTACTTCAAGCAGAGAAGAATCCACACTAGAGCTGAACTTAATAAGCCTTTTCATCCCAAATAATTGCATACTGAAGAACCCTCAACATTTGGAGGACTAAAGATATCCGACTTGGTTATTCACTTTCACCCTCCCCCCACTTAATAAATAAATGGAATCTAGCCAGGTTAATTTTAAGTTTATTTCCACTGCTGATGATGCCATTGAGTGACAGAACTGCCTTGAACTAGTGTTGCATTACAATTTGTCCTCTACTTTCCTAAAAGTGTTTTACTGTAACAGATGATCTTATATGAAAAGAGGGAAGCAGTCAGATATTAAAATTGCCAAATGTTACAGAGCAGCTTACAATGGCAAAAATGTATTAGAATAAGGGGAACACTATGTGTTTGTGTGTGTGTATGTGTTTGTTTGTTTATATGTCATAAAATGATATTTCTTAGAGAAATATGCATTCAGAAAAGCATATGTGGAGAAATGTTCATGCATAAAAAGATACCTATGAATAATGCATACAAACAAGGTATCATACTTTACATTTTTATGCATCTTTATTTTATGCAGACATTTTATTTTTAAAAAAGTGTTGCAGAAATCATTTGAAAGTAACTTAAAGCTGGCAAAATAATGGCCGCAGGATCCAAAGTTGAGAGATTCCCTTTCTGCTTATTTCGAAACAACACGTGGTTGTTTAGACAACTTTCATCTCTGCAACTGTCCCAGCTTTATGATTTTCTAGCCCATCCTATTTTTAAATGACTCTCCATAATTTAATGAATGTTTTTGAATCATACATTTGTCACATAATTAAAGCATGTGACATGAGTAATCCACCTTCTCCAATTAATTTTCTCTGTTATTCACAGCCATCCATAGGGGGATGAACTTCATGCCGTTTAGACAAGATTCTCCTTCAATCTTAAAGGTCAATGACAATTATGAACCTGCTTCCAATCCAATGTAGCACAGAGTTAATTGGAAACATAAAATAAGGGTGGGATGAATATAGATAGTTTATAGGCAATATAGACTTGGCAGCACAAGGAAACAATAGCCAATGACTTAATAGCCGGCCATCAACCCTCCTATCAACAACTAACAAGCCCCACACAACCAGGCACCACATAAATACTGCATATTGCAATAATAATAGCACTTTGACTTATATACCACTTCTCAGTGCTTTACAGTCCTCTCTAAGTGGTTTACACAGCCAGCATATTGCCCTCAACAATCTGGGTCCACATTTTACTCACCTCGGAAGGATGGAAGGCTGAGTCAACAGTGAGCCTGGTGAGATTCTGCCAAATTGCAGGCAGACTGCAGTCAGCAGAAGTAGCCTGCAGTACAGCACTCTAATCATTGTATGATCACATAGTGGTTAGAGTGGTTAGTAGAATAGCCCAAACCATGCATTCCATTAGAGAGAAGTTCTCTGAGGATGGGCTCTAGAATGAGCCTGAAAACTTGGAAGACTAAACCTCTGGTTCTGGTGACTGTTCCAGATTGAATATTTATTTATTTGATTTATTTATTTATTTGATTTATATTGCTGCCTATTCGCCCATGGCAACTAAGGCGGCTTACACAATGTAAAATCGTATTTAAAACAAAAAATGAAAATGAAATCAATAACTAACAAAAAGAATCAAGTAAGTTAGTAAAGTACAATAGAACAAAATTTGAGAAAACAAAAATAACAAAAACCAACTCCCACCCCCCCACCCTGATGAGAGTGGGTCACACTAGCCATTTGATGGGTTCCATCCCTCTCTGGGTTCCACAGGCCCGCTGGCAAAACCAGGTCTTCAGTGCCTTTCATAACAGTATTAATGAGGGGGCCATTCTAATATGTATGTATGTATGTATGTATGTGTGTGTGTGTATATATATATATATATATATATATATATATATATATATATGTATGTATACTTGTGTTATATATACTTGTCTCCCTTGTTTAATTATCAGCTCAAAAACCTAACACACACACACACACACACATGTTTTCGTAGATTTTCACGGGTACAGGTATGCAGGTCTTGGTGTGTTCGGGTCTTTTTCCGTGTAAGATTGAGACTATCTGGGCAACGTTTCAACGAGATCTCACTCGCCATCTTCAGGCTGGTGCTTTCGGCTTTGTGCGAGCAAAGCATGATCTGAGTTGCTGTCTCCCTATATATACTAGTGGGGAGGTTGGCTGTGTTGCTACTTCTTGATTGGTTGATGGAGTTGATGTTTGCAGATTGGCTGGCTTTTTCTTAAGAACATGTGTGGCTGAGGTATTGGCTGTGTGTCTATCAGCCTCCTGTGTAGTAACAACTTCAGTAATGGGCTGTGTGATGACCTTCTGAGTTCTATTGTTGTGACATCCTGGGTCTTGTGCTGTAATCTCCTGTAATCTCCACTGTTATTCACTTAACAACCATAGCCAAAAAGACTTGTAAAGTCAGCTGCAACTCATTTAACAGCTGCTTTCCCTAACAAAGGAAATTCTCATCTCAATTAGAGATGAGAACTTTTCTTTTCAGACTCCTTCCCTTTCTTGGCTCTTCCCAACAAGTAATTGTGATTGTAAAATTAAATATTTTAGGGGCAAGAGCCTCCATCTTTTAGATAACGTAATGTATGTATCTGTAAAAATATAACTCTAATGATTCTTCCTAAAAGAATTTTGCTAAATTTATTGTTTTGCAATTTTCTCTTAAATGAGCTTCTACTCATTATATTTCTACCTTTAGTCCCCAAGCAACAGAGTGAATTAAAAAAAAAAGAAGAAGATCTTTTTGGCACAGCAGGAGCCACCTTTTCAGTCCTTTGAAGAGTTTATAAAAAATGAGAAGAGAATAAAATAAAATAAAAAGAGAGACTCTCCTGAAGAATTGTAAAGATTGAAACTGGGCTTTTTTTAAAGTCTTAGTTGAATTCCTAAAATAGTATCCTGTAGCCTGATTCTCTCCTAATATATCCTAAGAACTTGAGTTTATTGGGTTACTTGAGGGATGAAATGTTATATTGCTGTAATCCTATTTATAATCTTGAAGTCAATTCATCATGTTTATTTAATTGGTTAGGTTCTCTTAGATAAATGATAGATTTATGTTTGCTATATGAATCTGCTGTTCTCCTGTACCTGGGAAAGATAAATTGTCTTACTGGATAATTTAGGAAGCAATTCAAAATAATAAGGAACAGACATGACGTTGGCTTGTTTGTTCCAATATTGTTTCAAGTTGATTGTGAAGGAGAGTTAACATTTCATCTATGTACTTGTTTAAGATACAAGGCCATAACAGTACAGAAAGCACTTGGATTTTTATCACTAACAATATTTTCTCTGTGCATCCATGTGAACTTTATTCTATAATTTAATAAAAGTGCTAGAACATTTTCCCATGAAGAGCTATTAGCTAATATGAGAGAATTCTTCATAATACAGGTGACATTTCAGCTGCATAAATAGGACCTGTTTCTATTAAGAAAAATGCATTTCCCTTTCATGTTATTGAAGTTATTGATTGTGGAATGGTGTATTATTATAAAATTTATACAGCATGTATAATTGTCTTGTTGTGTCTTAACCCTCCATTATGAAACAAAGTTTGGATATCTCAGCAAATGCTTGCATCAGAAGAAAAAAAACATTCAGTGTGGAAAAAAGTCCTTTCTTTCTTCTTCCTTTACTTTGACTCCTCAAAAAATTTTAATCCGAGATTTTTTTTTTGCCTAAGAACCTTCTTTAAATTGGAAAATAACAACTCAGATCAGGTCAGCAGGAGAAAGAAAGGATACTAATCTTTCACTGGGATGTTTGTAGTTACAGTCGACCTTTTGATAAATCCAGAGTTGCAGAACAGTTCTGCTTTAAGAAGGACTTTATTAAATGTAAACACTGGGGCAATTTGATTCTTCTAGCATAAAAAGATACATATCCTGAACTCATCTTTCATTTTGTCTTCAGTTCCACATCAAATTATGACTATTGAGTTGTGCTTTATGAATTTGGCAGTTCAAATCTCACTAAGGTCAAAGTTGCCTCAACCTTCCATCCTTCTGAGGTTGGTCAAATGAGGACCCAGATTGTTGGGGGCAATACCAGCTCTGTAAACCGCTTAGAGAGGGCTATGAAGCACTGTAAAGCAGTATATAAGTCTAAGTGGTATTGCTATTATACTTCATATTCTAGATAGTGATGGCTTTGCAACTTATACATACTTTCCTGGTTGCTATCAGATCAGGTAGCAATTGCTACTTTTTTATTTGTTTGTTTGTTTTGTATCTCACCTTTATTATTTTTTTAAATAACTCAGGCAAACACATCCAACACACCTTCCTTCTCTTATTTTCCCCACAACAATGACCCTATGAGGTGAGTTGGGTTCAGACAGAGTGATTGGTCCAGCTGGCTTTCATGCCTAAGGGAGGGGGGATCTAGATCTCATAGTCTCTTGGTGATTGGCTCAAAGTCACCCAGCTGACTTTCATGACTAAGGCTGGGCTAGAAACCATGGTGTGCTGTTAATAAGCCTTGTGCCTTAACCACTAAACCACCCAGCTCTCCTATCAACCACATGGTTGCAATTCCCAGAAATTATTTATTTTCATCAGGATCTTGGAAAACCTTTATTTTCAGGATAATATGTAATGCATCCCCTGCTATTTATTCTGTTATACTTTAGAAACTATTACCTTTAGTCTGCATGGTAAACATCTGTGCTGTACCATGTTTACATTTAGTTATGCTATTCCGTGCCTTAGAGTGCAATTCCATTTCAAAGATGCATTGTTTTAAGGGAGTTAGGCTGACAGTTTCAGTTACTTTTGCCAGAAGAAATCTCGCAACTGACCCCAGAGATTTTCCAACAGAGAGATCTGCCAAAAAAAACAACAACCCTACTTTGGTGGTCAAATAAATAGGCAGATGAATCAGGGGAGGGGAAAAAGAGAGCCAAGCTATGCCACACTGAAGTATTTTTTCTGATTAGTCTACACTGCCAGCACTATTAAAACTTAGCTAAGGGAATTTCTAATTAAAATCCAACATCTTAATTTTAATGAGACTCCATCCTCATTTTCCTTTTTAGCTGCACTAATACTGGGATGAATTAAGTTAGATTATGTGTAATTTCCACCAGCCTCTTGTCAAGTCAACTAGGCCTGAGACTTTAATCATTTTTTTGAATGGCTCAGAAGCTGAAAGAGAATAGGATGCCTGTCTTCCCAGATACTCAATATAATCGGTTGGTTCAGATGTTCTATCAAGACATAATACATTTGGCTGCGGTTTTCAATGTTGAATGAAAATTCTGCTTTTGTAATTGGTAAACCATGGCTTATGATTTAATGCAAATGTGGGCATAAGCCACAGGAAAGCATGTTACTATCTCCAGAATCCTCTCTGAACTTTACTTCTGAAATTTAGCAATTTGAAATGGGATACTCAGAGCAAAAGGTTTTCTTACGGTAACCTTAGCACAAACTAAAGAGAAGGATGAAGGGTGATATGATAGCAGTCTTCCAATATTTCACAGAGCTGGCTGTCACAGAGAGGAAGAGGTCAACCTATTCTCTAAAGCACAGATGTCAAACTCATGTCAAACTCAAACTCAACAAGGACAAACTCCTTGTTGTCATGTGACATTTTACATGTTTTTTCCCTTTGCGGAGCTAGTTTGGGCATGGCCTGTGCATGGTGCATCTGGCCCGTGGGCCACCAATTTGCTCTAAAACACCTAAGGGTGGTGTATCATTAAAGATATAAAAAGAAATTTCCTGATGGTAAGAACGTTGAACCAGAAGTTGTGGGTTCTCCATCACTTGAGGTTTTTAAGAAAAAAATTGGATAGACAGTTATCCAGATTGGTATAGAAACATGATGGCGAACCTATGGCATGCGTGCCACAGGGGGCACACAGATCCATTTGTGTGGGCACCCGAGCCCCAGACAAACTTACCTCACTGCACATGCACCTCCCAGCTGATTTCCGGGTCTTTTTCAGCCTGCCAGAGGCTTGAGGGATGCCTCTGCAGGCTTTGCAGGCCAAAAAATATGAGCCCGTTTCATCACTTCCAGTATTTCCGGAAATACAGGAAGTGGTGAAACAGGCCTATTTTTCAGCCTGCAAAGCCTGCAGAGGCATCCCTCAAGCCTCTGGCAGGCTGAAAAAGGCCTCAAATGGGCCAAAAATCAGCTGGGAGGTGCAGTGCAGGTAAGGGGATGGTGATAGGGGAATTGCGCGTGCATGTACAAGGGGCATGGGGGGCTGTGTGCATTGCCTTCTGGGTGCTGGCATGCGAGCACGCAAGTGCTCGCATATGCACAATTTTTGGCACAAGAGCCCGAAAAGGTTAGCCATCACTGGTATAGAGTCTCCTACTTGAGTAGAGGGTTGGACTAGAAGACTACCAAATTCCCTTCCAATATAATATCTTTCAATGTTCTAATCAAAAAACAAAACATAGGATGATCCTCAAACTCAGGAAGCCTCTCAAACCCAGGAAACACAAAACAAAACCCAGTGCTACCACTTTGGGTCTATCGTACCATTTTGGCCTTTGCCTATCTTTCCAAAATGTTCTCTTCTTGATTATCGCTTTTTTCTTCTTCTAGTTTTACCTTAATGTATACAAGAGGCTGCTGTAGCTTGTTTTATAAACCACATTTAAACACTTACTTAGTCTAAGATGTTTAACTTGTAGGCTAGCTTCCTGTTTTGGCAGGGAGGAAAACCATATGTTACTTTCACTACATTCTTTTTATCTCATATCTGCTACCAAGAAATCTCCAGAGTTGCTGTTGTTTGGGTCCAGTACAATTTAAAAAATACAATAAAGCAAATTTGTTTGTTAGTTTTTCATAAAAACATTGAGTTAAAAGAATCACCCACAAATCAAGACAATATGAACCACTACATAAACAATTAATCAGTGGGATGACTTGCTTTCAGAAGTTGTGGATACTTCAAAACTAGAAGGTTTAAATAAATTGTTCAGTTTTTAAGAAGAAATTGGACAACCATTTGTCTGAAATGATATAGGGTTTCCTGCCTGAGCAGGGGGTTGGAGTAGAAGACCTCCAAGGTCCTTTCCAACTCTATTATTAGAGATCAGATTCTGTTCTGTCCTACTGTATAGGAATCAGGCAGAGTGCAGATCAAATATTCTATGGGATAAGAGGGGCTGTACTTATTGAGATAAATCAAATTAAATATCTTTATTACAGATATATTGTTGCCTGAAATTTTATATAACAAAGCAAATTACTAGTTTGAGGAAGTTTCTGCATAATTGGAAAGTAAAGAAGTGCCACAAACTCAGTGCAGCATGGACAAAACAATTATAATATATGTAGAAATATTCAACCCACCTGGCATCAGGATTTGTACAACAGAAATCAAAACACTTAAATTGTCAAAGGATAGAACTTTCACAGACAAGTTGCCACAGGCATTATTCTAGTGTTTGTTGGAACTCATTAATTCCAGAAGTTCCTGCTCAGATTCAGTGATGGTTATTAGCTTACATGGGAACAACAGTCTCTGGAGATTTCTCTCTATTTAGGCACTTCTTGTTATCTCCATTCTTAGGTACTAAATTTGAAAGTAGATACCTATGATTATAAAAGTTGGACCTTAAAAAAGCAAGACAGCAAGAAAATCAACTTTTTGGAGGTGTGATGCTGGAGAAAGCTCCTGCATATTCCTTGGACAGTAAAGGTGACTAACAAGCAAATACTAGAGCATATAACTCCAGACCTGTCACTGGAAGGCAAAAGCACAAAATTGTATCTGACTTATTTTGGCCCTGTCACGTGGGGAAATTCACTGGAGAAAGCAACTGGAAGAGTTAGCAGTCAAAGGAAACCAGGCTGCCAAAGATCATGGTGACTGGATGCCATTAAAAGCTAATGCCATCCAGAGCACAGAACAACTCAAAGAAATAGTGCAAGAGCGGAAGATGTGGAAAGATCTGGCCCATAGAAACACCAAGAGTCAGACATGACTGAAAGGATAACATCATCATCAACATCATCAAACTAGCTCTTCCCTCACAAACTAGGCATCAGCAACATTTTTTCAGAAGTTAAAGTTGCAGAAATGGGTGGTAGAATAAAAGTCCTCGGAATTAGGCTCTTCTTCCCAGGATTGATCTGACCAAATTCTTTATTCTCATTAAAGACTGACTCCTGTTCCTCTTTGAGAGAGGACCTATCTTGAAAAGCATGACAAAGTGATTCTGGTTTTAGCCTGCCCCCTTCCATAAATCATCCATCACACATTATGGGCGCAGTGTAGGCTTTTGGCCTTTGCTTAACATAGAAATTTGTGCTAAGTACCTTTTTTTGCATTTGCTAAATCAGCAGGCAAAGTCTTTATGTCTTGACAGAAAAGGTGGAAGAACTGTTGCTGAGTCTGAAGAAAGAATAATGCGTAAAACTGCCGCCTACTTGGTATATTACATCCTCAATTCCTCTTGTAAGCTTTCCAAATTGCCCTCTTTAAATTAATGAGGTAATATACGTTTCCTAATCTGTTTCTGTCATGCCTTAGGGATGTGGGTCACAGGACTTTTTAACATATTAAGTGGATGGGCAATCACCCAGCTAATAAAGCCGTTGCCCTGATCTTCCCCAATTGTGTTTGTTGATCAGATGATCAGATTTTCTCACCACACGTGTGTATGCAATTTCTCCCTCTTAGCAAACTGATTTGCTCTCTAAATTCCCTCCTGATTAAAAAAAAACATTTGTAGTATCATTGCATAATAGCACACCAAATATAACGGGGTTAGAAATGTAATGAAGGAAGAAAGAGTGGTAAGAAAAATTAGACCCTATAGAAAATTTATCCCATAGATTTAGGCATGTTAGATTCTTCTTTTTTCTTTAAGGTTAAATAAAGGTATTACTGCTATTTTTCCTCCTCATGAAATGTATAAGGTACTATAAGAACTCTGCTTGCCTTCAAGAAATTATAAGAACTTTGTCATCTTCCATATTAGTTACAAATGTTTAAAGAGCAGAAAAATATATCTTTCCTGTAAACTTTTCTTAGAGACACCCACAAAACTGTTTAGAAGAAAACAGTTCAAATTTAGTTTGAGAGCTTCACCAGAACTGTTAAGAAAGAGCAACATTTTTGGTGTGAAATACTGGGATCGCATGGGTTTTTTACTTGTGTTATAGGAAAGATTAACAGCAGCAAGTTTTCTCCAATGGGCAAAAGAAAAATTGGAACCCTACCATCTTGATACATTTAATCTATAAACAAGGAACATTTTTATGCTTATTTTCTGGCCTTTTAAAACATTTAAAATATTTAACTGGTATAGTATAAGGTTTAGAGCTTATTACTTTTCTACTATGCTTTTGAACATCAGCAATAAATGATAAAAAATTAAAAGGCAGATGAATTCTCTAAAGTAGTGAACATCGACTTCCAGAATTCCTCAGCCAGTATGGACCATAGTTGAAGTACAGAGATCTTAAAGTTGCAAAGTTGAAAAACACTTCTTTAAAAGATGAACTTTTGAATAAGCAAGTGATCTTGATCACTGAAGCCACAAAATATACTCCAGAGAGAAACATTGGAAGATTTTGACAGGGAATGTCCATGATAAGGGTTGACAACTGGTTCCTACATGTGATAAGGTGTCACTACTGTTTCTGTAGATCTTCTAAATAAAAAAAAATTAAAATTCAACAGCAAAAATACTATGACATGTTTGGTATTCTTGAATGAAAAAGTGTGACGTTTTAACATTACTTTGGAAAACCTCCTGGTAAGATATACTATCATGTAATCAAGAATATTTTAATCTAGTAATAGAGAAGATACACCGTGATTACACCCCTATTCAGTTTTTACACTTATGTGAGTTGAAATTTAACTGTTCCATTTCCCTGACAAATGGTAACATCAAAGTTTATCACTATGCATTTTCTAAGTTATGAGACATTACATACATACAACCACACAACATGTTTTCCTCAAACTAAGACCAGGTCTTATTTTCTTTTAGGCCCCAAAATAAGAACTAGGGCTTATTTTTGGATGTGTCTTATCCCCCCCACTTCTTCTGCTTGCTTGTGGCCTGGCAGGAGGCAGGAGGCCATGTGGCGTGCCAGTGCCACTGCTACAAAATGGGGGGTGGAGCTGCCCCACACACCCTGAACTGGCTTACTCTAGGGGCCCTGCAGTCAGGCCATCCATGCCCCAACACCTGCCTTGTGGTGGCAGTACCAACAGCCATGTTCAGCAGGAACCCACGTGGCCACCAGCTCACTTCTTCTTCTAGCTTGCGGCTGCAACAGAGCAGGAGGCCAAGCGATGCTGTCCCATGTGCCCTGCAACGGCTTACCTCAGGGCCCTCACTACCAGGACAACCATGCCCCAGCACCTGCCACACTTTGCAGCACTCTGGCTAGTTCATTGATAGTTACCATTTTCTCTGTGGTCCCAAATGCTGGACACAATTTGTTTGGGGATTTTAGCCATGTCTTTTTCCCATGTCTTTCTGTATTATTACCTTCTGCTTCTACATGATCCCAGTGAATTTTAATGCCTGGATCCATTAAAAATTGAATTTTTGTTTGGATTTTGTTCACTTACAAAAACTTGTTTGTTTTTCATCTTGATGGGAATGAAAAGCATTGATTATTTATATAGTTTAGCAGATATAGCTCTTCAAAAGCTCTGGCAAAAGTAATGCTGCACTTGACTGTCCAACTTTATTAACATCTCAGCTAAAAGTCAACTTCTTTTTCAATGGTCTTTCTTCTCAGTAGAATAGCTGGCAATACTGCATGACCACTTTTTTCAGATGCTGAGCAGATGAGCAAAAAAAGAAAGAAAAGAAAGAAAGAAAAGCTAAGCTGCAGGGTTTCAAAGGACTATCAAAAGGGGTATGGTTCCACTTCAGCACCTTTCAGTTCAATTGGATCACAGATCAAAAATGTCTTAGTATGCTAAATTGCCTTAATCTTAGATGAAAGAAGCAATACATTATACTTGTTCTCCTACAAAGTAAGATGCTGTTGCATTGACATGAAACTCTTTCTTTCAATTTTTTAAAAAGAGTGCTCTTTGATGGAACATGGTGTTGTGAAAGGCCCTCAAACTTTTGCAAGATTTTATCTTTTCAAGTGGCTTTTGGCTAAACAGTGTTAAAGAAAAATGTAGCTTTACTTCAGAATATTTTAATTTATCTAATATCCATCATCCATCCATGGAAGAAAATTTATGAACTTGCAGGATTTATTAAAATGATTGGTGTTTGGAACCTGAGATATTTCTAGAGCAGGGGTGTCAAACTTGTGTTGTCATGGTGGTGTCACTTGACATACAGGGACTTTTTTCCCCCTTCGCTAAACAGTGCATGGGTGAGGCCAGCATGTGACACATCCGGCCCGTGGGCCATGAGTTTGACAGCCCTGTTTTAGAGATTTCCTTCACAGTCTGGGAAAAACTGATTTATATTTCTTTATTAGGCAAATCTAGGCAATACGTTGTCAAGAGAATTGAATGATTAATGTTCAGAGCCATTAAATTCTGAAGACTTTCATTTTTGAAGAGCTGGCACTGCCAGTTGGTCCAATGGAGATGCACCATTCTGGAGGTGGCTTTGGATTAAGAGAAGACTCCACCTCTACCCATGTACTTTGTGCTCCCTTTCTCCCATCTTTCAGTTGTAAATTATCATAGTTCTTGTTATTTATTGTTTCATCATTTTAACTTTTACTGGTTATTAAAGTTTGTAAGTCACCCAGAGTCACCTCTACACAAGATTGGCAGCACACAAATCTAATAGATAGGTAGTAAGATAGTTAAATAGGGATAGATAGATAGATAGATAGATAGATAGATAGATAGATAGATAGATAGATAGATAGATAGATAGATGAGAAATAGATGATAGATATAAATATAGATGAATGATGATAGATAGATAGATAGATAGATAGATAGATAGATAGATAGATAGATAGATAGATAGATAGATAATGTTATTACCAGAAAGAATAATTTAAAATCTTTATGGTCAACATTTTCTGCCAAGGGGTTCTCACTAAATAATTATTACAATAATTGTTACAATTATTACAATTATCCACCACTCAGAACCTCCTATCCCTGTTTGCAAAGTTTGACAAAATTAGGAAAGCAGATCCTTTATATCTTCATATGCAAAACAGGAAAAATATAAACAAAACAAGATTAGTACTACTCCTAGAATACAAGAGATACTGAGTAACTTGCAGTTTTGCACATGGGATGATGTTAATGAGAACTTTCTTTATAAAACCAATCAATCCAAGTCTCTCTCTATACTCCATATGCCTACCTTTGGACTTGAACTGTGTTTGAACACCAATATCTTATTAAATTAAAAAAAAAAAACAGCTGGCAAGGGCATGACTCATGCCTTATTACCGATACAATAGGACATGATAGGAAATTAACAGAAATAACTCCAAATTCATGCACAAGCACCAACTCATATAAATTCTAACAGCCTTTCATAAGTTCCCCAGGCTTCTCTTCTGGTCTATAGGCCCAGAATAAATTATAAGTAGAGATAAATATTCCTCTGAGCCTGGAGAAAGAGAAGCAAACACTGAAATAGTTCATTTTCTACCTAATGGATAATTCTAATCTAGTCTTCCTTTTGACAAGAAATTTTAACCCAAAGGCAGATGGTATAACTAGATCTCTTGGCTGATGTGTTTTTATTCCTATTCTCCAATCTCAGAGCAGTTAGCTTTTGCAACTTTGTTTATTTTCCAAAAGGTAAATATATTCTTTGAAGATATAAAAGGCATGAAAGTGATCCAAAGAATCTGGACAGGCAAGATAGTAGAGGCAATATAGCTGAATAGTGTATCTCAATGGGTCATCAACAATCCTGTTATTAGATGGGTCAACATTTATCTGAAAATCTGGAATTATGCATGAACTTTTCTGAAGCACTGGGGTTATTTTGACTTTTCTCCGTCTTTAATCTTTATGAATTTCTTGTTCTTGAACAGAGTTCCTATAATATTGACACTTTTATTTCTGTTTACTTTAACTGAAAACAGATAAATGAAAAAAAAATCAAACATTTTCAGCATTTTCATAGATTTTTACCAAAGCTACATAAAAGGGCAGTCCATTCTTTTGAATTTTCTGAGATCTATACATTGAGGTTATTTAACTCCATTTATTAATATTGTTGATGTTAAATCCATAGATTTAAGCAACATTTCAATCCGTACAATTTGGTAATATGGGTGCCATACAAATTGAATGAATGAGATATCATTTTTTAAAATACAACCAACTTTAAATTTGTAGTTAACCTGAACTTATTATTTTTGTTTACTTTATTGTCATTGCACCTGATACAATGAAATTAAATGCCATCTTCGGTGCACACCAAACATAAGAAAACTATAAAAATAAAATAAAAACATACATCCTTCACATTCTGTACAATTGAACTGAAAACCCCTGATATTGCATTAGTATTACACTATACAGTAGAATTCAACAGAGCTACTGCCCTGGGATAGAAACTGTTTTTCAGCTTGTTTGTCCTTGTTTTTATTGTCCTGTACCATCTTCCAAATGGTAATAGTTCAAAAAAGGATGCCCAGGATGAGATGGATCTTTAAGAATGTTTTGAACCTTCTTAAGGCAGCAGGAGCTATTAAGAAAACTATTTAGTAGGGAATGAAGCCCAAAGTCCCATCTCAAAAGAAGTTTGATTGGCAAAAAGATTAATGAATTGATAAAACTCATTGGCCATCTTGCACTTTCTGTCACCATATGTATTTGTATCTTCCTTTTGAACATTGCAAACAAAGGAACTTGATTTGTTACACATTTTTTGGAACACATTGTTATACATTTCCACTTTTTGTGGAAGAAAGAGAACATCATCATTTACAAAGAACATGTAGAGTTGGAAAGAAAAATCAAATTGAGACAAAAAGTAAGAACTTTGGAATACTATATAATTTTCATAGGTAACCTATCTGTACTTGTGTAAGAGCCATGGTAGCATAGTGGTTAGAATGCAGTATTCCAGGCTAATTTTGCTGCCTGCTGGCTGCCTGCAATTTGGCAGTTCGATTCTCACCAGGTTCAAGGCTGACTCAGTATGCTGACTCTGTAAACTGCTTTAAGGTCTGTAAAGCACTGTGAAGTGGTACATAAGTATAAGTGTTATTACTATCTGTTTTTTTTTTCTGCCTAAGACCTTTCCTGCTTAAGTGAAGAACTGTGTTCTACTATGGAAGTCTTAGCCACAGAAAAATACAATAAAGTGAATACATATAGAATTATGTTTGCACAACAATGGAAAAATGAAGAGAAACCTTCAGATGAAAATGTGATTTAAAAAAAAAATAGAATGTGCAGAAATAGATACTGGCAACACTCAAAATTAAGGGGAAGGAAGAAACTGAATATTATTTAACATGGAATTTGATTTATCAATGGCTAATTAGGAGAAACCGAAGTTAGAAATTTAAAAGCATAAGAGAATGATTAATTACATAAGGAAGATTCACTAAAATGGATAAGCAAATACTATTATTACTATGTGATTATTGTTATTGTTATTATTCATCACACAGTCAGATGTTCAGACTGGGGTTGGCATTCTTGTCTACTTATCGAGTCCTTACCCAGGACCTGGAAAAGGCAAATCTGGAAGTTTGATGGGGTTACAGATATTGCCGCAAGATGGAAGCGGTTTCAAATAAAGTTGCCTTCTGCAATTGACTGATGGCAAATTTGTCAATGCCTATAGTATTCAAGTGGTACTCCAGTTGTTTTGGGACTGCATCCAAGGCACCTATTACTATTGATACTACCCTTGCTTGCCTTTACCATAGTCATTATATTCTATTTGTCGGTCTTTTTATTTTGTTATCTTCTCCAGTTTTTTCTCTTCTATTCTGCTGTCTCCAGGCACTGCTACATCCACTATCCAGACTTTGTCTTTCTTATTATTATTTCTCAAAATTAACTGTACCCAGACAACACACTGTTTATGTAGACATTGAATTTTTATGTTTAATAATAATAAAAAAATATAGAAGAATCATTTGATGATGAAAGAATGATCCAAGGGGACAAAAGGAAATAAATCAGTAAGTGATCAAAACATCTTCAACTTTCCTCTGTATAATTTGTAAGAGCTTTGAAAGTTTCAGGAGTAATTTTATGGAAGAATTCTTCTGCTACTCTTTAATGCCCACTACATCCAAATTCAAACTTTCTTGAACTAAAATTTTTGGTTATCCAAAGCTTTATCTGGGCCTTTTGATCTTGGAAAATATAGTTCGACAAATCAGAAACAATATTCAAAACTTGAATTATTCCATTACAAAAATAACTGCCAGAGCTGTACAATGTAAAATTCCCTTCATTTGCAAATGAACACTGTTCCTATTTATTGGAACAGTTAAGGAAGGAAAGCTTGAAATGTAGTCTACCTGCTGGTTTATCCTTTTTTAAAAAAAACTTTGCAGTTCAGCAATATCAGAACAGATTAGAATAGGTGAAACAGAAGCTGCCTGCCATGACTGAGTGCAAGACACTTTCAATAATTAATGCTAACAGAGTTATTCCTTCCACTTGCATACTTTGACAAAGGAAGAAAAAGGGAGAAATAATTTATAACAAGTTAATGAAGGATATTGCCTTCTCTGTTTTTTATCCAATGCCATTGTAATAGCCCTAGCACAATGTAGTCATAATAGGAGCATAGCATATTACTATAAAAGCAGAACTGCAAAGTTAAAAAGAACCAAGACAATTAAGAAAACTGTTCCAAAAATGTGTAGGTATATCTCACCTTTCTCTTATTCTATAGCAAGAGGATATAGCAAATATAATTCACTGGAAAGGATTATAAGGACATGTGAGCTGAAGAATCAAAGGACAACTTGAAAGACATTGAATTTTTAATGAATTAGGGGTCTTACTTGCTCTAAAGAAGGGACAGACAACCTTTTGATGGTCAACACTTAGTTCTAATATTGGGGGGAAAGGTGATATATTTATTCTTTATTAAATTTATAAGCCACCCAGTTCACTATTGAGAATGACCGATGCAAAGAGAAAGAAGCTTCTTGGTTAGAGGCAAAATGTTTTCAAATGAAAAAAAAAAAAACCCAAGAAAACTCAGTTGCCTTTTGAAAAAAAGCACCTTGGAGATAACCTTGACCCGGATGATTAAGAATCTCCATAGACAAAGTAAAAGAAGGAAATTCAGTTACAAGAAAGTCTCTCAGACCCCAATTGTCCTTTTTCTTTTGCTTGCTCATAAAGAGGGTTGGGCCACATCTCGTTTGAGTTGTAGTAGATCTCTTTCAGATTTTAATAGGGATGTGCCTCTTTTAATTAGACAGTGTTGTTTTTTTGTAGACTTAACATATGTCAAAATGGCAGAAAACAACGCTGTCAGTTTTCAGCAGAGGCACAACAATCTGAAAGGACTATAAAAAAGATGTATGAGGGCTTTAGACAGCCCTAAAATGCTGTTTTCCCATTATTACCTGAAAAGCTCTAACTTTTAATGAGGCATATTGAGAACCACGTGACTCTTATCTTTGCATGGAGTTTGGTATTGTCCATGTCTTCTTAGTGCAAAGAATAAGGAAGATGGCTTTGATGCAAAAACTGTTACCTATAGAAGGGGAGGAAGTCAGGAAAACAACTAAATTTGACAAGATTCAGATCAGTTAGTACAATTATTTCATGTTCATTAATATATATATATATTCATTTGTCTTGTTAAAATATTAAAATTCAGCAGCAGCTTGCATTTTGTGGACAATTGATTCAAATAGTCTCAGCGTTAAAGGCTGAATGGGAATTACTGTATGAGGATTGCCTATTCCCTGGTCCAGATAATTGAGAATCTGGAAGCTTGGCTGGATGTTGTGTTTGTCTTGCAGTGGATAGTCCATGCAAGACAAGTAGTAATACAAGCTGTTCTGCAGTATTGAGTCTATTCACTCTAGCCACAGAAGAATAAGCTTATTGCATAGAATATTCAAGGTGTGTGTGTGTATGTGTGTGTGTGTGTGTGTGTGTGTGCAAGTGAGTGTGTGTGTATACGCGCACATGCTTTCATAAACACACAGCAAATATGGAAAGCCAAAAGAAGTAAAAGAAGAACAATGTTTTTGTTTTACAACAGCAGATTCTTTGGGCTTTGGTTCATTGGTTCAGAATAAGCAATTTGGAACCTCAAAAGCTGTAGACATTTTTGGTTGCTCTTTAAGATTCTAATGGAAGAACCTGAATTATAGTCCAAGTTGCTAGCAGTGCAGCATTAGACTTTCTGCTTGGACAATGTTTCAATTGTTCAATTTCCTTCCTTCATTACATTACAGCTTAGGACAGCAGCTTTTTGTTGGGTCTCTGTAATTACAGTGTCCTAGAATGGGTCACACCTTTTTGAATCATTAATTTCCTTCTGCTGAGTCATTACAATAGTACACATCCACTGCTCCTTTTCTTTGGTCATCTTCTGTTCTTGTTTTGTTTTTCAACTTATTTCTCACATTCTTCAGTGTTGTTGGCAACACCAAGGAGTTATGAGGTATATATTCACATGTCTTCCAGGTTGATAGTTCTTCCCTAGTAGCTTGTTTTTAGAGTGAGTTCAATTTATTTATACGAGCAGTCAAGAGATTCAATATTGATTTTTATTGTTTGTTGCATGAAAATTAGATACCTACAATAGATGGATCTGGTAGGATTAACCTGATGTTCATCAAAGATAAAATAAAGACTACTAAGTAAAGTGTTCACAAATTACCTGAAAGTGATAGCAGGTAGACAGAGGAACTTGCCAGTGACTCCAAAGCTAGAATAATGCATCTCAGTAAACAAGGATGTCTTTTATTTATGAATGATTGGAGAAGTTATAGTTGATGCATTTGTTATATACCAAGATATGTTTTTGAGGCAAAAGGACCAGCTTGTAATTTATAAATTAGCATCAGCAAGTGAAAGTAACGTGGAGTAACAGAATGTTGGAAGAGGTTGGAACCACAAAATGATATTGGCTAATATAGGGCATGCCAAATTAGTATGAATTCTTAAGTGATGGTGGCTCTGCACCAAATTGGGAAGAGGGAAAAAAATAAAATGATGATGTTCTAGAGTAATCTCCTTTTTAATGCATGGGACTACTCTAGTTTATCCTCAAGGCAGCAGGAAGATTAATAGACAGGTTTACTCACTTTTGTGTTCATGAAGAATAACAATAAGTTACAATTGAGCTTGAATTACAATTAATCCACACTATCCAAGATTAGGACAGGATAGAGTAGGATAGAAACTTTGTCACTTTAAATGTACACTAATCAGCACACCTTAAAATGAATTTTTGTTGCATTCAGGTCTCAAAAGATAACCATTATGCATACACACACACATATGACACAGAGAAACATCACAGTCTAGTGATATACAGTACATATAAATGACAAAAAAAGAACCCTGCATTACTACAAGATGGGTGGCATAAGGAACAAAGCTGTTACAGAATCTAGTAGTCCTGCTCCTCCCAGACGAGAGCAACAAAAATAGACCATGATGTGTGTGTGTGGGGTCTCTAACAATGCTTCAAGCTCTAAGAACATAGTGTTTATAAGCAGTATCCTGAATAACGGGAAAGGAGGTTCCTATAAACTTCTCCACTGTCCTCATCACTCTCTGTAGAGACTTTCTATCTGAGGCACTGCTACCACCAAACCAAACAGGGATACAGTTTGTTAAAATGCTGTCAATTGTGCCTCTGTAAAAAGTGGCCAGGATAGAAGGAGAAAGATGTGCTCTCCTCATCAGACTCAGGAAATGCTAATGCTGGTTTGCACACTTCGCGCTTTAGCTAATAACATAACAAACGAAACCAGATAAATATGCTGTATGAATACAATTCTTAAATCAAATCATTGCTTCATGGTATTAAAAGTCTATATTGTTGACATTAGTAGCAGCTCTTCCAGTGTTTCAATCTGAAGCTGGTCCAAGGATGGAACCATGAAGCTTAGAGTGTAAATTGATACTGTCAATATTGCTTTCGGCAAAATGTTAACTCAGAAATCACACTGAGCTAAGCTATAGAGTTGCTTTTTGTTTTATCAATTCTACCCCAATTTACATGAAATGTATTTATTTTATTTATTTTGTCAAACAATTATTAGATAACAGGTATAAATATAAACATGGTTATAAATACATGAAATGGATACGAATAAGAAAAAAAGAAACAATAAGACAGGGATGGTAGGCACGTTTTGGTGTGCTTATGCACGTCCCTACAGACCTCTTAGGAAAGGGGTGAGGTCAATAGTAGACAGTCTAATGTTGAAGATTTTGGGGTTTGGAGAAGAAATCACAGAGTCAGGTAGAGTATTCCAGACATTGACTACTCTGTTGCTGAAGTCGTATTCCCTGAAATCAAGTTTGCTGCAGTTTATCTTTAGTTTGTATCTATTTTATACTCTTGTATTGTTTTGGTTAAAGCTGAAGTATTCATTGATAGGTAGGACATTGCAGTATATAATTTTATGTACTAAGATCAAACTGAAGGCAGCGTAGTTCTAGGTTGTCTAGGTCTAAAATTTCAAGTCTGGTGGCATAAGGTATTCTGCTATGAGTAGAGGAGTGGAGGACTCTTCTCATAAAATGTTTCTGGACTTTCTCAATTGTTTTAATATCAGATATGTAATGTGGGTTCCAGACTGATGAGCTGTATTCAAGTATTAGTCTAGCAAATGTTTTATATGCTCTAGTTAGTAGAGTGATATTACCGGAGAAAAAGCTACGCAGAATTAGGTTAACAACTCTTAATGCCTTTTTGTCTATGTAGTTACAGTGGACTCTAGCACTTAGGTCATTTGAGATGAGTACTCCAAGGTCCTTGATAAACAACAAGGTCTTGACTATTCAGCTTGTATTTTATTTTTTGATTTTTTTTTGCCAATATGCAAGACAGAGCATTTATTTGTTGAGATCTGAAGTTGCCATTTGTTTGCCTACATTTGTTTCCAAATAAATAAAATTCTAAATTTGGATTGTGCTAAACTCTAATTCAAAGTTTAGCCCCAATGGTGGTTTCTACAGCTTACCCTCCAAATTGAGCAGTCATCTATTGGATGCATCAATTCATCACATCCATTGGAAGGTATTTCTGAATCAATTTGATTTTTGCACACGTGCACATAGATTTTTATCAGATCCATCCAAGGTTTTTTTAAACAAAATTGCTTCAACAGTTCAAACTGGAAATGTTAACCAAATCAGTTCTTCAAATTGAATTAGCAGATCCTCTATAATTTGCATTGTCCTACTCCAGGCTCATAGGTCTAGAATTCATAATCTTAATCATAATCGAGTTGGAAGGGACCTTGGAGGTCCAGTGATGGAGCACACACAACTTCTGTAAGCAAGCTTTTCCACTGGCTTTTAGTTTTCAGTTTTTAACCAAGTATTATTAAATTAGTTATTGCTGCTAAACTGTCTTGAGCTTGTAGAATTAATGTCATATTTACTACTCATTTTTGTACACATGCTTGATTGCTAACAATGGGATATAGAATAATTCCAGATGACAAATGCCTGACCACTGATTAACTATATAGGGGTAGGTGGTATCTGCTTCCCACATATGACATATTAGGTTCAGCAATATTGTAAAATGACAATGGACAGAAATGATACAATTAACTGCAATTGTGTGCACTTACATATTTTGTTCAGACAGATCAGCAAAGAGAATTGGCTCTCAAGAACATTACTTTTTTTTCTGAAATGCATTTTCAAAGGAATTAGAATATTTCATGGTATTAAAATGTGCATCCAAGAATCATAATTCTCTGGGGAAAATTGTTCTACTTGTTACACTGTTTAAGAAAAACCAGGTATCTTTGATTGAATTCAAACACTGAGCAAAAATAGTTATTGATGATTGGCATGATGCTTGAACAAAGGTTCTTGGAATAGTGAGAAAAGGACGTTGTCTTTCTTTGAGCTCTTTAAAAGCACTTTCATTTTGCAAAATCCAAATAATTGTAATTCCAATCTGGAATTGCATTTTCCCCATGTACAATGATGTACCTTAATTTATGTAATAGAGAATTGCTCAACAGTGATGCTGCAGTTAAATTATACACGTGTATGTGTGTGTGTGTGTGTGTGTGTGTGTCTGAACCAAAATGCAAACAGAAAAAGTCCTGAAGTCCACCTGTTCCTGAAATGACCAGAGAGAGTGCACTTAATTGCCTGCTGCCTTGGGATTGCTTGTAATTTCTGTATTCTGAAAGAAGAGACAATGAGCAGGAAGACCATAACTCAGTGACAGAGTACCAAGTTTGATTGTAAAGATTTCAGGTTCAATTCTTCTCAACTTGGGTGGGCTGCAAAAATTCACCATTATGAAAAGCCAATCCATTCTGTTTAGAAAGAGAATAGGGTCTCAGAATTTTAGATGTAGTCCAGCCCAGAGGTGATATTCAGCAGGTTCTGACTAGTTCTGGCAAACCGGTAGTGGAAATTTTGAGTAGTTTTGAAAACCAGCAAATGTTACTTCTGACTGGGGGATTTTACAGTGTCCTTCCCCTGCCATGCTCACAGAACCAGTAGTAAAAACAATTGAATCCCACCACTCAAGTTTGTATACTATGTTCTAGGCTATCTAGAGTACTATCTAGAGTACTACATCAATTTTTGGTCACCACACTACAAAAAAGAGGTTGAGGCACTAGAAAAAGTGCAGAGAAGAGCAATAAGGATGATAAGGGGACTGGAGACTAAAATATATGAAGAATGGTTACAGGAACTGGGTGGCAGCTATAAAATGCGTATAGAAAATGTTTTATGAGTTGACACTGGAATCCTGACACTGGGCATGGCTAGTCTAGTGAAGAGAAGGACCAGGGGAGACATAATAACAGTCTTCCAATATTTGAGGGGCTGCTACAGAAGGGAAGGGGTCAAGCTATTTTCTATTTATTTATTTATTTATTTATTTATTTATTTATTTAATTACACTTTTATACCACCCCCTCTCCCAAAAAAGGGACTCGGGGCGGTGTACAGCCAAGATAAAATGACATAAATAGTAAAAAATTTAAAAGAGATTTAAAAGAAATTAAACGAGTGGCTGGAATGATATTATAAAAGCAGAGAAAAAAGGTAAAAAGTTAAAAATTTCCAAAATTTAAAATTCTAAAGCACCTGAAGGCCAAACAAGGAATAATGGATGGAAACTGAACAAGGATATATCTGACCTGGAAATAAAGAGAAATTTTCTGACAGTGAGAACAATCAACCCATGGAACAAAAGTTGCTTTCAGAAGTTGTGGGAGCTTCATCACTTGAGACTTTCATGAAGAGAGCGGACTGCCATTTGTTAGAAATGGTGTAGGGTCTCCTGCTTGGGTGGCGGGGGGGGGGGGGGGGTTGGCCTAAATGACCTACAAGATCCCTTCCAACTCTGTTAATCTATAATCTTTGGTTCCATTCTTCTAAGTTCCTTCCTACTTGATAAGGAACCAATTATTCCACTCCTTCCCCTTAACATTTTACAATGCTTTAAGAGAAAAAGAAAATGAATGAGGCACATTGCTCATGGATCAAGGTACTTAATTCACTAGTCATGTGACAGATGGCTGGGCAGCTCAACCTTTGATTCTTTCACCTGGTCTCTGTTCACAAATCTATTATCAGGAGGTAAGGGGATCTGAAGTATAAAAACATAAAGAAACTTTCAGGGAACAGTTATATGATGGTTTAAAAAGGCTGCTTCACTTTTCAGGTGCTACGAAAGCAAGGTTGCTCTGTCCCATTGGGTTGAAGTTCATATTAGCTATGCAAATATATTAAAGCACCAAATTGATGGAATGTTGAATGGGCTGTTGGTAGCAATTGTCAAAAAAATGTTTTAAGATTCAGCAGCTGAGATAATGGAGCAATTTAGCTGTTGTTTCATGGAAGACTGATTTAGACTTAAAGAAGTTTATTTTTAATTAGGACTCTGTTCACTTCATAGTTAAATATACACAACCCATACTTTAATTTCCCATTGGAAACAAAGTCTTGCCCATCACTGAACGTGGAGCAATGTCACATAAGTTAGAAATGATTTCTTCTTCTTTCACTTGGAGGATGGTACAATCAATGTTACATATTCTTTTGATCTTCCTGAACTTGTTTTCAGTCATTGATGACTTTCCTGAGAAAATAGAGAAAATATAGTGTGGTGTATCTTATTCATCTGAAGGCAGGGCAAGAAGCAATGGATGGAAACTAATCATGGAGAGAACCAACCTAGAATTAAGGAGAAATTTCCTGAGAGTTAAAACAATTAATCAGTGGAATGTCTTTCCTCCAGAAAATGTGGGTGCTCCAACACTGGAGGTTTTTAACTACTTGTCTGAAATGGTATAGAATAGAATAGAATAGAATAGAATAGAATAGAATAGAATAGAATAGAATAGAATAGAATAGAATAGAATAGGATACTTTATTGTCCAAATGTGATTGGACACACAAGGAATTAGTCTTGGTACAAATACTCTCAGTATACATAAAAGAAAAGATACATTCACCAAGAGTCAAGAATCATAACGTACAACACTTAATGATAGTCATAGGATACAATAAGCAATCAAATCATACTAAGAAACAGCCAATACAAATCGTAAGGATACAAGTGACAAAGTTACAGCCATACAGTCACAAATGGGAGGGGATGGGTGATAAAGAATGATGAGAAGATTAACAGTAATAGTAGTGCAGACTTTGTAAATAGTTGGACAGTGTTGAGGGAATTATTTGTTTAGCAGAGTGATGGCATTCAGGAAAAAACTGTCCCTGTGTCTAGTTGTTCTGGTGCGCAATGCTCTTAGCATCGTTTTGAGGGAAGGAATTGAAACAATTTATATCCAGGATGTGGGGGATCTGTAAATATTTTCACAGCCCTCTTTTTGATTCATGCAGTATACAGGTCCTTGATTGAAGGTAGGTTGGTGTTTGTTGTTGTTGTTGTTGTAGGGTTTCCTGCCTGAGCAGGGGTTGGACTAAAAGACCTCCAAGGTCCCTTCCATCTGTGTTATTTGGTTATTGATGCCACTGTATATGTAATTATACATACTTTCATTTCAGTGGCTACTAGATCACCTCTCCTCGACAAGAGATGTGCCAAACTTACATGCAGAATGTCACAATGCTTACTCTTCAGAATTCACAACTGCTGACTGAAAAATACAAATATATATATTGTGTTTTCTGCAGAGAAAAAAAAAAGAAGCAAGAGGAATGCTAAAAGCTCATTCATGTGAAAATAGGCAAGAAGAAGTCTCTGAATTCATGTGAAATTCATGCTGTCTAGAGACAAACTGAACTTACTAAAATGACATTAACCCCAAGGAGCTATCAGATTCCAGAAGAAAAAAAAGTTGGCAGATTATTCTAAGGAAAGTGTCTTATCCCTTGTCTTTTCTTCAGGTCAATGTCCTCAAAATTCTACTGAAGGACATAAACAGAAGAATCAAATTGACTGACTGAAAACAGCAGTACCCAAGGGAGGAGGCCAGGAAACAAAAGAAGAAAGACTCCGAGCCAAACACACCTTTAAACTAAATTTATAACTCTCTGTCAAATCAGAGCAGTCAGGAAATTGCTTTCAAGGGGCGAGAGAGAGGATTTGAGCATGCTAAGGGAGAAAAGAAGGTTAGGGTTTTTTTTCCCCCCTTCCTTTCTTCTTTTGTCAAAAAATAAAAATGAAAGAAATGAGCAGTGAAGTTGGTTTGTGCAAATATCATGGAACAAAGACAGACTGACTGACTGCAATGGGCCAGGAGGTGATGGACTCTTTTGTTTTCCTCCAAAAAAGAAACAAAACCAGAACAAAACAGAAAAGGGAAAGGAAGCTATAACAGAAGCCAAGGAGCCAACCAAGGAACTCATGGTTCCATTTCCTTTCAGCTGCTAATTCACTCTGTGATCTTAGGCTTGCCATTCTTGTCTTCCATCCTTCTGAAATATGGAGTAAGAATTAGTGCTGCGCCAAAAGACCTTTCTGTTTCAATTTCACCCCTGTCTGTGAAAAAGGAAAGGAAAATGGAAGCTACTTCATCATGAACTATCCTAGAAGGTCCAGAGCAACATGATGTATTTTCTGGGACTTCCTAAGTGTCATGGCCTCATTGGAAAAGTGGGGAAAGAAAGTGCCTTAGAATCCTTACTGACCCATCAGTTGATGGGTCATCTTAGCAAAAAATATGAGTCGCCACTGGACTTAAGACTTTCTCTCCAGAATTTTTATTTAGAATCAATCTTTGCGAATTACTACACACAGTATCCAGAGGTAAAGAAGTTCCTCTGTGGTAATATCCTTTGGGGATAAAGAGTAGCATAGCCTTTCTTGACCTCAGCACAGCCAGAACAAGCTTTGAAGAGCACCAATTAAATAACAACTGGTGCAGCTTCCGGTATAAAGTTCTTTAAGAGTATATCATTGCTGGAAGCAGTGTAAAATAATCTGTACAAGAATTATTGTAAAATAATCTGTACAAAATTATTGTAAAATAATCTGTACAAAATTATTGAAAGGGAAGACTTTATTCCTTGATAACAGGATTTATGCCCTACATCCCATCTTCTGCTTCACGAGATTAATAGCACAGGTTAAACTATCAATAGCAAATCATTAAAAAAACACAAAACATGTTTTAAAGGAAATAGCTGATGAAATCAAATCACGATCTTTTACCTAACTACTTTTGGTGAAGATCAGACTCACATTAGTAGATGGTTTGGCACATCCCTGATTTTTGGAGAAGAATTGGACTAACTTGGTTCCATTCATGATTAACTGTCAACTCTGAAGCAAACCTCGCTGAAGCCATCTTATGCTGCCTCATAGTTGCCACGAAGCCTGAGAGGGGAAGGGAGTGGGGAAGTAGATAGCCCAGCTAACAGTCAAAATAAAAAGTTTTCCTGTGGGAACCAAGGTCATCATAACAGGTGGCTGGTGAAGGAGAAGAGGAGCCTGCCAGCTGCATTCATTGGATAATATAGACAATGTGACTGATGACACTGGGGAGGGGAGATTTACTCTTTTAATTAGATGAAAATCATGGGAACCTTTAGAGTTGGTTTTCACTGGTTGTGCCAATATGATGTATCTAATAAACATGTCCTTTGAGGAATCTGCCAGCCTCGGAGTTCTGCTTTCGATGGGTGCATTACTTGGAATGCTGACATCAATGTTACATAATCAGCCTTATGACTGTAGTTACTAAAACTGAGTTACTGGGGGCATCGCTATAAATCCACCCACAATTTCTATGTTTAAGAGAACACTGCTTCAATCCACGAGCTCCTTTCTAAGTTATTTTGTTTTCTATGGACTTTTCATAACATGATGTGAGAAACTGTGGAGAGGATGAGAGGTGAAAGGATGAGTAATTGTAAACATTGAAGAAGTAGAAAGTTAGTCATATGGCAGCTTAGACCGATAACAACAAATTGAAGAAGCATTTCAAGTCATGCAAAGAGACTCCATCTTAACTCCTAATAGCAATAGCATTTAGACTTATATATCACTTTACGGTGCTTACAGACCTCTCTAAGTGGTTTATAAAGTTAGCCTATTGCCCCCAACAATCTGGGTCCTCATTTGACCGATCTTGGAAGAATGGAAGGCTTGAGTCAATTAGCCTGCAGTACTGCATTCTAACCATCGTGCCACCACAGCTTTATTAATTTATTATAAATGAAAGAAATTTCTCTTATATTTCCACAGTTCATATTATTTTACATAATTTTCTCTAATGTAGGCTTTTAAAATCAAAATGTTTCCAACAGGAGCTTTTTCTTATGTAGGAGATCTATGCATGCTTTGACTATGATTTGCAAAATGTAGTCTGGCAACCCATGAGATCAGTGCTGAACTGTGTACAGATAAACCTGAACAACTCAAGCCTTTCCTTCAAGAAGACTTATCTGACTCTTAAAACAAGCTGTATCTTACTTAAGGTCCACACAGAATTAGAAATAGAAAAAAAAGTCAGCCTAGTTTAATAAAAAAGGCATGCAGATCTTGTATTCATCCAAATCTTCTGAATCATCTTTGATTGTGCCCAGGCTGTTAGGATTCATGCAGTTACTTCCAATTAAATCATGAGTCTCGAGCCAAACTTCCAAAACTTCAAAAGGATTTATTGGGAGTTAAAATGTCTGACGCTGCCTGGTTGTAGCCGACTCTGAGACACATAATTCATTGTCACCCTTGACCCTAGTTTCCCCCACACACCCTGGGTGTATCATAATTCATATTCTCCAATGGGACACATCCATAGCCAAGAGTCATCAATCATACTCTCTAGTTAGAATTTTGCATGGCAGAAACTTCAGTCATCTAGTTATTATCTTTGAAAAACGTTTCTCAATATCAACATCTATAGATCATCTATTTCTCTATCCTCTAGTCTATACCTATATATCAGCTACATTTGCTTTATATACTGTATTCATTTATTATTTATTTATTAAATAGTTTGTATACCACCCTTCTCCCGGAGGACCCAGAGCGGTGAACAGCCAACTAAAATATATAAATAACAAATTACAAGATTAAAAGAGATTAAATTATGAGGCTGCCATTAAAAAAGTTGAAACCCCCAATTAAAATAAGCTAAAATTACCATACCCCAACTAAAATCAGTTCTAAAACCCCTCATTTAAAATCCCATTTGAAGTCAGCCCAGGCCAGCCTGCTCAAAGAGCCAGGTTTTCAGATCATGTCTGAATGCCCTCAGGTCAGTGGTTGTCTGTAGCTCCGGGGAGAGCCCATTCCAAAGGGTGGGTGCCCCACAGAGAAAGCCCTATTCCTTGGGGTCACCAGGTGGCACATAGATGCCGTCGGGACCCGAAGGAGACCCTCTTGTGGGAGCGCACTGGCAGAATGGTGGGAGACTACTGGCAGAATGCGGTCTTGTAAATATCCTGCTCCAATGCCATGGAGCGCTTTAAAGATCAAAACCAATACTTTAAAGCGAACCCGGAAGGCTACTGGCAACCAATGTAAGTCTGCGGACTTACAGCATTCAGAATTGGAGTGTTCTCGTTTTTTTGTACTCATGGTGAGATGATTTATTACCTATTAACAGGTATTCCAGTTGTCTATACTTTTATCCTGCTTGGTTGGATAAACTGTATCACCTATATCCTCTATATCAGGGGCGTCAAACTGGCGGCCTATGGGCCAGATGCGTCATGTGCAGGCCATGCCCACTGTAAAGGCAAAAAATATTGCGAGATGTTATGTGATGTCACATTTGACACCTGTGCTCTGTATCTATAATGCAGCTATATCCGCTATATGTTACTATTTCTATGTCTATACAGTATGTCATCTATGTCTATACCTAGGAGAATTTATAATTGTAATTGAACACAATGAATGCTAGGAGATAATATTTGATCCTGTTGCCCGACATTGTAATCTTGTATGAGGACTTCACTAATCCACTCCCATGAAAACTGATAGTAAAGTCCATGACTTTGTTTCCCAAACTGTATGGAAAAGAGAAATGTAAAGTTATATGCAATTATTTTTAATAGGCTTATCACCAGGGCTGCGAAAATCAATGTCTTTCCATCTCAAGTATTGTTCCAATTTGGGCACTCTCAATAATTTCATTTGAGACAAAATGATCATCTTTCCACCTCTGGGCCGTGAATCAATGAAGTGAAGTGGGCCAGCTCAATCCCACTAGCCACTCTGCATTGGTAGAAAAACAGTTTCTCTGCAGGTGTAATGGGTGCTCCAGAGTCTCTTTCGTACAGCCGCCCCAATCAGGTGCTTCTAAAGGAACTTCTGTTTCAATTTGAAGCGACTCTTCAAAGCTTTGTACAAGCCCTCCTCAGCATTACAAGCCATTTGACCTTTTGTTTGGCTGCAAATAGCACACTTTGTAATTTGGAAAGTGTTTGTGTACATCACCAAATTAAGCTGCCATGGAGGGCTGCTGCTAAGGTGAAATGTTGACCTGCCCTACAAATTGAACATCTAAAAACATGCTCAGAGTTGCCACCAGCTGCATTTTGCACCAGACAAGATTTCCAAGTGTTCTTAAAAAGATAACTTCAGGAAATGTGCCTTGCAATGCAACAGTTTGGCCTGAGGCTAGTTTG
Organism: Bungarus multicinctus; assembly: GCA_023653725.1. Taxonomy (NCBI): domain Eukaryota; kingdom Metazoa; phylum Chordata; class Lepidosauria; order Squamata; family Elapidae; genus Bungarus; species Bungarus multicinctus. Next base: position 8,075,684 of record CM042837.1, read on the forward strand.
GTCTGTGTACTTGGAGAAAGAAGGGAGGGGGAAAAAATCTAAAGGTAATTTAAGCTGAGAAATAATTCCTCTGTGTGGTATCAGAGTTACCCAGGCAAACCTTTCCAGACTCCCATGTAAACCTTTCAGCTTTACAGATCAAATGACATCTCAAAGTCTATTGTTTGGCTAAAATAAGATAGAAAATAGAAGTAAAGAACAGACATTGTCTCTGTTTAGATAAAGACAAATTGTTTTAGAGACCAAAGGGACACAAACATCAGCACAACAGAAATAGAATCATTATTAAGTCTGTTATTTGTACACCAATAACTGTCTGGTTTGGCACAGCAACCAAACAGGACAGGCACAGTCTTTAACGGATGGTAAGGACTTCAGATGGAACAATTGCAACCAGCCTGTCTTCCACTGAAGACCTGTATATTGTGTGAGTCAGAAAAAGACTGAGAAATTATCTACAGGCCCCTCACATCCTGGACGTAAACTGTTCCAAGCCTTCCCCTCAAGACTCCGCTATCGGGCATTGCATGCCAAACAACACAAAAACAGTTCCCCCCCCACCATGCCATCACTCTTCTAAACACCTAATTCCCCAATATGCCTAAGGATATTTATTGCATGTAGTAGGACTGTATTGCTATTATCCTTTTCATCTTTCCTATTACCTTCTGCTATTGGTATCTTATGATTATATCACTTTGTTGTTTCTATGTACACTGAGAACTTACGTGCCAGAGACAAATTCCTGGTGTGTCCAATCATGCTTGGCCAATAAAGAATGTTGTGCATTTGTTCATTGTATCGGTTCAGTTTTGTTTTATTTATTTATTTATGAAACTTTTATAGCGCCTCCTCTCCCAAATTGGGACTTGGGGCGGTGTACAGCCTAAATAAAACAATACAATCAAATAGGAAAATTTAAAATAGATTTAAAAAGATTTAAATTGGTGGCTGAGGTTAAAATTACGATAGAATAATAAAAAGGGTAAAAAGTAAAAAAAATTAAAAACCCTCCAATGATACTAGGCCAGACCGGCCTGTTGAAAAAGGTGGGTCTTCAATGCGCACCAGAAGGTTCGCAGGTCAGTGATGGCTCGCATCTCCGGGGGTAATTCATTCCAGAGGGAGGGTGTTCCCGCAGAGAAGTTTTGCATGTACTTAGAATAGAATGAGCTGGAAGGGACCTTGGAGGTCTTCTAGTCCAGCCCCCTGCTCAAGCAGAAGAAGCTATACCATTTTAGATAAGTTACTGCCTAAAAACATCCAGTGATGGAGCGCCCACAATTTCTAGCTTGCATTACTTTCCGATTCTCATGAAACTAAATGAATTTCTTAAAGTAATTTTACAAGTGCAGCAGGAGAGGGGAATATATATTTTAACAAATATTTTGATTTGTTCACGTTGTTTTGTTTTGCTAGGGATAGTCCATTTTTGATAGGTTGCCTACCTCAAACTGGCAACAAATTATATTGATAATGTTTAGGAACTCTGGGCCACAAGAACCATTTCCCGAAGTTCTAGGTTATCTACTCATGATCTTGGTAAAACTACATTTCTAATGAGATCAGAGCTTTCAATATTCTCTATGTAGCTTTTTCTTTCCTGTGTCAATTATTTCTCTGCACACTGCTCCCTAGATGTTTTTAATTGTTCCCTTGCCAAAGGCATCAGAAATTGAGCCAAAGATGACACAGAACACTCAATGTGAAAGTGACCATCCAAATTATACTATCCAATAACGGATAATCACATTTTCTTTGTTTGTATGTATATAGATTTACACAAAAACACATGTCCCATTTTGAGAACATATTGGTACATTGGAGAAAAGACAAGAAAATATATTTTTATGCCAGAGTACATATTTGTACTAGCTTGCCCACAAAATATCTCCAACCGCTTGTGCAAACATCCAGACTGATTGATTGAAATAGGATTTGAAAATGGATATATACTCTTATTTATTCATCGAATGTACATTCTGCCCTTTATCTCAGAACTCAAAGAAACTAATTGTGAGGGTATTCCCACAGATTTCCTGAGCAATCCCATAACCAGACAGTTGATTTGCTAACATGCCTAGGTAAATGGTTCTCTTTTTTTGAAACTTTGAAACATTTTGCTAAACAAAACACTACAGAAAAGGAAGAATGACATGCACTGTCAGTTGTTTGCACCACTTTCAGTAAACATCATTGAAGTCAGCACCGTAATTTGCAGCCACGTTTTTTTTTTTCCTGACAAGCAAGCTGAGAGAATGAGGGCAAAACATGCAAAGGTATATCAATTCATTGTGCATTTTCCAGGGGACAGGATTGCCGTCATTGGTACATGTCACCTTAGAGATTGATGGGAGGAAAATAACTCAACTAATTTTGTAAGTTTTCTGACAGGATGGGGATGTGGGGAGAACAGTGGAGCAATCTTCCATTCTTTGGGGGGGGGCGGGGGGACTATTTTCAACCTGCATTAATCATGTAGCCAATGCATCTGTTTTCATAGGTTACAATACTAGAGCAGAGAATTGTGGTACTTTTAAACTAGTAATGCATAGTAGTGTATGGATTGTTTCCCCTTTTCTTTTCACGGATCAATTTGAGATACTAAAGGATTCCGATGGGCACATTTCAGAATTAATGCACGTTATAGACGGCAGTTAAAGCCTTTAACAGATGAAAAATGCCTGTAGAATTTGTAAATTGATTTCAGAATCATAGGGCTCCAGTCCTCACATTTACAACAATTGCAGCATTCCCCATGGTCATGTTACAAAATTCAGTATTTACAATGGTTGCATCATAATCCTGGAATCGCATGATTGCCGTTATGTGACCTTCCTAGCTGCCTTCCAGCTGTCAAGCAAAGTCAATGGGGGAAAGTGGAGTTGCTTAACAACTGTGTGATTCATTTAACAACTTCAGGGATTCACTTAGCAACCATGGCAAAAAAGGTCATAAAATCAGGCACGATTCACTTAACAAATGCCTTGCTTAGTAGTGGAAATTGTGATTCCAGTTGTGGTTCCAAATCTAGGATTACCTGCATGCAACAGTTGTAAAACAGCAAATTCTATTTTTTGTGTCTGTATTTGTATCTGTATCTTGAAGTGGAAGCAGACTTAATCTTATGTTTCCGATCCCTAAAGTTTAATAAGCCCCCTGGTAGTGACTAGAAAAATCTCCTGAAACCATCTTGTTTTTCTCTATGAGGTCTACCATAATTATGCCGTCACCATAGCAACATTTAGTTTGTCATGAGGCACCTGGCTAGTCAACATTTTTTCAATATATAGAGAGTGCAGTTAGGAGTGCATGCCTGTATTTTAAAAACAGCAGGTCTCAACGGTACTTAAAGCTCACTGTTGACAGACTAGCCAGCTGTTTGACAGGAGATGCACCCCAGAGTCTATCCACTGTCACATTGAACCAAATCCCTGGCAGCTGAAGAATATAAATTTCTTTTCTTATAAAAAATATAACTAAAATTAGGTGTATCCTTTCAAATTCCATATAAAATCCTATATTCTTACATATTCCCTGTGCAACTATGCAAAGCATCATCAGAAAGAAACTGGGCATAAAGTAATCACCTTATGCAGTTGTGTCCCAAACCAGTTTCACTTAAAGAAACCAAATCACTTTGAAGATACAATATAATTTTGTTTGGATATGATAAAAAAAATACAATATAGGTTGGACTCCCAGCAAAGTTGTGGTACTTTGTTGAATGGCCATGAGCAAAAGCAAGCTTATGTATCTTTGGCCACTACAAAGAAAAAGGCAGACACAGAGAAAATTGCAGTGTGATGTTGTAATAATTTTGACAAACCCGTGTAATCTCCTAATTTATTCCTTCCTACTAAGTCAATGTTTTAGCCATACTATCTCTGAGACAATGGTCAGTGAAAAGAAAGAAAAAATTTGGGTAGTCCTCAACTTACAACTAGTCATGTAGCAACTGTTCAAAGTTATGGCGGACCTCCCTACTTACAACCTGGATTTGAAGTTCGGATGGTCATACTCCTCCCATGATTACATGACCACTCTTTGGGCCACATTTAAGGTCATTGGTTCCCTGAACAATTTTGTGGCATTCACTTAACAACTGCCACAAAAAAGGTTGTAAAATTGAGTCCGTCAAATGGGTGATCCAATTTACAACCATCATACTGTGATGGGTCACTGCTCAGAACCATTTCAGTTTTCTGTGAATGTTTTGTTATGTTAAACAGTTCATAGGTAACAGAATAAAAGGGACCTTGGAGGTTTTCTAGTCTACCCTAGCTCAAGCAAGAAACATGAGTTTATGTAAACTCATAAAACAGTTTTATGGTCATTTTATATTTGCCAACAGAAAGGGAGGGGAAAGGGGTTTGAAAGAGTAGTGCGGCAGATTGGAAATCGAAAGTGCATTACATACATAGTTTTTCAGAGATAGTAACTATCTGATAGTAACTGAAGCTTCTGCCAAGCAAAATTCTAACTGGAGAACATGATTAACGATCTTGGCTATGGATGTGTTTCATTGGAGAATATAAATTATGATACACCCAGAGGGCTGGGGGGAAACCAGGATCAAGGGGGACAGTGAATTATGTGTCTCAGAGCCAGCTACATCCAGGTAGAGCCAACTTGTTGACTCCCAAATAAATTCTATTTTTGGAAATTTGGCTCAAGACTCATGATTTAATTGGGGTAACTGCCGGAATCCTGACATTTATACCATTTCAGACAATCTTTCCCACATGTCTATTTTTGCCACCACAATAATACTTTACTGAACATACAAAATTAGTTCTTTGTTGGCCATATCACCTATATAAAATAGGTGAAAATGTTCAGGAAATGGCAACCTTATTGATCAGGGGTTTCAAATATCTTTCCTATGAGAAAAAACTGGAAAATTTCAGACTAAAAAAAAGTATTGAGATACATAAAGTCACTCATAGGATGGAGAATGTTTTTCTTCTCTCTCAAAATCCTAAGCTCATTTACTGAAAACAATTGGAAAAAAATTTAGCACGGATAAAAGAAAGTATTTTTTAAGTAGCATATGAGTGTTCAGAGGAATTGATTTCCAAAAGATATGATGGCTACTAACTTGGTTGGTTTTAAAGGGTGACTACAAAATTCATGGAGATTTCTTAGTGGCAATTAATCTTGAAGAGTCAATGTTATCCCTGCAGTGGGAGCAGAAGGCCAGACAAGAAATAATGGATGAAAACCAACCAAGGAGAGACTCAACCTAAAAATAAGGAGAAATTTTCTGACACTGAGAACAATCAAGCCATGGAACAGAAGTTGCCTTCAAAAGTTGTGGGAGCTTCATCACTGGAAGCTTTCAAGAGTCTGGACTACCATCTATCAGAAATGGTGTAGGTGGGGGGTTGGAGTTGATGACCTACAAGGTCTCTTCCAACTCTGTTCATCTAAGACTCTAAGAATAGGGAGAAGAAGATCAAAGGTGGAAAAGAGGTATATCTCCACCTCTTTCTTAAAAGGCAAGTCCAGGGTGAGGAACAAAATGCTGGAATAAGATGTCCCTTAGACTGATCTAGCAGGTTTATTCTTATGAAAATTCAGCAGCAGCCTTTTAAAAAAATCATGAAAAAAAAATCAATTCCATGAATGTATCATTTTCTAAATTTATTTTCATAGGATGAGGGACTTCATTGGCAATTTTGTTTCACATCTTTTCTAAATGAATCTTCTTCTGAGAATGAACCACTAGATATGATAAAGGCTTTGCACATCTCTGGACCAGAAAACCCAGACATAAATCTGAACTAGTGTAAAAAACAGAAGTCATTACCTGAATCAGATGGAGAGATCAAAGTCCTCCCAAGCATGAATGAATATGGGTGATTGAGGCTTCAGACTCCAGGATAAAATGTGTGCAAAAGAGAAAGATGATGATTTGTTTTAGGAAATGGGAGGACAGATTTTTGGCACATTAAGATTTTTGTTAATTAAAAAGTTTTCATAAATCATCTGATATGGTTGACAGAAATAGTGTTAAAATACATCTTTCAGCTACAATACAATACACAATACACAATACACTACATTACAAAAAAAACACCACAGTGGTATACCTAAACACATGATAAAAGAAAATGGTGATATGTCTAGGTATATTCAACTTGAAGAGCTGAATATTTTCTTTTAATGAAGTCTTGAAAGTTGGACTTTTGTGGAGAAACTATATCCTTCAGATGCAAGGGGGAGGGAGATGGGAGAGGGGGAGAGAGCTTCCCACCCCACACAACTGAGTTTGCAATCTTTGCTTTGCCCTTTCAGTCATTCTTCTGCTTTGTGACATTTTCAACAAGATGATATACAGTATATACTGTAACTAAACAGAAAACTGATTTATCTCCACGGGTTGGGTTTACTTCATAAGTTTGATTTTTATATTTACTTTTGCAACCATCAATTTTTGATTTTTACAGGCCAAATTAAGGATTATTAAATAGTGGAAATATCTAGAAATATATGCTGCTAAATGTTATGATAAGCTTTTTTATACCACTGCTTGAAAACATTTCTGATAATATCTGTTAGTTGATAATGCAAAAAAGCAAATCTTTGTTCTATCCGGAATAGTTGGGTTTTATTCTTTATATAAGAGATAAGTATTCTTGTAAAGCATCTGTATCACTAATGTCAAAAGTTATAATGAAAAATGAGGGTGCAGGTGAATTTCCTATCTTTCCTTAAGCACTCATTATAGATAGTCCATTCACTCAGCAACCATTTGAAGTCACTATGGCACTGAAAAAAAGTGACTTAGACCAGAGATGAGCTTCAAAAATGTTAGCAAAAGGTTCTCTGCCTGGTTGCTGGGTGGGCGTGGCCATGGTGGGCGTGGCCTAGTTGGCCACCTGCACCACAGTGGGGGGGCAGTTTTGCCCGCCCTGGACTCTGGAGGCTTTTCTTGAGCCTCCGGGAGGATGAAAATGGCCTCTCCTGGGCTCCGGAGGCTCTCTGGAAGCCAGAAATGGACCCATTTTCAGCCTTCTTGAACTTCCAGGCAGCCCGTTTTTTACCCTGTTCGAGCCTCCATGAATGCCCTGCACTTACCTGCATCCAAAACAGGTCACCTGGGGATTCCTGGGAGGGAAGGGGAGGGGGGGGACAGCCAAGAGTGGGATTTGGGGGTTCTCCAAACTGCACAGAATCTTAGTTAGGGGATCTCCCAAACCCCTGTGAACCCCCAGCAGCCCACTCCTGCTTACAGCATGTTCTCATGCTTATAACCATTGCAGTATCCTTACAGTAAACCGAGCAAAGTTCAGGCAGTTGACAACTGGCATGTATTTACAATAGTTGCAGCTACCTGGGATCACATGATCATCATTTGCAAACTTCCCAGTTGGTTTCTGCAAATATGACTGTTGAAACATCCCTGCAGTCTTGTGATCCTTACTTCTAATCTTTCCAGCTGACTTCCAACAAAGTCGGTGGGGGAAGCCAGGTTTCCTTAACCTCTGCGTGATTCATTTAACAATTGCAGTTGATTCACTTATCAACTGTGGGCTTATTAAACAACCGTCTTACTTAGAAATGGAAATTTTGGTCCTAATTGTGATCGTAAGATAAGGATTACCTGTAGCGATTTGCAATTTCCTAACCTCCATACTTTCACTAAATCTTGAAATAAACAATTGCAAGAGACTCTTGTTCTTTTGGACCCCTGCTCTCTCTTTCCTCTTTGCTTTTCATCGGCATGGGCTTAATATTTCTTTTGGGTAGAAATTTGACATTTTATCTTTTTTTTTAAATTAACAGCTTTGACTATTTCTAAAAAGGAAATGAAGAAAACCAGTTTATGCATATTCAAATATATAAGGGTACAGTTATTAACCACTCCAATTAAAGGAACAGGGAAACCTTTGTCTGGACACTATTAACAGGCCAAACCAAAACCTTACATATAAAGTGTTATTGTGTGTAGTAGAATTTGGGGCAAGACACCTTAGGAACTTGGCTGTTCAGCAGACATATTGCATGCATTAAGAGAGAGAGGGAGGGAGGGAGAGAGAGAGAATTCTTAGTCATAGAAATACTGCACAGTTGCATCTCAGGTAAGTTACTGTTGAACAAAACTCTGCTTGGCGAGAAGAATCAATAGGAGCTCTTCTTTTCTAGTAAATCACTGGAGAGCTTTTGATTATATCAGATGAAGTATTTCTTAGGTCGTTATCTGTCTGCCTCACAGTCTGCACTATTTATTTATGCTGCCATTTTGAGAGGAAGGAAGGAGAGGTAAATTCATTTCCCTTTTTCCTTTTTTTAACGTTTTGTACTCTTTGAGCAGGGAAATCGCTCTTCAAATTTGTCAAAGGGAGGGAAGAGAGGATATATGGTCATGCAATATTTAATTCACCTTTGTAATGTGCAAATTTGAAGGCTGGAAAGCTTCCAAAATGTAGTGCACACTTCAATGTACTCTGTTGCCAATAACATAATGAATAAAGAACAGAGAGGTGAGTGTGAGTATGTGAGGCAAGAGAAGATGGAAACTGGACAAATAAGGGAAAACAGGGGCCATATTTCACAAGCACCTGAGCCAGGCTTCCATCACATATTTTTGTGCTGCTTGTTATATGAGCAAATTGCTGTCTCACAAAATTGTCCTATATGATACCAGAGGCAAACATGGCAGGTACTGTCCATTAAATGGAAATGTTATGTAGCCCTTGATCCCTGTGACACACAAAGGTCTAATTAATAGTTAAGGTTCAAAACCTAGAACTGGACAAGACCAGGTAAAGGTTAGAATTTCCAAGGAGGTCAAATCATAAAAGACATAAAGATATGGATCTTGTTCTAGTATCTTATTGATCTCAGGAAGAAGCTGTTAGACTGGGAACCTCAGAGTGTACCTCAGCACTACCAGCAGTAATTAGCCTTGATTGCTTGAGGCTTGCTTGACGGTAAAAACCATGAGAAGATGTCTTGATTTTTTTTAAGGATGTTGTTTTGAAACAATCTGGCTTTTCTTTTTGGCTCTTGGAGGTATATAGCAGCTAATCAGGGGTGTCAAACTTACATCGTGGTGGTGGTGTCAGGTGATGTATCAGGACTCCCCCGCTTGGGGCATGGGTTTGGCTACCATGTGACACATCCAGCCCGTGACCAGGAATTTGACAGCCCTGAGCTAGATGGTCAAATCTCTGAATTAGAATCATGCTGATGAGCATACTGTCAGCTTTGGAAGCCATATTCCACACTGCAACATAGCCTGAGAAAGTGGGAGGGGGGTTATTTCAATTGAGCAGTTCTAGTAGATAAAATTCTTTTGGTAGAATCAATGTGATGGACTTTGTCCTTAAAGTGGATCCACCTGGTATCTCATCTGAATCTTCTATGGATAGAATCCACCTGAGAAGGCTTCCTGTGTCTCTCACACACAACATGCATTATGTATTTAAAACAATTGTGCTGAATTCCTTATGCTGTATTCTATTCAAAAATATAACTGAATTGTAGATAAGAGCTGCAAGCTAAATATTCATTCTTTGTCCACTTTTCATCATTCTCCCTTTTGTATCTAATACTCCCCTTCACTTTTGTCTATGCTCCATACATAGCAGCATTCCAGGCACAGGGCAAATCACTTTTGGCAGAAATCTGAAGTACCACCTTGCAAAATTAGGTCAAATACATAATGCAACCCTATGGCCATAGGTTGCTTATCCCAGGACAGTACTAGACAATTTTAAGCAAAGGTATTTCTAGGCTCCAGTTGGAGGTGATTGAGATTGTAATGTTCAATCACCATATGAATTGGGTCAATCTCTTTTACAAAGAGAAGATGAAGAAAACATTTTGATTTGAACATAGTTTTTAAACTTGTTTCTATTTTTGCTCAGGTCCTTTCAAAATTCCTATTTTATTAAAAGTACAATTAGAAAGAATCAGACTCAATCTATTTTAAATGTAGGAAAATAATAATTGAAAAATAGATAGATATTAGTGAAATTGCCCAAGTACTTCCCTACAGCAATTTTTAATAATTTAGTTTCTGAATAAACTTATTCATAGGGATGCTATTTGACAGTGATGGTGAACCTTATTGTTGTGGTGTGCCAAAAACACCCATGTGCCAGCACCCACAATGTGCCCTGCCCCCCTTCGCATGTGCGTCCCTTACCTTCATTGAGTATGCATGTACCTCCCACCTCCCTTCAGCCTGTTTGAGGCCATTTTTGCCCTCCCAGGGGCTCGAGGGAAACCTCTGCAGCCTTGGGAGGCCGAAAAATGGCTTGTTTCTGTTTTTCGGCCTCCAAAGGCTGTAGAGGCTTCCCTCGAGCCCCTGGGAGGGCAAAAACGGCCTCCCCTGGCCTCCAGAGGCCCTCCAGAGGCTGAAAATGAGCACCGTTGGTATTTCCAGAAGGCCCGTTTTTTGGCTTCCCGAGGTTGCAAAGGCTTTCCTTGAGCATCTGGGAGGGCGAAAATGGCCTCAAATGGCCCGAAAATCAGCTGGGAGGCACACGCATGCATAGTGCAGGTAAGTTTGGCTGGGGCTCGCATGCCCACACAAATGGCTCTGAGTGCCACCTGTGGCACTTGTGCCATAGGTTTGCCATCATGGCTGTATGATGAAGAGGAATGATTCAAATTGCATTAAGGGTACCCTGATTAAAATGTTGTGATGAACAAGCTCATGAATTTATCTAATGCATCAGTCACCCCAGGGCCATCAATTATGGTAGTAACCAAACAAAAATTGTTCAATGCAAATTGTATTGATTATGTGCAGTCAAGCTGATGTTGTCTATTGGCAACCACATAGCTACATTAGACTTTCTCCAAGATGGACTGTCCCAACCTGGTTCTCTAGATTTTTCAGTGATGCACCCATGTTCATTGTAATTGAGTCCTTTCGGTTGGCTGCTTATTATGTGCTATTTCCTCAAACCAAAAAAGGAAACAAAACCACAACATTTTGCTGGGTATGTATTTTAACTTATGACGTTAATTGAATAATTTCTAGGTTCCTGGTTTGCAGTCTAATTTCCAGAGAACACCAATTAGCAATGAAGTTCTTTTAAATTTGTACTGTGTTATTCCTGGAAGAATAAAATTCATAATGTGCTTAATAAGGCAAACAGTTGTATGATTTGTCTATATTTAGCAAGTAGAGTTTGGAGATTTCATCAGTCTCCCAGCTTCTTTCTCCCCTAGATGCAGCAGTAACACACATTGCTTCATTATACAAAATCTCCATAATAGACCATCATATTTCATAGAAATAGATTACTCAGATTTAAACTTATTGGGCTGGATGGAAAGGCAGATGCTGAAACTCAAAAGGATTGGATTCTGAGGGCTCTACATACCATACATTATTTAATTTAAAATAATAGCTGCTGTACAACCATGATCTGGATGACTGAGAATCTCCATAGACATTTAGCTATGCACTTTGGAATGAACATTCTTCGAAAGGAGTGGGAATATGAATGGATTTCCAGAGAAAAAAATGCAGGTAATCATGAGGGCACAGATAAACCTCCAAGTGGCCTCAATGAGTCTCAGAAAAAGGACTAATGAACAGAGGACTGCAAGGAATATAAATCCTTCCATTCTCCACCATTCATTCAGAACTGAAGAAGCTTCTTGATTGAGAAGCAAAACATCTTCAAGCAAAACAAGAAAGTACAATTGCCGTTTGAAAGAAAGCATCTTTGGGACAACTGTTCTATATTCAAATACTCACCCGCAATTGGTCGATCCAACGGCGGGAACTTTGTATAGATGTCATTGGCTGGCGAGCCGCAAGCAGCCACTATAAGAAAGGCTGCCACGGCTCTGTTGCTGTTCAGTCCTGGAAATAAAAACAAAGTAACAAGTCAACTGAATGTGTGCATCTCTTACTTCCCGCCATAAAACACTGGCAATGAAGGTGGGATCAAGACGATAAAAATTCAGTTGAGTACGCAGCAATGAAGATCGAGCGAAGAAAATGTCCGGCAACAACACGCCACCCGAGCAGTTTAATCCAGCCAAAGAAGAATGGCAATCATACGTAGATCGATTTCTAATGTTCCTGGAGAGCAGCGATTTAAACGGAGTCTCGGAACATAGAAAAAGAGCTGTTTTCCTGACCCATTGCAGACCAGCAGTATTCCGGATGGCAAAGGCGTTAGCTGCACCCACAGACATAAAAACATTAACATGGCCGGAATTAGAGAAGATTCTTTGGGCTCACTATGCACCGACTGTATGGAGCCTGATCAAGAGGCACGAATTCTATTTAAGAAATCAAAAGGAAGATGAGAGTATCGCCGATTTTGTAGCAGCCCTGAGGGACATTGGCGGAGAATGTGAATTTTTGAACTTCGATGAGGCACTGAGAGACCGCGTGGTCCTTGGCTTGAAAGACCTCACCTTACAGAGCCGTTTGCTAACCCGGCCAAAAATCACAGTGAAGGAGGCAATAGAAGAAGCCACCGCCGCAGAAGCTACCCACAAATCGGCCGCCAAAATGAAGAAAATTAATAAATCGGCAAGACATATCAGTAAGGAGCCACCTAGATCAGAGGGAGAAAAAGAAAAAACCACAACACACCATGAGGACGTCGAGTCAGGGACCAGTAGCGAGAAAGATGATGTATACCACCTGAGAGCGGGAAAAGATAGAAAAGAGCGGGCCGGAAGAAAACCCGAATTTGAATGCAATCAATGCGGGGGAAACCATCCACGCTCAGAATGCCGCTTCATTGACGCCATCTGCAGGAAATGCGATAGAAGAGAGCACCTAGCAAGAGTATGCCGGTCCAGAAATAACTACAGCCCCCTACGGAGATGGAGCCCACCTCTGAGAGAGAGAGAGAGAGAGAGAGAGAGAGATAGGAAACTGGAGAGCCGTTAGAGCCAAGAGGGGAGAAACAAAAGAAACAGAGAAACAACATATAGAAAAGAGGAAACCCACCAAACCGTGACCATTGGCCACTCAGACACAAGAAATGTAAAGAAAGTTCACATCCAGGTGAAAATAGAAGATCAGGAATGCGAGATGGAAGTGGATTCAGGGTCATTCCTATCCATGGTATCATGGGCAACCATCAAAAAATTAATTCCTGACATCCAACGAGACGAACTAGAAACCCAAAATCTGACTCTCAAAGATTATCAGGGGAACAAAATTCCAGTGGTAGGAGTAGGATATTTTAAAATTGCATTCAAATGCCATACTGCAATCCTACCGCTCACCATTGTTGACAGAAATAGACCCAGCTTACTGGGACTAGAATGGTTTGAGCCATTAGGAATTGGAATGACAGGCATAAACCGAATCACTGCAACAGACTGGGAAGAGGACCTCGTAAGGGAGTTCCAGGATATTTTCAGCGGCGAGCTAGGCAAATACCGGGGTAACCCGATCTCTTTTAATTTAAATCCTAACGTAGCCCCAATAAGACTCAAAGCGAGGCGCGTGCCGTTTGCATTAAAGCCAAAAATCGATGAGCAATTAGACAAACTTATTAAACAAGGGGTATTAGAACCAATAGACCATGCGAAATGGGAAACCCCTATTGTGACCCCCATTAAATCAGATGGGTCAGTCAGAATTTGCGGGGACTATAAGGCTACCCTGAATCACGCACTGCAACAAAGTGCATACCCCATTCCGGTAGTCCAGCATTTATTACATTCGATCAAAGGGGGAAAAAATTTTGCTAAACTAAATCTGGCCCAAGCTTATCAACAATTGCCAGTAGATTTCCAAACGGCCGAGGCTCAAACTATTGTAACACACCGGGGAGCTTTTAAATGCAATCAACTTCAATTCGGCGTTAGCTTAGCTCCCGGAATTTTCCAATGCTTAATGGAACGCCTTCTCCAAGGAATCAAAGGAGTAATTCCTTATTTTGATGATGTATTAATAGCGGCCAAAACCAAAGATCAGCTAAAGGACCGTCTAAGACAAGTACTAATTAAATTTACAGAGGCCGGTCTAAAAGTAAAAAGAGAAAAATGCACGCTTATAACTGACAGGATTGAATTTCTGGGCTACCTAATAGATGGCGACGGTATTCACCCCACCGAAAGGAAAATTCGAACAATCCAGGAAGCCCCCATTCCAACCAACAAAGGGGAAATACAAGTATTTTTAGGACTCATTAACTTTTATAATGTGTTCATGCCGCAGAAAGCAATGGTAGCGGAACCCCTACATAGATTGCTTGACAAAGATGCTTCCTGGAAGTGGGGAAGGCAGGAAAACACGGCATTCCAAGAAATAAAAAACCTCATTACATGTAGCAAGGTACTGATCCGGTATAACGAAACACTTCCCATAACTTTGACCTGTGATGCTTCACCTTTCGGTGTGGGGGCTGTGCTAAGCCACATTTTGCCGGATGGCAGAGAAGCTCCCATAGCCTTTTACTCTAAAACTCTATCTAAAGCTGAATGAAATTATAGCCAACTCGATAAAGAAGCTTTGGCTGCTATATTGGGAATTAAAGGGTTTCATGAATATCTATACGGCCGAGTTTTTTCATTAATAACTGACCACAAGCTGCTATTGGGGATCCTAGCAGGCGATAAGGCAACCCCTAATATTTTGTCGCCGCACATGACAAGATCGTCAGAGTTCCTGGCCGCCTACAACTACACTTTGATTTACTGACCGGGCCGTTCCATTACTCATGCTGATGCATTGAGCCATTGCCCATTACCAGATACAGACTCTGACCCGGCACCGAGCACGTCCACTCTACAAATCGAAACCTTACCTAACCTACCAATTACAGCTAGAGACATTGCCAGAGAAACTTCTAAAGACTTTGTGCTTACCAAAATTGCAGCATTGGGATGGCCTGAGGGATGGCCTGAGTCCAGCCCCGAAGAATGCCTGAAACTCTTTAAACACAGACAAACTGAACTCTCACTCCTAAAGGGTTGCATATTTTGGGGGGATCGGGTTGTTATACCACATAAGCTGAGGGAGACAATTTTGGACCTTCTCCATGACAGACACCCGGGTATTGTAAAGATGAAAGCCCTGGCCAGAAGCTACGTTTGGTGGCCAGGTTTGGACAAAGACATAGGGAAATGGGTGGATAGTTGTAAATGTTGCCAAGAGTCCAGACCCGCACCTCCACAGGCACCGGTGGCTGAATGGGAAATGCCCAGGGGACCGTGGTCAAGAATCCATATTGATTTCGCGGGTCCAACTAGGGGTTACATGTTTTTAATACTGGTTGACGCTTACTCGAATTGGTTAGAGGTGAGCATTATTACTCCACCTCCACAGACGCTGTCATTAGGTAGCTCCGCAAATTATTCACAACGCATGGGTTACCAGATGTATTGGTCTCTGACAATGGGCCACAGTTCACATCAACAACATTTGAAGGGTACCTAGCTAGCCTGGGAATAAGACATGCCCTGACCGCGCCGGCACATCCGGCGGCAAATGGGCAAGCAGAACGCATGGTTCGTTTCACAAAAGAAACACTTAACAAATTGGGCCCGGGCCCCATACAGGAACAAATCGATAAACTATTAACCATACAGCACATGACGCCTAGCACAACAACTAATAAAACCCCAGCAGAATTATTAATGGGCAGAAAGTTACAATCACACTTAGACCGTTTGCATCCCACCTATTGCACAGAAAAACCGACAGACTCCTCCAGCAAACTCTGCACATTTAGGGTAGGAGATCTAGTCTATGCCAAAAATCTAGTGGGGGACCCGTTATGGCTACCAGCTACTATTACTCAAGTCACAGGACCACGATCTTACCGACTAGTAACATCTGACAACAGGAACTGGAAAAGGCACATAGACCAATTAAGGTCCCGGACCCTTAGTGGGGTTTCTGACAAACCAGGGGGGGAAGGGGGAGATCCTCCAAATACACAAGAAGGGGGAGACCCTTCAAATACACAAGAAGGGGGAGACCCTTCAAACACACACCAACCCCAAGCAAATGAAAACAACCTAACACTATCACAATCACCCCTAACATTAGCCCCGGTCGAAGTTCGCAACTACGCACCTGCAGCTGAAGAAACAAACACCGACGTGGACCAGGCAGGAGAAGAGCTGTTGCTGAGAAGAAACCTGGAAGGGAGTGGCCTAGCTGACTCAACTAACCGGGCAAGGCCTGGCAGAAGCAACATGGCCGACTCTACCTTCCAGGCGGTTCCATGAGAAGAGACGGAGAGACCAACAGGTCCGTCCGCACCGGCTGCTAGCGAACTAACAAATGACCTGCGCAGGTCCAGTCGGACCCACAGGAGCCCCGCCTACTTACATGACTACGTAACCTAGGGGGCTCCTGGTTGGTCAGACTGGACCAAGTGGGAAGGGGTGTTCTATATTCAAATACTCACCCACAATTGGTCGATCCAATGGCGGGAACTTTGTATAGATGTCATTGGCTGGCGAGCCGCGAACAGCCGCTATAAGAAAGGCTGCCGCGGCTCCGTTGCTGTTCAGTCCTGGAAATAAAAACAAAGTAACAAGTCAACTGAATGTGTGCGTCTCTTACTTCCTGCCATAAAACAACAACCATGGCCTGGATGATGGAGACTCTCCACACAAAACTTCTGTACAGCTCAACTGGATACCATAAATTGTGTTAATATTTACCTCCAATGGCTGACATTGTGGAGTTCTAAAAAGAAACATGGAAAGTGTAATATTTAAAATAATATTTGTAGAAATGAGCCATGAAAAACTCTTCTTTGTTGAAAATAAAATAGAATCTATGTATCATCTTCCCTTTATTATAGATATATCATAAATGAATTTAGCAACATTTGCAAAATCCTCCTCATCTCTCTGACTTTCTTTCAGAATTATGGACATATTCTGGACCATCCAAAATGTCTGCATTCTGACCTCAGTATTCAGGTCTCTAGAAATTACATAGGAGAGAAATGCATTTGATCTCTTTGATTTTTCAAAAACTTTCTGGAACATCAGTATTGTCTTAAATGCTCTAAGATGATACAAATATGAGTGTGCTTATTTCTTCCCTTTATGACTATATAATGCACCCCATTGGTTTCATATTTGGTTGTTTATCAAATATTTAATGCTAGAGACTACTTCTCAGAACAGGGCAGCACTGAACCAATGCATTAATAGAATAATATCTCCCATCTGTGAACTATAAACATATACGGTTATGTTCAAACACTCACTGAGAAAAAGAAAATGAATGCTACAGCTTGCAGCTTGCAGAACATGAGTACATGAGTACAAAATTCATCTTGTGCTTTTGATGAAGTAATAATGAGCTGAAGAATAGTATTGCACATATCTTTGGATTATGTTGTAGACCTAAAATAATGATTAATGCTAGACAACTCAAGTTTGTATCTAAGTCCATGGAAGGGTGGCAAGGAGGGAAGTGTTATCACCCACATTACCATGGAATTAGATTAAAAGGGATGGGCAACCTCTCAGTAGCCAATTAATGGAGCTTAAGGTCGTCTACTATTTTTACCTGATGCTGGGAACACACTGGAGAACAAAGGATTCCAAAACGTGAAATATACCACAGGAAAACTCTCCAAGAAGGCAGAATTGCGTATAATCCTTTGAAGAGGATGAACATACTCATTAAAATGATCTAACCTTGCTACCATATTCAGTGCCACTAATACCATGTCTCTTCTCAGAGTCTGGATATCAGACAGATAGTTCCCTTAAAAGATTGCAGTTTCATTTTCTGCCACTGTAGATAAGGCGTAGAGAACCTAATCTTGAGTGTTTCTGTGAGTGTGATGGTATTTCAGATATTGAAGTGGTCTTGCTTGTGTTAATTTTTTTTTTTTTGCTGTGAATTATTTCTGGAACCCTAATAAAAAAAATGACTATCACTGTAGTTTTGTCTACTGTAGGCGTTTCTCAGAAAGTAAATTTTAATCTCCAAGATTATTTTACTTTCTAAGGCCAGCAGGGGGTATTGGAGCCACTGCATTTCCTCCCTTTGTTCTGAACACTGTACAGAAGTAAATCAAAGCTTTCTGGTTAATAAATATCAATTCAACCTTCTCCTTGCCCTTTTTGTAGGGTCTTTTTCACTTGTAGTCATCACAACTGACTCTAAGAGATTGGAAAAGTTGTAAGAGCTATATTGATCTATAGTGGATTATTAGCTTTTTTCTTCCAGGGGGAGGGACTCCTCATTTAGAGGAATTGACTTCCATCAGTCAGCTGTGACAAAACTACAAATGAAATCTGCTTTAATTCAATATTGTTAAATTATCAAATGCATGAGGAACAATCAGATTTATTGATACATAAATACGTGCTGCTTGGAATCTATTTTGGAGGGGGCTTCAGTCCAGATTTTGTGGAGTTGTCCTATAGTAATTTTCATGCCCTATATGGCTATTGTTAGCATTGCTCACCTTGATTAACTATTTCTCAATAATCTTTTACATTCTTTGATTATGTAATACTTCCCTCCAGATTCAGTGTATTTATTTTAATATTTTCTTTAAGTATTTTCATAGTAAACTCTGATTTCTATTGAGGCTAAAGGAGAAACACGGCCTTTCAAATAATAACAACAAAAGGATAAATATCATCAAGAGAGATTTTTTAAAAAGCACATTCTTGGGATTAATAGGTAATATTTATTCAACTAATCATCTCCATCTTCTTAAGAAATCACTAGACTTTAGCTTCAGTTGCTAGGTGTTCCCCAAATCAGCAGTAGTGCTAGAGATTGCTTTAGAATGATTCCAAAGAGATAGAGAAGGATGAGAGCAGCACTTCCTTAAAACAACTGCATCCTTAACAAGATTCCTCAGAAAAGTCATTAAAAGTACATAAGGCCACATGTAGATGCCTGGGAAAACAAAGCAGTAAACTCAGATTCTAATATCTTTTGAAGCACTTCTGACAAAGATGTTCAAAGCTGAACCAGTACAGATTCTAATCAATCATTGAAATGTCAAGGACAAAATACCTGAGTTTCATCAGTACTATGATTACACTGTGAAGTAGCATTTGTTCACTTGTGAAGTCCGTATCAATTTTTCCGCTTAGAATCTGCTGTTAAGATTTCTTCTAAAGGCTGGAAACGTGGTGACATTTTGAGGAATAAAACTGGATGGTTTGTAAATACTGCGTTCATTTCCGATATAACTTTAGAATATCTAAAAGGATTTGTTTTTCATTTTATTATATCTCTCGTAGAGTCTCTGAGTTTCCAGGTCTCAATTAAAGATAACACAAAGGAAGATAACACAAAATAACTCCTCTCTTGGATGATTTTTCAGAGATAGAAATGGCTACCGAAATTAATTTCTCCTGGAACTAAGGTAGAATTTCCCGACAATGAGTACAATTAATCAATGGAACTGCTTGCCACATGGCATTGTGGGCACTCCATTGCTGGATATCTTCAAGAAAAGATGGTCAACTATTTGTCCAGAAGGATATAAGATCTGCTGCCATGGGCAGGGGGAATTGGACTAGAAGATGTCTAAGATACCTTCTAGTAGTCTATGATTCTATGGGGCAATTGGGAAGGCTTGAGAACAATGGAAAGAAAGGGATGGGTGGATGGATGGAAACAGTGGGATGGCAATATCTGCCACATTCAATAATAAAGCGATCTCTAAAACATGGACAAGAAAAATGAACAAGAAATATGCAAGCATTTTGACAAAAAGATGGAAAAACAAAAGCCTGTTTTGTACACGAAAAGAAGATGGAGGAAGTGCAAAGAAAATTTGGATTGACACAGATCTGAATGATGGAGTTTGATCAGGTGTGGTTCCAGGAGATATCATATGGAAAGATACAGCCAACATTAGACTAAAATATTTATTTCATAATTTTATTTCTTGCTTTTTTCATTGCCCCATGTCCTTAGAGAATTGAAGGCAACCTACACAGGACTAGCTAGCAATATCACCACAACCTGAGGCCTGATTTCAGCTGATTTAGCCTTAAACAGCTTTAAACAAACAACTGATTTAGTTTAAATGACAGTAGGAAGTTCCAAAATGCATTTTGCTGTTACGGAGGCCTTAGAGACCTCAATCCCCATTATCTCAAAAACAGCTAAGCTTCGTTTTATTTAAATTTCTTTCCAACAGTGAGATTCACCAAGTACTTTTATTGCAATTGTTGTCATCAACATGCAGTGATGGCATTTGTGTGCTTTAACACATACATATTTTAGTTCCCTTTCATATATAAACTGTACATTTACAAAGATTAGGAAGTCTGCTGAGACACAGGATTAAAACATTTCAAATGAGTAGCATTTTATTTTAATTTGATGAGATCCTATGATGGCTGGACAGTTATCAACACTGTATATTTAGATTTATACCAAGCTCTTACGTGTAATATTTGTCTATTTGATTGCTATATTAATATAGAAGAAAAGGAAAAGAAGAAAGAGAGAACATTATGGAAATGGAGAATAGTCAGAAAAACATCAGGTAGACGAAAGAGAAAGTTTCTGTTATCCAATGACCTCAAGTTTGAAGAAAACAGACATACTGTACTCTAACCTTATCATTGGCTGGGGAATTAATGGTTGATCGGTTCTGCAAATTAAGAAGTTACGTATCTGTGAATTCATCATTTCTTAATTTTCATTAAAGTGCTGAATATAATTCTTTCAAATAAGTATATCTCAGGTTGTCAGGGCAAACGCAATGTTCCTTCTTCTGTCTCCCCTAGTCAATTTGGAAACTATGTTGACATGAATCATCATTGATATAATACATGTAGTCTTCCATTAAGACCATAACTAAGCCCATAATTGTAAATCATAAGTCATTGCTGTCATAAGTTGAGATGTCACATGACCAAACCCATTTTTTGACAATTTTTGTGACATTAAGTGAACATGCAATTGTTAAGTGAACCAATTTACCCCAATGGGTGTATTTTGCTGGAAACTGGAAATAAGTGTTTCCAGTAGAGAAATCATTTAAAAAAAATAAAATGTAACATTTTTTAAAAATTGAAATTGAAACAAGCTTGGAGAGCAAACCATTGCCAAAACCATTTTTTAAAAAATCCAAATTGTGGTCACATGGCTATGGGATGCTGCAAACGGCTGTAAAGGTGAGTCAATTGCCAAGCTCCAAAAATGCAACCACACGACTGTGGTGCAGATATTGTAACTTCAAAATGGGTTGTAAGTAGCTTTTGGGGAGGGGGTCTACCTTAACTTTAAACAGTCACTAAGTGATCAATCATAAATTGAGGACTACCTGTAAATGATTAGGTGCTATAATTTGCATTCTCCCTTTTCCTGAAAGTTTATTTTCCTATAGAAGTGGTTGCTGCTTTCCTGCATCCCTACACATGAGGTTAAGAATTCATCTATCTTCTTTTAATGGCAAACTTTCAATTTAGACTATTGTTTCAGTGAAAGAATCTTAGACATCCTTGCCATATGTAGGAGAAACTTCCTAACAGTGAAGACAATTAACAGTTTGCCTTCAGAAATCATGGGCGCTCCATCACTGGAGGTTTTTAAGAAGAGACTAGACAGCCATTTATCTGAAATGGTATAGGTTCTCCTGTTTGAGCAGGGGGCTGGACTAGAAGACCTGCAAGGTCCCTTCCATCTCCTATTCTATTCTATTCTATTCTATTCTATTCTATTCTATTCTATTCTACCTTACCTAACCTAACCTAATTTCAACTTCTTCCTGATATAAGAAATACCAGTAGAAAGTATTTATAATTGAGGAAATTTATCTTTTATTGATATGAAACAAAACATCACCCTCATCCATTTCAGAGTGAGCAATATTGTATAAAGGGGAGAAAAAGAGAGAGAAGGAAAGGAAATTAAAGGCAGGAAATAAAATGAGATATAACTATTTATTATTTAGCATGTAGCATATCATACATAGACTAGCAATATATACAGTATTAACATTTCATCTAGATTACTAGAAGTTAATAAAATATGAATTTTAAGAAGATCTATGTTCAAATACCAATGTCTAGACCATCTAACCATTGAAGGGCAGTATCATTTATATTAAAAAAAAATCAGATACTGGACCAATATATGCCCTCAGCTTACATCTAGTCATGATATGACATGGGACCCCACAGTCACAATGAGGGGAGGATGCTATGCCCCATTTATTCAGAGTGTCCTGGAGACACCAGGTGAGGTGCGACTCCTATTCAGGATTGTCCATTGTTGATGAGGTAGTTCAAAGCGTGGCATCCTTTTTGTGGGATGAAATGTAACTAAATCTGTAATACTATACTTTTCCATGTCTTTTTTAATCTTTACAAGCCATTCTTGTTTCCATTATATCCATATTTTTATTTTATATTTATTTAGACTACATTTCATTCTTTTTAAACATCTCATCACCCGAATCCCAACACAGCTTTCTTATGTATCTCCTTCACCTTGATTCTCTCAGAAGGAGGAGGAGGAGAAGGAGAAGGAGAAGGAGAAGGAGAAGGAGAAGGAAAAGGAAAAGGAGAAGGAGAAGGAGAAGATTTTTTTCCTGTAGGATCATGTCATCTCAATATTTTTTCCTCAGATTGATCCTTTGTATTTTCATCAATAAACATTCATTTTATTTAATCCATATTCTTTTAGCATCCATTCATTCTTGATCCTATCTCTTGTTTTACTATACTTATTTTTAGATATCTCCTTCTGACCAGTTTCAACTTATTTTTGTTTCTCCAATCGTACCCAGTTGTCACTTCCATATAACAACGTGAGAAGCAATAGGCATTTCCAATTACTTTGACAAATTTTCATTTCTGGCAACAAACCACATTCTACTTGCTACCTTTCAACCTGCATTTATACATTTTAAAATGTCTCCATTTTTAGTAAACACCAGTACACAGATTTTGCTACCTACTCTACTTTTATACCTTTTATGTATAACTTGCAATTGCTTGCTCTGTTTTTCTTGTCGAATAAAAACATGGAGTAAATAGGCTTAATGCATGATGGCTGAACATATATACAACTTTCAACTATGATTAAAGTGAATAATACAGAAAATATTGGAACACAACTGCACTAGCATTTAAAAATAAAATTCAGTACAAAGGATTCTGTGTAAGATGTTACATATCTGATGCCTTATTTTAAGTTATGTATAATGCCACTTGATCACCAGGATTGAAACTAGCTAGATCAAAGCATCAACATTTCTTAATTTAATTAGAGGAGGATAAAATATCATTAGGGAGCAGAGGCATGCAGAGTTTTTGCCGAACCCAAAACTAACAAGAAGCAAAAGTTCAAATCTCTCTCTCTTTTTCCAAATAATTAAACAAATTTGTATAGCAACCCAACTGATATAGGTGACTCCATGCACCTTACAACATTAAAAACCACAACATAATCACCTATATCACCAACCCCAGCAGTTGAATTACACAATCTCTTTTGCTATTGGTAATATCAAAAATATATAAAAAACTGCAGCAGTCCAGGCAGTATCTGATCCCACTGATCACAGAGATTTTGTCAAATTGTTAATAGCAAACAAAGATGAAAAGTACTTTCAATAACCAACATTTTATTGAAAATCCATTTCAGCAGCAAATCATTGCCAAGTTAGTTTCCAGAAGTTGGTAAATGGCTTAACACCCTAAAAGAGAGAGACATTACCACAATATTGGTTCACATCTTATTATTCTTATGTAGAAATTAAATACTGGAAATCTCAGAGATGCTATAAGAATACAGCTGGCACAAGTCATAGATAAGGACATTAGGACATTCATGAATAATAATCAATTTCTAGGATTACATTTACTTCCAGGTGACCATTTTTGTTTCTTAAATCTGATTCACCATTTGTGGTCTACTGCTTCTTGATACAGCAGTATGGCAATTCTCCTGGGCTCGGAGTGTTTTTCTATATTGGAACTAACAACCAGGATTGATGAGTTTGTGGCAATGAAAATTGGCTTGATAAGGTACATAGTGCTGGACTATGGCACCAAGAGAAAAAAATGTGTTGTGGTTATTACCCAATTCTTACCTTATTTCCTCCTCCTCCAATGATAGAAGTAAAGGGGGAGGAGGAGGAAGAGGAGGAGGATGAAGAGGTGGAGGAGGAAGAATAAATAATAATGAATAAATATCTTTCCCCTTCCAACAATATATTTTAGTACATTCTTTTTAAAAAATCAGTGCTATTCCTGTTGTGTGATTTTAATAATGTTTCTTTGCGAAGAGCCAGAGACCACACAACTTCCTTCAGCACTTCCAGGTTGATGCAATATGTTTAGAGAGTGATCGATGAGTGGAATAGTTCATACTTTAAAGTGTCAAAGCGAAAACATTCAGCTTTATAAATTAGAGGAAATGAATCGTGTTTTTCTGTTGCCAGCATACTTTATTTACAAAATAACTAGAAACAAAAGAAACTGCAGTACATTCTAAGAAGCAAGCGAAAAAAAAGTTACCCACAACTTCTGAAGACAAGCCGTTCCACTGGTTGATTATTCTCATCGTTAGAAAATTTCTCCTTAATTCCAGATTGCTTCTCTTCTTGATTAGTTTCCATCCATTGCTTCTTGTTCTGCCTTCAACTGCTTTGGAAAGTAGTTTGCCCCCCTCATTTTTGTGACAGCACCCGAAATATTGGAACACTGCTATCATATCTCCCCTAGTCCTTCTTTTCACTAAACTAGACATACCCAAGTCCTGCAACTGTTCTTCATATCTCTTGAATCCCCTTACTCAATCTTTGTTGTTCTTTTCTGCACTCTTAAGGCAAGCAGAAGAGGGATCATGCAGAATGGCCAGAAAACCTGTACTCAGGTTTTAAGAGATAGAATGGTGAAGTGTCTAATGGTGGAAACTTCAACATAGAGATTTGTGTACCATCACATTTCGTTATTGCTCCATTTGGATGGTTGGGGCATTCGGTAATTGATGGGGAATGATTAAGAGGCAGATGAAAAATCTTTAGATTCACTTTTTTTGTAAAATGTACAACTAGGCTTCCCAAGGAGGCTCAAACTTTGCTTCACTACATTATCATTATTAAAGCACAGAAGCATAACATTTATAACATTTTATTAATCAAGATTAATGGCTCTGTTCTAAGAAGTGAGAGTAGTGTGCAGCTCTAACTGTGTCACAGTAAAGAGGGGAAAAGTGAATAAAACAGAGTGCCATTGCATTGTTCTTAACCAATGAATATTTATAATTAGCTCAGTATAGAAAATGTTGCTGGCAATGTAATCTTGTTACTTTTCGGTACAATTCTTTTTTACAATAAATTTTGCAGTAACGATTGAAAGTAGAATTTTGCAAACTCATGGAACCTTAAGATTCTATTGGGGTTTCTTGGTAGACTAAGAGAGCAGAACTTTTCACTCAAGCACAATCCATTTTCTACCACTTAGAATTTTGGATCAGGAAGATCAGAATTTTTTTAAAAAAAAAACCTGATCCCAAGTTGTAGTATTATCAGCTACTATTGTCTTCCAGTAGGTCATCAACAACAGTGATTGGTCTCATTCGAGACAACGAATCTGCATACAGATAGGAGGTTATACAACTTGCCTCATGGTGTAACTGGAACAATTTGGAACTGAACACACTCAAAAACGTAGAAATGGTGGTAAACTTTAGAAGAAACGCTCCCATACTACTACCTCTTACAATACTAGACAACACAGTCTCAACAGTAGAGACCTTCAAATTTCTAGGTTCTACTATATCACATAGTGATATAAACCTAAAACGGACACCTAACATCAAAAACATCATCAAAAAAGCACAACAAAGAATGTTCTTTTTACGCCAACGCAGAAAGCTCAAACTACCCAAGGAGCTGCTGATACAGTTCTACAGAGGAATTATTGAGTCTATCATCTGCATCTCTATAACTGTCTGGTTTGGTTCTGCAATCCAACAGGACAGACACAGACTTCAGAGGATAATTAGGACTGCAGAAAAAACAATTACTACCCACCTGCCTTCAATCGAGGACATGTATACTGCATGAGGCAAAAAGAGGGCTGTGAAAATATTTACAGACCCCTCACATCTCGGACATAAACTGTTTCAACTCCTTCTCTCAAAACGACACTATAGAGCACTGCACACCAGAACAACTAGACAGAAAAACAGTTTTTTCCCAAAAGCCATCACTTTACTAAACAAATAATTCCTCAACACTGTGCAACTATTATAAAGTCTGCACTACTATTACTGCTAATCTTCTCATCACTCCTTATCACCCATTCCCTCCCCCTTGTGATTGTAGGACTGTAACTTTGTCCCTTGTATCCTTACGATTTATATTGACTGTTTCCTAGTATGATTTGATTGTTGATTGTACCCTATGACTATCATTAAGTGTTGTATGTTATGATTCTTGATTCTTAACGAATGTATCCTTTTCTTTATGTATACTGAGAGTATTTACACCAAGACAAATTCCTTGTGTGTCCAATCACACTTTGCCAATAAAGTATTCTATTCTATTCTATTCTATTCTATTCTATTCTATTCTATTCTATTCTATTCTATTCTATTCTATTCTATTCTTTTCTATCACAGATGAAAACAGCAAAAAGGATAACAAAGTCACTGTTAGGACATATTTCATTTGTAATATGGTAATCAGTTTATATTGATATAACTATGAGAAATTAAAAAGCCATGAGCTAAGGACTGATTTTCCTTCTTTTCCCCAAATATCTTGAGCTTCTCATTTAGTGGTAGGCGGCATTTCAAGATAGCGACCGGGCGCTTTCGGTGAGGCTTCTCCAGCCTGGATGGTCTTCGGTGTGAGTCCTATTAGACCTATCAGCGGCTTTTGATACTATCGACCATAGTATCCTATTGTGGCGGTTGGGGGGGGTTGGAGGTTGGGGGCACCGTGTTGCGGTGGTTCGCCTCCTTCCTCTCCGACCATCTGCAATTTGTGTTGGTGGGAGGGGAGAGATCCACCTCTAGGCCCCTCGATTGTGGGGTGCCTCAGGGGTCGGTCCTCTCTCCTCTCCTGTTCAACGTTTATGTGATGCCGCTGGGGGAGATCATCTGTGGCTTTGGGGTGAGGTGTCATCTGTACGCTGATGATACTCAGCTGTATATCTCCATCCCGAGCCACTCCAACGATGCCATGGAGGTCATGTCCCGTTGTCTGGAGGCTGTGCGGAACTGGATGGGTGGGAACAGGTTCCGACTCAACCCTTCCAAGACTGAGTGGCTGTGGTTTCTGGCGTCACGATATAGCCAGGTAGTTCCATTGCTGGCTATTGGGGGTGAGATTTTGCCCCCTTCAGAGAGGGCTCGCAATCTGGGTGTCCTCCTGGATGTACAGCTGTCTTTGGAAGACCACATTACGGCAGTCTCCAGGGGGGCATTTTATCAGGTTCGCCTGATCCGCCAGATGCGGCCCTTTCTGGATCGGGATGCCTTACGCACGGTCACTCATGCCCTGATCACCTCCCGACTGTAACGCCCTCTACATGGGGCTCCCGAATGGGAGCATCCAGAGGCTTCAACTGGTACAGAATGTGGCCGTGCGGGTGGTTATGGGGACATCAAGGTCCTCTCCTGCACGAGCTGCATTGGTTGCCAGTGGCCTCTCAGGTGCGCTTTAAGATTTTAGTGTTAACTTTTAAAGCGGACCAGGATATTTACAAGACCGCATTCTGCCATTTTCCTCTCACCGTCCGGTGCGCTCCCACAGGGAAGATCTCCTGCGGGTCCCATCGGCATCTATGTGCCAGCTGGCGGCCCCGAGGAATAGGGCCTTCTCTGTGGGGGCGTCCGCCCTCTGGAATGGGTTGCCTCCAGAGTTGCGTACAGCCACGGACCTGGGGACCTTCAGGCATGCCTTGAAAACCTGGCTCTTTGACCAAGCCGGCTTGGGCTGATTTTAGATTTGGGTGTTTTACTTTTTATATTAAATTTTAGGGTTTTAGGGAGGGGTTTTAATTGATTACAGCCAGGGCATTAGTTTAATTTAGTTTTAACTTTTCACATATTTATTTTTTTAATTGTACGGCTGTGTACCGCTCCGAGTCCTTCGGGAGAGGAGCGGTATATAAATAAATATTTATTTTTATTATTATTATTATTATTATTATTATTATTATTATTATTATTATTGAAGTTGCATACAGTCATTAGGAATTCATTGTGAATATTTCAATAGTCATCTATTATGAGCGTTAAAAATATTTCCTATCCATATCCAGGCTATCAAAAATGGCCCATGATACTATCTGATACTATCCTAAAACCAGCACTCCTTAACGCTAAGCCTGAAGACCTGTCTGAAGACTTCAGACATGAAAGAAAAAGTGTTTTAAAAGAATAGTTTGGGATGGTAAAAAGAATTAAGCCTTCAGCCTAATTCCAAAAGAGTTCTGCAAGATATTGATTCAGATCTCTAGTAAGGGCCAATTGACTTTTTTGGGAAAAGAAAGAAAGGAAAATAGGAAAGGAAAAAAGGTGGAGACAGAAGAATAAGAAATAGAAGAAGAAATAAAAAAATGTGGGTCTCTATTCTCTTAGCATCAAGAAAAAATCCAGGTGAACCACTTGATACCACCAAAATGAGTTTTCAGAATATTTTGATGTTAGTCAACTATCATCTATATTTGCAACCCAGAGTCTTCCTATTTTGATTCTAGTCTTTTTGACTGCATCTTTCAGATGAATACACTACAAAGTTTCTTATGCATTACTGTATTTCTAGAAGAAGGCAGTCCTTGACAGAAAAGCTTGCTAAACCTTATTCTAGAGTCTCCATCTGTCTAACCAATCTTTGAAAGTGTTCCAAACATTCTTTTAAAGAAGTTTTCCAAAGCAATGCACCTTCCTTGTTTCTAGGGGCAAACCAGATGTGTGTTTTTACCTCTTTACCATCTTCAGTGAATATTTATACATAAGCTTCTTCCAGATATTTTAAGTGGTGGAGGAGGCTGCTAAAGGATGTAAAGCATCTCATAGAGACAGATTATATGTCTACTTCAGGTCAACAAAGTGAATCTCATCACCTTCAAAGACTGATGCAAATCAAAGGAATCTCACATAGAGCTATCTAGCCTAATCTGATAGCAAGCCAATTTCATGCAGCTGTTTTAGAGCAAAGGGCAGGAGACAAGATTTTCTGACCTGGAAAATAGAATTATAGTATTGGTTTTCTTTTTTTATCTTATATTCAACTTTGGATGGAAAGTTAAATAATCTTATACCTTGACATCCCAATTGGCAATAGATACTGATAGCATTTTTACTTTCCTGATTTTATTTTCAATTCTTTTTAAATATGAGTTCCTCAATTGTGTTTTATTCTTTAGAATGGGGTGATGGTAGGAAATATACTACCATGAAAGAGAGAGATTTCACACAGTGACAGTAAACTTATTATCTTTGGTGGGTGTTTAAACTACATGGGATCTCTAGCTTATTATGGCCAACTTTAATGCTTCTTCCCATTGGAATAATATCCAGATAGGGATATTGTGTACAGTTTGACATTAAGAAAGGGAATGTTCAGGTTTATCTATCCTCAAATGCCTGCTCAATTCCATTATTCAATGTAAACATTTATATGCTGGGATCTCTTAACAATATGTCTTTTTTACTGCGCCTGCAGCTATACCCCACATACCAGCCACAAAGGACAAAGGTATTTAATTCACTACTTTTGCTCGACCATGTTAAAATAAAAAACCTGGGAAAATAATATTGCCATCTGAATCCAATCTGAACATTTGCTGAAATATAACCAACTAGAGCCATGGTGGCATAGTGGTTAGAATGCAGTATTGCAGACTAATTCTGCTGACTGCCAGTAGTTCAATCCTGAACGGCTCAAAGTTGATTCAGCTTCCATCCTTCCTAGGTCAATAAAATGAGGACTCAGATTGTGGGGGGCAATATGCTGACTCAGTAAATCGCTTAGAGAGGGCTGTAAAGCACTGTGAAGCAGTATATAAGTCTAAATACTATTAAGAGTGCAATGTAACCCATAGTTTTGGTTTTATTATTCTATGCCATTTTGAAGGAATGAAAGATAACTGTTAAGCAAGTCCTTAAGTGGAATAATTTTGAGACAATGGAAATTTTCCCTAAAAATAAGTGAACCTCATTGAATTCTTTTTTTTTAAAGTTTTTATTTATTTTAATAACAAGCATTAACAAATACAAACATAAAACATCAAATAAAACCATCTTTCCATTGTACAGTGTGTTGGTTAGTACATATCTTTTGTGCACAATATCAACAGTCTTTCCCTTCTAAATGCATTATTAAAATTCATGTTATATAAACCAATTATGCATATTACATTATATTATTAACTCCTTATTAGACTTTAATTATGAATTCATGGCATCCTTTTTGAGAAAATCTCAACTTTTACAAAACCTAGTTCATATCATTCATTTCATTGTAATCAGTTATAACATATCATTACATTGTCTTATCTTTACTATAATATTTATACTACATTATATTTCCCTATTTTCTTATCTAGCCATTGATAAAATAAATGCCAAATTTTATAATATTCTTTGTCTTCTTGCTCTCTAATTGATAATGTCAATTTACTCATTTCTGCACATTCCATTATTTTCTTAATCACCTCCTCTTCTATTGGATTTTTTTTACTTTTCCAATTTTTGGCAAATACAATTCTAGCTGCTGTTAATACATTTATAATCAGATATATCAATTCATTATTATATTCATCAGGTAAGAGAAGTATTGGTAATTCTTGACTTACATTTGCACAATTGAGCCCAAATTCTATTGCCCCAAAAGAGCTGTTAAGAGCTGTGTCCAATTTTTCCCACAATTGTTAAGAGAACCACTACAGTAGTTAAGTAAACCATGCAGTTGTTAAGCACATTTGGCTTCTCCCATTGACTTTGCTAGTTGGAAGCTGGCTGGAAGAGTACAAATGGTGATCACATAACTCCAGGACATTATGTCGTAAATACATGCCAGTTGCCAACAGCTGGCATTTTGATCACACAAGTGTTGCAGCTTCCTTATGGTCATATGTGTGAAAACCGGTCGGAAATCACTTTTTCAGTGCCATTATAATTTGGAACAGTTGTGGTGCGGTGGCCTAGAGGTGGACTCTCATCTCACAACCAGGAGGCTGTGAGTTCAATCCTAGATAGAGCAGATATTTCCCTCTCTGGACATAATGAGAATATATCTGCTTAACAAAACTCTGCATTGGCGACAGGAAGGGCATCCGTTCCATTCAGTTGCTCCACCCTGCAAGGGATTATGGAGTCATTAAAAGAAGATGATTGAAATTTTGAATAGTCACCAAACAAATTGTTGTAAATTAAGTACTAGCCATACACAGTTAGATTTCGGCCGGATTAATTCTGTTTAATTTGTTTTTAACTGTATATATTGTTCATTTTTAGTGGGCTGTATACACCACCCCAAGTCCCTTTTTGGGAGAGGGGGCGGTATAAAAATTTAATAAATAAATAAATAAATAGATTTGGGTGTTTCATGGGCTATTTTTTCAGATAAAGTGTTTAGCTTTCGTATTAGTGTTTTTCATTCTGTTGTATTATAAAATTAAGGCAATTTCAAATATTATTATACTATTGGATCAATTCTAAATTGTTAAATGCATGTGTAAATCAATTCTAAAATGTTAAATCTGAATATTTGCATGAACTAAATGCAGTGAAATATTTCTCTCAAAGTGTTTCTACCTGCCATAATGGGTCTAATAGAAAAAAATCAAGCCCCAACCGGCTATGGATGCACTTAAGATCTTTAGAGCCATCTTTTCTATTCCACTGACATTGATGAACAATTGATTAAACTCAATCAACTTGCTATCTTTGCTCTCTCTTAACATTTTGCCTGAAGACTATGAACCATTTTACATGCTTGAAAATCCCCAAAGACTCACTAAGTAAGAATAAACAAAACAAATTAGTTAGCAATGGGCAAACCTCCAAAGGAATGACTCAGAGACATAATACAACAGAAGTCAGTTATGCATGCAGAAAAAGAGAGACAAACAAATGTATTAGGCTGGTGGCAATTCATTATGTTTTTCTTTATGGAGGGCACAAATACAAAATGATTTGCCTCATAGGATGTTAGGCTGGGAATTCAGAAGCCAAAACTTGCCTCCAAGATTTCTTGCATTATAGAAAACTACTATGCATTTTATGTGCCTCCTTTCCCAATGGCCAACATTATTTAACAGAATATATTTTGAGTTGTCCTTTTCTGAACTTAATAACATTTAACCATCCTGTATAAACATTACTGCATTGAAGTCTTTATTAAAATGACACAGTGTATCTTGATTTATAACATTAATGGCTAGCAAGATGGGTGGCAAATTAATAAATAAATTACAGAAAAAGGAAAATAAAAATTTTTAAAGAGAGAGAATTGTAGCATTGGAAGGAAAGACCAATTAGTCCAAACACTGCATTTTGCAGGTGCATTTCAATTTTGCAAGACTGCAAGATAGGATGGAAGCTCAGCCTAGGAGTATTAACTCTGTGATAAGGTTACATTAAACAGAATCTTAGAAAAACTTTCTTTCATCCCTTCCTTTTACTCCCTGGAAAATTAGGGTGGGATCCCATGTCTTTCTCCCACCTTTGGACTGAGTTGACTCCATTGCTAGGGCTATAGGTCTTCCTTCTGTTTTCCAAGAACATTTCTTCATATCATCACAAGTAAGCAGTCCCCATAGCTTGTAGAGCTTTATAGATCATAATATGTATGTTTAATTGCATCTAGAAGCAATTGCATCTGGCAGCCAGTGTAACTCACAAACAGGATGTCCCTGGCCTCCCAACTTGCTGCAATTTGGATCAGTTGAAACTTCTCGATCATTTTTAACAGCAACTTCTACCTCGGCATAAGCAGAGTTCATTTCAGCAATCAGGCTGTGTGGCATGAGTGCATACGTTATCATGAGTAACTATCTGAAGAGCCTTCCAATCTCATAAAGAGTGTCAGATCACAGCAAATGGTGCAAAGGCTTCCTGGCCACAGCTGCAACCATCTATGAGCCCAGGAAGACCTCAAAATTGCACTCTGTTTTTGAACGAGGAAGTGCTACCCCATCCAAGATTAGAGGTGGGATAGCCACATATCTAAGTCGTTCTATGTGGTTTGTAACATGTGATAATTTATCATTGGCAACACTTGCCACAGAAGTCATTTTGCTAGACAGTGTACAGTTGTCTAGAAATAAGTTCTAGTTCCATGAGGTAAGCCACATTTATGCCATGCCTCTTTGTCTGAGCAACCTTTATGTGAGTTCTCCTAAAACCATCATCCTGGTACTTTGCATTTCTTGAAAATTTCTACTATTGTTATTGAGATGCTCAGACATTCAGTTCATTCAATCCATTTAGCGCTGTTATTTACCAACATTTAAAAATATTTCTTTATGTTGATAGTACCCTTTCTAGATAAAGGGCCTCCTTATTTGCCCTAATGCTTATGCAATGCAATTCGGCCAAAGGCCTCTGCAATATAATTATGAGTGGGTTTGTCTTGTTTTTAAGAGAGGAACAAAAGTGCACTCAGATAACTTTGATTGCTTTTAAAAGGGTAATAAAAAATAAAATAAAATAAAATCAGACCTTAAAAGGAAAGCCTTAAAATTCAGCCAGCTAAGCCAATGCATTTGACATAACAGGTATAAGTTCTGATACAGAGCAGCAGAACTGGAAATCTTGAAGACTATTTGATGTCAGCAAAGAGACAACACAAATTAACTGTTACTGCCATATAGTGTCCATCCAAATG
This sequence comes from Bungarus multicinctus, assembly GCA_023653725.1. Lineage (NCBI taxonomy): Eukaryota > Metazoa > Chordata > Lepidosauria > Squamata > Elapidae > Bungarus > Bungarus multicinctus. Next base: position 8,109,448 of record CM042837.1, read on the forward strand.
CTTGCACCCCATATATTGAAGGCCTACAAAAGAGATTCTCATTTTTTCCTGAATGTCTCTTTTGATTATCGTCTTCATTGTCAATTCTTAAATTAACCATTCAAAAGTTGTTTAGCTCTGTTTCCACTCTGAAATTAAAAGATGCCATAGCTTTAAAAATTATGGTCACTTATAAGTGGATTCATTTAAGGACTTTGTCCTCTTAGGTAGATGCTCACTCTAGAACCACTCTAGGCTCAGCATTTGACCATGTAGAGCAGTGCCCCTCCCCAAACCTTTTGGGCACCAGGACCGGTTCCATGGAGAGAGGTTTTTCTGTGGGCTGGAGGGGGTGTGGTTTCGCATGCCACCTGGATCCCATGGATGGGACTTCACTTGTTTGTGTGGCCCATTTCTGGCATGCTGCAGCCCAGTGCCAGTCCATGGACTGCAGGTTGGAGACCCCAATATAGAGATTGGAACCTAAAAGTTTCACTTTATATTTCTGTTGATTCTCCATGTTTTTTTTTTTTTATTTAGCAGTTTTCTTGTACGTCAGAAAGCCTATCTATTTTTTTTTCATGTGAGGACACATGACTCCAATTTGGAAGGGTAGAAAGATGCATCTTGTATACAATTATGATATTCAAGCCGATATTCCCTTCAATCTGCTATTTCTGCTGAGACTGGAACTTGATATTAATAGATCAGGCTGGCTTGATTTATTACTTGAAGTAATCCAATGACATTTTGCATAATTTGCACCATCTGCATATGTTATTCATCTCATACTATGCTTGCAAAATGTACGTTAAGAAAACACTGTGTTAAGTCACAAAAAAAAAACTCTCTAAGGATTCCAGTTTCTCCTAATTCACCTTGAATCTTCTTCAAATTGTTCTTTTTCCCTTCACAGGCTTGAAGAAAGTGCAACAAGCACCAAAGTGCCCACAGAAATAGCATGATAGCTTCTTCTCCTTCTCCTTCTCCTTTCCCTTCTCTTCTCTCCCCCCATTTCGCCGCCCCTATTGCCACAAGGTAAGTCTTAATATGAGATCTCACCTGTGTTCGATCAGACTCAGAACGGCTCGCCCTCCAAATGCCCTCTAGACGTCTTTTCCGGCACTTCATCTCCCGTAGCTCCTCCGTATACCACGGAGCCAAATGGGATCTGTGCCGGGTCAGAGGTCGCAGAGGCACAACTCGCTCTAGAGCCCCGGCGGCCAACCCATCCCAGGTGGCCACCAGGTCTCCAGGCGAGCTGAGAGCCAGAGACTCAGGAAATGGCCCAAGCTCCCTCTGGAACCGCTCCGGGTCCATTAGGCGCCTGGGGCGGAACCATCTAAGTGGCTCCGCCTCCCTGCGGTGGGGGGTGGCGGAACAGAAATCCAGCCTAAGGAGGGAATGATCTGTCCATGACAAGGGTGTAATGACTAAATCCCCACAATTACAGTCATTCAACCACTGCCCAGAGACAAAAATCAGGTCCAGCATGTGTCCTCCTATGTGAGTGGGAGCAGAAACTAACTGTGTCAGGTCCATGGCCATCATGGAAGCCAAGAACTCCTGGACCAACCCCCGAGGTTTCACCGAGCGATGGCAGGTTGAAATCCCCCATGACCAAAAGCCTGGGGGTCTCAACCGCCAGCCCGGCTATTACCTCTAGGAGTCCGGGCAGGGCCGATGAGATGTGGCAGGGAGCCAGGTACGCCATCAAAAGACCCATCTGAACCCCTTGCCCCCACTTCACAAATAGAGATTCACAGCCAGCCGTCTGAGGGACAGTGGCCTCCCTAGGACAAAGGACTTCCTTTATAAGCACTGCCACCCCACCACCCCTTCCCTGAGCCCTAGGCTGGTGAAATGCAAGGAAACCTGGTGGGCACATCTCAACCAGAGGGACACCGCCCTCTGGGCCCAACCAGGTTTCGGTGACACCTACCAGGTCCGCGGCCTCCTCCTGAACCAGATCATAGATCAGGGGAGCCTTATTAACCACGGACCTGGCATTGCACAACAACAGCCGGGTATTCAGGGCCTGAGATTCCGGACAACCAGGGCTGCAGGATGGGTAAGGAGGGTCGGAGCGCGCTACCGCTTGCAAACATCGGGAGCGCGATCCCCTTACCGGATACGGCCCTCTACCCCCAGCATATCTACCTCTCCCAGTCACCGTGCTAATAAAATTGGCCCCCAGCTGCTCACCCCCTGTCTGCCACCCCGACACGGGAACCCCCGAGGTCCCCCAGGCGCGCGTGCCGGCCCGGCTGCCCCCAATTCCATGCGGGCTGTCTCCCCCACCCGCCCTGGATCCTTCCAACCCCTTAAAAAATCCCATTAAAAATTTAAAAACCCCGGGTTTACAACGCTTCCTCTGGTTTCTTCGGCCCCACCATCGCTCCGGATCCCAGGATCCCTCATTACGAAAAGTCTTAGAGAGCCTTGGAGGCCACCTAAGGGAGAGGGGGACATCCCTCAGGGCCCAAAGCTCTGCCCTCGAGTACGTCCGTGGTCCCGGCCACCTCATCTCGACAGTCTCGGAGCGCCTGCGGTCTCTGCCATCTTCTGGCCGCGAAAGATAAAATCCAGGTAGGCTGGGGTATATGCCGCCTCCCCCCAGTCGTCCCACCTCTGCCACCGGTGGGACCCCTGGGGGGGAAAGAGTCACAGGCAGAGCTAATCCCCCCCCTGGATTTGTTGTGTTGATTACTTTGATCTATTGGAAATGGTGCATAGGAGATGGTGTTTCTTGACTGCTAAATGATTGATTCAAGGATATCCCATAAAGACTCTTTATTTGTTCCACCTTTGGAACTTATTGTTACTTTCCTACAGGATTGAAATTTGAAAAATGTTCTCGTGATTCAGACATTGTAAATAGGGGGAATATCAACTAAGTACGTAAAATTGTGATCTGCGTTTCCAGGCTTTGAATTCAGGTAATAGATTTTGAACATACGAATGATTCCCTGCTTTTCTTGATTGACAAAGATAAATGATTTTTCATTTTTCACACACATTGTACATCTACTTTTTTCATCCAGTGATGGGTAAAATGGATACAGTGTCCAAAGTTGACTGCACTCCATAACATTCGTTGATACAAATCACAATGAATCTTCCTATAATAGCTTCCTCTCTCTTCTAAGACTCGTCTAATGGCCCAAGACGTCACATTTATTCCAAACTTTCTTCAGAAAAAAATATCATGCATTTCTAAAGCCTTTGCTTAAGATGTTTTCCTCTGATCACCTGGAGAGTAAACTCTGAATATGGTGATCTGCTTGTCTTATCTCCAATATCTGATGCTACTTACCCCAACTAAATCCACCTTCAAATCTCCTCCCCCTCCAACATTTCTTATTCTGCTTCCTGGTTGTATTTTTTGAGCATTAGATCCTCTTATACTATGTCACTTACCAGGGGAACTTCAGTATTTTTTGTTTGGGGCAATACATCAGTGTCTTCTCCCGTAGTGTTTAAACTCTTTAAGTCATCAATGAATGTTCTTCTCTATGTATTTAAGGACATCCTCTTGTTTGTTTGGCATGGGGGGAATCCATTTCATCTTGGGAATTTGGTTATTCTCCATATGGAGTATACGATTTGCAACTTGAAGGCTTCTGCGTGCAACTAGATTATGTAATTTGCAGGAGAAACTCTTTTGGAGGACTTCTTCATTAGTAGCATGGTCAAAATAGTGAATCTTTAGGATTTGGTGAAGACATCTTTGTTGGAAGACACTGAATCTCTTGTTAATACTTGCTGATGCCTTCCAGGTCTCACTGGCAAAAATAGTGGTCAGGATCACTATAGAAGCAAGCAAATGGAATTTAAGTTTCAGTGGTATAGATGACAAGGACCAGGTTTTATTCATCCTCTGGAAAACAGTTGTTGCTTTTCCAATGGGGCATTGGACCTCTGGTTGTAATAGAATCCCTAATAGATCTTAGGAACACAGAGGACAGAACAAGATGGAAGAGAGGGTTGTCGCTTTTTCTTTTTTTAAAGTAACCTATTAATTACTTTGCTTTCTCCCACCTTCACTTTCATTCCGTCTAAAGAGAAGGAATTCACATTAAATGTTAGGGCACATAGAAAACTTCCAAAGGAGGCTCTCCTTTCATGAAGTTTCATTTGAAGTACTTCTTTGAAGTTGTTTTGCCTGTTCCTGCTTCTAAAACACAGTGAATCTGGTGCATTGCTTCATTTCAAAGCTTCATCTGGCAGCTCCAATCATTGCCATATGTACAATAAATGGGCCAACTCTTATAGCAGCTACTGGAATTAGCACTTGAAGTTTTGAGGCAGCAAAAAAACCCTCAGCAAGACTCATTATAGCTTCTTCTCACCTTTACAAGGTCTCCCAAACCACTATTGAAAGTAATTCTTCTAGGAGAGCTTGCACCATCTTCACCTCCCATAAATTATGCACTATGATTATAATTTATTGATAGTCACTCTTGTTATTACTGCTATTAGGTTAATTGCTATTTCAATTTAGATCTCATCTTTCTACCTTGAAGCATTTGAGGTGTCTAACCGGTCAAAATTAAAATAGAGAACAAAATTCAGCAAAGTAGAAACTAAGATCCAATTAAGCCAATTAAAAATATTTAGGTGTAAACTTGACACCGCTAAGACTTGCAACTGTCTGATGCATTCAGTCTACTGACTTTGAACTGCGGTTGAAGTCACTTCCTATCCCATTCTTTGGACGTTGATGTTTCTTCCTCGTGGGCTACTCATTTGCATCCTCATACCTGATGAAGCATTCTGAAGAACTTTAAAGTTCAACTGTTGGTGCCATTTTAATTATTCCTAGAGCAGTGAATATTCCAAAACCTGAACTGCATTTCTGGAACTGCTAATTTGCCTTCTTCTGAGTGGTAATTCACTGAATTTCTCTTTTCAGGGAAAGGACAAATTTTGAACAAGGATACAAACAGCATTGTTTGGATCAGCAATGTTCCAATGACTTCCACAAGAAGAAATCAAAAGAAAAAAAAATAGGAGGAGTATGCTATATTATTCAAAACTCAGAAGAATTTTTGCACTATAAGAAATAGTAAAAACAAAAATCTAAAATTATTTTTCTTGCCAACCTCATTTGCATATCCGTATCGCATTGTGTCATTTTAATATGGCTAGGCCAAGCTTTTTATGTATCTTTTCTTTACAAACATTTTCTCCCAAACCAAAACTCATGGGGGAAACTGATAATCATATCTCTTTTAATTATATTTATTTCATTATTGTACTTTTACTTTCAAGTTAGAATTTCCCAAGGGAGAATGGCAATTACAGAAACAATAGCAAACTTTCACCTAACCACAAAGCATCAAATTTAACTTGCACTGCTTATAAGAGGTGATTGCACTCTAATGTTGATGGAAGACAATCAGCTGCTTAATACGTCTGCATTTTAGTATGCAAAACAACATTCTTATGCAGCCTTGCCATGTCAAATTTTTGGCTTTCTGCTATGCTTGCGTCTGGGAGTCTGACAGAGATGGATACAGCAGCATCAGCAGCAAACTCTAATGTCAACAGATGTACAATGAGGCCACTGCACAAATGCTGCAATTTCATATTTTTGCAATGGAATATTTGACACAAATGCATAAGGGGTCCTTGGTGCTCTCTGAGCTTGGTTGCTTTTTTGCAGACATTTTGTTATCTAGTTTGGGTAATGAAAGGTCTGCAAGAAAGAACCAGGCTTAGAGAGCAATAAGGACCCCCTCATTTCAACTCTGAGGTACAAATATTCTCTATTGCTACAAACGAAGTTAGGACAGCATTCCCCAACCTTCCCGGGTGGCAGCCTAGTGTGGGGGGAGAGGGAAAGGATGGTTTTGTGGAAGAGGCAGGTGTGTGTGTGCACACAGCTTCATCTGTGTGAGCAGCAGTGGCGGATTAAGGTTCTCTGGTGCCCTAAGCACTGACAAATCTTGTTGCCCCCCTCCTTTGTACATACTGTACAAACAAAGCTTAGCTTAGGTACATAAATGATTTTGTGATGCCCCTTTTGGGCCTGGTGCTCTATGCACATCCTTAGTCTGCTTAATGGTTAATACACCACTGGTGATCAGTGGGCTCATAGATCTGCCACTTGTGTGAGTGGGGCTGTGCATTGCATGCGTGCTTACTCACCGCTGGTGAGCCTGGTTCTGAATAGGCTGCGACCTGGTAGTGCACCCGTGGACCCATGAGTTAGGACATTTAACCAAATAGAACATCCCATATGGCTCACCATGTCACTCCCCCTGCCCAATTGCCCGAAAAGCTCCATGCAGATAAGGCTTTTCTTGAGTAATTAATATCCCTTATTTTCATGGAGCTGGTAACATTGGGTAAATGAGTTATATCTAGTCATTAGCCATTCTGTGTGTATTTGGGTGAATACCATTATCATATATTATCCTGCAGGGATTTTTTTTAAAGAAAAAAAATGAAAATTCGTATTTATTATCATAACAGCTTTTCTTAATGTGGTCTTTTATGCACATCTTTCTCTAATATATGTATGCTGCTATGCATTCCCCCCCCCCCCTCCACAAGATGTGCTTTCTTTATGTGTCTTCCCAAATACACACAATTTGCAAGGCATTTTCTTTTCGGCTGGCAGCTGCATCATAGCAGTAAGGGAAATGCATGGCTGGAAGGATAACTATCTTCCAATTACTTTGGGAACTGCAAATTTGTCAGTTAACCTAAAAATGAAGATTAAACAAAGTTCTTTAGCAGTACAAATGCCTAATTGTAACTCTCTTAATTTTTTTTGTGTGAGTCTTCCATTTTTTTTCACTACTAAAGGAAAAAAATGGTAATAAAGAAAACATAGAAAAGCTTCATAGTTGTTGTGTTTAAACATCATATTATATCACATCAATATATCACTAAATCATATCAGTATATCATATATCATATCATATCACATCATACCATAACATAACATTTTTCATTTTTTGAATGAAAAACTGCTGGTGATTTTCTACCGCTGCACCATAGAGAGTATCTTAACTTACTGCACCTCTGTGTGGTTTGCCAATTGCACAGTGGCAGATAGGACAGCAGTCCAGAATCATTGCCCAGAAGATCATTGGTTGCCCTCTCCCGGCTTTGGAAGAGCTTTATAGCTCCTGCTGCCTTAAAAAAGTTCAAAACAGTCTCAAAGATCCATCTCTTCCTGAGCACCCTTTTTTTGTTTTGAACTATTACCATCTGGCAAACAGTACAGTATTATAAAAACAAGGACAAATAGGCTGAAAAACAGCTTCTATCCCAGGGCAGTAGCTCTGTTGAATTCTATGTATAGTGCAGTGTTGGTGCGGTGTCGGGGGTTTTCAAATCAATGTGTGCAGTGTGAAGGATGTGTTTTGTGTTTATTTTCATGGCCATGATGTGCACTGAAGTTAGTGTTTGATTTTGTTGTATGAGATGCAATGACAGTAAAGTCAATAAACTAAACTAAACTAAACCATGCCATACCACATAGGACAAAGCAATGGATGAAAACAAATAAAGAAGAGATCCAGTCTAGAAATAAGGAGAGATTTTGACAGACAGTTCAATCAATCAATTAGTGAAGCAATTTGCTTTCAGAAGTTGTAGGTGTGCCATCACTGGAGGTTTTCAAGAAGAAATTGGACAGCCATTTGTCTGAAAAGTTGGAGTAAAAGACCTGCAAGATTCCTTCCAATTCTGTTAATTCTGTATTATGTTTCCCATAAAGGAATAAATTTCTTCCTGTTGGTTTCACTTATAAGTGGATCCAATCTACCAGCTATAGGCAAATTATCTGGACAAATGTTTTATTTTGGCTTCTTTCTTTAGCTTATTCCAAGGAGTACAAGCCTAAAATACTGCTTCTTCAACAGTTTCTCTTTAGTATGTAGCCACAGCCTCTCACAGGAGGATTCAATGAGAGGGATCATGTTTTTTCCCCTATCTAAACTACATTATATCTTAGAAAATTTTTGAGAAGTTTTGAGATCTCTCCTGAAGAATTTTCTTAGATACACAGAGTATAACAATACCAGTGTGTCCTCTCCTCTCCTTTATTTTCTATCTCTGTTCAGCACTAGAAAATAGGCATATTTTACAATCTTTTGGTCTTGTCTCTATGGTTGTATGGCTTTTCTCCCTTGCTGATATTGGAAATAATGGACTGGAGAAGTGCAATTATTTTTCATGTGCTCATCAGACCTTATAAAGCTGCAGGGCAAGACATACATGTTAGCTTTAATTCTTTTTAGTGGAGAAAAGAATTAACTGTTACAATTCATTTCTACTTATTGAGATCAGCAGCAAATAGTCTATGTTACCATGCAATATTTATGATCAAATCAATCCATCTTTTAGGAGGAAAGAAAAGACAGATCCATTTAGAGCAGAACTGATTGCAGACAGATTACCTTTCCAGAATATGATCAAATTATCAACAGCATAAAACTACCATTAATCTCAACAGATTTGCCATAGACCTTAACTGTCCTGTTTGGCAAAGACTTAAAGAGAAGATGCTTACCAACTTAATTAGACTAATTAACTTATGTTAATAGACTCAATTAAACTCATTAAGAAGATTAAAAGGCTAAATGTACCTTTCAGCCCTAGCATACCAACTATTCCATGTGTATACATATATGTGTGTATATGGGGTGAGATAGTAGTAAGTAGAGTTACATCTGCATTACCAAAAGATGGTAACTAAATAATACCATGCATAAAAGTAATTTAAAGAACAAGACTGCTGCCACCAACAGCCTTCCGCCGCCCAGTGCGCTCCCACAGGGTTGGCCTCCTCGGGGTTCCGCCGCCTGGTCGTTGCCGGTTGGCGGCCCCGAGGGTGCGGGCCTTCTCTGCGGGGGTTCCCTCCCTTTGGAATGATTTGCCCCCGGAGATACGGGCCATTACCGACATTCAGACCTTCCGGCGCGCAGTAAAGACCCTGTTTTTTCAACAGGCCGGCCTGGCCAGTAACAATTTTTGGGGTTTTTAGAATTTGGTATTTTAAATTTTTTATCAGTTTTATATTCGCTAATTGTATATTCGGCCTCCAATTTAATCATTTTAATTTGCTTTTAATTGTATATACTGTTTCTTTTTTAGTTGGCTGTACACCGCCCCGAGTCCCTTTTTTGGGAGAGGGGGCGGTATAGAAATTTAATAAATAAATAAATAAATAAGATATTGGAAAGTGAACTGCAATCTATGGAAAGAATCATAAATACCATATTTACTGATTGGATATGTACAATTAAATTCATGACAATTATTAACTACCTGACATGGGCCTTAATTATTAATGTCTTCTGTCATCGATATCTTCTGAATCCATGACTTTCAGCAGAAAAGTTTTGGAAGCAAAGAATATTGTAAATTGCCGGAGTTATCTATGCTAAGATGGGTGATCAATCTATTTAACAAATAATAAAGAAATGTATATCTGAGAATAGGTGCATCTTACACTGAGCGTCCAACAATTTTTTTGTTTCATCCTACTTACATGAGTTGGCAAAATGTACAGCTGAAATGTACAGAACTATCTCATACAGTTGTTGTGATAATACTCAAAGAGTTTCATGGTTGCATCTGATTTTAAGAAAAAAGAGATACATATTAGGCTGTCAGTGGCTGGATGAGAACCTGCCAAAATGGGATAAGAGACTTTGAGTTCCATTAGAAGAATGTTGGGAGGTAAATAGCTAGCTCGCCTGCTATACAGATAGGAAAATCCTGCAGCATTTCCATCCATGTCAAATTGCCCTAATTATACCTGTTTAATGCAGCTATTGGCAAATGTGTCCATTAATAGTAGAAACTATCACACTGTTACTAAGACCTGTGAAACTTCCATGCATCATCCCATTAGATATTTCTATTAGAATAATCACATAATCAGAAGACTGGGGAGTAACCTACAACCAATTGCCCTGAGCTTTTAATCAGCTCTGGCTGCTTAATATCTTAGAAGATCCAGAATGAAGATCTTCACAATCTCCCCAGGAGATGTCTACTGATTGAATTAGATGGTGTATTGCTTACTTTCTTTGTGTTGCTTACAGTGATCAGAAGTACTTGAAGCAACTGCAAAAAAAAATCAAATGCCTACACATTAATTGTTTAAGCATAGTTTGGAAAGCCCTGTGAATACAGGAATGCATTCAGTAGTAAACGATGCATGTTTTATTTGTAAAATTGAGGTGGAATTTACAGCTCTGGGTAACGGACACTATCCTTCCACCCCTTAATAAGACAAAAAAAAAAAAAATACCTGTTGGTAGGGAGCATGAGACAAAAGCATAACCTTTCCTCTAATTAGCCACAGCAGCACTTACAAAGGCCATTCTTGAGATCTGTGTATACCTCCCAATAGTGTTATCCGAAGGACCTGGAGGGAAAGATATGATAGGGTCTGCTATGTGATTTACTTTTCATGGAGTTCATTTTTTCCCTATTCTCTTATTATAACTACATTTTAAAGGGCACAAGGGATGACCTGGTGAGTCTGTCAAATTAAAATGAAGACTCCTGTGGTTTTTCTCCTCTCCACTTCACTGAGCACACATATATGAATTGTAGAAAAAAAAAGTCTCCAGAAATAGCAAGCAGCAAATAACATTCATCATGTTCTAACTATGGTGGCATCAAAGAAGGTGGCACTACAATCTGTTCCTCACTAATCTTAGCAATAATTAAGATGACTAATCAAAACTTCGATCATCAGGAGAATGCTGGCCTTGAAGCACTGATAAATTGCTATTCTTTGTAAGGACCATTGGATATAAAACATAAGGTACTAGAGATAAGGTGAAATTGTTTTATTCTTTCCTCCTACCAACTCTCAAAGATTCATTTTCTAGTGTTATCTACACTTATTTTTCTAATATGTTATAGCATCTGTTTTTCTTTTCCTTACCACTCACATACACTACTTCAGGCTGAGGTTAATTTAGGTCATTATGGTGAATACAAAGTGGAGATCTTGACAAATAAGTGAAAGGGTGAAAAGGAAGACTCTGTTATTCCTGTTGCCATCCATTGAGGATCTGTATACTGTATGAATCAGAAAGAGAGCTGAGAAAATATCTACAGATATTTCACATCCTTGACATACTGTTTTGACATATCCCCTCAGGATGCCATTATATAGCATTGCATGCCAAAACAACTAGATACAAGGATAATTCTCCCCCTCATGCTAAACACCAAATTCCCATAGCACTTTCTTATGCCTAAAGATATTTACCCATGTAGTAGGCTGCAATGCTATTACCCTACTCATCTTCTCATCTTTTTCATCTTCTCATTTCTCATCCCTTCTCATCTTTTCTACCACCTATTGGTATCTTATGATTTATCACTTATTGTTTGTATCTTATTGTATCCTATGAGTTATCATATATGACCTGTCACTTTGGCATTTATATGTACACAAAGAGTTTAAGCACTATAGACAAATTATTTGTGTGTCCAATCAAACTTGGCCAATGTTCTACTGTTCTGTTAAGTATAAACCTTGAGGAAGTATTCGAGAAATTATTCTGTCCCTCTAGTAATTGCATTTATCTTTTATATCAATTACTGTTCCCAATATAGATTGGACAATTTTTACAGACCACTTCCATAACAACTTCTTAATGTTATACTGGGGTTGTATCTCTGTATCATTGTTTCTACACAACCTGGGCTAGTATTTTATTTATTTGTTTGTTTGTTTGTTTATTCGTTTGATTTGTCAATTGCTTACAAAATAATAAATATAAGTATAAACATGAGTAAGAATACAGAAAATAGGTATGATTAAATGCGGACAATAGGACAGGGACGGGAGTCATGATGGTGCAGTTATGCATGCCCCTTACAGACCTCTTAGGAATGCTGTTTGGAGGAGAGAATTATATACAATTTTCCCCAAGACATTAACAATCAAAGATGGAATATTTCTGTCCCAAGAATCAGATGGTCTGAGAGAGGCCATCATCAAGAAAACAAAAATCTCATATATTCATAGTTAGGCAGCTCTGTTTGCAAGGCACACTTGGTTTGCTCTCATTTATCAGTGAGTACAGAAAGGCATGGTCTCCCTATCCATTTTTGATTTTCTTTCCAAGTGAGAAAGCAGGAGATGTGCTAAAATGTTTACCTGTTTTTGTTCTGCAATATTTTGGAAATAACCACTGCCCTATTGGGGAACTTTGGAGTTGAGGAAAATTATACTTTTGTGTGAAATTTCTTCATTAATAGGCTTGTACAAAGCTCCAGTCTGGAAACTTGATTCAAAGACTGTTTTATTACATCTCCAAGGTGAACTAACTTTCCAAATCAAATTGGCAGGTGGAGTCAAAGTATTGAATGAAATTGGATACCTCCAAATCAGTACAGTTCATTCAAACAACTTTTGTACATGTACTAAAATAAGTTTATCATAATTGAGGTAAAGGCTCATATTTAATTAGTTTGATTCAACTTTTGGAAGATGTTTGAATTGAATTGTATCAATTTATTGAATCAGAAGAGGTCAGACCTAAGCCCAAAGATGACACAGTGGCATCCGAATAAAGTCCAGTTCTTTATTTGCTTATACCTAATAGGAAGAATCTTGCCTATAACCATCTAACCTATTATATATAAAGGGTCCTTGGTGTTCTCTGACCTTGGTGGTTTTCTTGCAGATATTTCATTGCTGATGATGTTACCTAGTTTGGGTAAGAAACATCTACAACGAAACAACCAAGCTCAGAGAACACTAAAGACCCCTCTTTTCAACCCTGAGCTATAAATATTCTCTTTTATCAGCTAATAGATATACCCTGGGAAATTCTGAGGTGGGGCTACTCTACATCTTTTCCTCCCTCCTCCATCAAGTTTAGATCTCTTATTTTTTTGGGTCTTTTTCTAGAACGTGTTGCCACCTCACTGGGAAGCCACTGTGCAATTCCTGAGATTTCTCCCACACCCACTCAATCTCCTTCTACAGATCCCACTTCAGAAGTCCAAATTCAGAGATTTAATTCATAGTGTATCTGAACTGGTTTTCACCTGATTTGTATACCCTTATTGACTAGAGATTATAAAACCTTAGTAAAACCATACTTGGAATACGGTATTCAATCTTGGGCATCACATTGCAAAAAAAAAAAGTTGAGGCTTTGGAAAAAAAATCAGAAAAGAGCAACTAAGATGATTAAAAGCCTGTAGACAAAAAGGTATGAAGAACGGTTGCAGGATTTGGATTTGGCTAGTATAGAGAAAAGAAGGACTGGGGGTGACATGATAGCCGTATTCCAGTATTTGAGAGGCTGCCACAAAGAAAAGGGGGTCAATTTATTCTCCAAACACCTGAGGGCAGGGCAAGAAACAATGGCTGGAAACTAATCGAGAAGATAAGCAACCTGGAATTAAGGAGAAACTTCCCAATAGTGAGAACAATTAACCAGTGGAAGGGCTTGTCTTCAGAAGTTTTGGATGCTTCATCACTGGAGATTTTTAAGAAGAGACTGCACAGCCACTTGTCTGGAATGGTATAGGATGTCCATCTTGAGCAGGGGGCTGGACTAGAAGAGCTCCAAGGTACCTTCCAGCTCTATTCTGAATTAATTCAAGAGTGGCACATTGTGTTACCTGAATGACAGGACAGTTAAAGGTAGCTCAACACAAATTGCTGCCTAGGATGAAGAAAAAGATGGTGCCTCTTCAGCTTTACATGTAAAGAAAATGACTGGGAGAGACTTGAATCTTATTTTAAACTTGTTAAAGGAGAAATATTCTTACCATACCTGGAACAACTGGATAATTGGGGTGACGGTGATGGTCAAGAACCAGTTTTTAGAACATACAGTTCCATCTCTAATAGAAAGAAATGCTTGTAGAGAATCAACTGGAAAGGTGTATTTTTTTTAATTTAGTATTTATTTGATTTGTCAATCGCTTACAAGATACAGGTATAAGAATAAATATAGTTTTGAATACATGAGATAGATACTTGTTCTGTCTCCCCTTCCCTTTTCTCCAAAAAGGTAAGAGATTATTCACAAACAAGAACAGACAGACAAGCTGACGTGAACTTCACCAAGTAACTCTTTAGTAATTGATAAAAGTCTTGGCAAGCTATTGCGTCCTGCCTGCCAATTCCAAACTGGCAGCAATTTCCAAAACAAAGTCTTTACTCACAGAGATAACGAAAAAAGCATGTGCTCTTGTAACACAGTCACGAACCAAATCCAAATGCAGTTAAACTTTGTCCCGTTCAAAACCTGAAGGGAAAGCACACCCACTTTTATCCCCTGTGGGGTGTGGCTCCATGACTCAGCTTATTCCTTGTTCTGCTCACGGCTCCTCCATTGCTCCGTTTCTCCCTTCTACATTGCCTGGGATCGAGCCAAATCTCCTCCTCTTAGCTCCCTATCCTGGGCTGCTCTGTCATGCCTTCTTCTGGAATCAACTCTGGCTGTTCCTCCCGGTTGTCTGAAGGAACCTGAGGCATTACCAGGAAGGGAGGCATTGGCAGGGAGGAAGGTCCTGGGGAGGGAGGCCTTGTGAGTTGCTCCCCCTCATCTTCCAGATTGTCTTCTTCTGATAAGACAGGTTCGGAAGACGGTGCCACAACAGATACTTATAAGAAAAATAAAAAGAAACAATAGGACAAGGACGGTAGGCACAATTAGTGCACTTATGCATGCCCCCTACAGACTTCTTAGGAAAGGGGTGAGGTCAATAGTAGAAAGTCTAAAGTTAAAGTTTTTGGGGTTTGGGGAAGAAACCACAGTGTCAGGTAGAGTATTCCAAACATTGACCACTCTGTTGCTGAAGTCGTACTTTCTGCAGTCAAGCTTGATGCGGTTAACCTTGAGTTTGTATCTATTGTATGCTCTTGTATTGCTATGATTGAAGCTGAAGTATTCATTTGCAGGTAGGACATTGCAATGGCCCGGAGGTGGTGTAGTTTTCTAGGTCTAGAGTTTCAAGTATGGTGGCATAAGGTATTCTGCAATGAGTAGAGGAGCAGAGAACTCTTGTGAAATATTTCTGGACTTTTTCAATTGTGTTAATATCAGATACGTGTTATGGGTTCCAGACTGATGAACTGTATTCAAGTATAGGTCTAGCAAATGTTTTGTATGCTCTAGTTAGTAGTGTGATATTACCAGAGAAGAAGCTACTTAGGATTAGATTAACAACTCTTAATGCCTTTTTGGCTATGTAGTTACAGTGGGCTCCAGCACTTAGATCATTTGAGATGAGTACTCCAAGGTCCTTGACAAAGTTTGGATCCTCAACAACGTCTTGACTATTTAGCTTGTATTTTATTTTCTGATTTTATTTGTTAAGATTTGAAGTTGCCATTTGATTGACCATTCTGATACATAGTCAAGGTCTTTTTGGAGGATAGTAGTATTGTCTGTGGTGTTGAATAGCTTTACATCATCAGCGAAGAGAACGCAATTGCTCTTAATATGAGGTCATTTATGTAGAGTATGAAAAGAGTTGGTCCTAAAACACTGCCTTGGGAGAGTGACAGGTACAAAATTTGATAGAACGTTCCCAATTTTGACCATTTGTTGTCTGTTTGACAGGAATGCTTCTATCCAGTTATGCAGTTGTCCCGAGATACCATAAGATTTTAGTTTTAGTAGTAGTTTGTCGTGTACCACTGAATCAAAGGCTTTACAGAAGTCTATGTAGATTGCGTCTATTGCTTTGCCCTGATCGAGTTGTGTAATCCATATGTTTTTGCAGTATAAGAGTGCTTTTGATGCCACTGAGTAACCTGCTAAGGAAATCCCCTCACTTGGCCTGATGGTAGAACCTGAAAGCTGAATCAAAATCAATCAGAATGTCTTATTTTTCCTGTTGATAAAAGTTCTATTTTTTCCCCACTGAAATGTTCTTTGACTGCTAACAACTTTCTGTGGAACAAAACATCACCTCAAGTTTCACACGCACCACCCCTCCCGCCAAATAAAGTATAAATTTGCAGCTGTGTATCTTTTATTATGAGCTGAGATGGTGCAGTGGTTAGAGTGCAGTACTATGGGTTACTTCTACTGCCTGCCATCTGCCTGCAATTTGGTAGTTCAAATCTTACCAGTTACCTTATTTTTCTCTCCAACCTTTTCTTCCACAAGCACTTAAAAGCTAAATTCAACTATTACAAGGCTCACCAGACTCAAGGTTGAGTCAGCCTTCCAACCTTCCAAGGTGGGTAAAATAAGGACCCAGATTGTTGAGGACAATAGGCTGACTCTGTACACTGCTTAGAGAGGGCTGTAAAGCACTGTGAAGCGGTATATAAGTCTAAGTGCTAAGTGCTATTATTTTATTTGAACATTGTTCAAGAAAGCATTATATTGGGTTTGACTTTGTCTTTCTTTTTTTACCCCACTCTGTCTTTTATTGCAGTACAGTCAAAGAGGGCTTATCACTCACCTGGCAAGTGCTTTATTTTTTTCTTCCTAAAATGCATCTCATTGACCACTTTGTGACTCAGTACAGTGTACTAAGTGGATAACTGGCAGGCTTCTTAAGTTCTCAGCTGTTTTCCTACATGCACATTCACATACACATAACTTTAATCCAAGCTTACATCAAGCTGAATTGCACTGATATCAAATACATTTGAAAATTGCTTCTAAGACAGATGAGGCTTTAGTTTTTACTGCTATCCCTCTGTAGTAAAACCACAATTCAAGTCTCTGCATTGACCATTTCAGAACGAGTTAATTAATATGCTAAGAGGATTTCCACTAGTATTGTAGGCCAAAACGAAAAAAAGGAAACCAATACTGAAGCACGGGAAACAAGTAGCTTGCATAAATGAACTACTCAGCAGTCAATTTTTACAACACCACTGGGCTTAGAGACCATTTGAAAAAAGCCAGCAAAACCTGGAATAAAGGACAATCCTTGATGATAATTTCTATTTATGTGACTGTTTCATTAAAAGTAATTGTTCTTATTTGTATGTCATTGTATACTGTGCAATGTGTTTAGTCTGAAGCAACAAAGCTGATGAGTGGTTTAAGCAGAGAATTTAGACATATTACTAAGACCTTGCATTTACCTAAAGGTTAGAAGCATCCATTGGAACTAATCCATTGAAGGGAGCTGCCAGCTGTTGCCAATTCTCAAATTCTGAAGTCAAGGAAGAGAGAATACAGAACTAGTTGGATTGTCTGTCGCTGAAATAAAGCTGTCATCTGTTCTAAGGATGACTGAAGAGCTTCTGCAGCCACCTGC
Organism: Bungarus multicinctus; assembly: GCA_023653725.1. NCBI lineage: Eukaryota > Metazoa > Chordata > Lepidosauria > Squamata > Elapidae > Bungarus > Bungarus multicinctus. The sequence goes on from CM042837.1 coordinate 8,126,671, forward strand.
TTAAAATGGAACCATCCAGCATTGCTAAATAAATTAGGAGGTGAGTATGGGAGGGGGGAAAAGATTTTATGACGCAATTTCCTCACAACAAATACTTACAGGCAGAAGAAAAATAATATGAATCTATTGGACATGGAAAACCAATGCACAAATCCAAAAATATCAACTGTGCATCTTGGAGATGTAATTTATTCAGCCAGCAACAAAGAGATACGGCATCTTGAGACACCTCTAATTTTATTTCAGAAAACACATATTGACCTACAATCACCTCATTTTGACCAGAACAAATGCAATTGCTTATGTCAATGAGTTTCCATAGAACTTCCACAGGATCATAGTACTGAACTAAATATCTATGGGAATTCTCAGTCATCCAGGTCATGGCTGTTCTACTGGAAAACTGAAGAAGCTTCTTGGATGAGAAAAAGCACTTTTGGGATAGTACTGCATTAATAAATTTAAGTAGCATTTGTTAACCTTGTGCTTTCTGTGTCAACTCATAAAATATGAATCATGACATTCTGAGTGTTTCATAATGCTTTTCCAGTGAGGGGCATTATAGAAATTGTTTTGTTTATATATTTAATTGTTAATTAATTTTTGCATGCATTTTAATCTAAACCACACATAACTATTTTATTTTTAAAATGCATATGTTAATCATCTTTGAGGTTTGACACACAATATGTTGCCCCATTTGGAATATGGCTCAAACAGTGGAAGCAATTTCAGCTAAACCATCAACACGATTTGGAAAATGTGTTAATTTTATTTGATGCCACAAATCGAGATTTAATTTGGAAAGCCAATTTGACCTTGAAAGTATCCAAACTGTTTAGGTAGTTTCTTCTAAAAGCAAAAAAGGCAGTTGAGTGTATCATGTTGGATTAGTTCCATTTTCTGGTTCATTAAGTGTTCAAGAATCAGCGCTCATTGGTTTTCAAAATCCCCGTAGGTTTAAGGGAAAGAATACCTGATTTAAGAAAAAACAAAACAAAACTGGAGTTGAAAATTAAGCACCATTGGCTTAGAGAACCACCTCTTTGGCTTGTTTTCCACTTCATCGCATGACCTTGCTTGCACCCTCTGGTGACTGCCCTCTCATTCACAAGCTTTCCAGATTTTCAGTCTTAGAAGCAAAAGTGAGCAAAGGAAACTAGTCTGTTGCAGGCTTGACTAGCTCTTGGTTTCATTTTGGCAGGAATCATATATTTCGCTTAATTAAGATAAGGCTGTTGCTTCTTTGCACATTTCACTAATACAGAATTTATTGATGCAATCCAACTTGGTGCTTTGGAGTGATAAAATACAGCTGACGCAGAAGCCAAAGGCATCCTCGATTTGAAATTGGAAAGCTTACTAATGGAGATGGATTTGTTGGCTTGAACCCAACTTGGGTGCTCCTCTGAAACCCAAGAAAGAATTATATACGGTTTGTTTCATATATTTATTTTCATGAATTTTTTTTAGAACTTATCTTTCCTTCAAGGAACGAATAGGGTAGCATACATGCTTCAATCTTGAGATAGATGAAGATGAGCACTGTTTTGGATTTGATCTCCGAGAAGTATGGTGGAGGGAACAAAAGTAAAGACTGGGTCCTCATTTTACTGACCTCGGAAGAATAGAAGGCTGAGTCAACCTTGAGCCGGTCAGAATTGAACTCCAGGCTGTGGACAGAATGAGCCTGTAATACTGCATTCTAACCATTGTGCCACCATGGATATTCTGTTATAGCAATTAGGAACAAACTGGAGAACGCCCATGTCTATAGGTATATAGGTTAGCCTAAACATGAACTAATAATGTCTTCATTTTCCTTTGTTTTTTTTGTTGATTAGAATCTATAGATGCCATAATCTAGTTTCTTGCTGGTATACAATAAAAAAATAATCATTAAAAAAAGTTTAAATAATAACATCAGAAATATTCTGTCCAAAGATATGTGCTTTGAAGGCCGCTTCCTCTCAGCCCTAATAAGGAGCAAACCACTCCCTGAAAACCACTTCTGAAAAATCTTACCAAGAAAACTGCAAGGACTTGTCCAGGTAGTCAACAGGACTCAAAAATAGACTTGAAGGCACACACTTCCAAACCAACAAAATATAGATATGCTACAAAGCTTACCAAACAGCAAAGGGATTTTCTATTGCTCCAGTTAGAAAATTCAGCACAGATATGGAAAGTTTTCCTCTGTAGAAAGACTGTCCACATAGCTTAGAAGCACTGAATCTTGGCCCATGCCTTGTTATGACTTAGATATTAGCAGTTCTTTATGGGACCTTTCCTTAAACTATTTCCTGTACCTTCAGATACATTCTGTCATAAATCTGCCTCTGGACCCCACTCTCCAGATGTGACTTTGGAGGAGGAGGAGGAGTTTGAGTCAGCAGAGGAAAGCACTGGGCTGAGTGATTTTTATTTATTTATTTATTTTTATTTATAACACATTTATATACCGCCCTTCTCCCGAAGGACTCAGGGCGGTGTACAGCCAACTATAACATACTACACTTTACAAAAGTTAAAAGAAACTTAAATATATTCAGGCTGCTACTAAAATTTATACCCAACCCCAATAAATTACAATATAAAACCCCAAATTTTAAAACCCCAAATTTTAAAATCCCAATATCTAAAATTACACTTTAAAACTCCCATTTAAAATCAGCCCAGGCCGGCCTGCTCGAAGAGCCAAGTTTTCAGCGCACGTCTAAATGCTCTCAGGTCAGCGGTCTTACGTAGCTCAAGAGGCAACCCATTCCAGAGGGTGGGTGCCCCCACAAAGAAGGCCCTGTTCCTCGGGGTCACCAGGCAGCACATAGATGCCATCGGGACCTGAAGGAGGCCCTCCCTGTGGGAGCGCACGGGTCGGTGGGAGACTACCGGCAGAACGCGGTCTTGCAAATAGCCTGGTTCAATGCCATGGATCGCTTTAAAGGTCAAAACCAGAACCTTAAAGCAAACCCGGAAGGCCACCAGCAACCAATGCAGCTCGTGCAGGAGAGGCGTCACATGGGAGTTTCTTGATGCCCCCATAACCACCTGCGCGACCGCATTTTGCACCAGTTGAAGCCTCCGGGTGCTCCCCGCAGGGAGCCCCATGTAGAGAGTGTTATAATAGTCCAGGTGGGAGGTGACAAGGGCATGAGTGACCATGCGTAAGGCGTCCCGATCCAGAAAGGGCCGCAACTGGCGAATCAGGCGAACCTGATAAAAAGCCCCCCTGGAGACAGCCGTAATGTGATCTTCTAAAGACAGCCGTGCATCCAGGAGGATGCCTAGATTGCGAGCCCTCTCTGTGGGGGTTAAGATCTCACCCCCAATAGCCAGCGACACGGTCAGCTGACTATATCGGGCCACCGGAAACCACAGCCACTCAGTCTTGGAAGGGTTGAATGATGGCCTGGATTGGGACTCGGAGAGTGCTAGACTGATGGAACAGCCCAAGATGAATCAATCAGATGAGTGACAGGCTGAGACTGAATGAGACAAAGCTCAGCTGCAGCAAGTTGGCCAGGAGGCTCAAGGTGAGGACCAGGAACAATTACCACCCATTACTGTAGAGAAATAGGTGAAATCCACACCTCCTCCAGATTCAAGGAAACTTAGGGCAGAGAGGAGAAAGGCATAATGCTGGTCAGCTAGACTACTCATGAGTAACTAACTTTGCCCCTCATGAAAGTCTGCACCTACTTAATCCCACCCTGAAGACTTGAGTGTTGCTGGAGTAACATGCCAAGTTCAATGTCTTGTGGGCTCATGCTGTCTATCTTGACCTGTTCAACTCATGGGATGTTTTCCTGGACTTTGTGTGTGCCCATTGGACTTGGTTACCTAGTGATTCTTGCCAAGCTGAGTTCAGAATCTGAACCTGCACAACAGGGCTGCTTTCTGAGGACTTGTTTGGGGGTTTAAATACTTGTAGAACTCTTGCTGTATGTGCATATGCTTATGAGGGGAGCAGAGCAGTACACATTCTATGATTGGTAATTCCTAAAGATTACAAAATAGCATATATATTTGTTAAATCTGCATTATTAGCATTTAAAATACGACTCCATTCAGTTGAGACACACATGAATTACAAAGAGATAGGCAATACTACATTATTTTTAGTTCCTCTTCTACTTTTTCTTTCTCACACTATTTTAAATAATTTAAGATTTACTTTATTCAGTATATTGGATAAAAGGCTATATCCATGTATTTGTATTACTTTTTAACATCTTTTATACCTTTAGTGTATTAGATTAGGTAAAACCTTATCTGAAATCTTACTTTAGAAGTGCATTAATACTACATTATTCTATCTATGGTTCCAACATTCTTATAATTAATTTGAAACTCATAGCTTTTCAGATTTAGTATTATTCTGTTGAAACTTTCTCAAAATAGTTAAAGACCACAATAAAGAATTCATCTGATTCAGTAATGTGAACACACATTATGCATTCTCCATCTTCATAGCTAAGAGTTATATGCAATCTCGTGCAGTTACATCTGATGAGAGCATAGGTGAGAAAAATGTTTATAAAGACTTTCCTCACTGAACATGGACCCAACAGAAGGAGAGTAATAATGATTCTCCTCTAAGAGGAGGAACTGATAAATATAGCTTTGTTCCTTCTCTATCTTATCATTGGACAATCATTTTTGTAGGGCATCAGAGGTGGTATTCAGCCAGTTCTGACAGGTTCTGGAGAACCAGTAGTGGAAATTTTGAGTAGTTCAGAGAACCGGCAAATATCACCTCTGACTGATCCCACCCCCATCTATTCTCTGCCTCCCGAGTTCCAGCTGATCAGCTGGGTCTTCTTTGATTGCTCTGCACAGGAGAATGGAGCTGGAAAGCAGGTTAGTGGGGTGGGGAGGGAATGGGGATTTTGTAGTAACCTTCCCCTGCCACGCCCACCAAGACATGCCCACTAAGCCATATCACACCCACTAAGCCATGCGCACAGAACCAGTAGTAAAAAAAATTGAATCGCACCACTGTAGGGCATGCACTGATGAGCTTCTTCTCAGTCTACTTATTGCCAAGCTATTAGCCATTTATACCCATCTTGTTCAATTGTTGTATCTTTGGTAGAGATGGTTAAAGGAAGGCAACAGGAGCCATGACTCTAATACAGGAATGTCAAACTCAAGGTCTGTGGGGTGCTTAAATCCACTGGGCCAGCCTGGAAATATTAAAGGACCAGCTTGCAGTGCTTCTGGTGGCTAAAATGGGCCATGTGTGCCCCCCTGCATCTCATATTCACCCTCCATGTCTCCTGCAGTACTCTACCGGCTGAAAACAAGCCAGAAATAGGCCAAAAACTGGGCACGATCCATTTCCGGCCAGCAGAGTGCTGCAGGAGGCATCCGTCACCCACCCCATTCCCCCACCGGTCTGTGGAGGAGAACTACAATGCTGATCTGGTCCTCGAACAAATCCAGTTTGACATCCCTGCTCTAATACATATCAATAACCTCATATCTCTTGATCAGTCAAGGATTGGATGCAATATGATGGTTATGAAGGAAAGGTAATATGTCTAACATGGCAATTATTATGCATTCCATTAAGAGGGTATAATTTTTACATTAAAGAGATCTTTATGACTCCCTAAAACATTTTTTACACATCAGATTTGGACATGTTTACTTCATAAAGCTTTGGGGATCAAGTGTGTCTTTCCTTCCTTCCTTCCTTCCTTCCTTCCTTCCTTCCTTCCTTCCTTCCTTCCTTCCTTCCTTCCTTCCTTCCTTCCTTCCTTCCTTCCTTCCTTCCTTCCTTCCTTCCTTCCTTCCCTAACATAGTAATTGCCTTCCCCCCGCCCATATAACCTGATGAGATAACATATCTCAGTCTTATCTTCCCAGTTTCATATTTATGTTATTTACAGACTCTCATAAAATCTCATGAATTTGTTTTCAATTTATCAATAAAATCTAGAATTTTATTTGCTATCACTGATGTTTGATATTTCAGTTCTTTGGAATGCATAACCAGAAATGCAACATAGTCAGAATTTATGGTCAATACCATTGTTTCCCAACCTGCATGCCTGCTAGGGAATTCTGGAAGTTGACTTTAAAATAGTTGATCTCTCTTAAAGTTGCCAAGATTTCAAAAACACTGGCATAGAATCTACAACAGCATTGGGACATATATGCTTCTTCACATGTGATTGAATCCCCAGCAACTCTCTTGTTAGGTTGACAAAGATGCTGGGAGCTTTATTTCAATAATATCTGGAGTGCCACAAATTGCATACCACATGCTAGGATGATCTGGTTGTAATTCCTGTATTGTAAGACAAGCGGTGTCTTAGCATCTCTAAGACTATTTTGAACTCCACCATCACAAAATGAAGCATGGTTGCAAACAGAACAAAAGTTGGGGCATGATTTGACATTTCATGTGTCTCTTATCCTGCAGAGTTTGCTCAAAAAGTCATTGTGGTTCATTTTTGACTCAGCTGTACCACAGCCTATATTACTTCCTATATCACCTCCTACTGTATTGTTATATTGAGTTTGTTATGTCAATAAAAGCAAATGCCCATGACTGACTTACTGGAAGAAAAACACTGTCTTCCATGCAATGGAAATACTTGCTATTGTGTCACCTTGAATTACAGTTCATTTCATGCCGATGTGATAAGACATCAAAGTTATAGTCTGACATTCCACCATTATTCATTTTTAATCCGGTCTTCATTTTCCACAAGCTTGAGTAACTGAGTAAATTTAGACAAGCAGTTGCAGTGCATCAGTTGACACTGACAAACCAAATTAAGGTCCAAGAAGCTTACTATTGTTTCAACTTTGCTCTAAGGTATGAAGTGACATATTCAATAAACCAAAATCTGTCTGAGCAGTTCCTGCCCTAAGGTGCTACCTGAATCAACTCCTAAAAAGTATTTTAAGTGCACTTCCCCTTTCCTATGGACAACACTAATACAGAATCACAAGAGACTTCATCTCCAGATATTTGAAAATACTTCAAATATTTACCCTATGTAACATTCAGTAAAATCCAGTAGTTTAATAACCTGATATAATAGTATCCCTGTAATTTAGTGTAATTTGGGAAGGTGAATTTGTCTGCTCCTTGTGCATAGTTCAAAGTGGATTTATCAGAAATAATTTATATTGCAGTATAAGGAATATAATTTAGATCTGTTAGTATATAAATCCAAAAGGATCAAAGGATCAAAACAAATGAAACACAAGCAATGAATAATTAATCATTCATAATTTCATAATCATGAAATCCCTAAAACATTAGCAAAAATGGAACACACATTAGAATTTGAGCAAAAAAAAGGTTGCCTCACAATTTTTATCCCTTCACTGAGCTATCAGTAGAATATGTAGTGTTACATGGCTGAAAATGCGACGATTCCTTAGTGTTATGTCCCAAAGATGTACTAAAATTTGTCACTTATACCAGCACAACAGTACTGGTATAAGTAACAGTAACGATAAAAATAAAGAAAATAAAAAGTAGTACCAATAGTAATAAGTCTCTTGGGTGTAATCCCAAAACAATTGGATCACCACTTGAGCATTGACAAATTCATTATCAGTCAGTTGCAAAGGGCAGCTTTACTTGGAACAGCTTACAATGATGCCTCTAATACCATCAAACATCCACATCTGCCTACCCCAGGTCCTTGGGAAGGACTCAATAAGTGGATAAAAATGCCAGATCCAGTCTGAACATCTGGCTGACTATGCAGCCAACATAATAATGACCATCTATTGTATAGATGGAACTGCTACATATTGATATTGTAACATGTATCAAGGTAACTATCAAGGTGATTGGACTGTATTGCTTGCCTATTGGCAAGTCATGAAAGTGATGTTTCAGAACCTGCTAACTTTAAAAAAAAATCTGTTCCAACAGAAGAAAAGATTCATAAAACTCATCAGATGTTTCTGGAATAGTCATCAGAAGGGGAGTAATTGGAATACAACAAATACTTATTTAGAATAAGCGTTTCTCTCTGTCTCTCTCTCTCTCTCTCTCTCTCTCTCTCACACACACACACACACATACATCATCATCATCATCATCATCAACTCTACTTCTTTTGATTCAAAAGATGAAATTGTCTGAGTAAACAGACAATTTCAATACCTACCCTTAACTAGAGCTCTGAAAAATATTACTCCTGCACAGGAGATAATCCAATCTTTCATTTAACTCTACTTTTTGCAGTTTATAGGCTCACAAAATATTCTAAACCTCAAACTTGTGTTGACAGTTTCAGGTAACACATTAGGTGGAAACACATCAATCATGATGGTCACATGCTAAGACAACTGGTCTCTCAACATGCTGAATCTTTTCTAACCATAATTGCTGAAATCTAGAGATAAACAACTTTTAAAAATATATTATCAAGTTTAATATAGTTTCAAAGTAAAATAAAAATATATATCTACCTCCCAAAGAAGGGGTATCACTTTATGGCTTTGCCCACATGTGTGACATAATCCTCCCTCATTTCACACAAAATACCACCTACATTCTGAGAAAAAGTAGGTTGCTCTTAGATGGCATATGGAGAAGAAAAACACCCAAGACTTCTGTGGTGTGTCATCTTCAAGTGTTGCTTTTTTATATACCTACGTTTTAGCTTTGTCCTTTTATTTAGACTCAGTACTGTGTGTTATTTTCGTGAGAAGCAAACATGTTCATTGAAATCCAGTCCCAAGAGTTTGGAAGAGCCTCAGGGTATTTTACTTTATAGGAAGATTCTTCCAAAGTAAGAAGGTATTAGAAGGACTCATACCTGAAAATCATCCCTCCAAAGAGGAGGAGGGAAAAGACAAATCAGCCAAGTTAACACTCTCATTCATGCTTGCAATTCTTTTTTCCATTTCAGTACATGATCAACACTACAAATCACCATGTTAATGATCAGATACAATACCTCAAATCAAATCTTCTGCTTTAAATATCCTGTGAAATTGAAATATGAACTCTGTACATAAAATTACTCAAATTTTGAATTTAGTACAAAGTCATTCATTCATTCATTCATTCATTCAATTTCTATAGTCACCCAACTCAACCAAGTAACTTATAATCCAGGATTGGTTTCCATTTTAAATTAAATTCTGTGACAGATTGTTTTTTAAGGTATGACATTATTGAACATTGAATCATATGCCTTGGTCAATTATATTTCTAAGAAGGAATAAGAATGACTTTCCAGTAAGAGTCATGTAATATTCTTGCAAGAATTAAAATATACAAAATTAATACGAATAGTCCTCAACTTTTGACCATAACATAGCCCAGAATTTCTCTTGCATATGTGTCATGATGACTGTAAGTTTAGGCACTCAAGTGAACGACCTGATTTTATGATGACTTTGTAGTGGTGGTTGTAGAATAGGCTGAGCTCAAGGGAGGAGTCAAGTACATCATCATCCTCGAGTCCCTTCATGACCATAAGATATCTACGTCCAGCCCACCTTCAATTCTGTTGACTCTCATCCTTTGCCAAATGGTCATGGCTGTTAGTAGTTCAGATTCTTGTAGAGAGCTAGCATGGAACAAACTTGTACTAATTTGAAATCCCTGATTTCTTGTATCTGATAGTTGTTAGATGAATGCAACAATCATCAAGCAAACCCATTGTTCAAAATGGAGATTTTTTTTTAATGGAAACCAGAAGTAAATGATATTTTCCAACCACAACAACAACAAAAACATTTTAAAATGTGGTCACATGACTGAACGACATATTCCAGGAATATTTGATTTCAAATGACTTACATAAATGTGGACATTTTTTAAAAAAAATGTTCAAAATGTCCATTTTTGGTAGAAAAACAATGCCACATGCTCAAATGTTACATATACTGTATGTATATAAGTATGTAGGTTCGAATCCGAGTCACGGCACCACGGACTGGTATAAAACTGTTGTTGAGTTAGACGTTGGTTTAAAGGAGTTCAGAGAGAATCTGAAGTTCAGTGCCGAGTAAGTTCGAATGAAACAGATGTGAGAATGAGGAGAGGACCACCAGGAGATCAACTTAACTTTACCAGGGGACATGCACAATTCCGATGTTTTCGTTGGAATATCATACCATAGGGCATTTGAATGTCCCTTCATTGATACGGTCCGTGTAAAGCAAACCGCAAGAGAGCCTTCTGGAACGTTTCACAAATTGCATATAGAAGTAGAGGAGCTGGTCGTACTGAAAAATCACAGAGTGTAACACAAAAAGAACCATCTGCTGACAAACGTGAAGCAACTCAATGAACAACGGCCACCAAGAGTCATGTCTGAGTTAGATAACAGTGATGATGACAGCCCAGAGGACCCAATGGTAAGCTTTCCAAGCCAACCATTTATTATACCAATCATATTAGATAATAATGGAATGAGGGCATGATAATTGTGTGGTTTTATCTCAGCTGTACACCGCCCCGAGTCCCATTTTGGGAGAGGGGGCGGTATAAAAAATTTAATAAATAAATAAATAAATAAATGATATGGAGCATTAATAGATACTGGATGTACCAGGTGTCTAATTAGCCAAAAAGTGATAAATGAACTCAAAATACCATTAGAACCTCTTCCGACTCCCATGAGGTTTGAACAGGTTGATGGATCATTGTTAGGTGGGATACCGGCTATGATGATGACTATCCCCCTCCTATTGGAAATTGGGGCCCATTGGGAAAAACTGAGATTCATTGTAGTATCAGACATGAGGGAATCAATGATTTTGGGTTTGGTATGGTTGGATCGCCGGAAACCTACAATTTGGTGGGAAGCTGGGTTTAGATGATTAAGGTTAGAGATAGGCCCTGAACCACCTACACAAGACCCAGAAACACAAAACCAACATTAAGGAGTAGAGTCGGTTAATTTACTAGAGGAACAAGGTAATACTTCTTTTCCGTCAGTATATAGGGATTTGGCTGAAGTTTTTTGTGAACAAAAATGTGAAAACTTGCCACATATGCGCAACCACTAAACCTCGAGTAGGCAAACCAATGGGTCTATTACAAACAATCTCGGAACCAACATAGCTGTGGCAAGATATAGCTATGGATTTTATTGTAGAACTACCAAACAGCAAGAGACACATAGTTATATAGACTATAATTGATTTATTTTCAAAGCAAGCCCATTTTGTCCCCTGTAAAGGTTTACCATCAGTGACAAGTTTAGCAGATATGTTTGTAAAACATATATATAGATTACATGGTGTCCCCAGAAGAATAATATCAGACAGGGGGATGCAATTCACAGCATGATTCTGGAGGGCGTTTCTTATACTATTGGGTTCTTCTCAAGGACTCAGCTCGGCATATCATCCAAGCATGAACGGAGCAGCTGAAAGAACAAATGCTATGATAGAACGATATTTGAGATCGTACATATCCCATCAACAACAGGAGTGGGTAGATTGGTTGCCTTTTGCTGAAATTGCCTACAATAATGCCCTGCATAGCAGTACTGGGTATAGCCCATTTTATATTGTACATGGTAGAGATTTTGGTCCAACTCCAGAATTTACCTCCCAGCAAGGAGTCCCCTCTAGTATTAAAGAATGGTCAAATAAAGTCAACGACTGTTGGGGTAGGGTACAAGAAGCTTTGGAAAAAGCTTCACAAGAGTATTAGAGTCAAGCAAACAAAAAACGACAAGACATAAATCCTCTTCAGGAAGGAGACAAAGTTTATTTATCAACCAAATATATTAAATTAAAATTAAATAGTTGAAAACTAGGACTAAAATATATAGGTCCTTTCGAGATCATAAGAACGATAAATCCTGTAACAGTTAAACTTAAATTACCATCCTGGTTAGGTCGGATTCATCCTGTATTTCATACAAGTTTACTCAAGGTCAAGATCAATAGACCTGATGAGATACCTATAAAACTAGTGCATAGAGAAGAGGAACAATTCGAAATAGATAAAATATTAGATTCCCGCATACATAAGCAAACTATACAGTATTTGGTAAGGTGGAAAGGATATCCTGAATCGGAAGCCTCATGGGTAAATGAGGCACATATGAATGCTGATAGATTGAAGAAGAAATTTCATAATCTACATCCTGAGAAACCCAGAACCTTTAGTAAACAATGAGTCTAAATATTTGTTTATATGTTATATTCTTCTAGGAAGAATTGTGGTAGAGGGGGCCGCCTATCATGACTCCAAAAAAGACTAGGTTGGAACCGTAACAAGAAATGATGGACATCGATTTCCCTCGAAAAATGATACCATACTGAGACTATATTACAGAATATCACACAGGTGGAGGGATAAGACTGGTGGAAGACACATAGGAGTTAACATAAATAATCATATTGTTGTGTAATATAATCTGATGTTTAGCTTTAACAAAATGTAGAGTTTCATAGAGTTTAACAAAGTTTAGTTTAGACCTTAACAGAGGTTAGTTAACAATGAAGGATGTTAGTCACAGTAACTAACCGGAAGATAATTAAAACCATTTTGTGTATAAATACAGCTGGGGTTTGTAGCAAAGCCCAGAGCTGACTTTAACCACGTTGTTAATTGTTGATCGCTGTTGCCTGTGATTGTGGTGGATTAAGACGAATAAAACAGAACTTCACTGAACAGCTAAGAGTGGATTCTTATGTTATCGTTCATCCCCGCAATATCGGAAGAACAGCTGACAGAGAAAAGTCAGCTCTGCCCTTTATCTTGCTTGTTTGTGGATTCCGCTCCCGTTCCTGTGGAAGGTGACGAATACCAAACCATGGCTGAAGGTTTGGGGGAGATGACTGAATTGCAATTAACGTCTGTGGGAGAGGAGGAGAGCCAGCTGGGAGCAGTTGGCATTCCAGACGATGCAGATTTGAAGTCAGCCAAGGAGACAGGAGGGTTGGATGGACTAAATGATCATAGTTTACAGCCTGTCGTTCGACCAAAAACCCGAGCTGCAAGAGGAAGTAAGTTTGAAGTGAACAAAGAGGTGAGGATTTTTGGGGGAAAGCGTCCGACATCTGCACATATGAAGGTGGATAGATTTGAGAGGTGGACAGATAGGAGAAACAGATGAATGGAGCACTTCTCCATCGAGCCTTGGAACTAGTACTTTGGAGCTTCTCCATTTGAAATATGGAGAATTGAGTATTAGTAGCCATACAGACACAACTTCTTTTTTCAGTTCCTTGCTGCGAGAAGCAAAAGACAGTCCTCATAAACCTATAATACATGACAGGTCACCTAATTTCGATTCCTCACTTGCTGAAATGGTGGGGGCATCAGAGCCTAGACGGAGAGGAACTGCACATAGGGTTTCTACTGGTGGAGGTTCAGACTCTTTACCCCAGCGAGAATCCCGGGAAAGGATTCTGGCTGGACCCCAGAAGGGCTAGTCAGTGGGAACAACATATGGTTTGGGGTCCACCTCCATTACAAACTTCTTTTGATGGGAACCCCGATCGAACAGCTTTGTTCTTAAGTCAGGTAGTGAATCATTTGGAATTATACGCCACATGTTATCCTTCACAATGGTCAATGATAGTGGCAATAACTGGAGTTTTAACTGGTGATGCTGCAGATTGGGCGGCCGAATTGCATAGTGCCTGGGCTACAGAATTAATCAATGTTGAGTTATTCTTGGATTCACTTCGGGCTCAATTCGAAGATAAGTCAAGAATACATCAAACTGAAGAGGCCATAATGGCCTTGAAACAAAATGGGAGGCCAGCTGTTGAATATGTAAAGGACTTCAGACATCTGGCTGGAAAATTAAGAACGTGGCCGGAGCGCCTGTTAATCAGTGTGTGTGTGTGTGTGTGTGTGTGTGTGTGTGTGTGTGTGTAATGATTTCTCTTCTCCACTGCTATATTAAGGAGAACCAGTGTAGTAACTGGTTAAAATTAGCGCACAATAGTGCCTACTGTCCCTGTCCTATTGTCCCCAATTATTAGTTCCCATTTCATGTATTTAAACTTATGTTTATTCTTATTTCTATTATATTGTAAGTGTTTGACAAAATAAGTAAATAAAAATAAATAAAATAAAATATTGAACTGGGACTAAGGACATTTGAACACATACTGGATGAGTTTTCAGCCAGTTATTCTTTCTCAGTCCAACTCCCCCCCCCCCCCCCCACAAGTTTGTTGTTTTGGGGTTAAAATGAATAGAAATTGTCAGGTAAGCCACTCTAGGCTGCCGGAGAACCGTCTGGGATATAAACCAGCAAATAAATGAACACAAATAAACAAAATGAAAAGCAACCAAAACATGCAAACAGGATGATTCACCACCACAACAGTATACATTATTGCTGCAAAAAACGATTTCATACGGATGCTCCAATGCGAGAAGAAGCATGCGTAAAATTCTCCTGCTACTTGATCATCCTAAATTAAACAGAAATATTCATTTTCTATTTCATTTGATTTAATTAAAGTATGAGAACCCCACCCTTTCATTTCAAATTATTAAATATATTCATTTTATTGTACCTCATTCCTGGATTTTTATTTAATAAGGGAACCAAGACTAGAAGACATCCAAAGTCCCTTCCAGCCCCATGATTCTATGATTTTATAATTCTGTGATCTGTCATTATTTTGGTAGTCATTTGCATCCCAATTTGCAGCACATTATCTACTTGAAGTCCAACCCTTAGACATCAATGCCCAATGTATTGATAACAATGTCATTGCTTGAAGGCCATCTGTTGGGACATCAGTGGGTTCCTTAGGCCAGGGGTCTGTTCCAGTGGACACTTATTATTCTTAATTCTATTTTCTAAATTGAGAAAACAATTCTTTCATCTCTTTGGTTTGTGGCAATGAGGAAGCAACCAACCAATCTAAGAGCCTAAATAGGGGTGTCAAACTCAAAGTAAGGGGATGGGATCCAGCTTGCAGGTGTCAGGTTTCCAAACCCATTCAAAAAGAAATATGTCAATTTTGGGCTCGACAGCAGGATGCTTAGATCTGGCCCATGGGCTTACCCTGGAAACAGCAAAAGATTGACCCGTGGTGCCTCTGCCAGCGAAAAAGGAGCTCAAGGAGGCCATCTGTAGCCTCCCTGAGCTCCATTTTTGCTGGCAGAAGGCTGCAAGAGGCTGTTGCAGCCAAATATGGTGCCTGAGTGGGCCTGTGATGACCCAGGGCATGGCACAAAGGTAACACAGTCAAATAAGCAAGAAGACTCCCTTTATTATTTCCAACTTTGCCACCAATGTCCAGGTTACCTTCAGCTGGAGAAAAACTCCCAAGAACAGACTTTAAGTGGATGAAATTCAGTCCGAAAACAAAGTACATACAAACTGTAACTAAAAATCCAAACAAACCAAGCTGGAGTAATTAGCTTGCCAGGGCAGGAGAAGAAATTTCAGACTTGAAAGCGTGGCAAAACTCACACAGTTGGGAAGATGCCAGGAACACAGATAAACCACAATGATACAAGATAAATTCACATTTGCTCCCAACAGCTTGCTGCATGCAGCTTCCTTTTTTATACACTGTGTTCCCAGCTGCAGCTAATGAAGGGAATCAGGGCCTTTTACTTCCCTGTAAGCCATGCAACTCACATTGCTCCCTTCTTCGTTCTTCCCTACGTGCCCTAGGATGAAGAGGGGGTGGGCTTAGGTCTTCCTCTGAACTCCCTCTCCCTTGCTCTACCTGTGCCCAGCCGGACTTTGCCCTTCCCCAGTTTCTTCCACAGCCAACGGAGCCATACTCCCACTCCCTGTCAGCTGCTTGGCTTCTCCCTCTGAGTCAGATTCCGATAGGGGTATGAAAGGGCTGCATGACCTCCCTGAGCTCTGTTTTCACTGGTAGAAGCTTGCAGGAGGATGTCATGGCTGAAAGTAGAGCTCAGGAGGGATGACATGGCTGAAAATAAGCCTCGATGAATGACATTGAGCTGGTCACTCCCACCCTGGCCATGCCCCTCTCTGTCCTCCCCCTGGTCAAACATAACCCTGATGCTGCTATCAATGAAATCAAGTTTGACACCCTTGGCTTAAAAGTTAAAGAGGCAGCAGAATGAAGCAGACTGAATAAGCCACAAACTCTCCTTTTCTATTTCGAAATCAGGGGTGTCAAATGTGACGTCATGTGACATATTGTGACTTTTTCCCCCTTTGCTAAACTGGGCCTGGGAATGGCCAGCACATGACGCATTTGGCCCAGGGCCATGAGTTTGACAGCCCTGTTCTAAATATAAGCGAAAAGACTCGCTGATAGAAAGAAATCACATCACAACCAAGGTGGCCATGCAAAACAACCTGGGTTCTCACTAAGACTTAATATGTTTGGCTGAACTTAGCCAATCAAGGTTGAATTCAAAGTGAATTGTGACATACATAACACAAGGTACAAATCCAATCTAATGGTGCCTCCTTTAAAACAAATGTCCTAAATGAAAATCAGTAGCTTTTTAGTCTGCTAAAGCTCCTGCAATTATAAAACCAACAGCTGAAGCATGTTCACAACATTCAGCCATCAAAGAGTCAACAGGACTGCTGAAAAGCATCCCTCGGCGTGCCAAATTTTAGTATGAATTATGACAGAAAAACTACTCTCACCCAAACAAATGATTAAAGTCTATTTTACAAATGCAAAAGCTTTGATTTCAGTACTTCATCGTGTTTAATCATTTACCAGCTAATTTAGAACATTCAGTAAACTGGAAACAGGTCTTTGGATATTGTTGTTGAACATATTTATCTACATTAGCAAATATTTGCAGTGCAGTTTCTTTTTTTCTCCCTGCAGCCCTCCCTTGCCAGATGCAATATGTCTCTGTAGTTTGCTAAGACATTAAATTATATAGGCATTCTTATAAAAATGCACCATAAATTGGCTTTGTTTGCATGACATATTCAGAAAGAAGCTTTAGGCAGCAGAGTTCACATAGTACCATTAATTCCTCTCAAATGGACCACAATTTATCCAAGATATCAGATCCACTTTTTATCTTTGCACAAAATACATAAACAGTAGTTAAAGACTATTGGCTTCATTTATACAATATGAAAAACCTGGTTAGCTTTAATCTTGGATAGTTCATTTTTGTGGCTTAGCATGCTTTGCTAAGTTGCAAATGTTGCCCAGGAGATTAGTTTATGATCCAAAAGATTCCATCAAGACTCAAAAATAGTTAATGCAGCTTCCATAATATGTTATTGTGCAACTATGTGATTCAAGAGATGCGGTGGTGCAATGATTAGAATATAGTATTGCAGGCTACAGCTTGAAATTTGATCCCAATTGGCTCAAGACTGACTTAGCCTTCCTTCCATGGCCAATAAAATGAGGACCCAACATTGTTGGAGAAAATATCCTGATTCTGTAAACCACTTACAGCAGTGGCTCTCAACCTGTGAACCCCCAATATCATCAACGGGCTCCCGCAATTCATTCATTAAGTGTAATGCTTTAAATTTCAAATTAAGTTCTGGGGGTCCACAACTATAGTCTGTGGCCGCAAAAGCTATTTAAAAGGGGTCCAGGGTGAAGAAAAGGTTGAGTACCATTGGCTGTAAATAACGTAATTATTGCTATTCAAATATTTGATTCAAGGAAATTTCATCTAATATCTGAATCAGATAGTTTTATTGAAGTATTGATAATCACTTCACATTGTTGAAGGAATGAGAATAATCTATTATAATGAACAGCAAAAAACTCGACTTCATGGGAATTATCTGCATGAAGGTTTTCTTCAAAGTATTAATATTCCAAGTTTGGAATGAATCCCCAATGAAAGATTAATTTTAAACTTCATGTCATTAAGGAATATAACTATTTTTTACTCATAGAGAATGTAATAGGCACTTTATGGTACATTAGCCTCTTGCATACAATGCCCTTCTATATGATACCATCATCCTTAATGCACATATTATCACATTAAAGAGATAGAAGTTAACAAAGTGAATAGCTTCAAGATCTGCACTCTTAACAGGAAAGTGCCAATTATCTGTAAGGTAGTTAAATGAGGTCTTCTGAGGACCTTGTTTCTAACTGAGAGCAGCTATATATACAACTTTGTCCTATTATCTCCTGGAAATAGGTATTTCAGTATTTTTCTGATTGATAGATAGAAGAGGATCCACAAAAGTTGAGTATATATAGTATCATAATTTATCCATACTTGGAATTAATCAAAATTTATGCATCAATACAGAGACAACTGTTTACTTCTCACTATATCAAGTCAAACTTTTATTTCAGCCATAAAGATGTAAGTGTAAGATGATAAAACTTATAGCCATAGCAGCAATAACGATCTAGGCTGTAAAGCATAAGAACGAGCCTGAGTTAGCATCCCTACTACAAAACTATAAAGCATTGTAAGATTAAAATCTATATAAAAGAATTGTAATTAGTCTTAATACTAAAACTATAAAAGCTATTCCATAGCAGAACACATATAAAAATATAAAACAGTGTGATATAAGAGTTCCTAAAAGTAAAAATAAAACACTAAATGGCTTGGGCTGCTCAGTAAATCAAAATAATCTAGGCTATAAGATAGGAAAAAAACTAAGAATTAGCATAACTAACACAAAACTATAAAATATTATAACTCCAAACCCATAATACATCATGTAGACCTATTCAGTGATCAAAACTACAGTTTCTTTATTTAAAGTGCATCTAAAAAACAAAGGAAACTGAAGGTAGGGCCATAAATATGAATGACAATGTTGCTGTCACCACAATGACTAAAATTTCTTCTCCAAGACCCAACTACAATTTCAATTTGTATCTCTTTGTATCTCTACTGGGGACACAGTAAGCAACTGCTACATTGCACAGTTATCTGGCCCTTTCTTTATCATTTTTAGTTCATTGGGTAGGAAAAAAAGAAACCTGTTTTTATTTTATTTTATTTTTTATATCAAAGAAAATTTGAGTGAAGTTCTCATAGTTCTTCTTGTGTATAGGACCAAAAAGTACCATTACTGCTCTCTTTCAATGAGCTCTTTGGTACTCTGTAGCTACAGATGTGAAAGAGGAGGAAAAGTGATCAAATTAAGAATAAATGTACCCAGTTTTTTCCATGACAATTCTTTGGCAAAGGGAGGAGCCCTAATAATACTTATCCAAGGTTCCTTCCAGATTCTGTTCTGTTCTGTTCCATTCCGTTCTGCTCCATATTTTCTATTCTATTCTGTTCCATATTTTCTATTCTCTTCTGTTCCATTCCATATGTTCTGTTCTGTTTTGTTTTGTTCCGTATTTTCTATTCTATTCTATTCTGTTCCATTCCATTCCATTATTATACTTGTCTGAAATGGTATAGGGTCTGGTATAATGTATGTAATGTATGCAATGTACGGTGATGGTATAGAGTCTGGAATACTCTACCTGACTCTGTGGTTTCTTCTCCAAACCCCAAAAACTTTAACCTCAGACTGTCTAATAGTGACCTCACCCCTTTCCTAAGAGGTCTGTAGGGGGTGTGCATAAGCGCACCAACGTGCCTACCATCCCTGCCAACATGCCTACCGTCCCTGTCCTATTCTTTTATTTTTCTTATATGTACCCATTTCATGTATTCACAGCTGTGTTTTTACTTATACCTATTATCTTGTAAGCAATTGACAAAGTTAAATAAATAAATAAATAAATAAATAAATAAATAAATAAATAAGTAAATAAATAAATAAATAAATAAATAAATAAATAAATAAATAAATAAATAAATAAATAAATAAATAAAGGGTCTCCTGTTTGAGGACTAAAAGACCTCCAAGGTCCCTTCCAACTCTGCTATTCTGTTATTATATTTTTTTCTAGTGTAATCAATGACTTACTTAAAACATGATGTTAACATATTGAATCACTTATTCTTCCCAAAATGTTTTGTTTATGTAGTAGAAGATTTCTCAAGTCCAGATAAAATTAATTTTGACACTGGGACATAGCATTACTTGGAAAACCAAGATACATTTTGTTTTTGCCTCAGATCTGAGATTTTCTCCTGCATGTATAGTTGTGTGGGTATGCATTCTCTTGGAAGTATTCAACTTGGTTCTTTATCTACAACCTTCCAAAATTTGGATACTTCTGTTAAAGGGAACAAATCATTTCCTTTCCTTTTGGATATGGGATTATGGCAGCCTTGGAAGGGATGGAGACACAGGAAGTAGAATGTAATAGGGAGAAGCGTGATCTTGTACTGAAAAAGAATTTTCTATATCTCTTTGTTGCTATCTAGTGGTCAGCTGGAATTTGCACTTTTAGGATTTTAACTTGCACTTTTTCAAATGGCAACTGGACTTTGTTTTCTCTTGAAGGCATTTTGCAGAACTGAAGAAACTTCTTGGATGGGAAGTGAAACGTGTTCAAGGAAAACAAAGCCCAATTGCCTATTGAAAAAGCACCTTTGGGACAACCATGACCAGAATGATTGAGAATCTTCATAGACATTTAGGAGCAACAGAGTTTTTCATATAAAAATACTCTAGAAACTAAAAACAATATTATACATTAAAATAGTTTTCTATGTGTCTTTGATGTACATCTCTGTTTCAAATGGTTAATTTTAGAACTGTGCAGACCTTAGAAATGGTTGGAAAGAAATGTGTTGATTTTTATACAAGTATGAACAGAATTAAAGCAACTTGCCTTTATTCTGGCTTCTGGGAAAAAAAATTAAAAATAAGATGCCACGGCTTGCAGGAGTTAATTAATTAAATTAATATGATTTCTAAAGGGCCTGAACTTTTCTTTTATTCTCATAAGGATTGTGAAAGCACTCCAAAGAAGTGGGACTGCATTTCTGAAGAGCAGATATTATTGACACTCAAAGAAGATCTGAAGCACTTCTTCTGAATCATGCAAGGAGCATTCAAGAACTTTGTTTTTCAGTTGTCACAACTACTTTACTTCCCCCAAGGATTAAACCTGTACTTTGTTTATTCCTTTTTTTGTTTGCTTGTTTGTTTCCTGAACCAGGAAGCTACTAAATGAGAACTCTTTTAACCTCTGCCAATTTCAAAAGTCATCTCTGATATCATAACTGTAAATAAAGATAGAGTCATTTGGCTGAGATGAATGGTTACATAAATTGAATAGATAAAATAAAACAACTAAAGCCTTCTTATTTCATTGTCAGCCAGATACCAACCTACCAGCTGATCTCTGATTCATCTGGTTTAATCCATTAGGGGAAGCGTCACAGGAAGTAAATGAAAATGGGAAAGTGTTCTCAAGATACTTGTAGAAGAAAATTATTCCTCTCGAGTCACTCACAAACATATCAATTTGACATTTTTAGCTGGATAGAAACTAAGTGGAAACCAACCTGTTTAATACAAAATTACATTTTCCCTGTTCCCCTGCTTTGGAAACTGAAACTTGTAAAAAAGTCTGAGAGTGCTATACTGAACCAAAACACACTGAGAATCCCTTATGAAATTAGACATTATTAAATACACTTACTTGCTCAATTTGTCAACTCTCAGTGTAGCTCTGTTTCAAATATACTTAAAATGGCAATAGCTTCTCAAGTTACAGTATGCCCATAATTATAATAAATAAATCCTAATAGGCAGGGGATTTTGTCTCTGCATGTATGTGTTTAAGATTCCAAGAAGGAAGGTGTAATCCAAGCCTAACTCAAGAACAACATAGAACAATCCAGGTAAAGTTCAGTTCTTTATTTGCTAACACACAATAGGTAGAATCTTGCCAGACTAAGCCTACACCCCACTCTCTCTATTTATCTCTATCTCTATTATCTTCAATCTAACTCTGAGTTGTGTTGTCTGTTGTCTCATCCCCTCTTTGAAATCTGCTCCTCCTTTTTGGGAAATTTCTATTTCACTGTAGATGGTCACTTTATATCCTTCTTCACAGACACAATCCATCAGATTGAAGAGCCACTGTGGTACAGTGGTTAGAATGCAGTACTGTACGCTACTTATGCTGATCACTAGCTGCCAGCAGTTTGGCAATTCAATTCTGACCGGCTCAAGGTTGACTCAGCCTTCCAATCTTCCGAGCTTGGTCAAATGAGGACCCAGATTGATGGGGACAATAGGCTGACTCTGTGAACTGCTTAGAGAGGCCTGTGAAAGCACTGTGAAGCAGTATATAAGTCTAAGTGCTATTGCTATTGTTATCATAGGTGGTAGGACAACTGCAGTACAAAACAATATAAAAATATCATAATAAAGAAAAACAATGCTGCACAGGCAGAGAAAGACAACATAGCACCTAAGTTATCTATTCTCATAAGATATTTGTTACCTACCCTGACTTGAAACCAAACAGAATAACCATGTTTTAAAAAGGCAGGATAATGCCCATATGAGTCAGTTTTGTTTAGGTTAGAAACTGAGAGACTGCGAGTTCTTGTCCTGCCTTAGGCAAGAAGCCAGGTAGGTCAGCCATTCTTCCTCATCCCAGGACACAATGGCAAACCACTTTTGAAATCTTGTCAAACACTGACTTGAGGGCACAAAAAAGAAGTGGCGTACAAACCTCTGGGGAGGTTCCACAGCATTGGTGCCATGGCAACAGCAGCTTGCTTCTAAGTCCCTTCAAATGACATTATTTGACCAATGAGACTGAATGCATGCCAACTGTATATGATTATGGAGGATGGGCAGAAGCTACAAGAGGTAGATGGTACCTTGGAAAACCAGAGCCTATGCCATGAAGGTGTTTATAGATCTTAACTAGCTTTCTTAATCCAATCCACAAGCAAACTAATAACCAGTGCAACTAACGAAACAGAGTTACAACTTCCAAATTATCTTCAAGGACAGCCTTATGTGTTGTTCATTGCAATAGCCCACCCACAGGGTGACCGAGGCTGTTCCAGAAACAGCACAACTGTGCACAAGATGAGTCTGTGCAATGGTTTTCTTGGACATAATTTCATTGTTTTTTTTTTATTACTTTACAAAGAATTATAATAATTCAGGATCATTTATTGTATTATGGTTTACTATTGATAAAATACATAATCAAATCTCAAATTCATCTTCATATACACATCAACAGATGACATGTAAAGTTAGAAGAAAAGTATTTTAATACCATGCTGGGGGAAAAAAACCCTTGCGTTTCAGATCTCATCCAGTTTGATGGAAGAGAATTTGCTCTACCATTTTTTCTCTCCAAAAGACAGAAGAATTTCAAAACTTAAGTGTGGTATTATTTGCTTATTAAATTTATTTATTTTTCAAGCATACAAGCCATGGAATTCTAAACAATGCATGACAGTTCATAACAAAATAAAACAAACAAAACTACCATGGCATTAGAAGATCAAAAGAACAAACTGTAACAAATAAAACACAATACTGATAAATCAGAAATACATTATTCACAAAATAAGGAATGTTCTAATAAATATAAAAAATACTTGAATAAATAAATTGTAAAAAGAGGCATTCTTGCATTAATTTAATATGTAGAGATATTCTATCCTTCAAAGAAGACTTTCCGTTACATTCGGGATCGGAATAAATACCCAGAGCCAACGATCTGCAACATTTGTTTATTAAGGTGAAGTTCAGCAAAAAAGTAACTCCAACAATGATAATGGCTGGCGGGCAGCCTTAATATAGCGGCTGCCTGCCACTCCATCATCCAATGACTTTAAAGTATTCTTCCCATGCTGGTCGTGGAGGGCTGCTGTGTGTCCACGCCTGTGCAGACACAACACTTTCTAGAAAAATATGCAGTCTCTCTGACTTTGCATTGAACATGTTTTGGGTATGAATCCAACAGACAGTCTGTTCACTCTTAGTTCTCCATCTGTATGGTGAGGAATAACAGCAATATAACTTCCAGGCTTAGTGTCAAGATTTTTAATAAGGAAAAGCTTCTGAAGCACTCCAAACCCTTGGCAGCATGAAGAACTGATAGATACCTTTAAGTTATAAAGTGGTTGGGAGCAGTTCACCACCTCCTATCTTACTTAATTACCAGAGTTAAGAGGCATTTGTAACATTTCATTCATTTCAAAGGAGCAGAAGTTATTATGATAAGTCATTAGAGTGAACTGAAGCCCAGGCCGAAGTTTAATTAATTTAAATATTCATGACAGAAAGCCGTGTGGAAAAGCGTTGCTCTTAATCAGTACAGATGTTGATGTTCTCTCATGCAAAACCACTCCTTCTGATATTACAACAGAACAAACATAGGATAGAATTGAGATAAAGTGAATTCAAGAACCGGGAGAAATACTTGCTGAGACACCCACATAAAGTCCATGAGTGGGAGGTCACTGTTACTTCTAGTATTTGGAAAGTTGTTGCCTCGGAGCCTGCAAATAGCAGAGGTAAAAATGTTTGACTGCCAGTTAAATCTCAAAAGACAATGAGATGTTAGGTTGCTTCTGCTAACGAAAAACTGGGATTCTGTGAGATAAATAGAATTGGAAACAGGTAGGATGTTGTAGTAGACAATTTTGTGTACTAAGCTTAGGTCAGACCATAGGGGGCGTAGTTCTAAGTTGTCTAGGTCCAAAATTTCAAGCCTGGATGCATAAACTATTCTATTGCGAGTGGAGGAGTGGAGTTCTCTTCTCGTGAAATACCTCTGGACTCGTTCAATTGTATTAATGTCCATTATGCAGTGTGGATTCCAGGCAGATGAGCTGAGAATTGAACTGGTGAAGGTTTTGTATGCCCTGGTTTGCAGTTGTTACCGTAGAAGAAGCTTCGCAAAATTAGGTTAACAATTCTTAATGCCTTCATTTCAGCACTTCAGTAGAAGATTCTGGTATTTATTGGAGAGAGGACAGGCTTTATTAAATTATTATTTAAAAGAGTACAAATGGTTAATTCCTAAATATTGCAAGCCTATTCTAACCTTTAAATCTTTTGGGCTGCTTTCTCCCTAACAAAATAATCATAGAAATTGAACCATTTGTTAATCACATTTTGTATTTTCTACTGACCAGAATCTCCTTGATAAGTTGAACAACAATATCAATTGAATAAAAATAAAACAAGATAGGTCATTCCTGGGATAACAGAAATGATACCTAAAGGTGTAAAATAACAGAAGTCCTTTCTAAATATCCATTTTCAGCCTCTACTACTGGTGCTTCACAGATCACAAATTAACTTTGGATGAATTTGGAGTAATATTATATAGCATAGAGAATATCAGGGAATTCTAGATTTATTTTACCCTTTTCTTGATCATTTTCTAAAGTTTTATTTTATTGCACTGCTTTCTATTTTATTGTTTTTATTTGAATATGTGACATGTACTAAAATACCTGGTTTCTAATGCTTTCGAATGCTTCCAGTTCTTCAGAAGCTTGTTCTGACCCAGCCTTTGCAAGTAGTTATAAGATGTTTACTCACAAATAAAACAACCCCTTTTTATAACAAGGCAGTAACAGTCCTTTATTCATAGGGATAAACAAAAAAAATTACAAACTTGGGCTTATCCAAGAGATCCAAATTGCTTGCTGTATGCTAGAAATGAATGGTTGTCTGTGACAATCAGCCACTCCCAAACCCCTCCTATTTATTTCCCAATCAGGGAGGGGCTGGCTAATGTTCATGCCTGCTTTTCCCTGAGACCTGGCTTATTGTTTTCCTTTGCTCTCCTCTCCTCTCTATGCATATGCACATCTGAGATAAGCCACACCTGTTCCTCCCTCTCACTCAGCTCAGGCCCTGAAGACAGCTGGGAATTATAGAAGGCCCTGGCTCTGCCTCTGTCTCTGATGCTGTTTCCATATCAGAGCCTTCCAAAGGCTCTGAAGCCAGCCTAGGCTCCCCCTCCCCCTCCTCCTCATCTGACTCTGCAGCTATCTCTGCTGACAGCCCACAGGCCACAATAAAGCTTCTTGGATGAGAAGCAAAATGTTTTCAAGAAAAAAAAACCAAGAAAATCCAATTGCCTTTTGGAAAATCACCTTTGGTAATGCCATGACCTGGATGATTGAGAATCTCCATAGACATAATTTCTGTATGTTTTATCTGACCAAGCCCAACTCAAATACCTTTGTGGCTCAGTATGATGTGGAAACTAAATCAGTGAACTGAAAAATGGATACATCAAGGCAAAAATAGACATGGGGCAAAGAGGATGGAAAACTAGGTAGGAGGACTGGGAGATAAGAAAAGCAAAGAGCTGTTCTTTTTGAGGAGTGTGTCTGCTATGAAACCCCAAACTCTCCAATTGTTGGGGTAGCAGACTTTGCTCTTGTTTTGTTTTAAAGGGAGGCAATTAGTGTTGGAAGAAATAAAATTGCTGCTGCTGATGTATCACCCTGTTTACTGGTAATGAAATGTTTATGGACCAATTTGGTACGAGACTAAAAAGTGAATGAATTTAGTTCAGGATGAAGGAACCAGGAAGGGTGAAGTCTTCCTAAATCACTTTCAAGCAGTTCTGCATGGCAAGACACCTTGCACTGCACGTACACACTCAGGTTGATTTAAAATTAGAGAAAGCAGACACTTTCTTTATGCATTCGTCTCGGTAAAAATAACATGACCAATTCTTCATGTTTCAGCTTGAAGTCAGAAAGCAACTTGAAATGTTGTGCTGCTATGTACCTGCTGTGCTCTCCAACATTGCATCTTAGAAGTTAAATGGCATTGGCTACCTTTTAAATGTATTATGGCTGGCAATTTTGTCCTGTTCCTTTTTATCCCCTGGATAAAAAGGGGAAATTTCAGTTTCCTTCGGAAGGGGGTTCATTTCCAACATGATTTTCAGTGACATGAAAGTATCACCTTGAAAGTCTTGGATTTGAATTGCCTGAGAGAAGACCTTCTAGAGTTGTGCAGTACTTTGAATCAGAGTGCCCCCACCCCCCAAGTGCTTTTCACTGCATCAGGAATCAAACATAGCTCCAGTATGAAATATTTTTAAAACAACCATCTGAGATTCAACCGAAAATGCAGAAGGTAGCCATGAAGCTCTGAAGCTTCAAATCTTTTTGAAGCTGAACCTGAACACTGCACAACCTCAACATATTTTTCATTAGAAGTATAGAAAGACCTCAACCCTATAACCCTTCTTTTAATATAACTTTCTAAAAATATAAGATGATTTATACATAATTTTGTAGCTCTGAATGGACTCTATTTTCCCCAAATATCTTTTATAACAGCCTACCTTTTAATAAGGGAAAGAATGCCATGAATGTGATCACAATAAGAAAAAATGAATGTTTGTGTTTAACTCTGATCCATAATTATTTAGATCAGGCATGTCCAACCTCTGGTTTGTGGGCTGCAGAGGCCCTGGAAAGCTAGCACTGTGGCTGTACAAGATAACAAAAAATATTTTTAAAAAAGTAAAGGAAGCTTGTTATTTATATACAGTATATTAATTTATGTTTTACATGAAGCCCAAGACAATTCCGCTTCACTCAGAGGCCCAGGCAAGCCAAAAGGTTGGACAACCATGATTTAGCTGTCCCCAAATTCAAATTATATAGCCTCATATAATTTTAAATCACATTTATTTCTCCCTCCCCTCCTTCTACTGCTTTATTAGGTCATCAAATCCCTATCTATAAGAAAATAAAAATTCCAAGGCAGAATCATTATAGAGTGAAGGGTTTTTGGTGCTCTCTGAGCTTGATTGTTTTCTTGCAGACATTTCATTATCCAAACTAGGTAACATCAGCAGCAGCCAAACATCAGCAGCAGCCAAAAAAGCTAATGCAATCTTAAGTTGCATTAACAGAAGGATAAAATCAAGATCAAGGGAGGCACTAATACCACTCTATAAAGCCTTAGTAAGACCACATCTAGAATATTGCATCCAGTTTTAGTCACCACACTATAAAAAAGATGTTGAGACTCTAGAAAAAGTACAGAGAAGAGCAACCAGGATGATTAGGGGACTGGAGACTAAAATATATGAAGAATGGTTACAGAAACTGGGCATGTTAGTCTAGTAAAGAGAAGGACCAAGGGAGACATGATAGTAGTGTTCCAATATTTGAGGAGCTGCCACAGAGAGGAGGAAGGGGTCAAGCTATTTTCTAAAACACCTGTAGGCCAGACAGGGAATAATGGATGGAAACTGAACAAGGAGAGATTCAACCTGGAAATAAAGAGAAACTTTCTGACAGTGAGAACAATCAACCAATGGAACAGAAGTTGCCCTTGGAAGTTGTGGGAGTGCCATCACTTAAGACTTTCAAGAAGAGATTGGACTCCCATCTGTCAGAAATGGTGTAGGGTCTCCTGCTTGGGCAGGGGGTTGGACTAGATGACATATTAGGTCCCTTTTAACTCTGATTATCTGTTTTCTGTTAGTTTGGGTAATGAAATATCTGCAAGAAAACAAGCAAGCTCAGAGAGCACCTCATTTCAACCCTGAGCTACAAATATTCTCCTTTATTGATATTATAGAGTGGTTAAGTTCTCTAAAAGAGTAGGAAGAGATAAGGCTGGTGAAAATGTTCACAGCCTTTTAACAGGCCAGCTTGCTTCTTGGTGAGACTCAGCTCTCCAGCTCGGCCTAGCAAGAGTCTCACCAAGAAGCAGTAGTGGATTAAAAGGGAAATTAAGCAGAGCAGCTTACGTCTTCCCCTACCCCCATTCCCACATTTCTTCTTCCCACTACTTTGATTTCTTTCTCAAAACTGTTTACATAAGAAGTGAAAAAGGTGTTTTGGCTTGACCACTCTTCAATTCTTACTGGTCTCTTGTTCCTGATTTGGTTATCAGCAGGGAGGCAGATATAAGGATATATAATTTCCTGCTTCCAAACTCTTGAGTCTTTTAAAAGTGCCAATCATGAGGGGGAGAAAAAAAAGTTTCAGAGTATTTTGAGAAAAATCAGGATGCATTGTTCAGTCTCACATAGAGAGAAGGTGCAAACCACAATCAGTTTATTTTACATGGGCAGAGATTGTCTCCTCTAATCAGGAAAATGGACCTAAATAGATTTGGTTTTTCTCTTTGTTCCCCACTGTAAATTATCATTTTAGAACAAAAGCTTACTTAGAGCTTTGAGAACTAGATCTGTGTAGATCAGGGGTCGCCAACCTTTTGGATCTTAGGGGTCACCAAACTCATATCTGTGGATCAGAGACTCTGGGAAAAGCCCCCAAAAAGTCTACAGGAAAATTCCCCACCCCAGTTTCCTACAATCGATCATTCTTTATTTGGGATCGCAGGATACTGTCTTCAGCTCTGTTCTCATGGGGGAGAGAGAGAGAGACTTTTGGTTTCATGCAAGGAAAGCAGCAGAAGCAGCAGAAGTCTTTCTTTTTCTCCACCAAACTCTGCCAGAAATGAGTCTTTGTGAAGCTTGTCGTGCTGGTGCCGCCTCTTGGAGCAGGATGCCTTGCACTGGTGTAGCAATTTAGCTTCTGGAAGTGACAAGCATCTCATCACAAACTAAATCAGTTAAGATTGACTCCAGGACTGAAACTGATTCAAATCCAACCATCTGTACAACCTTTAGAAGAAGAATCACCTATAAATGACATTTACTACATTGTTTTAAAAGGCCAGTTAAACCTTCAGCTTTGACTAAAGCAACCACTTTTAAATATCCCAAAAAAATTTACAAGCCATTTAAAAAGACAATTTCTTATAATATTTTTTTTTTTTTGTCCAGGAGAAAGAGAAAATTCCCAAGAGATAGGATTTTTTTAGAGGCAACACTTAGAACTACTATTAGAAAAACAACAACCCCAAAGCAAATGCATTTCAAAATGAGTTCCCTACTCCTGCATTCATTTCATTTAATTAATTTTAATATAAACATTTTAAAGAGCAATTTATTAACATTTATTTTAATTCAGTTAATTAATTAATTTTGGGAGGCTACTGGCTGCTGGTGAGAGGAGAGACAAGATATTTATATCCCTTGGCTACCTCATAATTAGTTAAGTACAAGTACATTGGAACTCACATGTGAAATATTTACCAGCATTCTCTTCTCCCTTGAAAAATATTTCAAAACTCCTATGCTTTTTCTATAAATTAAATGGAAATATATAGGGGAATAAGTACAGAAAAAATTATCTGACTCTTACTTTCTCTGAGATTGATAACTTCCATTTCTCAAAGGAAAGTTTCAAAACAAGGGCATATACACACACATACACACACACACACACAAATATTTACACATATACATAAACACATACATATATAAATATATATCTATTCCTTTACTTCTGGCTTCTCTTGTTAAAATAACAACTATGGAAGTCAATCAATCAGAATAGAGCTGGAAGGAACCTTGGAGATCCTCTAGTCCAACCTCCTGCTCAAGCAGGAGACCCTATACCATTTCAGACAAGTGGCTGTCTAGTTTCATCTGAAAAGCCTCCAGTGATGGAGCATCTACAACTTCTGAAGGCAAGCTGTTCCACTGGTTGATTGTTCTCATTGCCAGGAAACTCCTTAGTTCTAGGTTGCTTCTCTCTTTGATTAGTTTCCATGCATTGTTTTTTGTCCTGCCTTCAGGTGCTTTGGAAAATAAATGGTCCCCTCTTCTTTGTGGTAACCCTTCAAATACCGGAAAACTGAATTATATTGTAAGCAATTGACAAATAAAATAAAATCAAATAAATAAATAAAAATCATGCCCCTCCCCCAATCCTTCTTTTCTCTAGACTAGTCAAACCCAAATCTTCCAACCGTTCTTCATATGATTTAGCCTCCAGGACTTTAATCATCTTAGTTGATTTAGTTTGCACT
Organism: Bungarus multicinctus; assembly: GCA_023653725.1. Classification (NCBI taxonomy): domain Eukaryota; kingdom Metazoa; phylum Chordata; class Lepidosauria; order Squamata; family Elapidae; genus Bungarus; species Bungarus multicinctus. The sequence goes on from CM042837.1 coordinate 8,157,327, forward strand.
TTTTCTCAAATACTGGAATACTGTTGTCATGTCACCCCTATTCCTTCTTTTCTCTAGCCACACCCAGTTCCTGCAACCATTCTTCATAGCTGTTATCCTGATTCTTGAAAGACCCTTGTCTAACAGAAACATCAGTGAGCAAAATTTTGTTTTTTTCCTTTCTTGATTGTTTGTGATGTAGTGACCAAAGCATGCAATTGACTGGTCACTTTAATCGGTGTGCGTTGTACAGATCCATTTCATTGTGTCTTGCTGCCTAGGCTCCTTGTCTTCTGAGTTTCAAGGAGAAAGGCCATGTTGAAAAACTAGAGGGGGGGGGGTCTCATGATTTCAACTTTCTGCCATCCTCCATGTTCTCCTGCTAACCTTGAATTATTTTTTTTTCATTTGCAAGCCAAGAGAAAAAAATGAAAAAAAATATTATCAGGCGCAGAAGCAAATATCTTTTCACCTTCACTTTCTTCTGTGGAGAAGCTGCCAAAAAGCTTCTAAAACTGGGATGGTGTACGTTCTTAATATTGCTTTGCTCAAAATACATATTTGGCAAAGACATGTGCAAAATGTCATGGTTGTATAAAATGTGCTCCATGTAATTTTTACCTGTACATTTTTAAAAAGATGAAGATGTGTGTGAAAATGAATTGATTTAGAAATGAACGCATGAAAAATTGGCATGAAATATGCATACTTGAAGTGTGTTCAGCATGTCAGTTTGGCTGTCCTTGTGTTGCTAATTCATTTAAAAGCCATGCAATATTGCCAGGCTGCAGCCATAATCAAATATTTATCATAATATCTGATATGATTCAGATATTTTGATCAATACGATTCAAACCTCATTTTTAAGACCTACAGTCCTTAAAAATTATAATCCAAAGGCTATGCAAAACTTACTGATGATATGAGATCAGGGGGTGTGGTGGGGCAGAAATCTCAAAGCTCAGAAATCAGTCAACCAACAAACCAACCAATCAGTCAATCAGAAATGACCAGCAAATGGAAGTCATAAATAATAATCTGTGTAAAAACAGTCAGCAAGTCCACATCTCCTTTGTTCCCTGTTCCGGAAATTGCTGTTACATAGAGTCTCATTTGGTCTCACTTTGGAATAGCAATTCTTTGTGCAAGCTTTGTTATGACCATAATATGACAATCTCCAGTAAAAATGAATTGAAAATGTAATCTAAAGGTCAGATTGGCCTGGCTGCAAGTGCATCAAGGACATCAAAACAAATAAAACATGGGAACCTTTGCAACTGCCTGTTGAAGCAGATAAAACAGATTTCCTATTAATGCAGGGCAGTTAGGAAGAGGCTGAATCGGACTGTAAACTAGGAGGGGAATCAGAGCTGCAAATCTTTGCTTCTAGGTAACTATATACTCAGAGGCACTAATGCTAGCACCACCACCAAGTTCTTTACATATTCATTGTTATTTATGAATGACCAAAGTTCTAATCATCCACTGAGAGGAGGTCCCAAACAATCCCTCCAAGGGCAGAAGCCTTGTAGCTTACAAGGCTACAAGGCACAACAACATTGAGCAGATAAACTGTCCTTATTTTCCAGAAATTTACATTCAGAAAATGTACGATGGAAATTTCTTTCAAAAAAAAAGATAAATTCAAGGAAATTCTCATGGGTGCAGTATGGTACAATTACTGCACAATCATTTCTTGAATTGTCTGCAGTCTACAGAAAATAGGTGATTTAAGAATATTTTCTGCTTTTTCCACATTGGGAAGTGTGGATGGACAGGAAGGCTTCAGAATGATGGGAAGATATGGAACAGAAAATAATCTGTACAATGATTTATGTGAGGTGTCTGTTTTTGTCGTCGTTGTTCTTTCTAAGCTCTCCTATACTGCCAGTTTTGTAAATTCTTTAATCTTGTTCTATTTTCTGTTCTTTTTAACTGATTTGTACAGAACCTTTACAACTGATTGCTGGGCTGGTTTGAAAGGTAATAAATAAGTCAGTAAGGACCACCATGAATAATTCCCTATTTCACAATCTACTACCTTCTGTCTATGCTTGGCTATAACTCCTATCATCCTTGAGCCTGCCGGTATAGGAAGACAGAAATTATAGCCAGTTGAGGGAAGGCTAGCAAGAAAAAGACAATAAGATTTCAAAGAAATGCCAGCTTCATATTCAACAACAGCAAAAAAAAAACACTGCATATCTGCTATGAAAGCCGTGAATTCCCAATTCAACAATAAGATCTTGCTCAGCAGTCCAATTTTCTTCTTGTAGCTCATTACTAAAGCCACGAATGCTCTGTTTTCTGAAGCCATCATAATGACTACTTCAGTTCAGGAGCAAGGCAGAAAAATCCTATATAATCCTGTGTATTGTTCAAACAGTATTCTCGCATAGAAACTGTGAGTGCCTGTGCTTTCTCCCTACTCTATGGCCCATCATATTACACTAATGGAGCTACTCTTGACTGGCATTGTGCTCTTAAGATCCACAAAGGTCCTAAAGTTTCCATTCCTCAAATCTAACGACTAGACTTAGTAAGTGGCATACCTGTGAAAATTAGATAAGATATGGCACATTATGAAAAAGTGTGAGAATATTTGCTCAAACAGATTGCCATAATTGGATGCCTCATTTGTTCATCAACTCTTGAATTCCATTCATATCTTGAATTCTGTCAATATATTGAGGTAGAGATCATAGGTAGAATTGGGGGACACAATTTTGGCTTTTGAGAAGCATGCTTTGGATTGGATAAGAGGATAAGACATTATCTTATTAAAACATCTCACAGTCAAAAGGAGAAAAAACACTAAATCCAATTCATTTTAAGTATAGTCTAATTGAAATTAAGTATATTTTTAAGAAAACTTTGGACAGTCATTTGCTTTGAATGGTATAGGGTCTCTTGCTTGAGCAAGGGATTTGTCATGCCCCTGTTGAAATATGATTCCAAGGGGGAGGTCTTGCAGCTGACAGGGAGTGGGAATGTGGCTCCATGGATGTGGAAGAAACTGGGGAAGGGCACAGTCTGGCTGGGCATTCAGAGGAAGACCCAGGCCTACCTCCTCTTCATCCTACGGCATGTAGGGAGGAATGGAGAAGGGAGCAATGGGAGTTATGGTGGTTACGGGGGAAAAAAGGGCCCTGATTCTCTTCATTAGCTGCAGCTGGGAAAACAGGATTTAGAAGCAAAGCGTGAATTATCAAGTCAAGTCTTATCTGAGTTTTGGCATCCTCCCAACATGTGTGTTTCATTATCTTTTGAAGTTTGCAATTCCTTATCCTGCCCTGTCTCGTTAATTGGTGCAGTGTGGTTTGTGTTGGTTTCTATTTATAATTTATATGTACTTTGGGTTCGGATGGAATTTCTTCCCTTTAAAAATTGTTCTTGGGGGAGTTTTTTTCTCCAGCCAATGATAACTGGACATTGGGGGTCAAGTTGGAGGTATTAAAGGGACTTTACCTACTTTTGTGACTTTGTTGCTTTTGTGCCATGCCCCGGGTCACCACAGGATTGCACTAGAAGACCTCCAAGGTGCTTTCCAATTCTGTTATTCTGTATTCTGATTATGCTCCAGTTTGATATTTAATAATTTGTGCATTCCATTGTACTACACATTAAATTGTCTTTGGATAACAATGTGATTATATATATAACTATCTCTGAAATTGTTAGAATAAAGTAGGAAAGAATCCTCCAGCTAACTACTATAGTACTTTTCAATTCTCTGATTGTCTCTATGTAATTCAACTAGTGGTTGTCCTGATTACAAATCTATTGTAACTAATTTTTGAAAAAAAAAACCATATTAATAGGCTTCTTTGAAATAATTATTGAAATAACTAAATCACTATATCATGCACTGTCATATGGTTGTAGAATATTCAAGGAAGGCATAACTTTATGTCATTCTGAATCTCATTTTCATCCCATTTAAAAAATGAATAATGTGTTTCTGGGAGTGTCATTGTCAGACCCGTGTATCTGTCATTTCTTCAGGGAAGAAGAAAAGGGGTGATAAATAAATCCTTTCTTGATATAACTTGAATACATTCAATCTTATATCAAATTTGTATAACCCACACATGATACAATGGAGAGAGGAATCCCAGATGGCTGGAACCTAACACCTCTGAGCAGCACAGCCAGAAGATGAGAAGACCATAAAAATTCCAGTGAGATATATGCTTGGGAAACTGTGAAAAAGATTGTTCTTTCAGAAGGGGTGGGGATTGGAATAAACGTGCTGGCTTTTGTTTCACAAAATAAACATTGAGAGAAAGGGAGGGGTTCTAAATTCATTCTTGCTAATTGAATGGGAAAAAGTTCTGTAGCCTGACAGACATATTTAATTGTAAAATTGTATCTCCAGCTTTCTGCCTGCTGCCTGCCTTCCTTTCGGTCCATTAATTTAAAAAAGGAACAGACTGCTTTTACATCTTTTAAGGCTGGGCACCCACACAAGGCCTGGAGACAAAACATAAGAAGAATAGTTTCAGGAATTGAGTATGGCTAGACAAAAGAATGACTAGGGGTGACATGATAGCCATATTCCAGTATCTGAGGGGCTGCCACAAAGAAGAGGGGGGGGTCAATTTATTTTCCAAAGCACCAGAAGGCAAGGCAAGAAACAATGGATGGAAACTAATCAAGGAGAGAAGCAAACCAGAATTAAGGAGAAGCTTCCTAACAGTGAGAACAATTAATCAGTGGAACAGCTTGCCTTCAGAAGTTGTAGATGCTCAATCATTGGAAGTTTAAAAGAAGAGACTGGACAACAGTCTGAAATAGTATTGGGTCTCCTGCTTGAGCAGAAAGTTGGACTAAATTCTAGAAGACCTCTAAGGTTCCTTCCAGGTCTGTTCTGATTCTAAAATAAGGTGCAAATTGCCTTTGCACTTATACTTTTATGGAAATTATATTTAATTCAGCAGCATTCCTTCTGAAGGCATCCTCGGGGGATTATGCCCACAGAGAGCAAACTATCCTCCAAAGAAACAAATTGTCCAAATAAGGTTTCATGGAAAACCAGTATTTTTAAATAATCCAAAGGCACAATTGGAAAAGCAAAATGTACATCTTTATTGGAGCCACAAGTAGAACAAGCAATGGAGCTAATACTATTTAGAGCATGAAAAGAATCTGCCATGGCAGCTATTCAGCATTATGCAAGAATAGCAATTAGATTTGCAAGGCTATTTTATAGCAGCAGGAGTCCGGTATATGTTTTGGCAAAAAGGACTTGAAAAACGATTCCGAGTCTGGAAATTTCTGTATCGTCTTAAGGAAAAGGTCAGCAGCCTCTCTGCTTTCAGCAAAGCTCTCAGCTTTTTCTACAACCTTTTCCATCACCAGCCTGTAAAGAAGGCATGGCACATTTAGAGCCATGGGGAACCATTTTTGTCAGCAGGGGGGAAAGAGGAAAAAAGGGGGGGTGCTCTTCATGGGAAGATGTGTGAAAGCCAGAAAGCCCCCTCAAAAACCAAAAAATTTACAGAAGAATCCTGAATCTGAAGGGCATTGGGGGAAACTTTTCAAAGTTAAAATTCCCACAAAGCATAAAGGGGAAAATAGGAACAGGGGCTAAAGGGTCAAATTCTAGCACAATCTGCACTTTTTATGCAAAGCAAAGGAACGTCCCGTGGCATGAAAACAATTTACAGATATTGCAACCCTTTTGAGAGTTTAAAATGAAATAGTGAGGAGGCAGAGCAATTTTGAACTCAAACCCTTTATTTTAAGGAGGTAGCCCCCAACTTATGACCACAAATCAGCCCAAAATTTATGTTGTGACAGTCTGCCAAGTCAGACATTTGTTAGTGAATTTTGCCCTATTTTATGACCTTTCTTGCAACAGTCGTTAAGTGAATCAGTGCAGTTGTTAAGTTAATAACATGGTTGTTACATGAATCTGGCTTCCCCATTGATTTTGCTGGTCAGAAGGTCACGAAAGGTGGCCTGATCCTAGGACACGGATGTTATGCATATAACATCGTTATACATATGAGACATATACATATGGCAATTGAATTTTTTAAATTTTATTTTTAATTTTAATTATGCAAATACAACATAATATATCCAATTTATCCTTGTTATACATAAATACATATTACTTCAACATTTATAATCTACTTATTAAAATATTAATTACTAATTCATCTAGTCATAACTACTAGTATTTCAACCTTGTCTTCTAATATAAAACCATTTATAAAATTTATTCCATGTTTTATAATATTTAGACTCTCCTTTGCCTTTTATTTCTAAAGTTAACCTATCAGATTCTGCACATGCCATAATTTTTCTTATTATTTCTGTTTCTGGAAGTATAATTTATACAATACATGTACTATTAAATATATTATTTCCTTTTTAAATTTTTCTGATATTATTCCAAGAAGAAGAAAAAATCTGGTTTAAATGGAATACATTCTCCCACTATGCCAACTGAAATTTGATCATGTGACCTTGGAGATGCTGCAACGGTCAAAAGCATGAAAAATTGTCATTTTTTTCACTACTGTTATAACTTTGAGCCGTCACTAAAAGAACTCTTGTAAATTGAGGAATACCTGTATTTTGGAACTTGGATTTTAATTTTTTTTAAATTATGGGGCTGCATATTTAATAACCAGGAATGGGAAAGATAAAAAACGTAGATCTCATTATAGTTCATTCATTCTGGAAGTTCCTCTTCTCTTCCCCAGCCCAAAATAGAACTCCTTGGGGATTGACAAAATGACTTTTAAAGCCAATCTCCAAGGGTACCATTTGAGAAAGAGAATTGCCTATGACTCTAGTAAGGCATTAGTAAGAAGCAGCACAAGGGATCTTAATACTATTTAGAGAAGGAGATATCTCAGCCCACTCACCCACAAGATGGGTCCTTGGCCAGATTTCAGAAGCCACCCCAGATCAAATCAGAGGCTTGGGAAAATACAGGCAGCTTCTGTCGATTTAAGTAGTCAATATTAGGCTAGTTGACCAAACAGCATGTTCTGATGTAAGGCAGTGTAGAAATGGGAGGGGCGGAAGGGAAACAAGAGCTCTTTTTCTTACTTTTTCTTACACTCATCCAGAATGAATTCAAAAAATACAGACAGGTGCCTCCCAAGAGTTAGAGCACATAGCTCGAATTCACTTAGCAATGCTGTTAAATTTAGAGGAAATAATGCTAACTCTTTTACAGGGCAGCATGGTGATGGGTTGGAGTATGGTAGTAGAAGCTGAGAGACAGGAATCATGCAGAGCAGCTAATCTTGCTTGGCCGAGTGCTATATAATCCTCATATTCTTCAGATAGCACAGCAGGAAGCTGGTAAAATTTCCTTAGTTGTGGGATAAACAAAGTTGCAGACAGAAGGGCTTAATCAAGATGACTTCTCAGGCTGAATGGTCACGGACAGGTTTTCTGATATGCTGATGCTTTGCCAGCAGCTGGGCCTTAATATTTGAAGAAAAGGAACAGATGGAATCAGTATTGAAAGGAAGCCTGAAGCAGTGTATAGGAAGCTCTCTTGATCAAGGATGAGCTTGGCAGAAAATCTCAATTAGATGTTTATATGATGCTGTTCTCTGGGAATTATCTCCAATTTTGGGGAGTTTCAATAGACAGGTTTGTCTCTCTTTCTAGCACTTTGTCCAGCTAGGATGGTATTTCCTGCAGCTAACAAGTTAATAGGGGCAGCTAGGAGCTAAAAAAAAAAGTAGGACGATTGGTTGGGAACTAATGCATGGAGAGAGGGGGGAGGGAGGGAGGGAGAGGAGTAGAGAGAGAGGAGACACAGACTGACAGACAGACAGACAGAGACAGAGACAGACAGAGGTTTTCAAGTTTCATTTGTGAACAAATTGTCCATTTGTATGATATCCAGTGGTTGAAAAAGGGGAAGTGAAGCAACTGGAGAATCAATCCAGAAATGTGAATCAAGGAGCTAGAGTACAAAAAATTAAAATCTTCTACAAAGAAATAGCTCTTCGAGTAAGTATCCCAATATGAGATGGGAGTTAAAGTATGTATTGTGCTTTTCAAATGTTCTGCACGGTATCTTCTGTATGAACTGGTGGTCCTGAGCAAGTCTTCCTGCTACATGGAAAAGATTCAAAGCTCTTAGTTTCATAATTTATTGGTCATGTTGTGATTCAGTTAACTCTTCATGACCCTATGGGTCATAACACATCAAGCTCCCCTGTCCTCCACTGTCTCCCAGAGTTTGCCCAAATTCACATTCATTATGTTGATCATCCTATCTGACCAGAGGTGGTATTCAACAGTTCTGACCAGTTCTGAAGAACCGGTAGCGGAAATTTTGAGTAGTTCAAAGAACCAGCAAATCCCACCTCTGACTGGAGATTTTACAGTATCCTTCTCCTGCCATGCCCACCAGCCATGCCCACAGAACTGGTAGTTTTAAAAAAATGAATCCCACCACTGTATCTGACCATCTCATTGTCTCACCACCTTCTGCCTTTAATCTTTTCCAACATCTGGGCCTTTCCCAATGAGTCCTCCCTCCTCATTTGGTGGTCATAGTGTCTGAGCTTCAGCTTCAGTATCTGTCCTTTCAAAGAAGAGTCAGGGTTGATTTCCTTTAGGATTAACTGATTTGATCTCCTTGAGTCCAAGAGACTCTCACAAGTGTTCTCCAATGCCACATTTGAAAATATGTACAGTATATTATTCTCTAATGTAATTCTAGTACTTGTTAACTTTACTATTTGCATTAGAAAAACAAGTTGTTCTTCTCTGTCCAGAGCTGGAATGGGAACATTTCTTATAGCCTGCCTCAGGATGGAGGGGGAATCATTCCTTAGAGATCTCCCCTGTTGATTGGAAATTTGGTAGAAGATAAGTTTAAAGCAATCTTGATAGGAACTGGAAAGATTCTACTTGGGAGATTTCTAAGGAAGCCAGTTCTTCAATCTCAGAACCAATTATTATTATTTCAGAACATTAAGAAATGTTCAATAGTAAGTTAAATGTGTTTAAGACCATTTGCTTTCCATGGGTAGTCACTGATAGATCTTTAGAAATGGACCTTACCAACGACATGAAAAAGCTGAAGTGAACCTTTCTGTAGTAATATTTAAAACTGATCCTAAGGAGCTCTGTTGTAAACCTCCTGGGATGAACAGAATTGCCCAAAAGCCCAAGAGTGGACTCTTCAGGAACAAAATAGGGAAGATTATAAGGTTTGATAAAAGCCCCATGTTATTCTGAATTACAGAGGAGGATGGGCTTAAGGCAGTATAAGAAATGACTGTCCACGTGGATGAAAGCTTTGTAAGATTTTTTTGAAAGACATTTGTAAGCAGTTGGATTGAGGGCAGTTCCAGGCAAAAAGGAGAGAATAATAGAAGGATCAAGATTAGCATTGCCAAAGTGAATAAAGGGAGGAAATGGCAAGCTACCTTTCTGACTTGTTAAGAATGGGTCAATGAGGTAATGTGACAACAACATCTTAAAGGCTTTGTTTCTTTTCTCTTCCAACAAGGGAGCTCAACACTTGGAGGAAGGAATCTGGCTTCAGATCTTCTTCTTCAACTTCTAAAACTGGCTTTTTCCAAATACAGGAAATCTCAATTTCATGAAGTTGAAGTAATTTAGATCTGGGATGTTCTAAATATTGGTCTTCATATTGAAAATATTATTAGAACAAATAGTGAAACATCCATACTCAAATCTGAGGTATGGCAAATTAGTTGCAAAAATCTTTCTGACTTCATTTTCAACCTCCCAAGTGGGAACCAGGAAGATATTTATTACTTGAAGCTTTCTAACAATGGATTATTTATGTAAAGTATAATTTAGGTCTGCCTAGTTGTTTCCCAAACCTTTATCTTAAATCAATTTTTTTTCTTAATTTAAATCTATTTCTCCTCCTGTCCTTTGAATGGTTTTTTTCCATCTTTCTTCTTGACAAAAAGAAAAAAAATCTTTTTTTTCTTTTTAAGTATCCTATTTAAGTGGAAAATCACAAGACTTGAAACTAATATTGTTGATATTTTCTGGAAAAGCAATGACCTCTTTTTTGTTAGTTCCTCTTGGAAAGAAAATTGGTTTGCAGCTGGTGCTGCCTTGGAAAGTTGGCTTCAAGTAAATCCTGTCTTTTTCTATTAGTAAAGGTAGAGAAAGTGATAGCTTCAACATTGATGAGTTGGGAAAGATAAAATTAGGATAAGGGGGATTTCACAAAGAAGATGAGATATACTAATCTGCTCTGGTTTATCTGCCATTGTCCTTGGGCAGTTTGTTTATGGATTGGAGCTGAAACTTCAATGCAGCCAAGCCCTATGCATGTCTCAGCCATGAGACCAAACTAGTTCTCTATCCACTAAGCTATCATGTGAACCTACATAATTTGATAGACAACATTAAAGTTGGGGAGAAAATCATGTGTTTTAAAAAAATTGATGGAGAGGTTTGGGACAAACTTTCCCACTTCCCATATTTTTCTTCCATCTCATTTTTTCTGGGTAGGTTTCTGCATCTTCCTAAGTCATAATACATGTTGCTTGGTTATGGCTAGTTGTACTTTCCAAACCTGGTCATTGCATTTCTAAAACATGTTTTGGGTCTTAGCTGCATGCATATATACATATGCATTCATACACACCAACATTCTAGCCATTGTCTATCCACTGTAGGATGAAAGCCCCTTCCGCATGTTTCCAACCAACAGCTGATCCTGAGCTTTCTTTTGCCAGTTGGACCTGCAACACTTGTTGATGTCATTGATCTGTCTTGTTTTAGGTCTCTTTCATGGATTCTTTTTATCAAATGGGATACATTTTATGACTACCTTGGTCCACCTGCTATCAGTTCTTCTTCCTATTTTAATTCTTTTACTCTCTTGATGATATTGTACATTTTCGTTTGTTCTCTTATCCATTTGCAGGTTTTTTATTCTTGTCTTGTGAGGCTGAGCATGTATCTTTCCATGGTTCTTTGCACTACTTGTAGCTTTTGCACACACATAGAAACAAAGTGTGGTTGAAATAAAACATGGTTTAGTGCGATATGTCAATTCAACCTATGAATTTGAATCTGATGGCTCCAGGCTGATATAAGACCTGGAATCAGAACTTAGATCCAGCACTGTAAAAATTGTAGATTTTTGCCCCTTTTTGTCATATTTTACAATTGTAAGATTTTCTATTCCCATTTATTTACTTTAGGATCTAGATGAAGACAACTTCATGTTTTGTCTATTGAATATATACCCTGGTACATTTGGGATTGTTTATTTTACTAGTGATATTTAAAACCCATTTCCTTGGGAAATAGGTTTACAAATGAAATCATTTTGAAACTGTTTCATTTGTAAAACATTGAAATCATTATTTTATTTCCCTGAAAATATATGCGTGTTTAATGGATAATCAGAAATTTTTTTAAAAATAAAAATAAATTAATCAGTCTCTTTGCTTTAGAAGTACTGTAGTTCTGTTATAATTGTTTTATTCTATTGCCTTTTAGGAAAAGTAAATAATACATTTCCACAAAAAGTTCTAAAAGTTTCATCTTATTACATCTTACTAGAAGATATTTGTGTTTTTGACTCCTAATGATAACTTGCAGTTTTCTTGGCAAGATTTCACAAGTGGTTTACCATTCTGTTTTTTCCCTGGGGCTGAAATTCAGTGACTAGCCCAAGGTCACCCAGCCTCAAGCAGGACTAGAATTCACAGTCTCCTGGTTTTTAGCCTGATGCTAAAATCTGGCTCTCACTGGATCTGACTCTCACTGGATGATTTAAACCAGCCATTTTCTCTGCTTGCAATATTTTCTTATTTTCTTTATGTTAGCCCTGTGGAGGATACCTAGCAAAGCTAACCTCTTCTCGATTTAATTCAGAGCCACCCCAGCTCATATTCTATGGAGTGGATATGCATTTTGGGAAAATCTTGTTTGTTTCAGATTTACATTCTGGCTGAGTGTTAATTTGTCTGCACTAGAAGCTGAAGGACTATTTACAGTGGTATAACTTATCTCCTTCCAGTGAACAAATTAACTCACTCCAGAGAATCTCAGATGCAGTCTATAGGCAATGAACACACTTCATTTAAAATCCCCTCATTTTTTTTCTCAACTAGGGGAAAAAAAGATAATCAGCAGGTTGCAAAATAAATGAAACCTCATGATGCTCAAAGTACTTTGAGACTCCAAGGCAAATATCCAGTGCTATTGAATGCAAGTTCTTACAGATTGTTTAAAATAGTTTTTTTTTTTTTTGGGTGGGGGGGGGGAGAACTTGGGAGACAGGCAAATAAATGAATCATTCCTATTTGAACAACACATCATTAAGAAACTCCAGAAATCAATTCTGAGTACAATTTTGTTCCTTTTGCATATTTCATTAATCACACCATAAATGCCTGGGAATGTGATCAATGGTTCTGTTATGAGTGCATTTGCTAATGGCTAAGAAGGGGGTCAGAGATGCACTATGTATATATTGGGGGCTTGGCAATAAAAATGTGGACCTAATCAATGAAGAGAGTTGCAGGCAGTGTAAGAAAACTGGAAGTAAAATAGGATATAGTGTTCCTAAATTACTTGCATGAGACAGATCATGCTAAGCACTAAGATGCAAGGGTCCCAATCAAAGCTTCCATAAATTATCTCAGAAGAAACTCTTCACTTGAATTGTAGCAAAAGGGAACATTGAAATAAAACATAGGTGCCACAACAGCATAAGACAGAAGCATTTGTATTTATGCTCTGAAATCTACAGTATAAGATCCAGTAAAATGAGACACATTAAGTACATGCAAACTGGACCAAGTGCATTTTTCTCAAGCATTCCTTTTCAAATTGCTACCATCATACATCAAAATGTGCTTTCTTTTTCTTCAAAGAAAAAATATCGTGAAAATTTCCATGGGCTTGCATGATCCAAGGGAAATGTTTTTATTTAGTTATCAATAAATAAAACTGCTCATGTCACCTAAGTGACTCTGGGCAGTTTACATACATCTCAAAAATCTTGTGAGAAGGAAAATGTGTATCAGCAGCTTTTACACTTCTGCAATAATACAAGTTTGAAAGAACTATGAGAATTAGGTAAGAAGACATGGCTAACATACTGGAAGACAAATATTCATTGCCTCTGAGTATGATATGGTGTCTGAATGCAGACTAAATCATATGTTAATGTTGTGAAGCATTTTGTGTAGATTGCATCCAGAAAGGTGTTATGGTGACCCAATGCTATCGTTGATATCAGATTTGGGAGAGTTAAACAGAGTTATTTGATGTATGGTGTCTAACAGGATTTTAATGCACACATTCAACATTTTCATTGAAAAAATGTCACTGTTCTTCAACATTTTGTTTCTGAATTTGAGTCTGAGAGTTATCAAAGGCTTATCATAAAAAAGGTTCAGGATTCTTGCGCAGACATTGAAGTATGATTTGTCCAGTTCTGCTGTAGAGAAAGGTGGAAATAAGAGCTGCATCTTGAAAATGCCTTGCAATTTGGGTGAACCTAAGAAACAATTACCAAATGTGCACAGTTCAGAAGGGGAGTGATTTATTTATTCCTCTTACTGTTTTTGGGTAGATTAATTTCAGTCCTAATTTTGTGACTGGTCTGTAGCAAATGTATTCCAACTAGAACCAGGTCAGTGACAGTGCAAATGTTCCAGAGGAAAACAAAATGTACTTCTTACCTTAGAAAAATATGGTGCCTATATTGGTATGAGGGGGTGAGATGGCTCAGTGGTTAACCACTGTCAACTCCAAGTTCAAGACCCAAGTGGCATGCAATGGAATGAGTACCCTTTATTGTCTCAGCTCCTGCCCACCTAGCAGTTTGAAAGCATGCAGTTGTAGGTAGAGAAATAGGTACCACTTCAGTGGGAAGGTAACAGCATTCTATGTGGTTTTAGAGTTTAGCTATGCTGATTACATGACCATGGAAAATATTGTTGGCCAACTCTGGCTCCCTCAGCCAAGAAATGGAGATGAGCACCATGTCCTAGAATCAGCCACAACTTTTTCTTTTTTATATATATTGGCATACTATATATTAAATTCTTGGAAATGAAAGCGGAATAGTAAATTCTCAGCATTACCAATGCCTGGAAATGTAAACATATGCATTGGATTCCTGGCAAGGTAGACCTGGAGAATTCCTGGAACAAGAAAAACAAAACTCTATGGCATTTTATACATATGCAATCATATCCCTCTCATTCTGGACATCATTGACATATGGTCCAAAGTTTCTGGACAGTGAATGCATAATTATTTTCTTCCAGAGGGATGCTACATGATCCTACTAACAGCTTATACAGTATAGAAGGTTTAGCTTTCTGGCAGGATTAGCTTGTTGTGACTCACAAAGGAACAAACCTTGTTGATTTTCTGCCAAGACAAATTATGGATGGCCACACCAAGGCAAATACACCAGATGGAATCTTATGTGTTTGTAGGGAAAATTCAACCAACCCATTCACCTCCCATTGTTTTATTCATGCTATGGCAGTGTGACCATATTGATGAGAACTGAACACACTCAAAACCATAGAAATGGTAGTAGACTTTAGAAGAAACCCTCCCATACTACCACCTCTTACAATACTAGACAACACAGTATCAACAGTAGAGAGCTTCATATTTCTAGGTTCTACTATATCACATGACCTAAAATGGATACCTAACATCAAAAACGTCATCAAAAAAGCACAACAAAGAATGTTCTTTCTGCGCCAACTCAGAAAGCTCAAAGTGCCCAAGGAGCTGCTGATCCAGTTCTACAGAGGAATTATTGAGTCTATCATCTGCACCTCTATAACTGTGTGGTTTTGTTCTGCAACCCAACAGGACAGACACAGACTTCAGAGGATAATTAGGACTGCAGAAAAAACAATTACCACCCACCTGCCTTCAATCGAGGACCTGTATACTGCACGAGTCAAAAAGAGGGCTGTGAAAATATTTACAGACCCCTCACATCCTGGACATAAACTGTTTCAACTCCTTCCCTCAAAACGACGTTATAGAGCACTGCACACCAGAACAACTAGACACAAGAACAGTTTTTTCCTGAAAGCCATCACTCGGCTAAACAAATAATTCCCTCAACACTGTTCAATTATTTACTACTAGTATACTACTATTACTGTTAATTTTCTCATCACTCCTTATCACCCATCCCCTCCCACTTGTGACTATAACCTTATTGCTTGTATCCTCTGTTTCCTAGTATGATTTGATGTTGATTGTACCCTATGACTATCATTAAGTGTTGTACATTATGATTCTTGATTCTTAACGAATGTTCCTTCTTTAGGTATACTGAGAGTATTTACACCAAGACAAATTCCTTGTGTGTCCAATCACACTTGGCCAATAAAGTATTCTATTCTATTCTATTCTATTCTATTCTATTCTATTCTATTCTATGAGAAGCCAGAGAGAGACTGTGTAAAAGGACATTTCTACATTAGAGCAGGAATAAAACCAGTTCTCTGACATCTCATCTCTTTTCTCTGAACCGATCTGCCCAGTGCAGAGTATAACAGTTTCTGTTTAATTGGGGGCTATCTCTTACCCAGAGGTGGGATACAATTTTTTTAACAACTGGTTCTGTGGGCATGGCTTAGTTGGTAGGCGTGGCTTGGTGGTCATGTGACTGGGTGGGCGTGGCTTGGTCATATTATTGGCTGTCAACCTAACTCACATCAAGGCATGCATCTTGTCGCCTGGCCTCTCATGACTGTGGGGATGATGCAACAGTCATAATTGTGAAAAATGGTCATAAGTCACTTTTTTCAGTGCCACTGTAACTTTGTATGGTCACTCCACACAAGCAAAGTACCAGCAAAGGAGGGGAAAAAAAACTCCAGAGAAGTTCCTGAGACAGGAAGTCTAGTCCTGCCAAGAATGTAATAAGGGTTAACGGAGAGGCAGTTTTTGTAAGCAACACCAGAATGTTTCCTTCCTGCCTTCCTTACAGGATTAGGCCAGTAATTTCTTCTAACAACTGGTTCTCTGAACTGCTTAGAATGTTAACAACCGGTTCTAGCAAATAGGTGCAAACTGGTAGAATCCCACCCCTGCTCTTACCCCTTATTTCCAAGTAGTGAAGCTGTGGTGGTTAAGCTTCATTCTTACTTTAGACAGCAATGACTCTCTTGTCCATGGAGATTCTCAGTCATCTAGGTCATGGTCGTACCAAAGGTGCTTTTTCAAAAGGCAACTGGACTTTGTTTTTCCTTGAAGACTTTTTGCTTCTCATCCAAAAAGCTTCTTCAGTTCTGACAGAACTTGTTGGATTAGAAGCAAAATGTATTTTAGGAAAAACAAAGTCTGGTTGTTTTTTGAAAAAACACCTTTGGGATAATGGCTGTGTGCTGATTTTACAATAAATACAACTGTGGCTTCAATTCACCCAACAAACAAGTCTTGCATTTTTTTTTCTTAATCAGGTGTTTTTTAGAACATTACCAACAGCTGTTCAGCAGCTGTAATGTGTAGAATAGCAAGCTCTGTGCTGCATTTTTCAAGGCTATCTATTGATATGCACGTGTTCTATCAATAATAATTAGCTACCATCTTCATTGCTATCTTGTTTAAATTTGATGCTAGGAAAAAGGTTGAAGCTTGAGAATTGGCACTTATGCACTCCTATGTACATACCCATCACATTATTCCTCATACTACTAAGCAATTTAATGCAAACAGCAAATAAAGTAAATATATTAAAGGCAGGAATACGATTGTGCAAAATATTTAGATGTAAAATGTTTAAATGTCCTCCAAGTACAAAACAAACTGTATTTGAACATAAAATAGTTGACATAGCCAGTGCCAAAAGTGGGGTTATCTGATTTGGAATTTAATTGAGTCCAATCCTATTCAGATTTGAAATGATTTGCTCACCAGCAGTAAAGAAATAGAACCACAACTAGTTATACCAACAATAATCACACTGCTGTACCATATTCTGTCTTAGAAAAACCTCCTTGGTTCCACCACTTATTTGGCTGAGAACTCAAATGGATTTGCAGCAAACATTAGATAGATTGTAGGATGCTGTGAGGAGTACAGATCTGAAATTAATGTTTAAAAAAGTAGCAGTTATATATGGCAAGTAAATTGGAAAAAGCAATGACAATTTTTTAACAAGAAAGAAAACAAGAAATGGCTGAATTAGCATGTCTTAGGAGAAAGTATTTTTAAAAATAGGAACTACCTGAAGAAATGTTAATCTTTACTTCAGGATGCAGTCAGTTGTCAGGAATAAATATTGAAAGAAGTCAAAAAAACAATAACATCCAAATTGCTCTTACTCAATTTGTTATATGGAAATGAGAAATAAGTATGCTAAAAGAAGTCATATAAAAATAACTTGACTGTTATAGAAATGGCTTGCTGAGGTGTCATTATAAAACAAGTAGAGGGCCAAGAGTGAATGGATGCTATTTGAATAGGGAAAAACACAAAAGTCAGTGATAAGAAATAAATAAGTACGTTGAGATGATTTGATAGAAAAAGAATGGATGAGAACTAAATTGCAAAATAAGTTTAAGAGCAAATGAATTGGGTGGGGAAAAAAGACCAACACCTGTGATTGGATACAGGAAATGAAATCCTCCAAAAGGCAAGAGAGAAGTTCAAAAGTATGAATTATTTCATACAGGATTCAAAAAAAAAATCTAGATAAGCTGTAAAATCCTGAGGAAACTGAATAACAGAATTGGAAGGGAGGTTTGGGGGTCTTCTAATTTCCTTGCTCAGACAGGAAACCATATACCATTTCAGATAAAATAGTTGTCCAATCTTTTCCGAACCTCAGGGACCACCAAACTCATAATTTTAAATCTCAGGGATCGATTCTGTGGGTGTGGCCTAATTTGTGGGTGTGGCTTGGTGGTCATGTGACTGGCTGGGCATGGCTTGTATGTAAATATTATAAATATTTATATATTGAATTTTTTATTTAAAAAAGAGCAACTTTTACCCAAAATCAGGCAAAGCAAGCAGGCAGATTGAGTTGCTCACAGAATCACAGATTCATTCAGAGATCTGCCATCGGCTAGCTCAACATTTGCTTGCAAGCAAACTCATAAAATTTGCTAGCAACCAAAATCACAAAATTAACTCACAACACACCATGTATATAAATATTGAATTTTTTATATAAAAAAGAGCCACTTTTACCCAAAATAAGGCAAAGCAGGCAGGCAGATTGAATTGCTCACAGAATCATTCAGTGATCTATCTATCTGCCATTGGCTACTTAAGTCTGTCACATAAAATTTGCTTGCTGTGAGTCTGCACTGTGAATAATAGAACCTTCAGTCCTAAGAGAGATTCGGCTGTGCTTAAAAGCAGAGTCAAAGATCTAAAGACTAGCTAAAAAGCAAGAAATCCAACCATTTCCTGCTTCCTAATTAATCTAAATCTCCTGGCACAGCAGAACAGCTGATGGTTGGGAAAAAAAGAAGGAAAAATAACAATTTAGTAGGCAAGTTTGCCGGGTAAGGAGTGAGAGGGTGGGGAGGGTTCCCGTAGGCCATGTGGATGGCACAGCCTTGTGTTCCTGTGCAGCCTGGATTAATTGCCTTGAGGTGCTCTGGGGGTGACATTTCTCTGCGGCCCACCAATATTTTCTCGTGGACCACCAGTGGGCCGTGGCTTGGCCCACTGGTTGGCGACTGCTGAACAAAAAGACCTCCAAGTAATTCTCAGCCCTATGATTCTATAATTCTCCATACTATATGTGACTTCATCTTCTATAGTGAATCATAAGAGGCCTTGCCATTACAGGAATTAAAGGAGAAAACCAGTTGTATCTAATTTGACAGTTTAGCTTTACCCTATTTTTCCTGCAAACTTCTTACTTATATAGCAGTTTCTTTTAGAAATGCTTTTTTTCTGTATTTCCCTTCCACTATAGCCATTCTCTTGAATACAATGAAATTCACTCACCTTGTGGAATCAGCTAATTGACAGCTTTAACAATCCCACTGATTACACAATTGGAAAACAGTCACACTATAAACTGCAGCTTCTTTGTCCTCTGCTAGGCATTCTTGAAGGCCCCATTAACTCAATTAGCCTGGTATTTCTTCAGCAGGTGTCATTTCATTTTGTATAAAGCTCTTTCCAAACATTTTTACTAAGATTAAATGTGGGGTGGGGGTGTAGTAAATAGTAGAAAAATATGTGTCTTACTGGAAAATCAGGACACAATTCAGTAAACTGTAGATCTAATTATTTTTGATAGTATAGTGAAATACATGTGGAGGTTGCTTCCACAAATATGCTAAATTACCATCAAGTCATAATGCCTGCCTGCCTGCCTGCCTCCCACCCCTCTCTCTCTCACTCCACCTTGGTGGCACAGTGGTTAGAATGCAGTACTGCAAGCTACTTCTGCTGACTGCAATTTGGCAGTTTTAATATCACCAGGCTCAAGGTTGACTCAGCCTTCCATCCTTCCAAGGTGGTTAAAATGGGAGCCCAGATTGTTAGGTGCAGTATGCTGATTCTGTAAACTGCTTAGAGAGGACTATAAAGCACCGTGAAGCAGTATATGTCTTAGTGCTATTTTTATCTGTCTGTCTGTCTGTCTGTCTGTCTGTCTGTCTACCTATCTATCTAATCCCAAATATATAATTCATATGAATTCATTAAAAAAGACCTTACAAGAGGTCATTAGGGGTTTTAGGAATTTCATGGGCCATGCAATGCTAGAGCTCACAATAGCATGTGCTCACAATAGCATGTGCTCCCAGCCTGTAGCACAAGTTGCAGTTGTAAACACAATAAAACATGAATTGCACTCAAAGTGAATTACATGTGACTATTTTGTAGCGGTTGAACTCTATTTCAAGAGTTCCTCTTGGGTAAAAGGTTTGAGAAAGGATGGTTTAGAGAATATCAGATACTTGGGAAAAAGTATCTTTCCTATTCACAAAAGGGATCCCTGTCTTAAGCTAGACATACTAATCTGAGCTGCAAACATCTTGAAACCTCTAGATGACAGTTCAGATAGGATATGCCTATTGTAAAGAAAACTGGAAATTGTATACTATTTGCCCTCAGTATATCCCACTTCAGCTTATTTTTATATTTCTTTTCAAGATGGAATCCACAGCATGCCTTCTTTGCCAGTACAGGCCAATCCCAGTGGGATGAAGTGGTCCCACTGGGTGATCACCAACACTTTGAATTACACCTGGAAGCAGACTGGCAATCAATGCTTTTTATGCACTAATAGTTACAAAAACCACAGATGGTTGGAATTGAACAGCAAACTCTACTGTGACTTAGTTAACATATAAATTCAGTTATTACAATAGTAGTTAAACTTGTTCAAAAATTTACTATGTTCAGTTCATCATCTTTCATGGGCCAGGCAGCTGAAAATAAACTATTAGGGATAGGACTAATTGCACACAACCAGTTACCTCACTATGCCTTATACATGTTTATCCACCTTAGTTGTACTGCATAAATAGATTTCTAAAACTTTATCCAACAGAATAACTAACCCTCTTCCTTCCTTGTAAAGACACAGATTACAAACTTGAGGAAAATGGGTCTTTTCATTTATCTAGGAAGTAGGAATGAACATTCAAAATATAGGCTGACTTTTAAACAATATTCTCAGATGTGAAAGAAGTACAAACATTAGCATGATTTTTTTTTTCTTTTTCATCGAAATAGCAGACTTTATTTATTGTTATAATAGAGTCTGCGTTAATGGAATGAGATAAACATTTTTTTGTTTGGAAGCTTTGCATGTTATTATTCCGTGCCCTGTTAATAAATGTTTTGCATTTTTCATGCACTTTGGAGATCAAGCATGTTACATTAATAATATGTCCAAACAGTATGCTTAGAAAGGGTGAATTGTCTACTCATGACAACATCACAAATGTTTTCTTTATTACTCTAGAGCACTAATGGGTTTTTCAACTTCATTGCTAGCTAGAGGGAAAGATAGCTGGATCTGCATCTACAATGCACTGTAGCAGTGAACAGTTGGATTTAGCTTCCACTCCCTATATTTTTGTTTTTGCTTAATTGGGATATTTTAAGTTCTAATACTTTTGTTTTTGATGTCTTTATACTTCGTCTTTTGCCTTCATTTATAAAACATCAATATCAAATAAATAAATTATTGCTTTTCCTGTAAAGCTGCAGAGAATGTTCATTAGTGACTGATAAATAATTGTTCAATTCCCTTATTCATATCCCCTATGTTTTCTCTTTTTTTCAGGGCCAGGCATTAGCTTTTTTTATTAGTTCCTTTATTATGTTTTATTTGAACATATTATTTGAGATTGCAAGGTTTGGTTGTACTTATATATTGCCAGCTACTATCAAAATGATGGTTTAGAAAGATGATAATGCTGGGTGCAGGTGTTGAAATAAGTCATATTCATTTATTAATCAAATTTATATAGCTACTTATCACACCAAACATGATTCTAAATAGACAAGAATACAAAAGGGAGAAGAAAGAGTATTAGGGAATATAGTCTGTGCTGTTGATGTGATGTGTTTGGGTGTCTTTGTTCCAAGGTATTTAAATTATCTGCATCTTCACTATGCTTCTCTCCAATCGTAAATATAGTTTAAAAAAGAAATATAAGCAAACGCAACTTGGAGGCAGTATAAAAATAACATATATCCTTCAGAAACGATGCACTTAGAAAATATGAGTTAATAGTCAGAATTCAGAATGAAAGCTCTTAATTGCACAACACATGGGCAGGCTTAAATATAGTTTCAGCTGGGAAACTGTGATCATCCTAGATCAAGCTAACTCTGAAAAATGCTAGGGAATTCCTGGAAGTCTGGCACTCAGACAAATTAGCCATCAATAGGCACATAGAGATAAACATTTACATACCATTCAAAAGAGACAATAAAAAAATTAAAAGAAACAAAAGTCCAAAACAAATCGTTCCAGCAATCAACACCAAGATAAAAGCAGAAATTCCCATCAGGATTAATACCAGACCAATAATCAAGGCAATAAACAATACCCCAATCAAGGAACTACCAACTCAGACAAACAATCATATAATAAACAATAGCCTAATCAAGCAACTACCAAGAAGCAAAAAAATATTCAGATCAACTCTGACAAGGCAAGCCACTTAAATTTAAACAGGGAGCACGTTATACTTCCTTCTAGTGCTGAAGATATTACTTAGTTGGGTGATGAAACAACTGCAAAGAAAGCAACCAAGCTTCAAAGGACACCAAGGACTCCACAATTTACAATTCACCAAGCTACTAGACCTATCGGTTGGGGAAACCAGGACATGCAGAAATATACCTTGCCTATGATGTCATTTAAAATTAGATTAAACCCTTTTTTGTCTCAAAGGCTGTATACACAAAGCCTTCATGCAGCCTTAAGCTAAGACAGGACCAACCCAATCATTAGGCGCAGTGAAATAGCTGTCTAAGGTGGCAGGTTTCAAATGGCAGGCCAGGGTAATAAATTGTAATTTTAAAAACTGTGTGTATAATACAGGATTGAAGAAGGCACTTATAGGATCTCATATTTCATGTAGCTAATAATTTTGCTAGCTAGGCATATTAAGACTGCTGATTTGGATGGATGAGTGGTTCATTTACTACTGTGCTTCCTGCAACAATACATCTCAGTTAAAGTTCAGGGAAGGTAACTGGCAGTGGGATTCTAGTCTGACTTATCTTGAATTCAATGAGACCTGCTTCTGAATGCATAAGGCGCCATTGTTAATGGAATAAATGTGCACACAGAAAATTATGTATTTATCAAATTTAGATACCACCCATCTCACTCAATGACTCTGGGTGATTTAGAAATAAAAACCATACAGCCCTATAGACATAGGTAAAAACAAAATCAAAAACAGAAGCAGGAACATATTAAACAGTTGAAAAAAGGCAGAGGAAGATTACCAAATACGTAGCATAAACATGCATACAGAAAATCTTTATCCACTTCCACATGGCCTTGAAATAGCTCAGAGGCTGAGATAAAGTGAGAATAGCAGAACAATAATGCAATGGTAATAAAACTCACTGTAATTATAAAAAAAGTTTAGTCAATGAACAAAGCTCCCTTCCACCTGTGATTTACAGGGTAGTCTCTATTGCATATGGAAATGAATATATGCTCTCTCTACCTTGACTACCTTATTATCTTCAGTGACATGAGGCTTTCTTGGGTGTTATTAATATTGCTGACTAACTGTCATACACTACAACAAAGGAAAATCTCAAGTTTTAAATTCACATTAGCTCAGCTCTCAAGATAATTTCCACTTAAATATTAATTCTTTCTCTTACAAAGGTCCGAATTGACAAAGCTGGAGTTTTTTGTTCAATAGTAAAATATAGAAATTGTAATGGGGGATTTCACAGAGGAATAACCTACTGAACCAGGCCCGGCAGATCCTACCTAACAAGCTCCATTTTTGTGGCCAACTGTATGCATTTTAAGACTCATAAGTAGGAGAAAAAGAAATACTGCATTCTAACCACTGTCTTGGCATAGTGGTTACAATGCAGTCTTGCAGACTAACTCTGCTCACTGCCAGGAGTTCGATCCTATCCAGATCAAGGTTGACTCAGCCTTCCATCCTTCAGAGATCAGTAAAATGTGGACCCAGAGGCTGTTGTTTCCTTGTGCTGCCAAATCAAACAAGGAAACAACACAGCAGCACAAGGAAACAACAGCCAATCACTGGCCGTCAACACACCAATCAACAAATAGGAAGGGATCACATAAATATGATGCATGGAATAGTCCAAAGCACATATTCCAGTAGAGAGAAGTTCCCAGATGGGCTCCAGCAAGAGTCTGAAAGCTTGGAAAGTAAACATCTGGTCCCAGTGACCAACCAAGATTGGCTCCTGCAACACTATCCTGGGACATGTATATTTGCCTTCATTCATAAATATATACCACTTTGTGATTGCTGATGTAGCCATTTCAGGTCTTGTGGACCAAAACATTGTCTATCAGTAGGCTAGATAGTTGAAGATTGATCCTGTTACCAACTCTCTGACATGCTTTTTTACCAGCACTCTAATAAATATAAACCCCTGGGGACAGAATATTGACTGACACTTAAGATTTCATTGTGTCACCTTGCTGCAGAAGACTGAATGCACAGGGATGAAAATATTAAAACAGGTGATAACTTTAAATGCTGAGCACTTGAATCTGAACATGAATCTCTGAACTGGAATAAAACATCAAGTCTGTGATATTATCTGTGGCATCATATAGAAGACAGCTTGCAGTTCTGGTTTATGATTCCTCCCCCACAATCCTATCATTATTTAATGCAACTAAATATTCTGAAAACTCATTTTCAGGAGATTTTGAGTTGTGGAAAGGAAGGCATTGATCTTATCAGTGTTCTTCTGGGATGAGTTTTACATGTCCCTTCTTTCTTTTGACCCCATCACATGTCCTTTCTCCATAGACTCTAAAGGTAGTTCATCTCAAAAATATCCATTTAAACAAGCAACTCCCTCTATTTTTGCTGAATTCTTCACAGAACTAAAAAAACAATAACTTATCATTGAGTATTGAATAACATTTATACTTACCTTTGGCATAGTCCATTGCAGTTCTGATGCATTGAATGTCCTGAATATAATAGGTTGAGAGCCAAAGATTGTCCTAGATCACTCTATTAGTACCCGCCAGGTTATATGCCAATGATGATAGCATGTGGCAAACAATTTACAGTATCATCTGTCTTTCCCAGAATACTCTGGTTCCCCTTCACTTTTCTTACCAAATTTGAAAAGGGCATTCATCAAACCAGGAAAAGGAAAAGGGAATACAGAGTGCTAGATGAAATGGTAGTAAATATGTCAGCAAATTTATGAAGCCATTTTGTGAAAGGGAATCCGCTAGAAGAGATTTTGCTAGAGCACTAATAGAAATTATTTCCAGCAATAAGCAGCCTTTCCTAGATGCCTATATTTCACGTTCAATAAAAAACAGCATGTGAGGAATTCCTTCATGTTAGTTTCTTTCTGTATTTAGTTGAAGCATGATTGGACTGAGAAACTGCAATTAGTGAACAAATTACTGTTCAATGACTTATATTTCACTCATCCAACCCTCATAACCAAAATAAATGCAACTTATTATTTTTCTTTGACAATTCTCCCCCCTTTTATCCTGTGAAAGGGAATGTTTTCTTATCCATAAAACTGAACAATAATGGTTATAACATTCCTGAAGAAAATGTTGGGGTAGCACTAAAAATGTATTGCCGAACCATAAAATATCTGTATCAAATACTCATTTTCTCCCTTTCCCGACTATCTTTGCCAGATCTTGGGATTTTTTTAAAAAAAAAATATTAACATGTGAGCTGCTGATTAACTGTAATATTCTGAAGTTTCACAATATAAAGAAATTGCCTGGTTGGGAGCCATAAAAAAAGCGGTCTTTAAACAACAAGAATGAGAAAATAAGCTTTTTGGATATGTTCTAATACAGAGAGATTGAATTACTCATAGCTGCCAAAAGAAAATCACAATCTTTCCAGGGAAAAAGAAAACTGACTCATTCTAGTGCGATAATGTATATCATCTTAAAAGTTTTGTTGAATAATGCAAAAATAATATAGCTGGCATGCAATATTTCCATACTCCACGTTTATTGATAACCAAACATACAAAACTACCTAATATTCAGTTAGCCGTTAGCCTACCTGACTGAATACTCAGAATAAGTGAAGTTCTTCAGATGTTTAGGCTCAAAGTCTCAAATGCAGATATTAAATTAGTGCAATATGTAGTTCATAAAAACATTCTGTCAGGTCCCATAGACCTCTGTCAGGACATTGCCATTCTGGGGGAGTGGGGAGGCTTGGAGAGGCTTTTGCAAGCGATTTTCCTTTATTCTTTTTTTTCTGTTTTGATGTACCTTTTGGAAAAATGGGAGGGGAAGAGAACGTGCCTTGGGCCACCTGTTTTGTCTCACCACCAGAGAAGCGAGATCCTGATGCCTGGGAACTGCATGTTATCACCTCAACCTGAAGTTCTTACAACATCTTCACACCTTGGGATTGGCTCAAAAATGAACTGGACATTGGGAGGTGCCTCGAAAGGAGTGGTTTAACTCCAGCATACGAAATTCAGATTCTGCCTACACTCTCTCTGCTATCACTATCTTCCAATAAAGGTTCCTTTTGAAATGATGTTTGTTTCAAGAGTTCTGCTTTCTTGAAAAGGCTGGTAAAGCAGAACCTTACACATTCATTTTAAGCAAACATTTGCTGTTACAATGGCACTGGAAAAAAATCAAGTTACAGACTTTACACTGATGACCACTGCAGCATCCCCACATTCATGTGATCAGTTGAAGCCTCCTGGGCTCATATGACACCATTTGCAACCTTCTCATCTGACTTCCAACCAACAAAGTCAATGGTGGAAGCCAGATTTGCTTAACAACCATGCAATTGGCTGTCAGTGATCTACTTAACCACCAGAGCAAAACAGGTCATAATATTGGACATGACTCATTTAACAACCATCTTGCTTAGCCAATTGTGGTTGTACACCAAGGATTAGCTTAGTAGTTTCAGCTGTTTAATTACCTTTACTGATATACAATGGGCACCTTGATGCCAGGATTATCCATGAACATCCAATCAAGCGAACTGGGGAATAATATCCAGTATTCACTCTTTCCTCTTGATAAAAGTCAGATAAAGAAGTATGTCTTCTCTTTATGAAAAACAGCTAATGAAAGGATGTACAGTCAGCCTATCAATAATGACAATACTGGGTACATTTTTCTGCACAATTAAAATGCGCTGCTATTTTGATCTATCCATCAAAATGTTAGTGTCAGTCTCATTTCTCTTGTATTTGGGCAGCTAATAGGATGCTATAAATGAATAAAAAGCCAGTAGAAAATGTCAATGACCTGTTTAATATTTCCAACTTGCAGGATCATTTCTTAGGGTTGTTTGATATTTTTGGAACGTATCATACTAGGCTTCTAGAAGCAGCATTATTAATAGATTTTGCCAGCAGGATCAAAGATCTCACTCATGCTACCATGATCAATCTCAATTTTATACTATTGCCTCTTGAAAGAAGCCAATAAGTATATCCAAGGATGAATTCTTTGTATGAAAAAATAATTTAACCAAACAAAGCTTATTAACCTCTGTAGCTCTCAGGATGTAGTTTCAGTGTTCTATCAGCTAGACCACTTGTTCCAATTAGACCTTGTCACTTAATATTTCTCTCTTAGCTATCTCAGGGAACATATCTTACAACATGTAATGTCCATCCCATCTTTTGAAACCTTTCAGAGAAGTTCTGCTCAGAAATCTACCTTTTAATCATACTCAGCTGGCATATTTTGGTGAAATATAAGCATCTACAAATTGAGTTAGGGGCCATGAGAAATCCATATTTATTTGGACCTTGAATTATTGCCACACAAAAAGCCAAAGCAAGTTTTTTTAGTCTGGGATTTTATTAGTAGATGGAGACTAAAAGACCAACTGATTGTTTTTTAATGAACCAAAGAGGGGAAACTACCAGCTGCATTCCAGTCATACCTGCCAGTAACAGTACATAAACTAAATGAAGAAAAATACCTTTGATTTAGGCAAAACATTCCTTCCCTGAACAACCAGCCCAGACTGTTGACAAGATGCTCAGAAGGAATCTGATCTCCATATCTTTCTTGCTTCTTAAAGATAAGTAGGCTTGCCAATACTGATCTTTTGAAGCAGAAAACCTTGTTGGTAGGTTCTCCTTCCTCTATAGACATCAAAGTCTTTTACTGTATGGAAGCAACACAATTATGGAACTGTTCCTTTCCTGCTGTTGTTCCCAGCTGAAGCTTGAGGGAAAAAACTTGATTACTTTGCAAGTACTGAGCAATTTTTCATTTTCTTAATTGCTGACTTGATTTTGTATCATTCACAGCAAAGGACAGCAATGAATGTATTTTGCACATACATACATCCTTTATCAGATGTTTGGAGTCAAGAGACATTCTTGGAAATCAAGATTATGTTGGAGGCAGACATTTCATTTGGAGTGTATATTTTGATTTGTATTCAATTCCTTTCCCGTTTTGAAGTAAAACTTAGTATATCTCAGCTAAGGTATACTTCGCTCTCCATCTCTTATGTGAGGTTAAAAAAATAGACAAGGGGGTGCATTTATTTATTTATTTATTTATTTATTTATTTATTTATTATTAAGATTTATATACCGCCCTTCTCCCTAGGGACTCAGGGCGGTGTACAGCCAAATCAAACCCCGAACAATACAAAAATTAAAAAGACATTAAATAGTGGCTGTTTAGATTAATAGAACCCTCCCCCCGAAATTAAAAACCCAATTAAGGAGACAATTAAAAACTATCTCAGCCCAGGCCAGCCTGCTCAAAGAGCCAGGTCTTCAACGCACGCCTGAAGGCCCTCAGGTCCGTGTTGGTGCGTAGTTCAGGTGGCAGAGTATTCCAGAGGGCAGGGGCCCCCACAGAGAAGGCCCTACTCCTGGGGGCCGCCAGGCGACACATAGTGGCCGACGGCACCCAGAGAAGGCCCTCCCTGTGAGAACGCACCGGTCTGCTGGAGATCAGTTCCCCCAATCCCCAACCCCTCCAACCGCCGCAATAGAGGAAAGTTGACTTGCCAACTTTCTTTCTTTGAAGAAAGTTGATTTATAAATCTAACAAAGTATTAATTAAATGAATATGATGCAGAGCTGATAAGAGCATTGCGAACTAAGTGGAGGCTTCAAAAGTTGTTTCCAATTTTATCAATTCTGGAATTAATTTCAGATGAAATGGAACACAAGACCAATCAAGGATATTGGAGTCTTAGTGGACAACCAATTAAATATGAGCCCACAGTGTGTGGTGGCAGCCAAAAATGCCAATGCAATCCTAAATTGCATTAACAGAGGGATACAATCAAGATCCTGAGATACTGATACCACTCTATAAAGTCTTAGTAAGACAACACCTAGAATACTGCATCCAGTTTTGATCACTGTACTATAAAAAAGATATTGAGAGTGACTCTAGAAAGAATGCAGAAAAGACCAGCCAAGATGATTTAGGGGACTGGAGCAGAGGCAGTATTCAGCTGGTTCTGACCAGTTCTGGAGAACTGGTAGCAGAAATTTTGTGTAGTTCAAAGAATCAGTAAATACCACCTCTGACTGGAGATTTTATAGTATCCTTCCCCTGCCATGCCCACCAAGCCATACCCACAGAACCAGTAGTTAAAAAAAATGAATCCCATCACTGGACTGGAGGCTAAAACATACAATGAATGGTTGCAGGAACTGGCCATGGCTAGTCTAGTGAAGAGAAGGATCAGGGGAGATATGATAGCAGTCTTCCAATATTTGAGGGGCTATCACAGAGAGGAGGGGGTCAAGCTATTTTCCAAAGCACCCAAAGACCAGACAAGGAATAATGGATGGAAACTGAACAACGAGAGATTCAATCTGGAAATAAGGACAGATTTTCTAATAGTGAGAACAATTAACCAATGGAACAGAAGTTGCCTTCAGAAGTAGTGGGAACTTCATTACTGGAAGCTTTCAAGAAGAGACTGGATTGCCATCTGTCAGAAATGAGGTAGGGTCTCCTGCCTGGATGGAGGATTGGATTAGATGACCTACAAGGTCCCTTCCAACTCTGTTAATCTGTTATCTGTATAAAATAGTGGGAAATAGTTAAATAGCTGAAAGTGTTACCAGATATCCAAAATTCTGTTCCCTGAGACAAGTAAAATGACAACTCCTACCATTTCAGGAACAATTTTTGTGGCAAAGTAATTAAACTTCAGGACTTGTTTGTGCACATATTGGCTTGGGAATATTAAGTACAATGGCCCTAGAGCTCGCCCTAAGAAGCAAATCTAAATTGATCCTTGGATTCTAACTACTCAGCCATTATAGTTTGGGAGTCACAGCTGTAGTTTATTATAGTGTGGTACCAGACACTATAGTGAACTGAAGATTGTCCAGAAAGTCCAAGATTATGGAAATATATTTATCTGAGATAGAGTCTGGCATAAACAAAATATAATAATAGATTTGGAAGGGACCTTGGAGATCTTCTAGTCCAATTCCCTGCTCAGATAGGAAACTTTATGCTATTTCAGAGAAATGATTGTCTAATCTATTCTTAAAACTTTCCAGTGTTAGAGCACCCACAACTTCTGGAGGCAAGTCATTCCACTGATTGATTGCTTTACGTGTCAGCAAATTTCTTCTTAATTCTAGGTTGCTTCTCTCCTTGATTAATTTCTATCCATTGCTTCTTGTCCTGCCTTCAGGTGCTTTGGAGAATAGCTTGACTTCCTCTTCTTTGTGCCAGTCCCGTAGATATTGGAACACTGCTATCATGTCACCCCTAGTCCTTCTTTGCATTAAACTACACATAACCAAGTCTTAAGGTAAATTTTGCGTCTCTTTAGGTTCAGAATTTTGCATGCCTTTACGCAAAAAGTTTAGATATAGTATAAAATAAATATTAGAAATACTAATGAGAAATATGCATTAATTTGCATCATATTTCAGATCCTTAGGACTTATACTGTAAATCATCTAATGTGCACTTATAGATACAGTTAACATTAATTAATATCAACAATATTGATGTATAGCAAATATTTACCCGGGGATTTATATGAAGAGCTGCCATCATTTTATAACCAAGCAGGTCTACTTTCTAAATCATTGAACCAATGTTTGCATGACACATAAATGCTTAATAAAAATGTACTGGCAGTTTATGTTTCATATAATGCTATAAGCATTGGATGAATATACGTAAATAATATCAACACACATAGACAGGAACACTTAGCACGTCCCCCCTAACACAGTAAATATTTATAAATTTTGTAACACGCTATAGCAAGTCAAGTAAATGTTTAGTAGATGTGTTCACTCAGTTTAATTGTTCAACATGTTAAACTTGGTTACAATTAAACTTGGTTTTCTACATATATCTTAACGTGATATGTATACTGAGATTGATTTGTGAGTTTATGATACAATGAATTGTGTGAACCCAGAATATTACAGATTACCATTAGCTCAAATATCTGTATATAACAAAATGCTAAAGGCATTTTGCTCATATTTTGAATTTTACAATGTCTACAATATATATCGATGATAGCCCCATTCTTTGTTATTTTACAAATGGAACTGAGATGACTATTGTCCTGTCTCTTGTTTGTTTAGGTTCTTGAAATACTGAATAGAGATATAAGACAAACAGAATTGTGGGAGTAAAGATTAAAAAAAAACCTTAAATGTTAAGGGCTTTTGCAGCTGACTTGGATAATATTTATTTTTTTATTGGCAGGTTTATTGACATAGTTTATTTACTGCCTGAAACCTAGTGGATTCTATGTGGCTTATAAAAAGTACAATAAAAAACAGAACAAATTGGTATTAAAGTCAAGTAAATAAAATCCATAATTAATTTCCAAATGTAATAAGAAAATCCATACCTTCCAGAGCCCTTCACAACTGTAGCTCCACAACTTTATCAGTAACCTTTCCTCAGAAAAAAAGAAAGATTTGAGACCAGAGGGATATTGTCCAATTTTGTTAAATCCAGGCCTGGCTTTTTGAAGGGTGATTATCCCTTTAAGAGTCTCTGGCATTTCCCCATCCTTCAAATAAATGTTGACTAGAGCAGTGATCTCCAACCTTGGCCACTTTAAGACTTGTGGACTTCAACTCCCAGAATTCTTCAGCCAGCTACAAGCTCAAAACCTGCCTGGCAAACACCACGCCATTGCCTTGGTCATCTACCTAGCTCTTGCCCGATTGGCTTCCAACTGAATGTGAGCAATTTCAGCTGTGAAATTCTTGAATAGGTGATCACAATGAACACTGATTGCCTTTTCAAGCCCTTCCTTTCACACAAGGGCCTGGAAATTTTAAACAGTGCAGTTGGCTGACATTCTGCAGATGTACAGTAATAAGAGAAGAAATGTAGTTGTACTTTACATCTTTATTGTCACAAAGTAGATTTGAATTTGGATTCTTATTGGTATCTGAACACATTCTCTTGTCTTTTGCTGGTATCACTCCAGGCAACTCTTTATCCATTTTATTTCCCAATGTATATAAAGCAATGCACAGTCCAGATAATCCTCAACATACAGCAGTAAGTTTACTGACCATTGAAAGTTACCATGGCACTGAAAAAAACTGACTTATGACCATTTTTCACAATTGCAGCATCCCTGTGGCCATATGATCAAAATTCAGACACTTGGCTGGCAACTGATTCATATTTATGACGGTTGCAGTGTCCTGGGCTCATGCATTCCCCTTTTGTGACCTTCTGACAAGCAAAGTTAATGGGGAAGCCAGAGTCATTTTACAACATTGTTACTAACTTAACAACAGTTCTTCATGATCCCTCCACTTCTCATCCATCCAGGTTTCAATGATGCATACATTCTCAATTAAATCATGGAGGAGGCTGGTTTTATTGCAAGCAGAATTGGCCTCTGGCTTCCTGCTCCTGTGACTTGGTGGCTATCAACTACCATCCATGGCACAAATTAGTCCAACCTTCTAATACAAATGATAGGTTTTCCATTCATTTTTTATAACTGTTTCCAGCCTAGCTATTATTATTGGGGTATGTGGAGTGGTGGGGGGCATATATCAGAACAAGAAATTTTGTGGAACACGAATGTTTCATTTGCCAATTCCATTGTTGTTGTAGATTCCACAACTTGAAACCTTAAATAAATAATTCAATGGCCTCATCTTTCCTCAGTCTTCTGAATAAATGTGGCATGTAAATTTTCTTATTCACTTATTCACTCTGCTTCACAGAGAAGCAGAACATCCAAGCGAGTCTCCCTTAGGAAATTGACCCCTTTCACACTTGAAAGCTGGAAGTTTGATATTTTGAAAAGCAAGAGGATGTTAACATTTCAACATTTATAACATCTGATCTCCCTTGTAAAGAGGGTGGGATTTTTTTTAGGAGAACAGAAATAATGTACCAAGAGTTTCGTAGCAAAGGTCTCATGAGAATTTTTTTGCTAGAGCATCTTGCTGGTTCTTCATGTATCTCTGTATCCACGCGACAATCAAATGAACAATCTACAGTAACTCTATGCTTAATTGTGCTAATAAAGAAGTGAGAATAGAAGTTAGCTTAAGGTCTCATAGGACATAGTTTTCATGTGAGAAGGAGGATTGGCAAATATTATTATTTTTAATTGTCTTTCTCATTATCATGTTTTGGGGCAATTAAAAATACAATATTACAACTAAACTTCCATGTCTGATGTTAGAGGTGTTAAAAAAAGGCCAATACTTGCTAATAAGATGATGTTCCAAAGACCAGGTCCTCAACAGAAAAGGATCATTTCCTGGGTCCCATCTTTTTTTACCAGATCTGATAGTATCCAGGGACAGCAGAGGTGGTATTCAGCAGGTTCTGGTCAGTTCTGCAGAACCAGTAGCGGAAAATTTGAGTAGTTTGGAGAACCGGCAAATCCCACCTCTGACTAGCCCCACCCCGATCTCTGCCTCCCGAGTCCCAGCTGATTGGCTGGGTCTTCTTTGGTTGCCCTACACAGGAGAATGGAGCTGGAAAACAGGTTAGTGGGGTGGGGAGGAAATGGGGATTTTGCAGTATCCTTCCCTGCCACGCCCACCAAGCCACACCAATAGAACCGGTAGTAAAATAATTTGAATCCCACCACTGAGGGACAGTAGGTGCAATTGGGTGGAGGTAGTCTTTTAGATGCTCCAATATGAAGCTGGCAAAGAGGAAAGCCTTCAAGGAATAAGGAGGCTGGTGTGAAGAAAAAGCTTGAAAATGGAAGTAATTATTTGCAGCTAAAATGACAACATGGATTTTGACTATTGGGGAGAAAAACTAGTGGCTGTGGAAAAATGGCTAGTGATTCTAAAATAGATGGGACCATTTTTGTTCATTAGCTCTTGAATGTTTAGATGTCCACACAGCATTTGCAAATGCTGGGTCTGGAGAAAACCTACCAAAGAAGAAAAGTACCATTGACCAAATGACTACAATGTCATGCAAATGTATCAGAAGTTAGATGAAAAATGACTTGTCAGTAAGTCACTAGCTCGATCCAGATCAACTTCCGGTTCTTTCAAATAAGAGATATTGAAAAAAAAAAAAAAAGAGTGAATCCTGCAAGATCTTTTCCTAACTCCAGTTAGGAATGGTTTCATTATGTCCCAACATGGAGTGATGCATATATTCTGTGCGCTCACATATACTAAGAAGTTCATATTTAGAAGCTTGGAGATAAAAGTTACAAGGCAGGGTGAAACATATTTATCTTATGTACCTTTATAA
Source organism: Bungarus multicinctus (assembly GCA_023653725.1). NCBI lineage: Eukaryota > Metazoa > Chordata > Lepidosauria > Squamata > Elapidae > Bungarus > Bungarus multicinctus. The sequence goes on from CM042837.1 coordinate 8,191,681, forward strand.
TGACCTGCTGGGCTGGAAGGGTGGTTAGAGGACTGTTTCCTGCAAAATGTGAAGCTATTAAGGGGTTGCAAATCCCTTACATAGCTGGAAGCTGGAGAAGAAAGTGTTTTTCACTGTCTTTTAAACACAATAAGAAAAAAAAACCTGGAATATTATGTGTCACAACTTTTTTCAACTGGACCCTTTAATATATCCCTTGACAAACTGAATTCTATAAACATCCCATGTACTATCTGAAGACTTCTTTGTGCATGTGTAGTTGTCTTTGTTATTCTGCTTCATTAATACCCCCTTGAGTTGTTTCATTCTCATTGCTTTCTTAATTTATTTTTTCCTGCCTTTTCAGTTTTCTATTTTCGTTGACTTTCCATTATTTTCCCTCTTGACTTTTTATGGAGGGAGGGATAGGGGTAGAGCACATATGAGCATAATTTCAGTCATAGAACTAAATTAAATGTCTGTTTTATTTTTTAAGGATACTTTCTTTCAGCTTATTTTGTTTGTGAATAGTATCCACCATTCTGATGACCTCCATTTTTTTCCTGATCAAGAATATCCAGGAACATTCAAGGACAATAAAAATGCATACACAGAACAGCAATAGCAATTAGACTTAGATACCATTTGATAGTATTTTACAACATTCTCTGGGAGGTTTTCTCTGAAGCATTATTTGCATATAGCCCTTAACAATCAGGATTCTCCTTTTACTTGGAAGGATGGAAGTCCTGTGTCAACCTTGATCCCCCATTGGGATCAAACTTCAGCCTATCAGCAGAGTTTGCCTGCGATATTGCACTGAAACTACTATGGCACCAGGGCTCTTATAAGTTCTTAACTGGGACCATCATGGAAAGGCATTTCTAGAAAGAGAGTCAAACAAACAAAGAAACACTATGTCCAGAAGAAGGCAATGGCAATCCATTTCCATACTGCTGTCAAAAGATAGTAGACATGTCCATTAAATCACCAGTGATAGAACTGAACACAAGATGATTTTAGCATCTTCATTAGGATTATATAGAATTTAGAAGGGATGCTTTGTCTAAACCTTTGTACAAGTGCTGTAGATGAACAGGCTGAGCCTGAGGGAGGGGTCAGACAGGTCATCAGTCATGAATCCCTTCACACCCATAAGATATCTAAGTCCAGACCACCTTGAATTCCTTTCTGTTAACTTCCACTAATTTCCCTTGACTGTTAATAGTTCAGATTCTTGTAGAGAGCTTAAGCTAGCAATAAATCTTTATATTCATTGAACTGCCTGAATCTCCTGATTTCCCTGGCACTTGACAAGTGGCTGCTCAATGCAAGACTGGGAAGTGAAGTATCCCTTTGTTCTAGTAGAGTAGAACATCTTCCTTCCTTCACAATTGTTTTAACAAAGAACACATTTGTGCAAATATAGCACATAAGAAATAGCCCAGGATGTAAAAGCATTGACCTTATCTAAATCATTTAAAAGTGCTTTACTCTAATGAGGTGAAATGCCACACTACCACCAAAAGGCAAATATTGTCACTCCAGAGTGTTCTCTGCAATAAAACTTGTAGGTCCTTAGGGAGGAAAAGAAGATAACACCAACATCAATTAAAGAAATCAAATCTCCAATTTTTAATGATCAGTGGATGGAGCAAACTACAATTAAATAGAATTTCCTCTTCAATCCCCTTTCTATTCTGTTAATTATCCACTGTAAAAAAGTTTACTTGTTCTTCCTACAGGTCTTAAGTGATTGCTTGAGGGGAAGTTTTTATTCTGATGATCCTCTGAAGTTGCTGTGGCCACTGCTCAAAACTGTGATGGATTTCAGTTGTGTTCTGAAGATCCATTCTGGCTTCAAGAGTATCGATCGTAGTTGTGCTCTTCATTTTGTGAGGTTTTTCAGTTAGAGAACCCAAAACACATTATGTGAAATGACACTTTCCAGATACTGATTGTCAAACGTCAAGAATCCATTTTCTATATGGGATTCCAGTGAGGAAGAATTGCTGAGAGATCACTTCCCATAGATTGTTCTGCCTTGAACTGAATACAAATCATTATTTAAGAACTTGTATTCATGTTCAAGTTCTCCTCTTCCCAACCATCTTATTTTTTTCTATTTATTATCTTTTAGATTATAAGTCTGCAAAAAGGAAATATGTTTCTTTTTTAATTCATTGCATGTGAATCTTGGAAATCCTTTGGCTGAAGATTAGGCTAAAAAGGCTGTGAATGAATGAATATCATCCATCTTATAAAATGTCAAAATGCACTCATAAACCCCCTGACCTTTAAACTGGTTCAAAGTAAGTCTTTTTCTTGTCCATCTGCCACTAGACTTTATTTAATATTACCGGCTCCTTGCTTTTATTGAACCTTTTTAATGAAACAAATTATTAAGGCTATACTAGCTATACTAACAAATGAATCACTTATCTCACTCCCCCCACTCTCCCAATAATTTCAGGTTGCTATATATTGGCCTATATGTAAACAAAAAAATGTTTTCAGCTGCACATTATCTTTTTGGTAACTGCTTCTTGCATGGAAGGAAAGTTTTTCGTTGGTATTTAGTTAGGTGTAAAAAATTTGATTAGGGACAAGTGCACTTGTGAATTCTGAGGTCAACCAATTTGTCCTTTATCTAATTACAAACACATTTTAGCCAATTTTGAAATCAATTTTTAAAAATGGACTTTTTACCCTTTTGGAGGGTATGCATACTTTCTTACAATAATGCATTTTGTAAAAACTTTCTACTGTTATGAATATTTCTGTACATAATATGGTTGGGGTTAATTTGTGAATAATAAAAATGCATTACAAAATTTTAAAATGTAAGAATTTTGGTGAGGAAGGTCATTTCCATTGTATAAATTCTGAAGTCCAAATTGGATAAATTCATTTAAAAACTAAAGAATTATCTCATCTTCCCAAGGTTACATTCCCCTCTCTGTTGTAAACTTTATTTTAAAAAAACCACCATACTTCACCTAGTGCAATTAGTCCTATATCTAGCTTTCCACTTATTTCAGAGTTGTCATAGACAGATATAGGCAGAGATTGCTTAGAAATATAGGTCCAAAGATAATTACATCAGTTTAGAACATAAGTGCTATAGACAGAAATTATTTCACTTCAATGCCTTGCTAGAATGAAAAGAATTCTAAGTTGTGAATAGAACTCCTTCTTTAGGTCAACTGCAGGTACAATTTTAAATTAGTTTCTGCTATTTTAGCATTCCAATCTTTTGTAAGCCACCTTTTCCTGATTCCACTTCAATAGCCAATGTGCAATTAAATACACACACACACATAGGGTCCCTCCTAAAATATCCAATATTTGCACACCTTGTTTTTTTGCCCTTTGTGAGGACTTTCTGCTATTATGAAGATGTTGGTGCATAGTATGGTTGGTTTACTTCTTAAATAATAAAAATGCATTTCATAATTTTGAAAAAAATGGTGAGGAAATGCTGAGTTCATGTATATGTTCTGAAGGTGCAACTTGGATAAAATCATTAAAAATTGGAGAATAGGAATTCTTATTTGTATGGGTGTGTAAGAGATTGTGTGAAAGCAGGCTAGTGTAAAATGAAATGTATTCTTAACCCAAACCCACCCAGTGCAATTTTAATTCTATGGATTAAATGAACTGAGTAACTATGGGGTTTAGAAACTGATTCTGACTAAGTGAATCATTCCCGTATAAGAGAATATGTAAGGTACTTGACTAAGTTACTCATTGTTTGCATGTTGTTGTTTTTTAATGTATATAGTAATAGTAATAAATAGTAACATTGGCACACACACACACACACACAAGCCCACAATTGTGCACACATACATATATATTGCATATTTAATTTAAACAAAAATAGAAAGGTGGTAGGTGGTAGACTATGTATCTAGACAGTGATCAATCATTCTAGTGGAGTCAGTATATACTTAAGTTTAATGCAGCTTTTATCTAATCTCCAACTTATCCTTTTTTTTTTTAAAAAAAAGGGATGATTGTTAGGAAGATGGGTGGACTACAGCTACAGGAAGTCCTGGATGCAACAGATTTTCTGGACCTTTTCCAATCAGGATTCAGGATGTGAGATCAAAACTTCATTGACCAACTTGAAGCCTCTGTAGGACCTGAACTTGTTTGATTTGTTGGCAATTTCAGCGCCATGAACCATGGAATCCTTGTGGGCTGGTCACTTATGTTGGGAGCGAGAAATATTATTTTACCCTTTCTTAGCAATTGGATTCAGTCAGTGATGGTGGGAGGTGAGAGGCTGGGCCCTTGGGAGCTTCATAACAGGGTGTTACAATATTCTTGCCCTTGCTGTTTAACATGGGAAATTTGAAGACAAATCACCTGCCAACATGCTTGTGATATTCAGTATATTTCCAAATGTAGTATGGGACCTGACTCAAATCCTGAAGGCTGTTAAGGATTGAATAGGAAGAAGGAAGCCCAGATTCATAAGTCCTTTCCAGAGATAGTCCATCTTTGACCCTTGATGGGCTTGTGCTTTCCAAGATTGAGCAGCCTTGAAATCTATAATTCTCTTGCACTTAGAGTTCCTGTTTGAACAGCAAGTATCAAACAGTAAGATCTTGGAACCAGTTGCAGCCATTTTCTGGAAGAGGGACTTCTTGGTCAATCATGCTCTTGTCACCTCTCAATTAGATTGCTGCAATTACACTACATGGGATTGCCCTTGAAGACCATTTGGATACTTAGCATCTAGCAGCTTGAAGGACCTTGTGGGTCATCTAGTCCAGCCCCCTGCCCAAGCAGGAGACCCTACACGATTTCTGAGAAATGGCAGTCCAGTCTCTTCTTGAAAGTCTCAAAGTAATGAAGCTCCCACAACTTCCAAGGGTAAGCTGTTCCATTGATTGATTGTTCTCAGTGTCAGAATAATAGAAAACCAATAGGAGTGCCTTATTCTCCCATGTAATGTCATTACAGAACTGCCAGGCAGCTTTTGGATCTTATGTAGCTTTGGCCCTTAATGTCTCAGGTTGTTTTCTCTGCTTCCTGAGTGATGTGTAGTCAAAGGGGCTCGCTGAGTGTTCCAAATATCCAAAAATGCCAACTTCAGGGACTCCATGATGAAGCCTTCATAAAGATGGTCTCTTGCTTCTGGAATTGCCTCCCACCAAATATTCAAGCACTCCATATTCTATTCTATTATTTGAAAGCTCTCCTGTCTGGGATGGAGATAACTGATAATTTTGTTGTCCAAATGAGATACATATGAATCTTCTTGTTTTTATTTTTAGATTACTCACTTTTTATGGTTTCATATTTCATATTTTGAAACCATTATATATATATATATATATTCATGTTTCTTGTAACTTAAATAATTATAGGTATTACTATATAAAACAGCTAAAGAAGACATTCAATCATTAGTTTAGGTGTGGCATCTCAACCACAAAATAATATGTTTATTTTCCTCCATCATTTTTGTTCCTTTATTGATAAAAACTACACAAAAGCTAACTGATCAGAATAATTAATTAAAAATAAATCAAACAATGTTACACATCCTTCCATGATTTCTTTACTTTTCCCTTTTAAATCACATTTTCCTCCAAATTTCACCTTTTTGTCAGCCCATCTTAATAATTTTCAACAGGTAGGGTATGTAATGCATATCTCTATAACCACAGTCCTCCCTTTCTCTTACATTTAGAAGTTCCATGTTCAAGTGTGAGCTCATATTGCATCATTAATCATCCCCCCCCCCTTTTAAAGAGCCCCAAACATAACAGAAGTGTCAACAATGAATCACAATGAAGATAAGAAAAAAAAAAATCAAGGAAAAGTCACCCCCCTCATCGAAAATGTACAGCATGTGTTTTAAATGTACATGCACCCCAAGTTTTGTCAGTTATGCATCTTGGTTCTTTTACAGAATCATCAGTGTCTGTTTGGTTCAATAAATGCCTTTGACACCATATTTGGAATTGGAATTCATAAGACGGACCTTGCATTCTTAGGAAATAAAGAAGTGAGAAAAAAATTTGGTATGTTCCAATTTGAAAAGAGGGGAAATGTTAAAGGAAACCTCTAAGACTAATAAACAATTATAAAGAAATAATACTTCATTCTGTATTTGGCATACCCTCCCTCCCCATTCCCCCTGCACAAGTGTCACCTGTGGTTCTTTTCCATCAGAACCGTGCAATGTAGAAAAATCAAATATACAAACACAACTTTTAATCCATCCCTTTATCTTGCTAGAGTGAAATCTAACTTCTTTTTTCATGTAAGAACTCAGCAATCTTTTTATTTGTTTATTTACATCGAGAAGTTTGTTCAACAGTTTAAAACCAAAGGACATTCCGGAATTCACCAATCTGTACTGCCAGGTCACCAGATTGAATTTCCACAGTGTTCTGTGAGACATCTGCCATTTTGTTCTCTTTCTGTGGTTTTTGGATTGAGAACATTTTTCCACTGGAACACTTCAAAATGTCATATTGCGCTTTTCAACCTCTTGAATTGAATGGCTGTTTTTCCCTGCAGAGGGGAAAATAAGAGCCTTCCCACACATTCTTCTTCATTTTCATTCGGAAAGTGATCCATCAGTTTGGTATTCTCTCAATGTAAATAGCTGGTGCAGCAGAGCGTGCAATGGTAGCGATGAAGCTGTGATCTCGACTCAGCTCCAAGTTGGTGGTTTCAGCCTGATCTCGGGAGATGGTATCATATCCCTTATTTACATGGAGAGGCTTGTGAGCCTGGCAGTATCCGATCACTGGTTGGTCATAGCCGTAATAGGGCAAAGTCTTCATATGATGAGGGACCTGGGAAGACACAGATTAACATAATTTTAGAAGAGAGTACATATTAAATCTTAGCATCCAAAAGACAGCATAGGTTATGACAAGACAAGTGCTTCAACGAGTGCTTTGAATTATTAAAGGAAAGTCCTTTATTTACCTTGGTGATAGTTCACTAAGCAATTGTTTTTATAGCTGTTAAAGTCAAACATTGGTTGAATTAGATGTATAGCTTATGGATTGCTTGTCTACTCCTGCATCCTGGAATTTGAATATTGGTTTTACTCTGGAGAATCATATGGGTACTACAAGTACATTGCTACTAATAAAAACCTGCTGAAGAACAGTTCTATGAACAAATACTATTTAATCCACACAAGATTAAAAATAAAAATAAAATAAAATAATGTGTTTCTCAGAGATATTGGGAATACAGGATTCAAATGAAATGAACGTTTGGCATGAAACTAGCTTATATAATTACAGATATTTTCATGGGTCTAGAGCAGGGGTGTCAAACTTGCAGCCCCTGGGCCGGAAGCATCATGCGCTGGCCATGCCCATCTAAAATGGGGAAAAAGTTGTGATACAGCACATGATGTGACACCACAAGTTTGACATCCCTGGTCTAGAGACTAAATGCTGCAAACTATGCCAGATTTCTATTTAGCTATCCATCTATCCATTCATTTAATCTCCCCAGCCATCTTTCTCCTGGATAGATTAAAAAAAAAGATGATAAGGCTTCCTGTGCAGTTGGCATTTAGTTCACCGTTTTTAAATTTTATTTAGCAGTTGAAGCACATGACCATAAGCAGCCAATCGTTTTCAGAGGGATAGAGAATTATCATTAAGTAAACTCTTAAGTTCCAAACTATCCCTTATCCCGGAGGTGGTGTTCAGCAGCTTCTGACCAGTTTTGGAGAACCAGTAGCTGAAATTTTGAGTAGTTTGGAGAACTGGCAAATCCCACCTCTGACTGGAGATTTTACAGTATCCTTCCCCTGCCACACCCACCAAGCCACGCCCACAGAACCAGTAGTAAAAAAATTTGAATCCCACCACTGCCTTATCCCCTAAGTGATAATGCCTATCATCAAAATTACATTTACAGATTGCAAGAATTAGTAAACCAGGAGTGTCAACAGAGGTTAAATTTCAAGATGGCAGCCAGAACAATTTGACTGAAGTGTCAGCTGATGCTCCGTTCAAAATCCAAGAAAGAAATACTTAGACTCCATTTGTTAGAGAAAAGATATCTTTTACTGGAAATCAAGTGGTAGCAACAAAAGAATTCTGAATCTGAGAAAATGGGCGCGTAAATCACATATACAAAGTGATGGCAACGTTCCCACCCCCAATAGTTCAATTCGCTCCTCCAATTAAAAGTGGTGCATAACATCATGTGGGCATCTTCAGGTGGTGATGAGGCCTCTGTCCGTTGACCTTGGCATAGTTTGATAAAGAGTTGCAATTGCACATAGCATAGAATAGAAACCTAAACAAGACTCCCCCCCCCAACTTATACAGTTTCATTTCCTAACAACTCCAGCTCGCTTCCCATAATAATCATGGCCCACTCCTTCCCCCCGTTACTTATGACAGCCGAAAGATGCAAAGCAAAAGAAGAGAAGCAAAGGAAGAGAATCTTGAAGGCTGACATGAAGCTTCATTGTTTTAAAAAAGGTGACACAGCTTTGATTGAATAGTTATGACTGACATATTGACATTTTTGGGTGTCTCCTGTGGATGTCCCTGCTCTAATTAATAGTATAAACCAATGAGTATTGTGTTTAGTTCAGAAATTGAGCCAACATCACCTCTTTCCACCACTCTGAAACAAAACTCAGCAGTATAGTAGACATTAACCAGATAGGCATAGTATACTGTGGCTTTGTTTTTCCTAGAAATTGGAGATAAAAGCTTCTGAATCATAACATTAAATCTAAATGTATTCTGAATTGCTGTTGCCCCATTAAATTGCATTTCCAGTAATCTTTTTTTTTCAACTTCTCTTCCTATGTTTTTTTTTTTTATCCCTTCAAACCCTATTTATTTTTCAATGAAAACAAAATGAAGAGTTTCAAAACAAGGGAAACTGGTTTTAAGAAAGAAAGAGGAATGCTTGTCAGGGAAAGGAACCTCAGGCTCCAAACAGTATTGTGAATGATTCAGAGGATGTCCATGAAAATTAGCAAAACATAAGGCGCAAGGTGAAGTAGCACCAAATTTATTTTCTTCATAGCACTTATATAGCCTGTCTGCCAGCCTTCCTAGGTAGGACAGACAGAAATATGACCAGATGAGCTATTTCTACTTTATTGTGACACTGTATTATCAGAATCTTAATAGCCTGAAAATTGGAGGGGGAGTCCTTTCTGAGTCTCTTTCATTTATCTGACTATTCCATAGGCAGAATTCCTCCCCCCTTTCCAACATACCATTATACTGCCCATTTCACTCAAGTGACTCTAGGCCACGTTTACAGGAGGTGCTGCCCTGTTTCCCCCCCACACACACACAAATGGCAAGAGTTCTACAGGTGCTTATTCTCCCCCACAACAGGTTCTCAACCCTGTTGTATAGGTCCAGATTCTGAGCTCAGTACAGCAAGAATCACTGGTTAAGCAAGTCCAATGGGCTCACACAAAATCCAGGAAAGCAGTCCAAGAGGCAAACAGGCCAGGATACATGGCACAAGTAGACAAGGCGCAGAACTGGGCATGTTGCTCCAGCAACATTTAAGTTCTCAAGATGGGATTAAATAGGCAATGCCAATGTAGCCTTCATGAGAGGCCAGACTGCGTCCTTATGAGTAGTCTATCTGACCAGCATTGTTTGCCTGTCTCCACTCTGCTCTACATGTTCTTGGATCAGGAGAAGTGTGACTCCATCTTCTCATTGCTAACAGGCATCAGCTGCTCCCTGTCCTTGACTGGAGTCTCCTGGCCAACTTGCTGCAGCTGTGGCTCCCCTCCATCAGACTCAACCCATAGCTCATCTGATTGATCCAGCTGAGGCTGCTCTATCAGGCTAGCATTCTCTCCATCAGGCTAGCATTCCTGATCCTGACCAATACTCAGCAGCACATTTTGCTCTGCAGACACAAACATATCCTCCTCCTCTGAACTCGCATCTGGAGAGTGTGGGGATAGGGCAAATCAATGACCCAAGATTAAAATCAAATAAATCTCCCAAAATAACCACTTAACTACCCTTAGTAACTGCATCCTGATCCAAATACCAGATATAAAGGAAAGTATGGAGGATTGGATCTATTTGATTTGTAAGAGCAAAATTTTCTAAGAAACAGATCTTGCAATTTGCTACAAAATACTTAGAGATGCTTCTCCAATTAATGGGGCTAATAAAATGATTATATAAATAAATATTAATAACTTATAATCTCCTTTTCTTCTAGAAGCATGAAGTGATATATTGTTCTACCTCTTTAATTTATCCTCTGACTATTATGAATCTTGGGGTTTCTCCACCAAATAGGGTGTCAAATTTCTTCATGAGAACAATTCTTCATAAGTGGTCATTGTGCTGTTTTCCCAGACAGATATTAAAACTAATTTCAGGTGAAGCTCTTAATCTTACAGACTATAACTTAGAGAAGTAACAATCAATAAGTCCATTAGTGTGGAATGAAGAGATATAATTACTGCAGCCTTCAGGGAACTTGTTGAATGCAGTCGTTATGTCAAGAATTATACTCTTGAAGGATGCTCTTAATCATAAAGATGCCACCACCACTACTCTCTGTATTTTTATTCTTTGGAAAGAAACAAATCATGTTTGGTAGCAAACTGATCAGTCACTGAAACATTAATTGGTGCATCTTTATAGATTAACCCTTGGACAGGAGGACTTCAGTGTTCCTAAACTTAGTTCCATAAAAACTTCTTCAATGAGAATTTTAATTTCTTTATTGGTCCCAATCACCTTTTCTGTTAAACATATTGTAACTCAAGTAGAATCTTAGTTCACTAAGGAGCAAAAATAATATTGTGGATTTGTAGACTTTTGGTAATCCAAATGGAGATACTCTTATGATAAACGGTTCTAGCTATCAATAGGGCACTTATGAATATGTAATCTAGTGTACAACACTGTATGCATAGAACAAGTTTTGCTTTTCTGCTTTCAGTGTGTTTACACAGAATAGGACTGTACTGTTTCTTCATAGAGAAGTGTATCAGGAATAGTCAGAGGCTAGCTGGGACCAGTTTTCATTCTTTGCAAATAGCTAATTGTATTTGCCTTGATTTGGACTACAGTATATTTATTTATTTTATTTATTTATTTTTTCGATCTGTATACCGCCCCGTCTCCCAAAAAGGGACTCGGGGCGGTGAACAGCCACAGTAAAAACATACAAATAGAAAAATTAAAAAAGTTTAAAAATTAATTAAATACATGGCTAAGACCAATAAAACCCGTAAAAAATTATCGAATTAAAAACCCTACTCATAACGTTATGTTAGGGGCAGTCATAAAAAGTGACCTTCAAAACAACTTGCTCTGTCTTTACAGATTCTTTCCAGGTTCTGAATCTTGAAGATATGGATAACACACATGGAAAGGCAATGGTCACCATTTCTTTGTTATACCCTTGATGCTTAGGACATGGTTACAGGAGATGAGAATTTCTTTTCTGAGTGAGGAATATGCCAGAAGCTAAATGGGGCCCCCACAAATGGGCTCTTGAAACTCTCTTTTGCAGGGCTTCTGATCCTTTCAGTCAGGATGCACCCCAGAGGGTGCTTGAGGGATTATAACCTAGTGTTTATAACCTAAATGGTTATAAGCCTTAATGCAATTTAACAACTTCATGAAACATCTATGATCATTTGGAGCTTGGAATGGGATGTCATCAGTATACCAATTAACCCAGCTCTACTGCTTATCATCTAATCCCAAGAAGCCTTGAATATCACTTAAATGTGAAATATGAAGAAAAATAAGAACATTAAATTAAATTAAGACAAGATGGAGATGCTGTTACAGGAACCGGGCATGGCTAGTCTAGTGAAGAGAAGGACCAGGAGAGACATGATAACAGACTTCCAATATTTGAGGGGTTGCACAGAGAGGAAGCGATCAAGCTATTTTATAAGGCACCCGAAGGCCAGACAAGGAATAATGGATGGAAACTGAATAAGGAGATTCAACCTGGAAATAAGGAGAAATTTTCTGACAGTGAGAACAATCAACCAATGAAACAGAAGTTGCCTCCAGAGATTGTGAGAGCATCATCACTGGAAGCTTTCAAGAAGAGATTGGGCTGCCATTTGTCAGAAATGGTGTAGGGTCTTCTGTTTGGGCAGGGGTTGGACTAGATGACCTATAAGATCATTTAGTCCAACTCTGTTAATCTGTATAATAAGGAGAATACTGGACTCAGACTTAAAATAAAGCCTATTTGGATGGTATTACAGCCTTCTAATTCTAGTCCAATTTTTAACTAAAGTAATTTTTCCTATAGTTTGGAAATGATATCTATTTATCACTATTTGCATGCATGTTGCAAAAATATCAATGTTTCTACTGAGGCGGGTTAGAAGGAGTAGACTTGGATTGCTTAAAAAAGAAGACAAATTATATATTTCAGAGACGGATGCCAAAGCTGAGAATCCTTTGCTATATTTAAGTTTTCCTTTCTTAGTGAAAGGTTATTGTTTTTGTGTGTGTATGCATGTATATAGGCTTTCATTTGGTCTAGCATTCTGTTTGCCTATTGCAAAAATAAATCTCTGTTGAATAAGTGAGATGACATGCTATTTATCACCAGACTGTATTCTTATTCATATTATCTGCATTTAGCTTCTTCTAAACAAATTATATGCCCACAACTTGTATCACATCTAATAATATTCAGTTAAATATATGGTTCATTTATTTAATGTGGTGGAACGAATGTAAGACAATTTGAAAATATTTTCTCATGTCACTGGTAAAGAAAAGAAAAAAAGAAAAAAGAAAGAAAGAAAGAATATGTACATTTATCCAAATATCCAGAGCTAGAATTTCAACAGACACTAAACAGGGCATTATATTCTCTTTTTGAATTCCTGTTTAATGTCAATTCTGAGGATGAAATATTGTAAATTAGAGAAAAATACTGCAGTCATATGCACATTTACATAAGAATAGGTACCATTGATCTGAGCAATTTATTTCTGCGGGGGGTGGAAAAGATCTATTGTTCAAGGACATAAATGAAATACTATCTATTCTTCTGTACCAAGGTTAACTTTATTAACTGAAGAACTGAGGGATTAGATTACCACTTCCAGTATTTGTTAAGAATTTTGGTCTAATGGTTTGGATTAATTAGCTCATGTTAAGATCTGAAGTTTTCACTTCTGTAGAGCTTGCTATTAAATGGTAGAAACCTTACAGTTTTGATACTGTGTGTTGAAAGAGAGAATGATTTAAATGGGGGAAAAGGTAAATTTATTTGGTAGAGTTGGCATCCTATTCTGTGGTAACTAGTTGGCAACCTGTAAACTAAGTAACCCATAAACTGAGAGAGGGGTGGGGCGGGTAGAGAGAGAGAGAGAAAAGAACACCTGATTTTTTTTAGACATTATACAAAGATGGGATTGATTGAAGATAAAGTCTTCTTGTCTTTTCCAGGTAATGTTTCCCTTTCGGAACTATCTTAACTTCTATCTCATGTTCCACAAATACCCTTATCACAATAGGCCCCCTGTTTTATCAGGCACATAGTTGGTTGAGTGCTGTGTCAAAGTCTATCTTGCACTTTCTCAACTCCCTTTGCTAAAAAGAAAAAAAAATATTCAGGTTTACACTGAATGTTGTGAATACTTGCAGATTTCTTTTGAATCTCTCTTGAACATGTTTCTGAGATCACTGTATAACTGGAGATGGGTTGCTTTTACTGTTCCATGTCTTTCCATCATAGTGAAGTCTCCCCCAAAAGGTAAAGATTCCCCTCGCACATATGTGCTAGTCACTTCTGGCTCTAGGGGGCGGTGCTCATCTCCGTTCCAAAGCCGAAGAGCCAGCACTGTCCGAAGATGTCTCCGTGGTCATGTGGCCGGCATGACTAAATGCCGAAGGCGCACAGAATGCTGTTACTTTCCCACCAAAGTGGTCCTATTTTTCTACTTGCATTTTTACATGCTGTCGAACTGCTAGGTTGGCAGGAGCTGGGACAAGGAATGGGAGCTCACTCTGTTACGTGGCACTAAGTATTCGAACCGCTGAACTTCTGACCTTTCTGATCAAGAAGCTCAGCATCTTAGCTATTGAGCCACTGTGTCCCCTAACTACCCATATTTACCCGTAGTCTCCTGAACTACGCATATTTTCTGAAAAAGCACCATGGGAGCAGCTCTTTTCTGATAACAGAACTGAAACACATTAATCTGGGGATGTTGTAGATCACTGAACAAATCGAAAGGGAGAATATTCAAATACAGAGGCTGTCACATAATTAAAGAATTGCAAGAACACCACATCTCATCCATGAACATTTCATCAATATTCTCTTCCCTTTGAAAAATATTTGGAAAGACAGGTCTCTTTCATAAAATTGAACAGGAACTGACAAAAAATTGCAGGTGATTTTTTTCTGCGTGGAATTAAAAGAGAACAGCCCCCAGTGCTTCTGTGCAAAAAAAAGGTCATTTCTTAGTAAAACACCTCTTTGAAATGTTTGAATAAAAGAACTATCAAAATCTAAAACTGACATGTCCTTTCTACCAGCACTGTAATGAAAGACCAGAATGGTTACAAGTGAATTCTTCCCTAACAAAAAACGTTTCATCCCCAAAGAAGGACAAAAGTGGTAACTGATTATGATGATGACATTAAAAAGAACTGCCTAGACAATATGTACAAAGTACAGCTAATCAGCAGCAGCAGAAGGAAAAGGGGGATGCAGTTACATGTGACAGGGGACAGCTCCTCAAATCCAGCTTCTGGTTTCTGTTGCAGAATTAAGTTCCTTTGAAATTTCTTTCCAATTGTTGTCACAATGACAAAAATTCTTTACTCAAATTGGTTGATTAAAAATGCAGTAAAAATAAGGTGGACAAAATGTTGGTATTTGTTTATTTATATCCCACCGGCAAGAGCGACTCCAAAATATAATGCTATTATATTTTATCTATATCTTAAATTATTGTACATTATTACAATTTTATTTTGGATTGTATTTTATTCCTACTTCATCTTAAATCGTATTTTATCTAGATTCCATTTTAAATTGTATTTTATCAAGTTCCATTTTAAATAGTAATTTATCAAATTTCATTATGAATTGCTTTTATTAAATTTTAGTAACAATTCGTTGCTGGAACTTTACACTTTGATATGGCCCAAGGGCTAATCAATAAAAGACTTACTTACTTACTATATCCCACCTTCATTATTTTTACAAATAATTCAAGGCAGTGAACATATAAAAAACACCTTCCTCCTTCTGTTTTCCCCATTACAGCTCTGTGAGGTAAAGGGGCTGAAAGAGAGTGACTGGTCATCCAACTGGTTTTCATGGCCAAGGTGGGACTTGAACTCATGATCTCTTGCTTTCTAGACTGGTGTCTTAACCACCGGATCAAACTCTCATCATCTATATCCTTTAATAAGGAATATAGCAAGGAATAATGGGTGGAAACTGAACAAGGAGAGATTTAACCTGGAAATAAGGAGATACTTTCTGACAGTGAGAACATCAACCCATGGAACAGAAGTTGCCTTCGGAAGTTGTGGGAGCATCACCACTTGAGCCTTTCAAGAAGAGATTGGACTGCCATTTGTCGGAAATGGTGTAGGGTCTCCTGCTTGGGTGGGGGTTGGACGAGATGACCTACAAGGTCCCTTCCAATTCTGATTATCTGTTAATCTGTTAATAAATTGTATATTCTGCAAATCTTGCTCCTCCACCCCTTCTCAAACCCTGAAGATAATATATATATAATTTCCGCTTCTTTCAGCCTTTTCCTCTATGTAGTATTCACTGTTGAATAGGCTGGTTGAACATAAAATGACAGTAAGCACAGAAAAGGGCTTTTCTTAACTGAAATACTTTAGTGTGTTACTGTTCAGAAAATCTTATAGAAGTAACAATGTCCAGCTAGCTGCTTGTAGTTTTTTAAAAAAGAAAAGAACAGAAATATGCATGATTGGGCAAATGCATTCAAAAATTCATCCTGCTGAGGAGACTCTTTTTTATCCTGGGTAGATATTGGTCTCATTAGCTCTTGAGAGAGTTAGACTCTCATGCTGAGACAGTAACTCAACTGTTTCGGCAAGTCAAACAATGATTCACAGACAAGGAAGAGAAGTTGTATTCCTTCAAAAGCAAAACATGTGTGTGTATGTGTGTGTGTGTGTGTGTGTCTTATCATCTAATTTCACAAGTAGGAGCATCTCCTCACTTCTCTCTTTTGCATAGTGCAGATAAGGCAGCATTTCTTAATCTAAGCTGTGTGGACTTCAATTCCCAGAATTCCTCAGCCAGCCTGTAGTATGTATAGGATGAGTATAGATGAATTATTTATTATTAAATGTTTAACCAGTAAACAACAATTGTCAAAACATTAAAAAGAATTAAATTCTCTAACCTGAACAGTAACCATTCAAAACATTATAATCATAAAAAATGATGCATTAGTTTACAAGAATAAGTTACAACATCTGAAAAATTGCTGACAATGTCGATAATCCCTTGTTTTGCTTTTATAATTCATCTAAACAGCTTTTAAACAGTTCTATTAAACAGGTAGTGTAAAAATTAAAAGGAAGGGCACAACCAACATTAGAAACAAAATTATATACTTTTCTCATATTCCTTAGGTGTTTTGTCTATCAGAGATCAGGCAAGCAGAAAATTAATGAAGTTCCCCCAGACTTTCAGGCAAAGCATACTTTTAAACCATTATATTTATTTATTTATTATTTTTATTTTCCTTGTTAATAATCTCTATAAAACAAATGTTTTTCTCTCTCATTCGGGCATGTCTCTACTATCCTTATTTATCAAGAAAGGCATGCAGAAACTCTGGGAGAAAATTAAAGTAAAACATAGCAAAAGAACTATTTGCAAATTAATTCAACATTTCAACAAAATCTCCTTTGAATTCAGCTTGACTCCTGGTAACTTCCTGTCAAGAATACAGAGGCATTTGCAGGGTGTTTTTGTATTTGTATATGTGTGTGTGTCAAAAAAAGTCATGATGTAGGCTTTGTGATTGCGCAATCAAAACCCTATTTCTTATTAGCATGCAACACACACACAAAATAGGGGCAGGGCTTTGATAATGCAGTAAACTGGAGCCATTTTGATTTTTTTTTTGGTTACATCTAAGACTATAGAAATGATTTTTCAGTGCCTTCTGGTTTGTTGGTTATATTAGGGAAGGAAGGAAAATTATGATGCAATTTTGCGCTGTTCAAAACCAACAGATTAAGAAGCCATGGTTCTTCTCTGCAGAAAAACTATTTATGGACCACACTAAGGTGACATAATAAAAATAATGTTTTAATTACATAACATTGTGCTCTGATTATGAAACTTGATTTAATTATTAAGACATAAGCCAGTTTCTTTTGTATATCCATTTTATTCTTATAGCCTGGATTGTTAAATCCACTTTCAAATCAGTCTTGATCTTGTTCCTCTTCCAGAACATCTTTTAAACACAGTCTATCTGTCTATAGAAGCAGATCAGCAGCGCTGACTTTCTGTAAGTCTCCGTTTATGTTAAGTGGAAATTTTGGCAATAAACTAGGTTACTCACAAGTGGGTGTGAATAGAAAAGGTTTATTTGCTCTTATTTCCTTAAACTCGGCAACAATGGCTATTCCAAATAAAGTCAGCGATCCTTTGCATCTCAGCGCAATATATCTTGTAGCTCCACCCTGTGTTTCTAACTAGCATCCACCCTCCCATTAACCCCGTCCACCTAAACATAACTAAGTAAACATTAATGAACTGTATCATACTTCCATCAGGATCGCCCTTAATTAGCCTGCTTGTCTCGCGTTATTCAAACAAGGATTCGAAGGGCTAAACTTCCCCCACTCCCATCCCTATTTAATGTCTTGGGCAATAGCGATAACCACTTATCAGTCTCGGTTTAACTGAGCTGGAAAACTGTTGGATAGAAAGATCTTCCTTGTCCAAAGCAACGGGTTACACAAGCCGGGATCAGATGCCCCCTCCCTGATCAGGATGAAACGGCAGAAACAGATGTTGTCTCCCCACTCCAACGAACGTGTCGGGCTTCATGTCAAATAGCAAGTCGGTGGAACCGTGGAAGCCCGACAGATACTCCTAAAATTAATTTCAGGGTTCATTGTTAAAAAACATCCTTTGATATGTTAAATCTCCAAATTGTAGTTTCATGCAGTTCTATTTTCTATCAATCCAACTTTGTTTATTATTTTCTAAGGCAGAAGAGAACACTTCAAAATTCTGGATTATAGTTTCTCATCTTGGCCTTTCAAAAACTACATGGGATCCAGAAACATTCTTGCAAATCAAATTCATGACCAAAGTTGAGACTGGATTTGCAGCACGCTAACTTGTTCAAATACATGAAAATATATGGAAGATCATGGTGAATAGCGGTGTTCATCAATATAAAACTGCCAGGATCATCATGTTGCCTTAACCTTGCTTATAATTAATAGTCCTAAAAGGAGAAGAATAAAACTGGACAAACCATCTCTGAGGAACTACAGAAAAACCTGAGCACATATAGCAGGAGGAAAATTAAAATAAATAATTAAATGTAAGTGACAACATGCAAAGCACAGAAATTGAAATACCATCATACTGTACGTCACCATTGATTTTTGATCTCACCATTCCATCTGGTCCTGCCGTTTTTCTTTTTAAGTCTCTAAATGTATAGTTAATGCAGTTTTTTTTAAAAAAAATGTATCTAAATGCATATTTCAAACCTTGTCAAGGACCATAAATAGCCATTCTTTCTGCCAATGTGGTGCTATGCATATGTTATGTTATGAAAGGAAATTGCCATTATTTTTAAGTTTTAAGTAGGATGATACATGCATGTGCATGAAATGGGCGAGATATAGGCTGAATAAGAAAGAAGTTAAGATGCTATGCAAAAATTCACTAAGAAAAATAGGATTCACTTCAGAGGAATTATAACTATGATCAGGCTTCAGTTATTCTAATGAAGGAAAGCTAGAGTAGTCTGTGCAAGGAAAATAAGATGCCCTGTTGCTTTTTCATAATTAAACTCACTCTCCGCCCTTAATCCATGTCCTTATTTATTTATTTTTCACATTCATTCTCTAGTCCCTTGTGAAAACCAATTTCCTCAAACAATACAAATCCACAAATATTTTTGGCAAGAGGAGGAGAGAGGAAAACAGGTTGAAACGTATTAGAAGAATACGGTATGCTGAACCTCTCAAAGCTGCCTAGTGATGAAGCAGAATATTTTAGAATTTTATATTTTAGTTTAGTTTAGAATATTTTAGAATATGACTATGCTGTATTTTGGAAAGTGAGGTGTGGGGGAGGGTGGAGGAATAATTAACGAGAAAACAAAAGGACTTTAATCTTATCTTTGATCTAACTGGCTTCAATGATTCTAAATGCAAAACAATTTCCTGGTACTGCTATTACCTTTTGCTTGTGATGAATTCCAAGTATAAGTAAAAAAAGAATTCTACAGGGAAAGCTAACCTGCCCTGTTGCATGTGAAAGAGCACAAAGAAAAATGTCTGTACCTCACATCAATAAGAGACAGCATGCTTGACCGAAACTGAAACCAGTCAGCCATGATCTGAGTAGTCAAAGGCTAGTCTAATATTCTACAAACATGCTGAGAAGAAGGAAAAAAGAAGCTTTGAGTACCAAACAAAAATCCCTTCCTTCCTTCCTTCCTTCCTTCCTTCCTTCCTTCCTTCCTTCCTTCCTTCCTTCCTTCCTTCCTTCCTTCCTCCCTCCCTCCCTCCTTCCCTCCCTCCCTCCTTCCTTCTTAAGCATCCATCCATCCATCAATCCACATTAAATGATCCATGCATACCTGTAGAGTGATTCTTGCCTTTCTTTGGGTTCCATTTACATTTAAGACATCTCTACTTGTCTCTTTACCATCAAAGCTGGCATCAGCCAGAGTACAGAACAATTTAAAGAAGTAGTGACAAATTGGACGATGTGGAGAGACTGGACCCATAGAATTACTAAAAGTCGAACACAATTGAATGGATCATCATCATCAACATCATCTTCACCACCACCATCACCATCACATCAGCAATATCATCCTCTTACTTATTTACTTACTTAAGAGATGCTACTTAATTACATTTGGAGTTTTAACACAGAAGAGATAAAACATTAAAATACTTCCATATTTGTTGCAGCAGTCTAACAGATGTACAACAACAACTGAGGTTTATTTTTCATTTTTGTTGTGGTCCACCGATGGCCTGCGGAACTGGCAGCAGAGTCAGACAGTGGGGAGGAACATGGGTCAAATCTGGAGTCTGGGGAGGGCTCGGATGAGGGATCTGCACCTGATACAGAGATGGGGCCAGGGCCATCTGAGAGTTATGTGCAGATTCCAGAGCCTCCAGAATCTGACATCGGCGAGGCAGAGGAATAGGGGGAACTGGTTCCCAGTGCATGCTTGTGCAGAGCTGCCAAAAGGCAAGAACAGTTAAAAAAAAAGGGGCGACTCAGGAGTAAGGCTTGGAGTTGATTGGTCCTCCCATAAGACATAAAGCAAAGGGACATGAGCCTTTGCAGGAAGCAACTTTGTTTGTTCTGGCCAATTTAAACTCTGAAGCTCTGTGTTGACTTTGTGCTCCATTTGGCCTTGTACAGCTAATTGACAATTTAGTCGTTGGCAGCATTTCAAGGAAGATAAAGGTGGGTGCTTATCAGCCTTATCCTGAAAGACTGTGGGAGACTTCTATTGAACTATTCATAAACTGTTTGACACTCATTATGGGCTGTGAATGTATATAATTCACAGCCATTGAAATAAGGTTTTTGGGAACAGTGTGTGATTGTTACTGTCTCAAGAAGCCTTGATCAGAATAATTTTGTGCTACATCAATCCCAACAGGAGAATATTTGTCATTGGTTTCTTGCTGAGGTGGCATTTTGCCCAAGTAAATTCTGATCCTGAAATAAGTATCTCATATACTGTACTTAAGTTTCCATTCAAGCTTTCACACATATTGCACATATAAGTATCATATATGGTAGCGGGATCAGGATCAGGCTGAGATAGGCAGAGGGGATGTGTAGGATTGTTGCTGATGATCAGCAGATATTTGACAAATTGATGTCTGTAGCCAGTCTGGGTTATAGATTTTGCACCTATACGTAAGTGCACTAACATGCCTATTGTCCCTGTCACATTTTAATTTTTGTTTGAATTTGTAATTTTTGTTAAACAAAATAACAAAATATATGATTGACTGAATGTCAATCTGCAACCCCAGCTAATTGTGGCTTATACATCAGATCATGCTTAATCAAACCATGATTTAGCATAATATGTGAGCCAGACACTACAATTCTTTTTATAATTTTGAGAATTTTCTTATAGAAATTCATTCATTCATTCATTTATATAACTATCCATCTCATGAACATAATCCTGTCATCATGCATTCTGCTGCTTGCTTTCATCCAGAGATCAAGCCCTCCTTTGAACGAGCATCTTCAGCAACCTATTCTTATTTTCTGTGATATGCATGTCAGGGTTGGACTTGGCTAGTGTGTCTCATCTCCATATAAATAAGAATTCTGTGCATTGACCATCTGTATGATGGGTGAGAAGGCTAAACCTGCTTTAAAGATAATTTTGCTGAACATTCATTGCACTGGCTGCCTATCATCTCCTTTTCCAATAATCTAGTTTAAGTGACAGAGAGAGAGAGAGAGAGAGAGAGAGATTGTGTGGTATATACAGTAAATTAGTGATCAGAGACAGTCTGATTTATTTGTGCTTGTCAAAATCTGCAAAAATGTTCATAAAGCCATCCTCATACACAGTTTTGCTTGATTATTTCAATATTGAGATGTATGATAATCCTGTGAAACAATTTAACCACTAATTGGAATGACCTAGTCTACATAATGTAGAAGGATACGCAGAAATAGCCTGTGGCCTCCTGCATTCAACTTTGTACAAAGCTCAAATCATTAAGATAATTTGATTCCCTCAGATTTGCTATTAGTTTTCATGAACTCATCACTAGACCTATTTACTCACCCATGTTTAATTTCCTCCTTTTTAAGCACCTAGGAAAATCAAAATCCTGCACTTTCTTGTTCTTTCAGCCTTCTAACACATTGGTGGGGAAACAAATATGAAGAAAAAATGAACATATTTTGTAAAAGGCAAAGGATTTGTATGATGTGAAGAATGTAAAATTGACTGGCAACAGTCAACAGCCTGATGAAACCTTAGTATTCCTCCCAAATAAAATAGGCATTAATTTTAAATATGAATATAATCTAAAATTGTCATAGCCTAGAAAGAGGCAAAGTAGTAAGTAAGTAAGAATAGTTTATCTTACTCAGTTTCCAAGCAGAGTGGTGTTTTGTCACCAATCTTCACAATCTTCTTGAGGTCTTTATAGAAGCTGTGAAGTTCCTTGCAGGTCACATCTTGACTTTTAGATCCCCCCTTTTTTTTGGATCTGAAACCCCAGAAATTGAGCTCCTACCTTGGCAATCTATAGGAAAAGAGCAAGCAGAGCTGGGGGGACAGAGTTAAATGTGTCATCCGTTTAGAGTCCTCAAGAGAACCAAGTCTGTAAAGGATCTTGGAGTACTCATCTCAAATGATCTAAGTGCTAGAGCCCACTGTAACTACATAGCCAAAAAGGTGCTAAGAGTTGTTAACCTAATCTTACGTAGCTTTTTCTCTGGTAATATTACACTAATAACTAGAGCATACAAAACATTTGCTAGACCAATACTAGAATACAGCTCATCAGTCTGGAACCCACATTACGTATCTGATATTAACACAGTTGAGAAAGTGCAGAAATATTTTATAAGAGTTCTTCACTCCTCTACTCGTTGCAGAATACCATATGCCACCAGACTCGAAATTCTAGACCTTGAAAACCTAGAACTACGCCGCCTTCAGTCTGATCTAAGTATAGTATATAAAATCATACATTGCAATGTCCTATCTGCCAATGAATACTTCAGCTTCAACCATAACAACACAAGAGCAAACAATAGATACAAACTCAAGGTTAATCGCACCAAACTTGATCGCAGGAAATACGACTTCAGCAACAGAGTGGTCAATGTCTGGAATACTCTACCTGACTCTGTGGTTTCTTCCCCAAACCCCAAAAACTTTAACCTGAGACTGTCTACTACTATTGACCTCACCCCTTTCCTAAGAGGTCTGTAGGAGGCGTGCATAAGCGCACCAACATGCCTACCGTCCCTGTCCTATTGTTTCTTTTATATTTTATTTTTCCTATATGTATCCATGTATTCATAGCTATGTTTTACTTATACCTATTATCTTGTAAGCAATTGACAAATAAATAAATAAATAAAGTCTAACCCACCCACCCCAAATTCTGTTGATCCTTATCTAGCTCCAATTTACTGTTGAACTTTAGTTGACTAAATGCTCGTGTATAGGCTTTAATAACTCTTCTATGTGGCACCCTTATGGTCCTGCTTCTTTACAACTGTTATTGATGTGGCTGACTAGAATTCAACATTAATAAGGGTCACCAGAATTCAAAGGAGGCTCAACTTGGATCTATTGTGGCAATGCAAGGACAAATGACATGTTTACCTCTGCTGCCCTCCCCCCTCCCCCGTTGCCTAATCTTCTCCTACACAGTCAGCCACAATGGAGGTGAGATTTCCTTTTGATTTTCATACAATTTTTTACACCTCTTCAAAACCCAGCTTCACCGGCTCACTAGATACCATCCCATTCCTGCTTTCTGCAAAGTGCAGGTTCTGACAAAAGTATGACTAACAAGATGAATGCCTAACATTCTAAAAGTAATAGAGTCTTTTCCAAAACTCTGATGAATTCTTTTCAGTCCTGGCTGAAAGCTTAAAACCTGGGATTAAAGAACATAAAATCACATCCCTCATCTCTCTGAAAGTATCAATAGTGCTTCAAATTACCAAGGATAGATAATGATGTCAAAAAGGATCTTCCTTTAAGGGAAATATGATAGTATCTGATAATAGTTATTTTACTCACTCAAAAGTATGGAAGAGAGATACCCCATATATTTAATGTGCTTTCAGAAAAACATAATTATGTGATGTTATTCAAAAGGAAGATAAAAATTCTCAAAAAATAACTGAATGGTGGCTAAATGGTGTTTTTACTTTCTCCAGATAAATAGTTTCATTTCATACTAAAGATGGAGAAATTTAGATGGGGGAATCTAATTTACAAATTCACCCCCTTGACTCAATTTCTCCTACCCAATTTCAGTATGAGTTTTCAACTTTATGGGTTTTGAAATAAACCCACAAAACATGTAATGATTGACATTTTTCCTATTAATTTTCCAAGATAAATACTATTTTGGCAAGCATGTTTGCATTCCAATCGCTTCATTGGAAAATTCTGAAAAGTGCAACTGTCAAAAGATTTGTTTCCATTAACATATCGATCCAGAAACTCTAGTCTTCAAATGAGAACTCCCTTTGGAAGATGTTCTACAGATCTCTGAGGTACAAAATTATGCATAATTACTAAGGAATAAGTAGTTATTTTGCTAAATGTGTCTTCCTCATATGCATTCATAGATGCAGAGATCTTTCTCTATGGCAGTTTCTCCATGAAAGGCGACATACAGCAAAACTTCAAGTGAAGGCTAAACAATAAATATCACTTGAGAAAACCCCTAATGAAGGGGGTTGACTCATACCTATTGGTAGGACATTTCAAATATTGACAGCTGATTCTTGCATGAGTATTTTGAGAACTCATCTTACAAGCTTTCCGTTTCAGTCAATTTACCTAAATGATTTTTTTTTTTGACATTGTTATTGTGAATAAAAGTAACAAGTTCAGGAATTACATATTTACTAACTCACAGGTGTCAAACTCGGGGCGTCATGTTGCCATCATGTGACATTTCATGATGTTTTTCTCATTGACAGAGCTGGAGTAGGTGTGGCCAGTTTGACACCCCTGTCCTAACTTCTTATCAAGAGGTCAATTGAACAAATTCCATCCCTACCATATTTTTATCCCAGAAAGCAGCACAATGACAAAAGCAATATTCTCCCATTGTAATGCAAATTCCTCCCCTTTTGTCTGAATGCATACAACCCATGTACAGAAGGGGCAGATGTGGCAATGTAATGGTGAAAGCCTGCTTTTATCATCTATCCTGCCCAATTCCAAATCAAGAGACTTGCTATTACATTAGAGCTTTGTAGCTATTCCAACAGAAGAGAATGTCTGTGGCTCAGGGATGAACTGTGGAGTGTTTGATGCTCTCTGAACTTGGTTGTTTGCTTGCAGATGTTTCATTAGATCCACTCCAATGGCCAAGTTAAGGATCTTGAAAGCTGGAAATTCCTGTCTATTTTTAATAGACTGAAGTATTAAAATCACTATTGTAGCTCAGCTGGGATCAGAACACCTTTGCAGGAAATGTTAACATATTTCAATTTCTGTGCTTTGCAACCATGTATGCTGAGACCAAACAAGCTAAATCAGAATTAAGGAAACCATACTCTGTTTTAAGAAAATGTGTGATGATCCATGTCCAGCTTACAACACTGATGATACAATACTGGCACAATTGTCATAAGCAAGGTTGTTATTGCTGTTTCCTCTCCTTGGCCAACTACCACCTAATCTTGTGGTGATCACTCTGACAAATAAATACAATAATAAGTCTGAAAGCATTCAAACTCTCTGCTATGTTATTTACATAACCATCTCATAGTAGAAAGGCAATTTTGAGATTCTCCCTTCAGATCAAAATAGCATATTCTTAACTTAGCAAGTGTATGCATACCTTGAAATCATTATGTCAGGTACCACTTGATGGCACTGTTGAACATACTATTCCTTCAATATTTTCTGGCCTGAATAATTGTGTTGAACCGTCTTAAAATGCCATTTTGTTGCTTCTTCTGTTCCTTGCTTTTATTCTGCAAGGGGTATCTCTTTGTTATATAAATGATCTTTTATTCCAATGCATCAACCAGATCCATGAGTTGTTTAAATAGAAATTAAACTACTTTTGAAATATTTTCTGCAGCATTGTTCCCCAAAGAAATAAAGTTTACAGCAATGGTTTTAATTAACCCATTATAGGTTATCAGCAGTGCTGAATAGAGCTGTTCTGTACTATGAAGAGTGTTCTATGCTTATAGAGTCAGCATAATGCCTTCGACAACCTAGGTACTCATTTTACTGACCCTGAAAGCCTGGAAGGTGACTCAACCTTGAGACGGTCAGGATCAAACTCTTGGCAATAGACAAAGTTAGCCCGCAATACTGTACTCTAACCACTGCACCATCAGGGCTCAGTGCATTAGTAATTCTGTACCCCTGGTGAAGAGGACTCTATAGTCTGTCTTACAAAAGTTCATTTAGTGACCATTCAAAGTTATAACGGCACTGAAAAAAGTGACTTATGACCATTTTTCATATTTACAACCATAGCAGCATCCCTATTGTCACATGATCAAAATTCAGGTGTTTGTCAACTAACTCATACTTATGACAATTGCAGTGTCCCAGAGTGATGTGATCCCCTTTTGAAACCTTCTGACAAGCAAAGTCAATGGGAAAGCTAGATTAATTTAACAACAGTGTTACTAACTTAACAACTTCATTAATTCACTTAACAACTGTGGCAAGAAAGGTTGTAAAATGGGGCAAAACTCACTTAATATTTAGCAACAGAAATTTGGGGCTCAATTATCATCGTACATTGAGGACTACCTGCACAGCACAGGTATTGCCAATCAACATTTTTCAAAAACTGTTCTATTCAGAAGGGACCGTGATTTCTGATGTAGCTGTATACTCTTTCTTTTTTGCTTTGTTCTATGCTTGCTTCTTTCTGATATTACTTCTATTTTTAGCATGTTATGTTTTATTTTTTAAGAAACACTGCCCTCTGGCTTAGTCTCCTTTTGCTCTGTTAAAACTTTGATGAAAAGCTCATTTATTCTAACCTGGCTTTAACTATTCCACTGTACAGGCATATATACGTATTTATAATTCCTATTTTATTATTGTTCTGCTTGCATGAAACTTGACATATTTACAACCCTCAGAATAAAATGTGGGGGGGGGGGAATGTTATGAATCAGTACAGAAATATTAAACATGTTTAACAGGGGGTTATCCATTTCAAATTGAAAGTAAGAGATTGTATGATGAGAACAGGTGCCAAGCAAAAAATTTAAATCCAAGCGCCAATACTATCAAAGAATCTTTTTGGTTCAGCTTTTAAGCTTCTGTTGCTCAGCCAGCTTATTTAGGGTTTATGAAAGTGTCCACAGAATCTCAACCCCAATTTTCCACAAATTGTTGACTTCCAAAGTATCTTTTCCTTCTCTAATTGATCAGACACATTGAGTTTTTTATTTTCTATTAATTTCTTTTCAAACCAAATTTTATAAGATTTGTACACATGAATGGAACATTACAAAAAGTGATTATGATGAGGCCATCCCATAAAAAATGCTTTTATGCAATTTCTTTTCTCAAACAAAAGGTTCAAATTCTTTGCATAGCTTCAGGTGAACATAGAGTTGTCGATAAGCTGAAGGTCAAGTAGTACGGATGTGACAATATGCAGATGTATGGTGCAGCAAAAAAGGGCAAAATTTGAAAAACTATAAAAATTAGTTTCAGCTGCTGCCAAAGAAAAGCAATTAGACAATCTAGTATTTCTACATTTTAAGCAATTTGAGCTGACAATTTCTATCCTTACAATCTTATTAGGGCAATTCCTTAAAAAAAAGCAAGATGTAAAATAAACCTATTGTAAAATCATTACAGTTCAATCAGTTTAAAATACTATACCTTGGAAATCAATAAACAATTGTTTCCCAAATATTAAGGGGAATCACGTTCCCATCCTTAGAAGCTCATAAGATCTCCAAAGACTTTCCTCAATAAATTGTTTTTAAGTATTTGCAGGTGGATAGCCACTTTTTCATTTAAACTTTGACTTGTGCTGTTTAAGGAAATTGCAGAAATTTTTGGCATGAATTATTTTGATGTTCATTGTAATTTAGCTTTGGCCTTGAAATGTAAGAAGTAAAATAATTCTCAGCCCTGGTAAAGCAGAAAATGATGACTAGGACAACCCTACCTTGATCTTGTCCTTAAAATGAAGGTTGGGGATAGCTTTTAAAATTCTGTTAAGATTTGTTCCAGCAATAAAGTAGCACTGAATCCCTTGCTGTGCCTGATTCCTGACTGTACTTATTTTTTTTTTTTTTAATTAGAAGCACTATCTTAAAATGTACCTTTCTACGAAGCTTTTGATTCTGCAATGTTGGATGACAACATTTTTTTTCATACATTTCTTTTCTTTTTTTTATTTTGTACTTTATTTCTCTCTGTAAACCTAAGAACAAGAAAAACACAAATTAATAATTAAAAACCCCTTTCTGGGATGAACCAACAAAGATTTGAAAAGAAAAAGAAAAGGGTTGTTTTAGACTAATTCTATTAGCAATAGCAAAAACACTTAGGCTTATAAACTGCTTCACAGTGCTTTACAGACCCTCTCTAAGCAGTTTACAGACTCAGCCTATTGCCCCCAACAACCTGGGGCCTCAAAGTGGTTTTTACCCACTTTGGAAGGATAGAAGGCTGAGTCAACCTTGAGCCTGGTGAGATTTGAACTGCCAAATTGCAGGCAGTCAGCAATCAACAGATATAGCCTGCAGTACTGCACTCTAACCACTGTGCCATATTGCTTGTTTCTCCACAGTCCACAACATTTGTTTACTATACCTGATCTGGATTTTTATACTTTCAGGATTCCCCCCCCCCCCCCCCCACCCCCATAATCTAATTCTAGGTATGAACATAATTGAAGATTAAAGTGAGGTTAAAAAAATACAATTTAATGAAGTCTTAATGAATGAATGAATTCTTTATGAATTACTTATTGGCCAAGTGTTATTAGACACACAAGGAATTTGTATTGGTGCATATGTTCTTGGTGTACATTAAAAAAAGATACATTCATCAAGAATTATGTCTACTTATAATTCAGAATATAGAATAACAGAGTTGGAAGGGATCTTGGAGTTCTTCTAATCCAAATCCCTGCTCAAGAAGGAGGCCGATACCTTGGCACTTACCCCTGACGAGAATAGCAAGAATGTTCAAGAATAATACCGGGTTCATATTACCATATGTGGTGGACATGTACAGAGGCTAAAAGATACTGGACTAAAATCCACACGTGGTTGGAAAAAAGGACAAAAAAACATATAGATCTTAAACCAGAGATATTTTTATTAGGTATTTTACTGGAACTATACAGCAGAGAATTTAAATATGTATTAACAGCGGCTAGAATTGTATGTGCTAAAAATTGGAAAAACGCAATGCAGAAGGAAGTTATTAAGAAAATAATGGAATGTGCTGAAATGAGTAAATTGACATTTGAAATTAGAGAATAAGAAGACAAACAATATTACAATAATATGGGATTTATTTTATCAGTGGTTAGATAAAAAAATATGGAAATGAAATATTTTAGAGAATTTTACAAGATAAGGATAATAGAATTATAGAGAATATAACATAAGGATGTATTATTATTGGATGGATTTATGATGATGTAATGAATGTTATAATATAAATTAATCTAAAATGTTGAATATCTCACATAAAATGATGGAATAATAGTTACAGTCAAATAAATGATTAATAATATATATATGGATCTTTGGTTCTTCGGGTTTTCTCCCACATAGAATTGGAGATTCCGCGGGAGAAAACCCGAAGAACCAAAGATCCACATACAAATACCCGTGAAAACCTCCGAAAACATATATATATATATATATATATATATATATATATATATATATACACACACACACACACACACACATATATATATAATGGATAATATGAGAATTTATACAAATTATAAGTGAGGACTATGGAGATAGGGCCTTCTCTGTGGGGGCCCCCGCCCTCTGGAATGGTCTGCCTCCAGAAATACGCACTAATATGGATCTGAGAGCTTTCAGACGTGCATTAAAAACCTGGCTCTTTGAGCAGGCCGGCCTAGGCTGACATGGGATTTTTAATTTAGTATTTGCGTTTTAATCGGGTTTTTAAAATTTGGGTTTTAATTAATTTATTGGGGGAGGGTATAATTTTAGACAGCCTAAATTATTTAATTTATTTTTAACTTTTGTATATTGTAAATGGGGTCTTTGGTTGGCTGTGCACTGCCCTGAGTCCTTCGGGAGAAGGGCGGTATATAAATAAATAAATAAATAAATAAATAAATAAATAAATAAATAAATAAATAAATAAATAAAGCACAAAATACTTGTAACCAACCGACACACTGTATGTAACTGGAAGATGGTTTTATGTTTTGTTTATGCATGTTTGTTTGAAAAATAAAAAATTCTTTTAAAAAAAGAAGATGGAGGCCCTATACCACTTCAGATGAATTGTTGTCCAATCTCTTCTTAAAAACCTCCAGTGATGGATCACCCACAACTTCTGGAGGCAAGTTGTTCCACTGATCAAGTGCTCTCACTGACAGGAAATTTCTCCTTAATTCTAGGTTGGATCTCTTTTTGATAAGCTTCCATCCATTACTCCTTGTCTTGCCTTCAGGTGCTTTGGGAAATAGGTCAAATACTTATTTATTTCCAAATAAATCTCTTCAGTGATCTATAGTACATGAATTTTCTGAAAGTGAAGCTGTTTTGATTTAGAGTCATTGCGTTTTTCATCAGTCTTCCAACTTATTTAGAAGAAATGGCTAAATAGTTTGAAACAACAAACTTGTTTGAAAAGTGCCCACCTTTAGTTAGTCCTACAAAAGGGATATAAACTATTTTTAGTTTAAAACACTCCGGGAAGTCATTTCTACATACCTGCTAACATTGAATTTATGGCAAATGTGAGATGATTGACATTTCTGTCTCCAGGAAGACTCATTTGAATTACTGTATTATTAGGTCAAACAACTAGAGACTACTGTAATTATGTTCATACACCAAGGAAAACTGTGATGTGATTTTGTTTTCTTGTCTCCTTCAACTATTCCTATAAGGTGAAAGTAGTCTTTGTGATTTACAAATTGTGGCTTATGAATAAAGGTTAAATAAGCCACCTAGTTGTGACTTATTTAACAAATCATGGTTTAAGTGCAAAATATGAGCCCAAGCTGTAAATTAATTCCCTGAATAATTGTTCATTTTTACCTTCCAGATTTATCCAATAAAATACACATTAATCTAATTTATCCATGTATTCATAACTTGCCCTATATTTATAATCATATGGCTGAAAACATTTTTAGGAATGCTGTCATCAGTGCAAAGAAAACAAGGGAAGAAGAATAGATGAAAGTTTCATTTACTCCCGTTTTGGAATGATGTAGAAACAAGTGTAATAAAATCAGATTTCAAAATGCACAATAACACAAACTAGAATAACAAAAAGGGAAAAATAAGGAAAATCCTTTAAACCATTAAAAAGATCTTGTTACAAAATGAGTAGTCTCCCTCAGCATCTTAAATTATAGTTGAAGAACCAACAGTAGAGAATGCATATTAAATCTAGGTTCTTACTGTATAGAGTATTTTTTTAAAAAAAATCATGCAATTGTTATTTTAACATATTATTGATACTGTCAACTTGTAACTCATTCCCATGCCTGTTTCAGAGTTAACATTCGAAGGAGGGGGGAAAAGCCTGACAGAGCAGTGTGGCAGATGAAGGCCAGAAGCACATTCCATGCTTATCTTGTGGAGATTGTAGGCTACTGGATCTTCTGCCCTCGAAAATCATTCATTGGAAAGCATGATTGATGACACCCAGCACATGTATTGTTAGAGAATCTGATATATGACACACCCAGAGGAGTGTGGGGAAACAGGATCATTATGTGTCTCAGAGTTGGCTTCATATGGGTTAGTGCTGTCCATGTTGCTCCTAATAAATCTTTTGAATTCTTTTGAAGCTTGGATCAAGGCTCATGATTTAATTAGGGCAATCATCGGAACCCTGACAGATACTCTATATTTTGTTGTTTCTTTGATACAAGGTATGGTATATGATATAATTGAACATGATCACATAATGGCAAACTAAATAATACTTAAATTAATTATTTGAGATTAATTTAACTCTCGGGAGTTCCAATATTTTGGATGAAGAACACACATTTGGAATTTGTAGGGCTTCTGCTAATTAGCTTGGGACCCTGAATGGTTCGTTTCCAGGTTGGGCTAAGAACCACTGTGACATTTTAGATATTGTATATTTTAATTTTTGTATTGGTAAAGGAAATTTGCTTCCAATTTAAGATAATTTGCTGCCCAGAATCACTTCCTGAGGGAGGCTGCCAATAAGCGAATAGAATAAATAAATAAATAAATAAATAAATAAATAAATAAATAAATAAATAAATAAATAATAAAGTATTCGGTTGTGACCATTAAAAAATGACTGCTATGGGAAATGTGGCTTTCACAAAATATTAATTTATTATCTATCTCCTTGGCTTGTACTTTGTTTTTGCTTTAATATTGATAATGGGCACACTTCCAAAAAAATCCCTAGATTGTATACCCATATTTAAGAGTACTTCTAGGTTTTACATGCACACCAGGCATTTTTAAAAAGAAAGATAATGCTTCATGTGAGCACTTGCTAGCATTAGACATTAAAATTAACAAAACAAAAATGAGGAGGAGAGAAACTGTGAAAACCCCAAGAGACACATTTCTGGATATATTGGCATTTAGACATGATATTTGGGACACAGTATTTACAGGGGTGGGATTCACATTTTTAACAACCAGTTCTGTGGGTGTGGCTTAGGTGGTGGGCGTGGCTTGGTCATGTGACTGGGTGGACATGGCTTGGTGGTCATGTTATTGGCTGGGCGTAGCCAACGCAATATCACTCACGTCGAGGCATCGTCTCCTCGCCTGGCCTCTCATGACTGTGGGGATGCTGCAACAGTCGTAAGCGTGAAAAATGGTCACTTTTTTCAGTGCCATTGTAACTTTAAATGGTCACTCCACACAAGCAAAGTGCCAGCAAACGAGGGGAAAAAGCTCCAGAGACATTCCTGAGACAGGAAGTCTAGTCCTGTCAAGAATATAATAAGTGTTAACAGAGGGGCAGTTTTTGTAAGCAACACCAGAATGTTTCCTTCCTGCCTTCCTTACAGGATTAGGCCAGTAATTTCTTCTAACAACTGGTTCTCCGAACTGCTTAGAATGTTAACAACTGGTTCTAGCGAATAGGTGTGAACTGATAGAATTCCACCCCTGAGTATTTACTCTAAGCATAATAAATTTGAGATTTGACTTTGTAACATCATTTTAAAATTGATGGAAACACTTTTCCAAAATAAAATGATGCCAAATTCTGTCCTTAACTTAGTTTTTTCAAACCTATTATTTTGAGAGATAATAATAATTTCAAAATACTTGAATTGTTGGCTAGCTCTCCAATACTATCTTGAATTTATCAATTGTTTGTCTTTTCTGCATTTGTAAGTGATTTCCTAAGTATCATTGTTGGAAAAATAACATTAAAAATTATTTGCATCATAGCAACAGTTTTATTCTCAACCATAATAAAAGCAATAATTTACATCCATTTGTGATAAATGTAATTTTCTGAGCTTTACAGAGAACCAAATGGGAAGTTTACAAGATAACAAATTACAAACATTGGAGGTAGACTGAAGAAATATCCTACAAGGAGGATTAAGGAATCAACTCACATAGAAGACAGATCAGCTATTGAAACTAATTTTCCATTCTAGTAGAAAAATACTCTTATTTGAGTAGCCTAAATGCCACAGTAACCTCTTTGACATTCAATTATATAATTCATATGTAAAAGTTGCAGAAGGACAGACAGGTGGAATATTTCCCTGGTTGCTTAACTGGCTTCAAGCCATTATTTCACTATGAAAACCATGTGTAAAATGTGCGCACAAGATCATTTTTACATATGTATTTATTTAAATGTATAAGCTGCTCAACTGCAAAATAGAGGAAAAACATGCAAAATAAATTAAAACATTCTTGAATTGGGAGATTCTGCTCATTGTCACCTATGCCCTGGTAACCTCCAACTTAGATTACTGTAAAATGCTCTACCTGGGGCTTTCCTTGAAGAGCACTTGGAAACTTCAGCTGGGGCAAAATGTGATTGCATAGATAATAAATAGCATGTAATACCATTACTCTGTGATCTGCATTGGCTGCCAGTGTGTTTATGGATGCAATTTATGGTGCTGGTTGTCACCTTTAAAGCACTACATGGCTTGGAACTGGGTTACTTCAGGGATTGTCTTTACTAGTATGAATAAACTAATTGTCAGCTTTGGAAGCCATATTAGAACCAGAAGCTTCCATGCTACCACATTCCTGTACCTGGGAAAGTAGGAGCGAGGGGATAGTAAGTATTTATTTATATACTTTTCTTTAATAAACATAAAAACTCAATATCTACATGAACAGCATGTTTTCTGAATACAATCAGTTTTTTTTAAAAAAATAGTAGTAATAGTAATAATAATATACATATCATTAATAGTAATCACATAATAATACCTGTTTTCCCCAAAATAAGACCCAACCGGAAAATAAGTCCTAGCATGATTTTTCAAGATGCTCGTAATATGAACCCTAGCCCAAAAATAAGCCCCAATCAACCAGATGGATGCATTTAGCACTGTATTTCACCAAAAATAAGACCTAACTGGGAAATAAGCCCTAATGCATCTTTTAGAGCAAAAATTAATATAAGACCTGGTCTTATTTTCGGGGAAACACAGGTAGTAATAGTAGTGTCCAGGTTCCAGAAAAACCCAACTCCGATTAAAAACTCTGAGATAGGCATCTCCCCAAAGTTTCCTTTTATTAAAGTAGATATACTGGCACATCTGAGAAAACCCGAATCTGAGAGTTCTGGGTTTTCTCTTAGTAATCAAAAGTCAAAAACCAACCCCTGCATCCACCAATCACCAACCATCCCAACTTGAGACATCTCTCCAACCACTCCTCCTCCAGGTGCAGAAATAACACGACCTTGACCGAAAAGAAGAATGCTATTATGTCTAACTACCAACACTCTAGAAATCCCCCCTCCTACTTTCCCAGATACAGGAATGTGGCAGCATGGAAGCTTCTGGTTCTAATATGGCTTCCAAAGTTGACAATTAGCTTATTCATACTAATAAATTTTCATTATATCATTAAACATTCTCTTAAACTTTTAAGTTTCTAACTCTGTTCCTGTTAGTTAACCTTTGGTAAAACAAGTCTCATGTTAAAAAGTATTCTGTTTTTTCCTTCTCCTTTATTTTGAGTGTTAATCTGTCCATCTCTGTGCATTTTAATATTTTTATTACACTTTCATCTGTAGGGATCTCTTCATTTTTGCACTGTTGTGCAAAAACAATTCTCGCTGCTGTTAACACATGTAAAATTAGATGTGCATTCCCTTTATTATACTCTCTGGTAAAATACCCAACAAATATATTTCTGGTTTTAAATCAATATGTTAGTTTATCATTTTTTCTACCCATGTATGTATTTTTGTTCAATATTTCTATTGAACAAAGATAAGAGTTTCAACCTGTCCAACAGATTAGGTGTGGCTTCTATCAGCCAGCGTCTCAATTGGCAGAAAGTAGAAGATGGCCTTTTTCTGCTGTAGCCTTCACTTTATGGAATATTTTGCTCTCAGAGATTAGAATGGTCCCATCCCTGTTGCTTTTTTTACAAAGCTTTAAAAACCTGGCTATGTATTGGGTCTTGGGCTCAAAATGCGTGAAGAGCCCCGTTACTTGGCTTTACTATTAAATGATTATGTCCGCTTTGGAAGCCATATTGAGGCCAGATGCTCCCATGCTGCCAGATTTGAGCCTGGGAAAGTGGGAGGGGAGGTTTCTTGGAGTATATGTAACATAACATTCTTTTTCTAATTCAAGGTCATGTTATTTTGCACATAAGTGAGGGGAAGTCTCAAGTTGGGACAGATGGTAATTGGGGCATGTGATGTGATGATGGGTGCAAGATTGGTAGTTTTTACTTATTGCAAGGAAGCCCGGAACTTTCAGATTCAGGATTCCCTAGTTGTGCCAGTTACTAAACAAAATAAAAAGAAACTTTGAGAAGATGTCTGTTTCGGAGTTATTGGGTGGACTGGAGGTTTGCTGGAACACTGACAGATTAATCATCAGAGCTGTTGATTACATGTGGATATTTTTATTGTTTCAATGTCTTTTAAATTGTTTCAGAATTTTAGAATTGCAAACCATCCAGAGTCACTTGGTTGTCTTTGGCAGCTACAGGAATTGAATAAATAAAAAATAAATTAAACCAAGTGGTTAGCCCAGGTTGAGTCCTGTCCTTATCTCCAGTGAGATGTTGTTCCAGAGGATGGGGCCATGACAGAAAGGGAATACTTCCTTAACCCCATAAGATGCCATAGGTTTTACCTACCTTAATGTAAACTAAAGGTAGGACTGAAGTTGTCACTGAGGTGGATCTAGACTCCAGTGGTACTTATCACAAATAACTAAAACCTGATTGACCTTGGTGGGCCTATTCAAAGAATGGCTGTTGTCACACTAAGCAATAATTTTAGTTGAATATGTTATAAAAACTCAGCTGCTGTTGCTCATAAATTATAGTTTATGATTCACTTTGATATGCAGCTGGACTAATGACTATGTTTGGACCAAATCTATTTATTACTTTAAATGTATGTTTAAATGAATATACAAAATTTGTGAGAAATGGTTTGAGATTTGATAGACTTAGCCCCATTCCAATGTAAAATAGTGTTTATGAATTAGAATATTTACCAGTTCTTGCTCAAATTGCAATTTTAATCTTTGGGTTGAGTTCTTTGGAATTTTAAATGCATAAGAAAACCTGCAGTTTTCTGAGGCTGATGTTTGTTTCTCAGTTTTGCTGGTTACAAACCACGCCTGAATTTCAAAAGAATTGGGACTTGATTCACTTTGACTTCAAAGGATTTGAAAGGCTATAATAAACATTTAAAACTCTCGCAATGAGAAATGTGTTGGCATCATTTGTTTAGCTTCTTATATATTCAGTATGGTAGGTTTTGGAGGGTTACAGCATTGCTGTTTTGCAGCCAAATGTATTAGAACTGGCTGCTTCTTCCTTTGACATCTTTT
Organism: Bungarus multicinctus; assembly: GCA_023653725.1. Taxonomy (NCBI): domain Eukaryota; kingdom Metazoa; phylum Chordata; class Lepidosauria; order Squamata; family Elapidae; genus Bungarus; species Bungarus multicinctus. The sequence goes on from CM042837.1 coordinate 8,228,877, forward strand.
CAATCTGAATCCCAGGTGTTCTGACTTCTGGTATGGAATAGTCCACCAGACTCTGATCTGAAAGATTTTCTCACTTGTGGAAGATGAAAGGTATTTTTTCACAAAACTCATAAAGCTCATCAGAGGCTGGAACTCTTTTGGAAGACCTCACAGAAACAAAAAAACAGAATGGAGCCAAACCACACAAAAATGTGGAATTAAAAGCATTAGAATAAGAGGTATCCATTCTGGAATGAAACAGTTCAGTACAATTCTTTCTGTAAAATTGTATGGAACATACCAGCACAGTCAAAAAATAAGACCTTTTGTAGATATATAAAACACACTTCCTGTGTGCAGATTTAGAAAATTTCCAAATTCTCCAATTCTGAATAGCTAATCACTCTTCCTTGCTAAGCTTCCGCCTGTGCTTTTTAAATTTTTTGTATCGTAAACAAAAAAAATTATATTAAATAATGAAACAAATAATTTTGTTGTACTTAATTAAATTTCAGGATTTCAGTACCTCCAAGAGTGCTTTATTTAACCTGAATCTGGCTGTCCAATGAGATCTCGAAGGAAGGGTTTGCTTTAGGTCCTAATCTGACAGAATGTCATCCATATCATACCTGTGTGAGATTCTCTGAGGGTTGAATCTGTCTTTTAAATAGCCATCCTTTCTGATATTTAGAACAGTTCCCTCTCCATTTCAAAGCTCTATTTTCAACAGTGTTTTGAAAACCTGGCTTTTTAGAGAAACAATTGGAGATAAATGTTTTGAAAACCTGGCTTTTTAGAGAAACAATTGGAGATAAATGAAGATTCTCCTTCCCAAATAGGCCATATCATGGGCTCTTGTTAACAATGTTACTGGGATTTTTTGTAATTTCATTGTATTCATCATTGGTAAGCAGTTTGGAATCTTTCAAAATGGAACAGTGTATAAAATTAATCAACTAATGCTAAATTCTACTTTTCTTCCAAGAGCATAGTGATACTAACATGGCAGTGTCCTTATCATGATTATAATTATAGCTGACATTACAACATCAACCCTACATAGTAGGTGACACTGACAGAAAGTGACTAGCCCCAGAACATCAATGTGCTCTGAATAGATTGAAACTGGACTTTCTTGGTGCAGTTTTATACTAATACAATTATATTACTATTCAGCCAATTGAAAAAGGATATGGATGTGCAACAGCTATTATATATGTGTGTATGTATATGTGTGTGTGTGTGTGTGTGTGTGTGTATGTGTGTGTGTATATGTGTGTGTGTGTGTGTGTATATATATATATATATATATATTGTTTTCTGAGGTTTTCGCGGGTATTTGTATGTGGAAACTTTGGATCTTTTATATATGGATCTTTGGTTCTTCGGGTTTTCTCCCACATAGAATTGGAACTGATGCCCACCATGAAGATGCGGCACAACCACGAACACGAACCCAAACAACAGGATCAAAGCTCAACAGCTCAAATCCCCCAGCAACTAAGACTAACCTGAGTACAACCAAACCCCCACCGGAACAGAACACACCCCCAGCCAATCAGAACACAGCCAACCCCCCACCCAATCAGAACACAGCCAAGCCCCCACCCAATCAAGTCACACCCCCACTAGTAGTTAAAAGGAAGAAGCAGCTGCAAGCTCACATTACTCTGAGAAGCACAAGGCCGAAGACACAAGCCTGAAGATGATGAATGAGACTTCATCGAAACGTCGCCTAGATATTTCCAATTCTACATGGGAGAAAACCCGAAGAACCAAAGATCCACATACAAATACCCGCAAAAACCTCCGAAAACATATATATATATATATATATATATATATATATATATATATATATATATATATACTTTGTATTACAACACCCTGTTAAGCCCCAATTAAGGGAGAAAGCATACTGCTTTCTTTTCTGTCTTTCGGCTCATCACCAGAGACCATACCGACAGAAAGCTATTTGTTTCGTTGCCTTTTGTTTATATGTGTGTAAGGTTTTTAAGCTGATAATTTTTAAATAATAAATAAGGGAGACTAGTATAGATCTATTTCGAGCTAGTTAGCTCTCTTCAGCTAGCCATACCCTTACTGGGATTCGAACCAGGGAAGTATTACATGTATTATTAATTGGGGCTTAACAGGGTGTTGTAATACAAAGTATATACTTATTCCCCTGCCTGAGCTGATAAGGAGAGAGCCAGTGGTGTAGAGGCAATTACAACTGCCTCACATGTAATACTTCCCTGGTTCGAATCCCAGTAAGGGTATGGCTAGCTGAAGAGAGCTAACTAGCTCGAAATAGATCTATACTAGTCTCCCTTATTTATTATTTAAAAATTATCAGCTTAAAAACCTTACACACATATATATATATATATATATATATATATATATATATATATGTGTATGTATGTATGTATGTATGTATGTATGTATGTATGTATGTATATATATATATGTGTGTGTGTATAAATATACAATACCCGAAGAAACCTAAATATCATATATATATATGTATGTATACACACACACACACACACATATACATATATACAGTGTTTTCCTGAAAATACAACCTATTCAGAAAATCCTACCTTGATTCCCATATTCCCACCCAATATAAGCCCTACCCCCCCCAAATAAGCCTTAATTAAGACCCTGCCCACTCCAGATGCACAGGTAAAAATTAAGCTAGGGTGGAGACGGGGGAGGCAAGGTGGAGCTGCCCTACTATTTACCTTCAGACAGTTGCAGCCAGGCCTCACATATCTCAGCCCATTTCTTTTGCAGCCAGCAAGGCTTACCTGAAGTCCTCTGTAGTCGATAACAGAGCTCCGGATCGATCCACAGAGCTCCGGATTGATCTGTTATTTGCTGGAGTGGCCTTTAGGAAAGTGAGGTGAGTCAGTGGACATTTTGCCCCCCACAACAAAAGACCTGTTGCCTTTTTTGATGGCAAAAAAAGTATGACAGGGTCTTATTTTCAGGGAAACACACACACACACACATATACAGAGAGAGACAGAGACAGAGAGACAGAGAAAGGGGGAGAGAGAAAAGGAGGGAGGGAGAGGGAGGGAGAGAGAGAGTTTAGCCAATGTTGGATTTCTGCTTATGCTCATATGTTCAGCCAATGTTGGATTTCTGCTTTTGCTCACAGCAAAGGATTGAGGATTTCCTTATTGACATACACAGGGATTATACCAGGTGTTAATGCTGATCTCCTTTAATTTGTCCATTCTAATGATTTAAATGCCAATTTCATGCTGAAAAAATAATAATCATAATTATTGAAGTCTCTTTAGCATATTGAAGTGCTCCAATCATTTCACATTTTATGTCTGTAATCTTCAGTCCAACCTTATAATATAGGTCACCTGTAATTCTGATATGTTCATCTGCATAAAATTAGAATGTGATGAATTCTAAATAATATAATTTTGTTTAGTACAAGGTAAGACCCAAATCAAACTTTAGATTCTTTCTCAACTCCCTTAGCCTATTTGTTAGCAAATATTGGTGATTTGTTTATTGTCCATATTGATTTGGAGAGCCAGGTATGGTATCTAGATTAATATTTACTTGATTGTATTTTAAGACAGATATTTAAATTTAATTAATAGGCTGCTTCTACAGCAAATGGAAATCCATGCCATTTAAGTGTAATCCATGTTTGAACTTGTCCAGGGAAGTGCCTTTTGGTGAAGAAATCACCAAAATCACCTTATGAACAGAGCATAATTTTGATGAAATCAAAAAGAAGGAAAGGAGGAGAGGGAAACTACAGATAAGCCACCTCTCTGTCTGAATCTTAAATATTTTTATTTTTATTTATTTATTTTTGTCAATTGCTTACAAGATAATAGGTATAAGTAAAAAAATAGTTATGAATACATGGATACATATAAGAAAAATAAAAAAAATAAAAGAAAGAATAGGACAGGGATGGTAGGCACATTGGTGCGCTTATGCACGCCCCCTATAGACCTCTTAGGAATGGGGTGAGGTCAATAGTAGACAGTCTCAGGTTAAAGTTTTTGGGTTAGGGTTAGGGTTATCAACATTACATTTTGATAAGGTTCTGCTACAGCTTTAACAAACCCCTCATTTCTCTAAACAACACTTAGCTCAACATTATGTAATATTTATGACCTATATTTAAGAAATGAATTTTGAGAATTGGTCCACATACAGATTCCACACACACCCAATAGCATTTTCATTTAAATCCAATGGTAGGGATTTTTTTCATATCCCTGATTCTAATTAACAATATCGTAATGAAGTATTTAAGATTTTTTTTAAAAAATAATGTAGCTTAATAGTAAAATACTTTTGCATGCTGAAGATTGAGCTTCTCCCATATTCAGATGTTGTTCACAAAGCCTGTTTTCAAGATCCTGGAAAAACATTTTAGCATTGATAGTATTGAAATAGTGGGCCATTTGCCTGTTATGATATATGCAGCTTCCTATTTTCCTAAGTCACTGAGGTTTATTTTCTGAACTAGGTCATTATAAAGCTTAGCTGCCTTGCTATCTAGTGGTAAGGAAAAGTTGGACATATTAGGTGGCTGCATAATCTCTCATGAGACCTCACAAAGCTAAAATTGTAAACAGAAGCCATTGCTTTACTTTTAATTATTATAAGTCATGCAGCTGAAATTTTACTGAAGAAGAATAAAATACAGTGGTACCTTCACAACTGCTTTGAAACTCATCAAATTTGGTACTCAATCGTGGAGGGATTCTATCAGTTCGGACCAGTTCCAGTGAGTGTTTGTTCCCGCCTGCTCTTTGTTGTGCTTTATTTCCTGATTTTTTTAGCACAACTGATTCATGTGGCAAAGCGGTTCGCCATGCCTCAGCTGTTTCAGTCAGCGAGGCAGCAGCAGAAGGTAAGTAATTCAGCTGAAAATGGGCGAAGCATGTGCTCAGTGAACCGGTTGTTACACCAGTTGAATCGCACCACTGTACACAATGCATTTTGACATGAAAACTTTGTCCTGGTGCTCATCATTTGTTTGGTACTCAATGCACAAGCTAAAACCTTTTGGTGTCAACTGTCTTATTCCTACACGAAAAAATGATGGTACTCATCATTTTTGATTCTCATCACACTTCCCAGAACCAAATAATGATGAATACTAAGATACCACTGTAATTTAATGTCTCATGATATCTTAAAATTATTCAAGAGTACTAGCACAGGAGTTGATCAAGCTCTACAGTGAAGACCATGCTTTCATGCAGAAGATTTAGTCCTAGGTATGTCTGGGTAGGATTGGAGAAACCTTCTGCTTCCAGGCAATGTTGGCAATATTGATCTACATGTGTCAATAGTTTAATTCAATGGAATTCAATGATACAAGACATTTTTATGTCAAAACAGTTTTTGGAAAAATCCTTCACTAATACTCCTGAATACTTTTAACGATTCTGAGATAAGGATAGTAACATTGTTTTCTGATAAATTACCAATTCAAAACTTTCATGATCTTAAGGCCATTCATTGAGTAGAAAAGAAGATAAGGCAAGGAATTGGAGTTATTCCCATTAGGATAGATTTTTCAACTGAGAGATTTGAGAAATGAGAAAGGATCTGTACTGGGAACCATCCTTTTAATCTGTTTGTATAAATGGCTGAATCCAATGCATTGAAACTTTGAAAATCTGAACTGCATCACAGATCATTACCAAAAGGATAGCATTTTAAGGGGGAAAGGGCCAATATTCTACTGCTCTTATGCAAACATTTCTAGTCATCATATCTCTCTTGGTTTTGGTAATCTCTTTAACATACTCAGTTGGAATCGGCATGAATCAAAATATAAACCAGACATTCAAATATACTTAAAAAAGAAATCTGTCATCTGTAGCTGTGAAAACTTCCTTCACACATGAAAACCCAGAGATAAGAGCTGGCAGCTAAAATCTGCAAAGCTTACACAGTGTTTAAAGAAAGGATTTTGTCAGATACAATTCAGGTTTGCCAAAGAAAGATACTGATCTCATCCAGTTCTGGGTTGAATATTTCTATAATCCACTCATCCAACAGCCTTCCTTCCTGTATCTTTATCAGAGACCATCTGGTCAAATATCATGTTGAGGAAAGCATCACACCGCAAAGAAAGTAAGTGAGTGAGAAAGAAAATAATGGACTAATTCCAGCAAGATCCAATTAACAAAATATACATTTGTATCATTTAACACTACACTGATTTATTACCATTATTTATTTTGCACATATTTCAATAATTTTTATTATTTTGAATATATATTTGGCTGCATTATATTTGCATTACTGCAGTTATTTATTTTGGAAATAAATCAAATTCAGTTCAAGATTGTTCAGTAAATGTTAATTTGACTATCTCTACCTTGTCTGAATTGGGTTCTCCAGAAAACATACATATCTATGGCTAAAGATAGGTTTCCCCTTTCAAACTGAAATGCTTTCAGCTTTTATTATTTCTGCTACAATTTATTTAACCAGATATTGATGGGAATTTATGAAATATTAGTAAATGTAAGTCTAGTAATGGCTAGTAATGGCTAGTAATGCATTGTGATAATTGTACAACCCTAGCTTGCATTAACAGAGGGATAGATCATGTGAAATATTAGTACCACTTTTTAAAGTGCTAGTAAGACCACACTTAGAATGTTGCATCCAATTTTGGTCACCTTATTATAAAACAAATGTAGAGATTCTGGAAAAAGTGCAGAAAAAAGCAACAAAGATGGTTAGTGGGCTGGAGGCAAAAACATATGAAGAATGGTTGCAGGAATTGGGTTTGTCTAGTCAGGAGGCAGGACAAGAAGCAATAGATGGAAACTAATCAAGGAGAGAAACAGCCTAGAACTAAGGAGAAATTTCCTAACAGTGAGAACAATTAACCAGTTGAATAGTTTGCCTTCAGAAGTTGTGGAGGCTCCATCACTGGAGGTTTTTAAGAAGAGGCTGGACAGCCATTTGTCTGGAATGGTATTGGGTCTCCTGCTTGTGCAGGGGTTTGGATTCCAAGGTCCCTTCCAACTCTTTTATTCTGGTTGCATATTCCATTCCATGTCAGCAAAGCAAATTTAGAAATGCTTAATCTAGGGGATCATTTTAATTCTATCCTGATGTAATGCAAGGATTCTAAGAAAAAGTAGAATCTCTTTCAAGTCACGTCAGTTTGTGTTACTTTATGTAGTCTTGTCTAACTATAAAAATGGTTTTCCATAGCTTTCTTCAGGAATATTTATTTTTTAAAAAAAATCTCAATAAACATATCCTCTTCTGGGATTTTCTAATAATCTCTTATCCAAACTTAAGTGGTTTAACTTTTCAAGATCCAAAGTTGGTTACATCTCAGAGCTTAGTTGACTGCAAGAATATCTATGTCACATCTAATGACCTTAATCTGTATCTTACTTTTTCTTTTATCAATGCTCCCCATTTTCCAAAAACTGCTGCTTCAAAACATCAGTCTCGGGACAAGAACATCTATGCAATTAAATTTGAGACAACATATTATTATTTATTTTTTGCCGTAAAATTTTGAAGAGATCACTCATCTTGAAATGAGATTCTTTCTTATGCATGATCAACTTCCTAAGTATTTTTGTCTCTACATCCAGGAATCATCTCCCTGCTTTCCAGTACTTTGCTGTTTTCACCATCCAAACCTCTAAGTAATTCCACTTCGTGTAATTATTTTCTTTCAATTTTCTTTCCTTTTTCTCCTAATTGCACAAGAACTGTAAGTTCATAGACAACCCCTTTCCTTTCACACCCATGAACAAATGGATTGGAATTGGATATATAAAGATGCATTTGTAGTTTACTAAGCACATCTTATTCATTTTTAAATAAATGCTACATTATTCAATAAAAAATAAAAAAAAATTAAAAAGATACATATATTAGCTGATTGAAAACAATAAGCCAGGGAAACACCTTACTAATACTTGGATAATAGGGCACCTGATTGTAGGTATCATCATGAAAAATAAGACCCTTCTCGATTATTGCCAAGAAAACAACATGAGGTACCAGAAATTAAGTTCCATTTATGAGATTCTTTGTCTTCAAATACTACACTTGCCTACCATTTGCAGCATCACACTAGCCAACTTTCTTCATCCTGTTCTGAGTCAATGAACAGTTGAGTTCCCAAACTTTTATTTCATTGCTTTCTGTCCTCAGTTCATTAATTTCTTACCCAAGAAAACAAAAACAAAATCATGGCTCAAAGGACTTAGTTGTCTTAACAATAGCCAACAATTATATTTCTCTTTTCTTAGTTACTGCTGCTTTTCTACAACATGACTCCATACAACATATCTCCATATAACTCCTAATAACATGAAAAAAGTAAATAAATCAAAAGAAGAATAAAATACATCAGAAAAATCCATTAAGAGAAGATACATTAGAGAGAGAGAAAACTCCCTATGTAAATGGGAAGATAAATTCTATATGTACAATCTATACAGGAAATGAAAGAGGAACAAATGCTGTACTATTTTTAGTTCCCAAGCTGCCACAACATTAAAAAAATGAGCTAGGTAAGAACATAGGAGACACAGAAGTGAGCTAGGAAATATACAGTTGTATGTTCTATTGAAAAGGAGCATTGAAACTCACATTCCAAGCCAGGAACTTACTTGGCAGTACCAATTAAAGCTGATTCATTTAAGTAGAAAAGGACCATTTTGGGTAAGCTTGTAATGCATCAAAAGAGCTTCTTACCGATTACACAAATGTGAGCCTCAATTCTCATGATCTGATCCTCATGAAGCTTATACAAGGCATACTTTAGTGATGGAAGCTGCTGGAGGATGTTTGTAACTTATCTCACAGCAAAACACCGAAGCTTGTCTTTGTAGATAAAGCCTCAATTCTCCTTCCAGATTTATTTATGTTTTAAAATGGCACAAAAGAGGAAGCATTTTTAATGACTGCTCTTGAAGGAAAAAAACATTTATATATCTCAGACCCAGGGCTGGTTTTTGTCAAAGTGGGAAAACAAACAAACAAAAAATGATTAACCTTCACTCTGAACCTGTTGTTTGTTTTGTAATGTGAATTCTAACATAGTCCCTCCAGACACTGGTTGGATCTACTCCTGGTATTTGTCACTTGGTAACTTCCTTTTGCTTTCTTTTACTTTTCCTCTTGCTGACTAATGTTGAGTGCTTCTAGGTGCCATTTGTCTCTGGTAATTGTTAATTGTTTTATAAATACTGCAGTGCCATGCCAAGATGACAACTGTGAGGTACATAAAGAAGGTGCCAATTCCTAAGCTGCTTTCTGCTAGTCCAAATGTCCTAGCAGAAATTCCACAGGAGGAAAGAGTAAATGCTGTGCAGAACTAATCACAACATTCTAAGCCCCCAGGCATAGCAAGGGTACTTCTCTGCTATGGATTCTTTTCTTTGGTTACTTCTGTGTCTGTAGTCACTACTGCTTTTGAAGACAGGGATACAATACTTATTTTCATAGTTGAATGACATAACAACAGGAATGTCTAAGTGGTATTACACTCAAAGGGATTATGGAAATAACTACCCATGAGAATACTTGAAGACAACTTTGAAAATGCATTTTATTTGAGCAGAGCATTTTAGACTCTTGTGTGCCCAGCTTATATTAGTCTCTTCTGTGTCAACTTCACTAGACATATCATAGTCAATCAAAGTTTTCATATTTTTAAAGCCTTATAATGTCTAGAACCCTGGGGCCTCAGAAATTACCTTCCTGCATATAGATCTGATGAGAAAATCCAGTCATCCTCTAAAATTCAATTACATTCTTAGAATTGATAAAAGTGAACTGATACAAACAATGATTTTTTTTTTGTGACACTCAAGATTCTGGAATAACTTCCCTGGTCAGATGTGTTTGTATTCATCACCATTCTTTTGGCACTTCAGACAATTGTGCTCAACCAGATCTTTTCTACTTAAAACTTCCCATCAATGTTGTTTTAGAATTTGTTCCTATCAGTGCTGTTGTTAGTTTACTATTTTGTTATTGTTTGCTCTTTTTTAATGCACTTTATACAATTTCATTTTTCTTGAAAGCTTCTTGAATTGGCTTTGCCAAGAAATTCAAGATGTAGGTATTATACACAAGCACTTGTCATGACTAATCAAAATTGATTATTGTAACAATAAGAAATAACATAATTCTATGTCAAAAGTTCTTTTTAAGGGATTGAGACATCAAGAGGGCACCTTTGTGGCCTTCTCCTACTCCAACCCGCCAAGCTCCAGCAACTTCAGGAGACATTGGAGTGTGTGTTTGCAAAGAATTGCTGATATAAAGATGTTTGATTAGAGCCTGATTTGTGGACCTTTCCTCTTTTAAATCCAGTGGCCTCAAATAAACCTGCAAACTTTTCTCTCGTGTCTTTCCTTTGCTTCTTTGGAACTGGTATTCTCTCTTCATTATATACTTCTTGCTCTCCCTGAAATTATTAGAATTACCCTGAAGAATATTTCTCCAGCCATTTCCTTCCTAATTTTAATTCAGGTTGATGAAAAGCAAAAACTTGTTCTTGGTATTTTTTAAAAGAGAAGACGATTTCAGGGAATTCCACTAGGAACAAAGTGACATGTGGATAGCAGTGTCCAACATTTCCCAGCACAATAATGTTCCCCCTAATTTGCAACAACTGTGGCTTCCCAGGCTTCCATTAAATGTTGTGGGAATTTACTAGGAGGGAGGTATCTGTCCTTCAGCGTTCCTAACCCTTATTTGAAAGAACCCAAAATTATCATTCAGTTCACCTTGAATAATAGATTAATGCTAATGTTTCATGCAATGCAGTTTAGCTTCTCTAAGGATACATGGATCAGCTGTCCATTTCAGCTCTTGCTATTGTCACAGAGCAATAACAATAACACTTATATACCACTTCACAGCCCTCTCTAAGCTGTTTACAATGTCAGCATATTGCTCCCAACAATCTGGGTCCTCATTTTACCTACCTCAGAAGGATGGATAGCTGAAACAAACTTGAGCCAGTCAGAATCGAACTCCTGGCAGTAAGCAGTGAGTTAGACTGTAATACTGCATGTTAACTATTATGCCACCATGGCTCTGTGTGCATCACATAGATGCAACACATATAAAACATGACTAGATGAACTAATTCTACTTTATTGTATGTCTACATTAATATACTCTTGAAAGTCTGAAAATCTCTGGTAACAACTTTTTAAACCACTTGATCCATTGGGTGGGTTTTTCCTAAATTTCTTCCTCTGATTGTTAAGTAACTGCAGGGTGCCGTCGTCTCTTCCTTGCAGCATCTCTTTCTAAGAAGCATCTCTTCTCAGCTTCCTCGAAATCATCCTCACATATTATTGCAAATGTTCTGGATCCATTTCACTGTGGTTTAATACACACTGAGGAAATGGCATGATTTACACCACACATTGAAAGGATTTGCAGAAGTGCAGCTGTCTGCCTCTTGCAGGGACTTTACTTTGATGTGGTGGCTTCTGCTCATCCTCCTTAGCATAAATCCTGGCCAAATGAAGCAGCCTTTCACCATTGAGAATTGGGCATTTGCAATTTTGCTTCAAAAGGATGCTCTCCCTGAGCCTTTGATGAAAGTGAAAATCAGCACAGCCCAACATTCTTGCATACTCATGAAGGCTACCAGCTTTCTCTACTGTTAGCTAAGGCAGCCTGATAAATGAATATTGATTTCCTTTCTCTGAGAGCCACAGCAAATTTGAGTTTGGGAAATGGTTCTTTTATCAGCATTGGCTTGGTGAAGTGTCAAATGAAAAAAAAAAAAATAAAAAAAAATAACAACCTGAAATGTAACTTATATCAACAGAAGCTTGTGCTGAAACCAATTGTCCAGATTAAAAGCTGGAGAGCCAGAGGAAAGAGAAAATTATTAGGCAGGCAATCACAAAGCCCAGCTGTTCTTTAGAACATGTTCCAGTCTAGCCTTAACTAAAAGGCATTTGGGCAAAATATGAGGGAGGTTTGCTACCTAAAATATGATAAAAAATAAGCTGTGCAAAATTATAATAGGTCGATACTTGGGATGTGCATGAAAAAAATAAACTGAATTTATTTCCTGGGGGAAGTGAAAAAAAAAGCAACCCAATATAGGGGATTAGGTAAGGAAGTTCATACTGTTGTTGGTACATATTTATCACAAGGAGACCTCAAACATAGACAAAAGAGAGCTTTAATGGTTGTTGGCAATGTGTGCCCTTGCTTTGTGCTGTCTGATTTTGAGTTGTTAATTCTGGAATGCCATGCCCTTGAATTTAGTCTGATTTAGCTTTCAATTTGGGGTTATGTTGACAGCAGTGGCATATGTTTAGATTGGAAGAAGGGAAGACGCTTGAATGATGTGGACTATCCCAGTTCATTAAAACACAAATACATTATACAAGCAGATCAGGGGTGGGATGTAAATATTTTACTATCTGTTCTATGGGCGTGGCTAGGTGGGAGTGACTAGGTGGATGTGGCCATGTGACTGGGTGGGTGTGACTTCTTCCTTTTTTTTTGCACCACCTTCTTTTTTTCTTTTGGCCTCCTGGGCCTCAGGGAAGCCTCCTGGGAGCAGAAACAGCCTCCCTGAGGCCCAGGAGGCAAAAAATGGAGCATGGGAGGGGCATAGCACACATAGACACTGCATGCCTCCTTTTGCCTCCTGGGCCTCAGGGAAGTCTCCTGGGCAAAGCAGTAAGACAGCGTGGGGTATCCTGGCACAGCTGATCACTGGAACAGCTGATCATCAGGAGGGGAAAAAAAGGGAATAGTGGTTTGGCTGAACTGGTAGCTGTTTTTTTACTACTGGTTCAGCAGAACGGTAGCATTTTTACTACCAGTTCAAGCGAACCCGGCTGAACCGATAGAATACCACCACTGAAGCAGATATGAGTCACTCCTGAATCTCAGCATGGCTACATCTAATTTCTCTCCTTATTATTTCTTCTTATAAGCTTTTCTCTCTGTGTCTCTGTCTCTCTCTCTCTCTCTCTCTCTCTCTCTCTCTCTGTCTCTCTCTCTGTCTCTCTCTCTTTCTCTCTCTCTGTGTCTCTCTCTCTCTCATAGTCTTGGGTTGGAGAAGATTGTGGTAGAATGTGGATGAGGATTGCCACTCAAATTAATCTCATATAAGATCCCATCCTGGGAATTATGAAATGTGAATGTTTTATTCCTTCTACACAGAGTTGCAGAGATTCAGAAATGCCCTAACCTACATCTAGTCAAATATAGTTTCATCTGACTTATAGTATGATTCAAGAGCAGTGGTTAGAATGCTGTACTGCAGGCTGTGTATGCTGACTGCCGCTGACTGCAATTTGGCAGATCAAATCTCACCAGGCTCAAGATCAACTCAGCCTTCCATCCTTTTGAGGTTGGTAAAATGAGGACCCACCTTGTTGGGGGCAAGATGCTGACTCTGTAAACTGCTTAGAGAGGGCTGTAAAGCACTGTGAAGTGGTATATAAGTCTAAGTGCTATTGCTATTGTGAGAAACCAGACTTCATTTTCCTTCTCACTTTTGTGTGTGTGTGTGTGTGTTTGTGTGTGTGTGTGTGAGAGAGAGAGAGAGAGAGAGAAAGATACAGACAGACAGACAGATAGAGATGAATTCAAAATTCCTCCTTTTAGCAGAATCCACATAGTTTGCCTGAATGCTATAGGATTAAATCACAATAAGTGGTTGCAGGATCTTTCAAGCTATTTCATTTAAATGCATCTTTCTAAATGTCTCTACATATCTATTATTTCTATTAAGGATGTATGCTCAGCAGTTTCAACACCTTGATTTCTCCTCTATAAACAGGTGAATATCCACCTTCTATAGAAACTCATTTCTATTGTTGTTCATTTTAATCCTGTGTTTGTTGACATGTGGTATAACTACTTCATTGGCAGAGACTATGATGTTCTCCCCAACCCAAAGCAAGTGGAACTCATCCTGCCTGGGAGCCATTAGCTATCAAAATTGGCAAAGCACACATGGGGGAAAGAGGGTACTCAGTCAGAAGACACATTCAAGTGAACCAATGCTTGTGTTCTAGATTGGAATAAGAGAAACATCTTCCTAAATATAAGAATCACAGCGGAAAAAAAAGAGTGCATGTTTTCTTTTTTTCTATCTAATTAACACAGCATGCACTAGATTGTGTGACTGTAGGATTAGAATGATGTTCAGCTGCTAGGCTGCTATCTGTTCCTGTTGCATTCTGAAATTGTCAGTGCAAACATCTCTCCCCTTTATTTGCCCTTGATGCTAACCCAAACAGATTCCATCTGAAATTTGCAGTGGAACGCAGCTTGGCTCTCCAAGCACTATTGGGAACCCAGTACACACTCACCGATCCCACTAAAACATTTTTTTTTGTTTTGTTAATGCAATACTAACCATCTGTTAAAATAGAACTTCAAATTAATGTTGCTCCGGTGGCTGACATTGCCAGATTCCTTGGTGCTTCCCTGTGAGAGCTTCTTTTTTTTCCAATTTGCACATCATTGTTTTGGCATGTTTGATTTGACTTTTAGGAAGACAATCAGTCTCACAGCAGGCTCTATCTGTTTCTGTAAAATGATGAGAAATTTCTTCCAACGAATGGGGAGCCATTGATTGAATGGGAAGAATTATCATTGTAGAACACTAAGACCTGAATATTTAAAGAGGAAAAGAAATTAAAACTACTATCCCTCCCTATCCCTTAGTAAGATTAGTAAAAAAAAGAACATTCTTCCTACGTTTAGTGCTTGGGATCACAATCAGGTTAACAAACAGAGGCAGACCTTTTCATTGTACAATCAAACAACTGTTCAGGTGGAAGATGCTTAAAAGATAGCAATTCTCATGATAGAAACAGGTGTCAGGTTCAAGAAATCAGGAATCAAAGTTGTGCAAATGAGTACAAGTTTACTCCATGCTATCTCTCTACAACATGGGTGTCAAACTTGCCACGTCACATTGCTGTCACATGATGTATCATTACTTTTTTTTTTCCTTTGAGGAGCTGGGATGGGTGATGGACTGCAAATGATGCATCCAGCCCATGTGCCACCAGTCTGACACCCATGCTCTACAACAATCTGAACTACTAATGGTCAAGGTAAGTTGTCAGTAGATAAGAGTCAACAGAATTCAAGGAGGGTTGAATTCAAGGAGGGTTGGACTTAGATCTCTTGTGGGTGTGAAGGGACTTGAGATTGATGATGTGCTTGATTCCTTCCTTGGGCTTAGCCTGATCAGTTCCTACAGCAGGCATGGTAGGTAGTTTATCCTATTCACTTAAATGATTCTGCCAGTCCATCACTACTCATTTCATGAAAGGTATTCTGTTACCTACTTAAATCGGGTCTCTTTCTGTACACGCAAGGGGTAGAAAGGCACAATTTTGTCCTTGATTTCAGTTAAGGTAGATAAAATAGGTTATTAGAATGGAATAACAGAGTTGGAAAGGACCTTGGAGATCTTCTAGTCCAACCCCCTGCTGAAACCCTACACCCCTTCAGATAAATGGTTATCCAACATCTTTTTAAAAACTTCCAGTGTTGGAGCATTCACATTCACATTAATTCATCATATTAATACGAATTCACATTCATATTAATAGATTAGTCTCACGATCATGATTAAAAAAACCCTAAAATAAAAATCCAAATCCAGAGTAATCTAAATAAATCTAATTCCAGAGTAAAACAGACAAAAGAAATTACAGCAATACAATACATCTGTGGTAAATATGATGACTCCATGTTCAGATAAATACATCCCTTTTACAAGTTTCCCCAATCTGTTTGTTATAAAGGATTCTTAGCTTAAGTGCCTTAATTATAAACTTAGCAGTTATCCTCACAATGTATACATTAGAGCCCAGGAGGAAATAGGACAATCTGTGATTCAGATCCCAGTGGGCTGTTCTGTCAAGTAAGAATGTTAAGTAGCTAAGCCTAAGGGGGACAAATAGTTGACAGACAAACAAAATATGAGCAATATATTCATTGGCTGGGGAGTCACATATAACCTTCCTGAGTTTTCTTGCATCAACTCAGGAAGTTCAAACTGTCCCAGGAGTTGATTATTGCAGTTTTACAGAGGAATTACTGAGTCTGTCATCTGTATTTATCCTTTATATTATCTCTTATTTCCTCCTATTGGTTGCATACTTTCAGTATCATTATTATTTCTCTGTTGTTTTGCAAGTATGATACATTGAGTGCTTCTGTACCAGAGACAAATTCCTTGTGTGTCTAATTTATTGGCCAAATAAATCTATCTCCTCTCCTCTCCTTATGGCAGGTGGTGGAAGTGGGCCCATCAGAGATGTGTTCAGTTGGTTCTGACCAGTTTTGGAGAACCGGTAGCAGAAATTTTGAGTAGTTCAGAGAACCAGCAAATACCATCTCTGACTGGAGATTTTACAGTATCCTTCCCCTGCCACGCCCACCTAGCCATGCCCACAGAATCAGTAGTAAAAAATTTGAATCCCAAATTTTGGGGCCCATATTTGGCATGGCTCGGTAAGAGACTTTCTTGAGAAGCTATTGTTTGTTTCAAAGGCAGAAAGAATAGAAAGAAGAAATCTGGAGTATTCAATGAAAAGCATTTAGCAAAAACGGTACTGTGGGGAGCTAGGCAACTACTGTTTTCTGATTAAGATTATCTCTGATTTGCACTGATGCTCCACAAGTCTGGAGTTATTGTCTAGCTTCATTGGGAGATGCAAGAGAAAATGGCTGGAATTCCACACCAGTCAGAAAATAGCTGTATAGTAATTATACATAACTTTATGAAAGCAAATAAATTCTCAAAATGGACACATTCCTGCTGGAACATATGATACCAACCCAACTTGATGGTGAAAAAAAATGTTCTATCTTCTCCATTTTATATGCTCTTTGATTTTATGATAGAAATTAATAATTCCTTCTTCACTGTCAACTCATTCAGCTTGCTGCATCAAAATTGGCTGGCTTCCTCTCTTGCCTTCGTTTGGAGGCCACAATTCCACCCACCCACCCCATCATGTTGATTTTTACATTGGTGAATAAATCCATGTTTTGATTTTCCTAGCTTTATGTGCCATACCTGTTTCTATTTATTGTACAGATGCCACGGTTTTAATTGAAATTGCCTCTTGAATGCTAAGATGCTGTGAGTAATGTAGAGGCATCAGAAATGTGGAAATGGAGCTTTTATTTATATACAGCATCTGGAGGCTACCACCTTAGAAAATTCTGAGATATACAGATGTTACTAAGCACAAAATGTAGCCCATTATTTTTTACTTTGAGTTCAGTTACAATATTTTCAGAGTTCATGCTTTGTATTATATGTTTGAAGCATATAAATGCATATATGCACAATAAATGCACACCCACACTGTATAATATATGCATGAATACGCATATGTTCTCTTACATACAGAAATACAGAGATTTTAACAGAAATAAATGACAATTTCTATCCAATTTGATGAGACAAAAAGGATGATTGAAAGTGAGGAAGAAAGGGGATAACAATAAAAATTATGTAGAAAAAGAAAGGGAGGGAAATATTTACAATAATAAAAGATAGAACTTGTGAGCAACTGTATGTTCAGCTGTATAAAAATATGAGCAGAAGTATTCTCAGTGATATAACATGTAATGAGCCTAATATCTAAGGTGGGAATTTAATTTAACTGTAAATAATCAAATTAACATGTTTCATAATTATATCAATTATAAATGTTTCTCTTCTTTGAGAAAATACAATTTAAAAATGCACACCATAAACATGATTAAAGCATGTCAGTTAAAAAACCCAGAGACTCTTTATGTGCTGATTAAAATTGATAATGTAAATTAGGAGGATTATGTTTTCATGGATCTAATGTTTGAGTAAGTGTAAGTATCCCTATGTAGTGCATGAGTAAGTGTCCACATTTCCCCACGCTCTGTCTTTGACCATTGAAGATAGTCAAGACCTCAGAAGTAAGTTAATACTATTAAAAATGGTGGGAACCTCTTTTCATTCTGAGCATCCATTTCAATGTATGTATCTATTTACTTTGAAGTGAGCACTGAAGTACAGGTAGTTCTCGACTTATGACCACAATGGAGCCCAAAATGTCTGTTGCTAAATGAGACAGTTGCTAAGTGGCTTTGCCCTATTTTGCAAACTTTCTTACCACAGCTGTTAAGCGAATCATTGCAATTGTTAAGTCAATAACACGGTTGTTAAAGTGAATCTAGCTTCCCTATTGACTTTGCTTATCAGAAGGTCACAAAAGATGATCACCTGACCCCAGGACACTCTAGCCATCAAAAATACGAGTCAGTTCCAAGAGCCTGAATTTTGATCACGTGACCCTGGGGATGCTGTAAATGTGAAAAATGGTCACTTTTTCAAAGCTGTTGTAACTTCAGTCACTAAACAAACTGCTGTAAGTTGAGGAGTGTTTGTAGGTAGAGAAATAGTCTGAATGCTCAAGTCCATTACACCAATTAAAAATGAGTCCAACAGGAACTGATAAAAATGTGATTTCATTCCCATAAATTCGGGAATATTGAAGGATTCAGGA
The DNA here is from genome assembly GCA_023653725.1 of Bungarus multicinctus. Classification (NCBI taxonomy): domain Eukaryota; kingdom Metazoa; phylum Chordata; class Lepidosauria; order Squamata; family Elapidae; genus Bungarus; species Bungarus multicinctus. The sequence goes on from CM042837.1 coordinate 8,247,437, forward strand.
AGCTTGGATATTTCCAAGTGGAGAAGGAACTTGGGCAAAGAATGCTGCATAATACAGGCAAAAAATTATTTGTGAAAGGTAGGATGTTCACGCATACGTCTCAGATGGCAAGTGTTCTGCCCACAGGAATGTGTCATATCTTTGAAAACTTTCATTTGAAAAGATCTCTAAAGTAAAGCTAAAGAATGCCATTCTGCATAAGGTCTGTCCAGCTGAATCCAGCAAAAATGGCCAAAGTTCAGTGTGGCCACCAAGTCAGAAGACCAGAACTGTTTTTTTTTTTTTTAAGTTTTTTCAAAATTTTTAAAAGAGCAATTGAATAAAATATATTAGCTCTTAGTTTCATATCCCCCCCAATATAACAGATAACAGATAATAACAGATAATCAGAATTGGAAGGGATCTTGTAGGTCATCTAGTCCAACCCTCCACCCAAGCGGGAGACCCTATACCATTTCTGACAAATGGCGGTCCAATCTCTTCTCGAAAGTCTCAAGTTATATATATATATAATCCTTTAAAAATAGTCATAAAGCAATATTTGAGGAAAGTAATTAATTTCATAGGAATTAATTGCAGAAGGCAAGTGGTTGTAATTCCTGCTTATAAAACAGGAAAATTAATAAGTTCCTGAAAACTGCAGGCAGCTTCATTTGCTGAGTATAGTCAGCAAATTATATGTTGGGTGGTTTTATGCAAATTGGTTGACATAACAAAAATGCAGAGTGGATGTTTTGGTGGGCTTTGAAGCTAAAAGGGCAATTTTTGATATCTGTTTGATCTTAAAGCTTCCTATTCAGAAATAAGGCAAGCATATCCAAAGGAAGCTCTGAACTCGTCTCTTTCAAACGTTGACTAAATACCATGAAATTACAGGACCCTCCATGGATAGACATTTACTTCTAGTTTAACTTAACTTATATCAAAATTGTAAGACACTGCATTTTATGAGTTTTACCTAGAAAAGACAGTTTGCAGTTACATTCCAGAACTGGAAGATTTTAGATATACATTGACTTCTGTGATATTTAATGACCATATCATCTTCCTTATTGGAATTCTTACAGGCTTGTTATTCCCCAACATCTAGTTTGGCCAGTAGATCACTTTTTTTTATACAGATGACAATACAACACATGGACAGACTTACAACACCTCACACATAGAGAAATTCAACCGTAGTTTCAGTTGGGAAACTGTAAACATCTGGTCCCAGCTAAATCCAGACATGCTAGGGAATTCCTGGAAGCCTGGAATTCAGACAAATCAACCATCAACAGACACATAGAAATAAACTATATTTACACATACAAGAGACAATGAAAAAGCTAAGAAGAAAACAAAAGGACAAGAACATGTCCTCTCCAGCAGCCAATACTGAGATAAGCAGGGATTAACACCAGACAAACGTTAGACAGAAAATGATGACCTAATCAACTAACAAGGAGAAAACCAAATCTCTATCAAAACTGGCAGGGAAGACTACTGTATATAAACAGGGAATAAACTCTGTACACATTGGCACTGATTATGTTACATAGTTGGGTAATAAAACATCTGCAAACAAACAAGCTCAGAGTCCACCAAAGAATCCACAATTATATAAATGAGTTGGCAATTCTTTTTCTAACTTCAGATGATCTAAGACAATATTACAATTCCTTGCACAAAACAAACCCGTCACCATTCATTATCCCACCTCCCACAGTAAGCCAAGTTTTTGCAAGGCATGATAAAGTAATAAGTGATAGCTATACAACTTCATCTGTTAAAGATTACTATCTGGGATGGGACTGTTTTCAATCCACAGTGACCTAGAAAGCACACATGAAATATTTGGCTGAAAGTGTCTCAAGAAGTGTAGCCTCTACTATTTATGAAGACATGGTGGCCTATATGCTAAAAGATTTCAAGACCATGTTTGCAGCACAATTTCTATATGGCATTCAAATTTGAATCTGTAAAGATTATAGACTCAAGGCCATGAAGTCAAAATGTCTTTTGTCAATCCTGAATGTGCGTAGATGTTGAAAATGTAGTTTTTTGTTTACAAATGAGTTAGTGTCAATAGAGACCTAGAATTGAGACTTCTCTTTAATTTCTAGCTAAAAAAATTTCTCAATCCTTTTCTTTTATTATATTACTGTAAGGACTTGCCTCTCCTCTCCGTTCAAGAAAGTAGAAGCAATTAGCATTTCAAAAGGAAATCTTTATTGAAGGAAATGGATGCCAAGACAAAGGAAGCAGGATCTGAGGATTCCTGCGCAATTCCATTAGATTAAAGCAGTTAGAAACCCCTCCCGTCAGTCCAGTGTTGAATAAGTTAAACCACAGTTGCAAAGTTGTTTTGAGAATCACAGGCCAAGAAGATGATAAGAAGTTGTTCTCAGGTGTCGCTTTCTGAAGGCTCCAGCTGAGACAAATGCCCCCCCCCCTTACATTCCCAAGAAGGTAAATCAAAGTACAGGATAGATAAGAACCAGAAAAAAGTCCATAATCTAAAGAATGTACCCAGGCCCCGTCTCCACCAAAATGGCAGAATCCCAACAGGGATCTAGGGGACCTGACAATTACTTTAGATAATATTTATTGAAAGCTGTGTTGGAAAAATGCTGCCTCTGTGGCTGTTTCTTGGAATGCATTGTTTCTCTGCTTAAAAGAGGCAAAACAATGGTCATTGGAAAGTGAATACTTGTGTTTTTCAACTTCAACAATTTAAAGATGTTTAACTCCCAACTAGATACAGGCTGGGGAATTGTGGGAGTTGAAGTCTACAGATCTTAAAGTTGCTGAGGTTGAGAATCAGGGCCTTAAAGGATGCCAGTGGCTTTACATAAGTTTAGTACATATTTAATGTAATGTAAACTGTACAAAACTGGTCATTTATATACTAGCTAGCTAATATCTGAAAATTCATTGCGTGCATCATCTTTGCCCTTGTGGGAGTAGAAATTGTAGTACAATAGCAGTACCTTATTGTATATCCTCTTTAAAAATAGATAAATCTATTTTTAGATATCCACATTGGGCAATCAAATTTTTCTTCACTGATTATTGACTAGTATTTTCACAAAAGTTTGACAAAACAGCCTGTTTTATTTATGGTATTTATCAGCCACCAAGTATGAGGCTTTAAGTTAGTGATGAAATAAATCAGACTATTAGTATATTGATAGTAATACCAGTACTTAGTAACAATTCTATAGAAGTAAGAGATAGCAGAACATTTATTCTGAGTATCTTCCTTTTTTACTGAATGGAAATAGATTGTTAGTTTAGTTTAGGAAATAGAGAAATAGAAATATATCACCAATATTAAGGCAACAATATCCCCAATTTGACAACCTACAGAAAATCAAACTTCAACATGAAAAATTTTCAGCCAATGTTGTAAGGTTTGAAAAACCATCTTAAAATCTTTCCTTCCTTCCTTCCTTCCTTCCTTCCTTCCTTCCTTCCTTCCTTCCTTCCTTCCTTCCTTCCTTCCTTCCTTCCTTCTTTCCTTCCTTCCTTCCTGTTCAATATGTTTGATTCTGGAAGACTGCCTAGACAAGTCTGTATAGTTTTCATGCCAAGATTTTCAGAAGTGGTTTGCCATTTTCTCCTTCCTAGGGCTGACAAAGATGGCCCCAAGGTCACACAGCTGCCTCAGGTGGGACCAAACTGGCTCTCCAAGCCTAATAAATGGGAATAAAATAAGAAATGTAGTTAATATATATGTATAAGTGTGTGCATGTACCATATGTATTTGTATTATTTTATTATATATTATTTTATTTTATATTTTTGTTTTATTATTTTATTCACACAGATTTTATTAACTCATATTCTGATTATATAAACAACAAAGAAATCTTGAATTGCTGTTCTTGTTTTTGTTCTGCCTGATGATCTTCATCACCAAATTTCAAGAATTACAAATGGTAAGTTTTGGTTTGTGTACTGAAATTGCAAAATTAGATATGTTCACATTCAAATGCAAGCTAAATTAATTTTTCCCTTTTCTTTTGTGTCACACACATATCCCAGTGAGCTGCACAACAGTGTAATATTTATAACATTATTCTTTTTAAGTAATGGAAAAGAAATTATTGGTAAAACTTTGTTAAGTGAGATGTAAACTATGAGATGTAAACATTGAGGCTATCTTTGTTTTTCATTAGGAATATATGTAATAGAAGGAGCACACTGCACAAAAATGAAGCTTATTATTGATTTTCACTTATGAACCTTAACTGAAGAATCATTCACATGGAAATTAGAAGAGAATGTAATCTATGCTTAGATGAACATTCAAAGAAAATTGTCCCACTGTCCTACAGGAAAGATCACTGCCTACCTAAAAGTTTACTAATGGTTTTTGAGATTCCAAACTGGCTCTATCATGTCAAGTTTCTGTATCATCTATAAAAAAACGAACAAACCTTGCATTCAAAAGCCAGAAATTGACATTTCTTTTCTGGAGCACTTTTAAGCATAACTATTTAAAACCAGGGCTGGCCAGATAATGTCCATCTGCACATCTAAAAATTCCTAAGCAAAGCATTAGAATCCAGACTTTATTTATAAGTGTGATGTGACCAATACAGAGGCCACAAAATAGTCTTAAAACATAAACATGTTGGAAAGTGCAACTCACTTCTTTATTCAAAGGTGGCCTCACCTTGTGAAAAAAGGCAAAAGTAAATTAAATGTAGAAAACAAACCAAGATGCTAGACAGTGTAGATGGAAACAACCTTACCCAATATATGTCATGCTTCAAATCCTACCCTTCCTGAATAGGAATGCCCTCAATAGCAAATATTTTGTGGGAGACCCATGGCTTGATGAGCCACAGATAATTCCCTAGCCCTGGTTTAAAACATTTGAATTGCTCCTCTTAATAGGCACTGGATTTAAGAGGATGTAGGCTCAGATGTTGAATAGTTCTGATAGTGAATTCTGATAGTGCATTCATGGATGGAAACAACGTTCTTAAATGATTGCATAAGTAATTTGGGAGACTGTGGGCAAAGATATTTCTCTAACTCAGATGATGTAACAAGCATCAGTTACTGTAGGTGCCTCTGTCTTTGAATAAAAACTAAGGGAAAATGAAGGAGGAGAATGAAAAGGAGAGTCCTGTCTACATAAAGAAAGATAGCTATGGAGGAAGAGAATTTTGCTATAATTCTCCTCTGACACAAACACATTTTAATTTGCTTTGGTGAGAGCTGTTTTCCATGCTAGTGCTGCATTCTGGAGTTTTACCATTTTCTCTGTGGTTTGTGTGCCCAAGGCCTAAGTCACCCTTGCTGGAGACAAGCTGGTTTTTCCTCAGTTCAGTTTGAAGAGCACCCAAACTTTCCAGACGGAGATGTTCTGACTTTTCAGAAGGACAGTGCTGAGCTATTCCGAAAGCAACAGCCTGAGGGGAAATTGGGCACCTCAGAAATCTGGACAAACTGTTAACTAATGAGTTGATTTTATTCCATTCTTGAAAAATTATACTGATAGAACAATGCTTCTTCCTTGCAAGACATGTCTGAAAGTCTCTGGAGACCCATAACTTTTCCCTACTCTAAGATACTGCAGGAATCAAAGATGCAAAGTGGAGATTGCAAAGAGAGGATTACCTTCTACTATGACAAAGTGCTCTGTCTCTGCAACATCAGTTCAGCTAGCATGGCAATTAGTCACCTGCACGTCTTTTGAAATGTTAAGAGTCAAACATCATCCTGATGTGGATTCTGGTGGGACTGAAGCTGAAAGCTTCAATACCATAAGCCTCTGGCAGGATAACTGCTATCCAGGACAAAGCACTGCAGGGTAGCGTTTATCTTTTTGGGGGGGAAGAAACAAAAATCTATGGAGAGGGGGAATGGACATTTTTCCCCCTTAAAGATAGTCCCAAATGTTCCCCATTTCAACTTCCTCAAAGTAAAGATAGCCCTCAACTTACAACCACAATTGAGCCCAAAATTTATGTTGCTAAGTGAGAGATTTGTTAAGTAAGTTTTGCCCCATTTTATGACTTTTCTCACCACAGTTGTTAAGTGAATCACTGCAGTTGTTAAATTAGTAATATGGTTGTTAAGTGAATCTGATTTCCCCATTGACTTTGCTTGTCAGGTGGTCGCAAAAGGGAATCACATGACCCTGGAACACAGCAATGATCCTATATATGAACCAGTTGCCAATTATCTGAATTTTGACCACAGGATCATGAAGTCGTAAGTGTGAAAAACAGTCATAAGTCACATTTTTCAGTGCTGTTGTAACTTCAAATGGTCACTAAACAAACTGTTGTAAGTCAAGGACTACCTGTATTTTAGTGTTCAATTTTCTACTGATTTCCTGACAAGGGAATGAAAGAAATGTTAGTTTGTGGGAGTTCCGGTTTGAGGCTCTTCGGAGACCGACCGAAATCCGCAATCATGCACAGTTTCAATTTGTGCTCACTGCCAGAGCGCCCCAATCCGGCTGGATTTTGGGCTAAGCCACCCCATAGAGGTGGCAAAGAGGGGGGAGACCACCAGCAGGGTCGAGGAGAGCCGCATCTCTCCTCCTCAGGTGGCCATAACTCCCTTTTCCAAAGGCGGCTGTAGCAGTGGTCAGAAATGGCCACTTCAAAGAAGAACCCGACAGGAAAAGAAAGAGCAGGAGGAAGATAAGAAGAGAAAGTTTTGGTTGACTGGGTTGAATCGGAAAAGCAAGAATGTAAGATACCCTGGAATTTTAATTATAAAAAAATTAACATTGTTCCCAGAGAAGATTTGGAAGCAGCGAAGGAAAGATGAAAGGGAAAAGATTTGGGTTTTTTTTCTCTCCCTCCTTTCCTTATATTGACAGTTAAGAGAAAGTGGGAAAAAAATCCACTTTGACATCAATAGGCATTTAAGCTGGAAATAAAATGTCAATGGGATAAATAAAGATAAAGTTTCTTTGATATTCAAATACTTAAAAGAAGGAAGGGAGAGAAAAAGCAAGAATAAAAGGGAGGGATCTGGAAAATGGAGGAGACTGCCTGGAATTAAAAAGAACTCACAGCGCAACTTTAACAAGATTCCTAAAAGATACATTTCAACTGAAACTTTGTAATAAAATAACAGAGCCCTCAGGAAGAGAACGTGAAAAAAGAAGCAAGAAGATACAGCTTTGGATTATTTGGACTATTTGGTGATTTTTGGACTTTTGGCAATTGGATTTAAATGATTAAAATTAATTGGGTGGTTGTTTAAAAGTGTTTTAAAATGGCAACACTCTTTGAAGTACTGAAAATGAAACTTTAAAAATAAAAAGAAGAAACATTAGAAAGAGAGGTTTCTTTTGGCTTCATATTTCAATTTTTAGAAATGGAGATCTGGAACTATGAGAAACAACAAGAAATACTCATGGAACAAGAAGATCGGGACAAAGAAGAAGCCATTTTTAATGATCAAGTAACTTTGGGTGAGAAAAAAAAAGGGAAAGTTGGGAAAGAGAGCGGAAAGTTTAAGGTTTAAAAAAACAACCAAAAAAAAAGAATAGTTTGAAAAATAATTACAATACTAAGAAACAGAGGAGAAGACCACAGAAGAGAGAATCAGAGTAGAGAGAAAAGGGGGCAGAAAAGAGAGGGAAAAGAAGAGGGGGAAGAAGGAAAAGAAAAGAAGTTATAAAAGACAGAAACAGAATACAGAGAAACAGGGAAAAGGTATAAGAATTGAAATAATAAGCCTATTTAGAGATAATGGGTGAGAATTTAATTAAAAAAAGGATTCTGCAAAGGTTCATAAAGTAGTATTGTTATATTAGAAATAGAAATAAGTTTTTAGAAAATATGAGATAATGTGTGATTAAAATGATGGATAAAATACTTAATGTAATGTAATGGTATGTTTGTTAATAAACAAATGGAATAAGAGAGACTGGAATTAGGAAAGGGAAGGAACACTTTAATTAATTATGGAAAGTTTAACTGACATTAATAGAATTGAATTGGAAGGGAATGAGTGAATCTTTTATTGTTATATACATTTTCTTCAACTTAAACAATAAAGGTATAAGAATTGAATGGATAAAATTAAAAGAAATATGAAATTGAAATAGGACAGATGAAAGTATAAATATAAGATATTGAAACTTATTAAAAGATATATAATTGATGTTAAATATGAGATAATTGTTTATATGTGTTCCCAAGAAAATATGACTGTAACTGATATTATTAGAATTGAATTGGAAGGGAATGAATGTATATATTCTTTTTCCTTTTTTTAGCTTAAAGAATATAGTGTGTATTTTACGAATGTACCAAGCAGAATTCGATTGGAAATTATGTATTATAATTATGTAGAATGTTATAACTCTAAAGACATAAATTGAAGTTTAAATAAGAGTTGAATGGACAAAATTTAAAGATATAAAGGTGTCATACTCCAATTAGTAATTACAGGGGAAATTTTGTTTAATGAGAAAAGATAATATGAAATTGAAACAGGACAGATAAAAGTATAAATATAATGAATAGAAAGATATTAAACCTGCAAAAAATATATAATTGAATTTAGATATGAGATAATTAAAAATAAACTAATAATGTTAGAATTGAATTGAAGGAGAATGAGTATCTTATCTACTATTGTTATATATACTTTTGTTTAAAGAATATTGTGTGTATTTCAAGAATGTACCAATTAGAATTTGACTTGGAAGTTATGTATTATATTGAATCTTAAAGGCATAAATTGAAGTTGAAATAAGAGTTGAAAAAATAAAACTAAGAGATATAAAGGTGTTATATCTTAATTAAAATTTGTTTAATGATAAAAGATAATATGAAATTGGAAACGGGCAGATAAAGTATAAATACAATGAGCAGAAAGACTTTGGAATTTAGAAAAAGATATATAATTGGATTTAGATATGTGATAATTAAGAATATTGAGTAAATTAAAGTTATGGAGAAAAAGTTAAAATAGTAAGAAGATATGAAATAGAATATAAAGATGAATATGAAATTGAGCTTTTGTCTGTATAGAGAAGTGGTAACCCGGGATCAGGCTATTCTCAAAAAAAGATGTTTTATTTGTATGTGTTTTTTCTCTTTTGTGAAAACTCAAATAATTTTTTTTTTTAAAAAGACATATTAGTTTTGTTTTTATTGTTCACCTGATTCATCATCATGAGATGGCCAAAACTAACCTTCCTTATTTTCAAAGCAGTTAATTTTGGTCTTCCTCATATTTTTATGATTTGTATTTCCTAATATAGAACAAGTTTTGCTGTTGTTTTTTTAAAGACTAAATACAAAAAATTATCTGCTACAATGTCCTACCAGTCAATGACTACTTTGGCTTCAACTGCAACAATACAAAAGCACACAACAGTTACAAACTCAAAGTAAACCACTCCAAACTTGATTGCAGAAAGTATGACTTCAGCAACAGAGTGGTCAATGCCTGGAATGCACTATCTGACTCCGTTGTTACATCCTCTAACTCCCACTCCTGTACCCTTAAACTATCCACTATGATTGCAGGAAATACGACTTCAGCAATGGAGTGGTCAATGTATGGAATACTCTACCTGACTCTGTGGTTTCTTCTCCAAACCCCAAAAACTTTAACCTTAGACTGTCTACTATTGACCTCACCCCATTCCTAAGACGTCTGTAAGGGGCGTGCATAAGTGCACAATCGTGCCTACCGTCCCTGTCCTATTGTCCCTATTTATTCGTACCTATTTCCTATATTCTTACTCATGTTTATACTTATACCTTTTATCTTGTAAGCAATTGACAAATCAAATAAACCAAATAAATAAATAAAAAATAAAAAATATTTTAATCATAAATGAAGATAATATAATGAATATAAAATATTATATTATATTAATATTATGAACATAGAATAATAACATTGTAAGGTAGCTTGGAGATCATCTAGTCCAACCCTATTCCATTCCAAACAAATGTTTTCCCAATATCTTCTTGAAAACCTCCAGTGATGGAGTGCCCACAACTTCTGGAGGCCAGTCATTCCATTGATTAATTGTTTTCTCTTTCAGGAATTTCTCCTTAATTATAGTTTAGATCTCTCTTTAATGTTCTTCCAGCCATTACTGTACTTCTTATCTTACCTTTCTATGTTCTACAGTACTGAGCTAAAACCAAACTGATCATAAAGGTGATATATAAACCAAGCCAATACATAGAAAGCATGTATTACGAGAAGAGGAAAAGTTGTGATTCTTAACTGCTGTATAAAAATATAAAGTCCCTGTCAATTACAGTTTCATTCCTGATAGTCACCGCCAAATATAGCTTGTCTTCAACTTTATTTATTTATTTTTATTTGTCAATTGCTTACAAGATAATAGGTATAAGTATAACATAGTTATGAATACATGGATACATATAAGAAAAATAAAATATAAAAGAAACAATAGGACAGGGATGGTAGGCACGTTGGTGCGCTTATGCACTCCCCCTACAGACCTCTTAGGAAAGGGGTGAGGTCAATAGTAGACAGTCTAAGGTTAAAGTTTTTGGGGTTTGGAGAAGAAACCACAGAGTCAGGTAGAGTATTCCAGACATTGACCACTCTGTTGCTGAAGTCGTATTTCCTGCAATCAAGTTTGGTGCGATTAACCTTGAGTTTGTATCTATTGTTTGCTCTTATGTTGTTATGGTTGAAGCTGAAGTATTCATTGGCAGGTAGGACATTGCAATGTATGATTTTATATGCTATACTTAGATCGGACTGAAGGCGGCATAGTTCAAGGTTTTCTAGGTCTAGAATTTCGAGTCTGGTGACATAAAGGATGTGTGTTTGTGTTTATTTTCATGGTCATGATGTGCACTGAAGATGGTGTTTGATTTCATTGTATGAGGTGCAATGACAATAAAAAAAACTTACTAACTAAATAACTGAGTCCAGAATTTACGTTGCTAAGTAAGAAATTTGTTAAGTGAGTTTTGTCCCATTTTATGAATTTTCTTGTCGCATTAAATGAATCACTGCTGTTGTTCAATTAGTAACATGGTTGTTAAATGGATCTGGCTTGCCAATTGACTTTGCTTGTCAGATGGTTGCAAAAGGTGATCATATGATGCCTGAACATTGCAACCGTCATAAATATGAACCAGTTGTCAAGCATCCAAATGTAAATCATGTGTCCATGGGGATGCGAAAAAGATCATAAGTGTGAAATATGGCCATAAGTCACTTTTTTCAGTGCTGTTGTAACTTTGAGGAGTCATTAAATGAACTGTTGTAAGTTGAAGACTATAGTTCTTTTGGCTGCATTATAGAAGTGGTTTATTATCACCTTCTTTGGATTTTTTTTTTAAATATCAAGTATTGCCAACAGTACTGGAACTGTTAAAAGTCAAATATAATTAGACATAATTGATAAACAGGATTTTGATTTCTTTGTACCTAAAGCATTTTTTTTTTTTAAAAATCAGACATTATTTTAAAACCATAATAAAAATAAAGGAAAGAGCCAGTTTGGTCTAGTGGTTAAGGCACCAGTCTAGAAACCTGGAGATTGTGAATTCTAGTCTGACCTTAGGTATGAAGCCAGTTGAGTAACTTTGCATTAGTCATTCCCTCTTAGCCAAAGCCACTCAGAGTGTTGCTGTGTGAAAAATAGAAGGAAAAATCCAAAGGAAATTTATTTTCTTCTCTATATTAGCCACATGTGATGCTTTGGATTCAATTCAGAATAGGAATTTCAGAATATGCAGGTATAGTTCCTGTTGCTCATGATTTATCAAAACATCCACATCTCTTTCCAGGTTATCTCATTCTGGATAAAGCTGTGGCTGTTTCAAAAAGTAGCAAATATACATTGCATCAGCATACAGATATGTTCGTAAACACATCTTTTGAATGGAATCCAAAGCATTGCACAATATTTCCTTTCTTTCCATCCTAACAGATTGAATGCATAAAGATCAATGACTTCACAAAATATCCATGGAAGACCTTGGCCTAAAAACCCTGCCAGGTACCCAAGAAGCTCAGCTGTTATGAGCAAGCACAAAAATCAATCAATCAATCTCAGATGAGTATTACTAATTAGGTGCCTTAGCTGGTTATAATCATATTTATAAATCATACTTCAAATGCTATTCCTTCTCTCAAAGTTGCTATTCTAACAAGCCAGTTTGAGAGGCACATTGATACTCATAGTTCATCCCCAAAACCTGCCATGACTCCTTCCAACGCCTTGGAAGCTGTTAATGAAGTTGAATAAGAACAAAAATAAACACTTAAAATAGACCAAAGCTGAAATAGAAGCCACCGGGTCTCAATATTTTTTTTCCAAAGGGTCATCTTAATACCCAGCTTCATTTGCACTTATTCTGCAGTCTCCATATCTCGGATAACTGCAAATTACTATACAAATTAAGAATGAAAGTAACACAGACTTAGAAGCTGACTTTTCTTATACTGATTTACCTAGTCCCATCCTTGGATGTGGTCAATAAGTTTTGCTTGGCTCTTACTGAAAAGTTGATGACAGCTTGGGACTCAGATGTTAAGATTTACTCAAATTCTCTGCACAGCCAGCCAGGATGAAATCCTTAATAACCAATGCCACCACTATTCTAATTAGAGCAAAGAAGGCAATGTGCCTGAAGTCACCTCTTTTAGGGCCTGCCAAACTTTGTGGCCTACACAAATTTATTTTTAAAAAATATTTAATTGAAATAAACTTAATTGGAACTTGGCATGTTAAAAAGCAAAGCAACCCTCTCCTCTTTTATTTCTTTTCATGAATCTCTAGCTCTTTTGGCAGCCTTCTTATTAGAAATTATGAATGGCTTCAGTTTAGGATTTTAGTCTGTTTGAGTGTTCCCTGGCCCAAAAAAACAAGACAAAGGTAACTGTAATAACCCAAAGATATTAGAAGGCACCTGAAGCAGCTGAAGGCAGAACAAGAAGGAATAGATGGAAACTAATCAAGAACAGAACCAACCTAGAACTAAGGAGAAATTTCCGATAGTTTATTTTATTTATTTATTTGTTTGTTTGTTTGTTCGTTTGTTTGTTTTGTCAAACACTTACAATATAATAGAAATAAGAATAAACAAGAATAAATACATGAAATATGTATGAATAATTGGGGATAATAGGTTAAGGACAGTAGGCATGACTGTGCGCTTATGCACACCCCTTAGTTAGAGCAATTAATCAGTGGAATAACTTGCCTCCAGAAATTGTGGGTGTTTCATTATTGGAAGTTTTTAAGAAGAAATTGGAAAACCATTTTTCTGAAATGGCATTGGGTTTCCTGCTTGAGCAGGGGATTGAACTAGAAAACTTCCAAGATCTCTTCCAACACTGTTTTTCTGTTAAAGGTCTTGGGATGTAAACTTAGGTGCTAGAAGTGGGCTCAACAGATCATCTTCTGGTTAAGATGGAATTTTTGAAACAAGCCATACCTAATAAATTAATCTTCCAGTGACGACCATTTTGTCAAAGCACTTATTATATGTAAAGGTATGCACAGGTTATGAAATGAAAGGAGTTTGAATCTATGGGAATCTATGGGAGGGGTAGGCTTTATTAATGTGTTTGTTTAGTCTATAAGCTGTCTCAATGATCCAAGAGAATCTAAATTTTGAATCCTGCGGTCATTCTTTTTCTCCTTTTTATAGCTCCTCCCTAATATATGATAAGAACCAAAGTGAGAACACACTGAGGCAAGTCTAAAATATGACTGAGAATAACCTCTGAGAAAGAGACGTATGTAGATGGGAGGAATCAAACCAAAGGGTACACCAACTGACAGCAAACAATGAATGATAAAATGAAAGTGACCGCCAAGCCACCAGCCTTCCTTAAATTAGCAACAGCAACAGCCAATAAACATGAAGAAAATAACAGCTATGGTGATGTCTGACGGAGCGCTGCTGGCACAAGATAAGATGAAGGATTTATCAGAGAATTTCACTGTACAGACAACTATCTATTGAGCATTATGCAATAGCCTTAGCTTTAATCCGACCAATATTGTAGGACTGTAGTTCATCCTCAATATTGGTGAGTATGAAGATGTAAGTATCTGCAGCTTAAAAAAATATAATTGATATAGCTGAGATTAATTTCTCTACGGAGAAGTTTACTATAGAGATGATCCTACAGGTCAAATCTTTAATGCTTCCTCCCAGAGCAGTCATCAGCACATTGTCCCTCTGTTTGTGCATGGAAGAACCTATCAGTTCAGCTGAATCACAAGACTCCACTAACTTTTGTGGGAACTATTTTTTTTTCCTTGAAGTGACTTGCTCAGCTAACGATGGAGAGATCTACTTTGATCATAGCATGTAGCTCACCCTGGCTAGTCTACGCTATGTGACACTATGTGCAATATTAGAGTAGCCTCAACCCTGCCATGGGTTGTTTCTGCTGTCTATATTAAGCAGACACAAACAGAACTACACCCTCCATCACCAATTATTTGAGCTGCTTCAAAGAAGAACAGCTGGAGTGAAGAGATATCTGTTTATTAACTTATAGGGGTGGTGGTGAAGAGTTATTAAATTTGCTTAGTCTTATGATGAAGATTGGAAGTCACAGCTTTATATATTTCTGTTCTTTTTCTTCTTTCTTTTTCCTGCAAAAAATATTCTATTTTTCTGACCTTTTCTCTTTAAATTTAGTTTGTATTGATTTTCATTATTGCAATTAGAATTATTTTAAAAAGTATATTGAAAAGGGGGAAAATATGCAACATGGCCAAACAGTCAATGGCAGGGCACCTGCAAGACAAGTCAAAACAAATGAGTGCTAGAAGCAGTGTAATGTTTTGTATATGTGTGTATATGCTGGTCTATGATTAAAGTAAAGATTTTATTGACTGTTTGCTTTTGATCCATGTGTGCAACATCAACATACATACATTAATGGCAGAGTTTTTATGATGGTATGAGCCTTATGCTTCCCAGTCATTTTATTGCCAATTTTGCTTCCCTTTTGGTTTTCAGTTTTCAGAAATTCATGCACTCACTCTGCTGGTTAATTAAATCTTTAGGTGCTTGGGATGGAATTTAGATTTTAAATACCTCTCACAGGACAATGTGTTTAGGAAGTTAAAAGAAAGTGAGAAAAACTAGTAGGTAAAATAATATATAAAGCTGGTCTTAGATGAAAATTCATAAGGAGTTTGGTTGAAAAATTGCTTTTCCTTTGCCATCTTTTCTCCATCCCCTGAGAATTGCATTGAATGAATGTTGAGTTGGCCACAGATTACATCAAAACAGTGTATTAACCATCTTTCCTGTATTGAGACACATATACATGTACAAACAGGATTAAATGGTCATGACTATTCTCAAGAAAATTACTTAGGCAATCTCATTAAAATTCAATATGCCAGATTTTCTATATTGTGAGGTTTTCTATATGCTAAGAATATCAAGATAGAAAATACATGACATCCAAAAGAAATAAAACAGGTACAGTTTTGAAGATTCCCAATCTGACATGAGAAATCACATGACTGACGTATGAATCACTTATGGCATTCACTGACAATAAATTGATTGTTTTACTTTGACAATGAGCTGGGCATTCTTTTACTAAAACAAAACAAAAATATGTTTGGATTTTTTTTTTTTTGTTATTATTTTGTTCTGTTTTTCAGTCAAACACCATTGGAAAAACTACCAATCTGTAGCAAGGCTTAAGTTGGACAACTATCAGATGCAAAAGATAAGGTGATGTTCTATAATTAGAGTGATTTATTACTACTCATGCACAGGAATCTATTCAACTAACTGTTAGACTTTTTGGCACTAGATAAAGGTCAACAGAATTCAATAGGGGTTTGATATAGTCCATTTGTGGCTATGTTCAGATTCTAGGATGATTCCTCTTTTGATTCCGGTCCCAATTCTGCCACTCTTTCTCCTGCAAAAGCCTAAGCCACACTGTTCTGGGTGGAAATGAAAGAAATTGTGATCTCGACACATCTGGAGAACACTGGGTGGGGAAAAATAATGATGATTGAAAGTTTTATATTTATGTCATTGGTTATTTATTCCCAATATGAACTCCTTGGGGAATATTTATTGACTCTCTGAAAATATTCAGATGAACTCAGTGATCCGCTTTTATCAAAATTTGAGGATGAACATTGGGAAAATAAGTTCCTTTGACTGAAAAAGATTAACCTAGATAGAGGGATAATCTATCTACTTAACGAAGCAGTAGTGTCTACAACTAGTATTCATGTGGTGGCTATTTGATAAAGTAGAGACAAAGGCTTTTCAATGAATAATTTACCAACAGTTACCACTTCCAGTATAATTAGGTAATTAATTATATTTTCTAATCTATTAAGCTTTGATTGCTTATCAGAGCATTCAAATGTAACATTTTCCTCTTGTCACTTCCAATTAATTTTGCACTTAAAAAGAGACAATGAGAGAGAAGGAAAAAAAGAAGAAAGCTTAGTAATCATGCATTCTTCTCTCCCATTGGGATGATACATATATTTAAGGGTTTGTGATAATTGGAAAACTGTTCAGAAAGTTGACTGCCTCCTTATGGTAGACTCAAAAGAGGATGGACTCTGTACACTGATGGAAGAACACCTGCTTTCTTCAATCTCTAGCCTCTTCCAGTTAAAACTAGGATGGGTTACTCAAAGTCATTGCATTCCATAAAGGGCTGCCATTTGCTTCATCCTATCAATGTTCAAGAAGTCGTAAATCATTATCTTAGGAAAATCTAACAAACTTAGACAGCATCCAGATATATATTTGTGATTTAGATTTCTAAAGCTGCCAAACTTTGGTGTTTCTGGGAGTCAGATACTGAAAATTTTAAAAAAAGAAAACAAAATCACTATTTATCAAATAAAGTATGATGAAATGAGGGACAGAAACAAACTCTATTGGCATAGCCCAACGGAAGCAAAAAACAGATCTTCAAGGGTCACTTAAAGGATAGTAGTCTATTGAACCTCCATGGGGATACTAAGCTAGAGACAGGTGTCACAACAAAGAAGATCCACTTCCTAGGTCTCATAAGATAGCGTTGATTAAAAGATGGGATGTAAAGTGAACCCACTTTACTGAATGGGAAGAAATCTAGGAGAAAGGCAGTTCTGAAACAACCAGGGATATTGTGTGATATTCAATTTCCAGAATACCCCATCAAAATGGGGGGGTGTTTAGATTTCTAGGATATGGACCAGATATTTAGGGGGCACTAAAATTGGAGAAGGTCGGATTAAGGATGTATTAGTTCAGGTAAATTCATAATGGAGTTTTGAAGAATCCCTATTTGGGGTTAATGTAATATGGAAAAGAAATAACCTTGAGAGGTAGAGCGGAGGTCTCTAAACTTGGCAACTTTAAGACTTGTGGACTTCAACTCCAGCTAGGTTGGCTGGAGAATTCTGGGAATGGAAGTCCACAAGTCTTAAAGTTGCCAAGTTTGGGGACTCCTGGGGTAGAGGAAGAGCTGCAACCAAGAAAACCATGATATAAAAGAAATTTATACTCAGAACAGAAATGTAATCTGAGAAAGTCAGGGGTGGAATTCTACCAATTCGCACCTATTCGCTAAAACTGGTTGTTAACATTCTAAGCAGTTCAGAGAACTGGTTGTTAGAAGAAATTACTGGCCTAATCCTGTAAGGAAGGCAGGAAGGAAACATTCTGGTGTTGCTTACAGAAACTGTCTCTCCGTTAACCCTTATTACATTCTTGGCAGGACTAGACTTCCTGTCTCAGGAACTTCTCTGGAGTTTTTTCCCCCTCCTTTGCTGGTACTTTGCTTGTGTGGAGTGACCATTCAAAGTTACAATAGCAGTGAAAAAAGTGACTTATGACCCTTTTTCAAACGACTGTTGCAGCATCCCCACAGTCACGAGAGGCCAGGCGAGGAGATGCGTGCCTCACTGTGAGTGATATTGAGTTGGCCACGCCTAGCCAATAACATGGCCACCATGCCATATCCACCCAGTCACATGACCAAGCCATGCCCACTGCCTAAGCCATGCCCACAGAACCGGTAACCAGTTGTTAAAAATTTGAATCCCACCCCTGGAGAAAGTGTTTCAAATTTGCCCTCCCTAGTTATCATGAGGATAAAAGTGGCGGGGGGGGGGGGGGGGAGGAAGGAGGAAACATATTTGGACTTGCAGAAATCTGTTATTTTAACTCTATAATAGAACTGGTTTTAGAAGCTGTAACTTCAGTTTCTAGTCGGGTCTACCTCGAAGAGCTGACATTTATTTTGTTAAGACAGCAATTTTGACAGATCCTGAAACCCTTGCATGGGTTGAAAATGTGGATCATGTGAATAAGAACTGGTAGCGTAGTGCAAAGGTCACCAAAGTTGGCAACTTTAAGACTTGTGGACTTCAACTCCCAGAATTCTCCAGCCAGCAAAGTCTTAAAGTTACCAAGTTTGGAGACCCCTGAAGTAGAGCTTGAATGATTCCATGCATACATAAGTACACTTATCTTCTAAATGGACTTTCCTGAATATTCCTCTGATCAATTTTGGAATGCATTCTCTGGAAGTCAGCACATGTATTGACAGTATTATTTCAACAGCAGAGAAATTAGAGTAGTAATTAAAGTGGTGTGAGCTTAGCAAGGTGGACTTACATCAGTTTAATGGCAAACCTTGTCAAGATTTTACTTGCACTTTATGGAGGAGAAAAACTCCCCAACATAGAATAGAATAGAATACTTTATTGGCCAAGTGTGATTGGACACACAAGGAATTTGTCTTGGTGTAAATACTCTCAGTATACATAAAGAAGGAACATTCGTTAAGGATCAAGAATCATAATGTACAACACTTAATGATAGTCATAGGGTACAATCAACATCAAATCATACTAGGAAACAGAGGATACAAGCAACAAAGTTATAGTCATAAGTGGGAGAGGATGGGTGATAAGGAGTGATGAGAAAATTAACAGTAATAGTAGTGTACACTTTGTAAAGAGTTGAACAGTGTTGAGGGAATTATTTGTTTAGCAGAGTGATAGCTTTCGGGAAAAAACTGTTCTTGTGTCTAGTTGTTCTGGTGTGCAGTGCTCTATAGCGTCGTTTTGAGGGAAGGAGTTGAAACAGTTTATGTACAGGATGTGAGGGGTCTGTAAATATTTTCACAGCCCTCTTTTTGACTTGTGCAATATACAGGTCCTCAATTGAAGGCAGGTGGGTGGTAATTGTTTTTTCTGCAGTCCTAATTATTCTCTGAAGTCTGTGTCTGTCCTGTTTGGTTGCAGAACCAAACCAGACAGTTATAGAGGTGCAGATGATAGACTCAACATGGGTAGCTAAAATAAAATTAATTCCATTAATAGATAAAATATGGATTATGCATGAGACATTTGCAAAAAGAAAGGGTCAGAGGGAGGTGGAGAAGAGTATTTACCTGATGTAAAATCAGGCATAATTACATCACAGGGACTTAAAAATAATTCCAAATGACAGACAATGGGGGTTTAGTTACTCCTCTCTATATTTTATCTATTCTTTCAAATGGTAAAATAATCAGAAGAAAAAGAAAAGGATTTCCCTCCACTATCTCAATACCTCCTTGAATGACCAAATAATATAAAGGAATGATTTGCACCTCACCCTCCTCTATTTTAATTCTTATTTTAAAGACCAATGAAGATCAGTTCTGTTTCTTTCAATTCCCTCTCTACTCTGAAATGTAGAATGTGTTGACATCCTTCAGTGCTATGGTAACCGCAGCTAGAAGAATATCTTGGGAAGACATCTCTTTTAGCAGTTGCTAAGGGTTTTTTTTTTTTAAGCTAGCCTGCACTGACAAGGATCTCAACTTTTTGCATGGTTTTCTCCCAAAGACCATAATCAGTAAATTGCAAGAAACTCATCTTAGTTTACCTAACCTCTGGAGAATATACAGTAGTACTGCATCACCTCTACTAAGTTTCTAGAATCTTTGCCTTGTGTCTTTGATGCAAAAGGTTATTCTGCCATTTCCTCTGGCCACACCAGTCATTCCTTTGATTGACAGCCAGCTTTTCTCTGACTAACAATGTCTATCCTGGTAGAATTATAGAGGAGATAGAGTGAGATTAGTTTTCCGTCAGGTCTGCTTTTCCTTACCCAGATTCATTTTCTTATATTTGCTCTCTATAATGGCATTCTTTTATAAAATAAGATGTTAAAAGGAGAAATGGAGCCAAAAACAGGCCTTGTTCAAGACCAGGCTTAACTCTAAACTCAACAAGCATTAATGGACAATATAATTTTTTATGTTCTTAAAAACAAGGCAAATAAGTTATTTTAATTCTTTCTTGGCTCCTTATTTTCATGTATTTGTCCAACTTTATTTCTTGAACTTGAGGTTTTGAGTTGTGATTGGTTTTAAGTTTGTAATGAAATTTCCACATATTTTGCGGGAAACGTTTCGAAGAATTGTACTGGGCAGTTGTAATTTTAATGTTTATTTGGGATCTTTTTGCAAACAATTTTACTATGAATTATTGTCTGAGGTTGTTAAGGGAAATCAAAGAGGAAACTATTTTGGCATGCATTCTTATCAACCCATTGAGTTTTCCCAAGGACCTGGGATAGGCAGCTATTCTTCTTTGATAGAGTTAAAGGTTATTGTTGCCAGAAATATTGTGGTTAAATATTGTTATTATTATTAAAGATGCTGTACAAATGCCTGTGCATTAATTGGAGCTATAATGAATATTACTCCATGGGCAATGCCAAATGTTGGTTTTCAGATTGCTAAGATCCAATTCATTCATTCAATCTGTTCCAGATCTGAAGCATTCTGAATGTTTCTATTACATTTCCAAATATCCAGGATGAATATTCACGGAATATACAACCATATGTCTCTTTTTCTGCCTGTTATACATTTCTGCAGTTGGGTCCACATATCACACAAACCCATTTCTTGTTTCACCATGGTCTGGCAAGTAAAACACAATTGGCTAGTTTGTTTATTAAACAAATTTATTTATTTATTTTACTATAAAAATAAGAGGGAGTTCAGAGGAAGACCCAGGCCAACCCCCTCTTCATGGACCTAGGGCATGCAGGGAGGAATGGAGAAGAGAACAATGTGGGTTGGGTGGCTTACGAGGGAGGAAAGGCCCTGTTCACTTCATTAGGCACACCTGGGAAGAGAGTTTAAAACAGATGCATGCTTAAATGTGGCGTCTGCTGGGAACAAACATGAGTTTATTTCATGTTGATTTTGGTTATCTGTGTTCCTGGCATCCTCCCAACTTGGTTGATTTACTGCCGTTCCTTCATGTCTGGAATTTCTTCTCTTGCCCTGTTGGACTAATTACCTCACCTTACCTTAATTGGACTTATAGCAGGGGTGGTATTCTACCGGTTTTGTCCGGCTCTGTAGAACCAGTAGCTCTGAAGAGCAGCAGACATAGATGTCTGCTGCTGTTTTGGCCTACCCGCCCGCCCAGGCTCTTACCTGACCTTTATTTCCTGCTTTTTCAACCTCAGCTCTTTGCGCGGCACAGCTGCAGTTGAAAAAGCAGGAAAAAAGTGCTTTTTCAAATGCTGCACACCAGCGCACAGTGCTGTTCAGCTGTCCAGGCAGCAAGATGATGATGTTTCACACGCAAAATGTAAATCACCGAACTAATAGTTTCACCAGTCGGATCCCACCCCTGACTTATAGTTACAATTTTTGTTGACAGTGTTTTGGACTTGATTCTCTGCAGCCAAAGGCAATTCCTGGAAGAGTTTTTCTCCAGCCCAGAAGGTAACCAGGACATTGGGGGTAAAGTTGGAGCTAATAAAGGGACTCGTATGATTATCTGACTGTGTTGCCTTTGTATCATGACCCTTACCTGAAGCCCGTTACTCTCCACACACACAAACACACACACACACACACAAACACACACACTGATATGATATGATATGTGATAGATTGTTAATACTTCCCCTATTTGGAATTGTATTTCTGCTCTAATTTCAATCCTTTTGTTGTTTTTAATCCAAATTTTATTATTTTTTAAACAAACATACACAAACACAACATAAAAACATCAAGCCATCTTCCACTTACGTACATACAGTGTATTGGTTGGTTTACCAATTGTTTTGTGCATCCATTTCATAGTCATCACTTACAATTACTTGTATATGTTCTCATATTATCTATCAAATATTCCTAAATACATTAAT
The DNA here is from genome assembly GCA_023653725.1 of Bungarus multicinctus. Classification (NCBI taxonomy): domain Eukaryota; kingdom Metazoa; phylum Chordata; class Lepidosauria; order Squamata; family Elapidae; genus Bungarus; species Bungarus multicinctus. The sequence continues at coordinate 8,269,591 of CM042837.1, forward strand.
ATTATTGTTAATCATTTGACTATACTGTTATTTGTTCATGTTATGCAAAATAATCCATATTTTAATTGATTTATTTTATGACAATTCATATTATCATCCCAAATCTATCCCATAGTTATATTATGATAATACATCTTTATATATTCTTTATATTCTATGTTTCATTACCATATTTTATGGTCTAACCATTGATAAAATAAATCCCAAATCTTATAAAATTGTTTATCTTCTTGTTTTCTGATTTCAAATGTCTATCTACTCATTTCAGCACATGATTTTCTTAATAACTTCCTCCTGCGTTGGTATTTTCTCATTTTTCCAGTTTTTAGAAAATACAATCCTAGCAGCTGTTAATACATTTATAATGAAATATTTCAATTCCTTACTATATATTTCAGGTAAGATTCCCAATAAAAAAACCTCTGGTTTCAAGTCTATGTGTTTTTTTGTCATTTTTTCCAGCCATGTTTTGAAGGGGGGGAGGGAAAGAGAGAGAGAAGGAGAGAGAGAGAGAGAGAAGAAATACACACACACACACACCTTAGAATAAAATTTCTAAGATGTTATTGAATAGCATTATATTAAATTATGACAGAACGTCACCTCAGAAGATTGCCTGGATCCCTGCACAAACTACATCATTTTGAAACTACTGCTGTCCAATGGCTAAACAATCTAGATATATGACCATAGATAGATTTAGTCACTCCAGTAACTGCTCATACATAATTTAAGTCTAATTCATAATTTTATTTATCACTCATAATATGTGTTTTTAAAATATTTCACTTTTCCGGTATTTTATACTTTGATACACATTTTATATGCTGTTTCTGTGAATTTTTATGTGCTAATGTTGTATTCTGTCATGCCACATGAAATAAAAATATTAATAAGTGAATAGCTACATACTGTTTGTTGTGTTAGCAGCTAATACATAGAATTTTCTGTGTAATGTATTCAATGAAATGACACAGTGAGTTTAAAAAATTGTTTCCTTTAAAGAAAATTTCTAGGAAGTTTGTGCTTAAATTTTGATGCTAAATATAATAAATAATAAAAAATTCTTATGTAAATAGCATCACTACATAAATCAGATTACCTTTATTCCTTGTAAAGTCAACACCTGGTTGCAAAATTTACAGCTGCTGCAAAAATGTTTGAAATATGTGTTTGTGTAATCTGTATATCCAATTAAACCAACTGATCATCACTGCTTAGATAAATATATAGGTGAAAACATTTATTTGTATCAAAGATTTTATATATAGTTTTGTATATGCAATCTATTTTAGGGTGATATAAAATAAATGGAGAAATGCATGAAGAAATTATATTTAAAAGAACAGTTATTTTGCATAATAAATAAGAACCTTCATGCAGGTTTTTAAAATAAAAAGTATAATTTGATATAGAAATGGGATAATATTAGCCTAAGGCCAAAATAACCTTCAGGTGGGCGGAGAAATTGTATGGATAATTGTTGTGAATCAATGAAAGAAGATGTTTTTCAACAATATTGTAAAGGCAAGATGATAATGATGATATGATGATATATTAAATTTTTTATACCACTCAATTCCCATCAACCCTGTATCAGATCTGGAGTCAGAGGAGAAGACCAACAATGAGCAGCTGGATGCAGAAGAGCAAACTAGACCACAAGTGATCAGCTCCAGAGTCGAGTCGAGGACTGCTGTCCATATAGGCAGAGGAGGTAAGGCTGGTCAGCAACCAGCAGAGACAGCTATTATCGCTTTCCAAAGATGAAAGTGCTAAATTATTGCCTCCTCCTAACTCAAGAATTTGGTGCTGTGTAATGGACTGTGCATCTCTAGGAGCAGAGGGAGAGACTTTTGACACCATACAGCAGGGGTGTCAAACTGGCGGCCCATGGGCTGAATGTGTCATGCACACGCCACACCAGCCCAGCTCCACGAAGTGGGGGAGGAATCATGAAATGTCAGGAAGAGGCTCAGATAAGGAGGATAAAGAAAGTGCACAGTCCTGAACTGGATGTGAGAGGTGGGGGGAAGAGGTTCAGGATAACCACAACTTAGAATCTTTCATGGTATATCTAGTAGATTAGAAGGTTGTAGCTTCAGTCTGGCAAGATTCTGTCCATCAAGGGGTAAGCAAATAAATGACTGGATCTCATTGTCTTGTCTCTGAGTTGGGACCTGGCAATGGGCTATAAGGAGAATAGGCATTCAATTTGAGACTTTCTCCTCTATCCCTAATCCTAACCCTAAATGAGAAACTCTAGGACTGCTTTTTATTAAAATAGCAAAGATAGCAGCAAACTCAAGTCCTTTTGTTGACAACAACCATCCATTAACTCCCATCCTATGCACCTTGACTTATGAACTTCCCAATCCTGACTTTGAAATTGGATCGGCTGATGAACTTTCTACAAACTATGGCCTTTGGATTTTACCTGATTACTCTTCGGCTCACCACTATGATTTCAGAACTCTGTAAGCCAAACTTGCTAAACTTTGGGGGAAGTAACCTGCAAGTGTGTGTATTTGCAACACCTCATTTAGTAAAGTGTGCAAACTACTTCTTTGTGTATGTGTGCATGCTTAGCCTGGGACAGGACACTCTTAAAAGGCAAAAAAGGAAAAAACAAAAAAGAGCAAAGTTGGCAGGGATAACAAACCCAGATGGGGACAAAGAAAAATAAGACAATTGTCAGGTGCGAAGAATCAGGACTATACATATAGCTGTAGTTATGCTGATTTATTGCTCATGTCCATAAGAATCTAGTCAACTAACAGTCAGCACTAAATTGGCACTAGATAAGAGTCAATGGAATTCAAGAGGGGTTGAAGGTAGGCCATTTGTGGGAATGATTCCTCTCTTGACTCCTCCCTCCACTCTGCCTGTCCTTCTCCTACAACAAAGGAACTTCAATCATTCTTGCCAAAGTCCTGGATAAAGACCCAAATAAAGGTGTGTCATATTAAGGTTTTCAGGACTCTTTAAAACACCAGTAGGGTTTTCCTCTTAGTAGAAACATTAGCACTGTCATACAAAAGGATTCATTGGAGGAGTTCCCTAATGACATCTTCCAAAACATTTTAAGGAAAGCATGGGAAACTCAGGATAGGATAGACTCCTGGACAGGTGTTTGTACAACAAAATTATTGGATATCAAAACACACTCTTTGATCACCTGGCAACTACATAAGTACAAGAATGCTGTATAGTACTTTGCTCATGAGAAAATGGTTTTCCTTTGGGCAGAAGGAAACTAAGATAATTTTTCTTTCACTAGATTAAATGGGAATTTGTAGGAAAAAAAAAAGAAAAGAGAGGTGTTTCTTTGACCCCCTGTTGTTCTCATTAGGAAAAAAAAATGTTATGAATGAACATAACAGGATGTGGAACTGAGATGTCAGACCAATATGTCTATCCTTCCACGCAATAAACAAGGCTTGTATACAATGTAGTTGTCAGTGGTACAGAGGGGTTCCAGAATTCAATCTTTCTTCCACAAACTAATTTCCCAGCAGAGAGATATCCTGGATATTAAACTTGATTGCATTTGATTTCCACAACAGTTCCCTCAAATTTTCTCTCTCTGCACTCAGATATTTTCAAGCCAATTTGAATTCCTCCAGGGAATTGAACTTGCTTGCAAATGTTTCTTGGAAATATAATATATAACAATGCTCAGAGCAATATACCAATACAAGAATGAAAAAAAGGACAATGATGGATTATGACTGGATTCTTGCTCAGACTTTTGAAAGCAGAAGTACATAATATGATGCACCAGGACTATTGAAATGCCCCAGAAAATTTTCAAAATGATACAAAATCTTAATTTTTAATATGACAGATGGGGAAAATAATTAAATACATGACTGGAGAGTTTTACTTTTAAATAATGTAAATGATAACTCCCAGAGTGAGCCCAGTTTTCAGAAACCAGCATACCAATATGCTAATGCACTGAAACATACCTTTGTTTATAACTGGAGTGGTTCAAACTGGATTAGAAGGTAACATGTTTAATGCAAATTAGATTCTTTGATAAACAGCTTTTCATTATACTTGTCTTTGCTCTTAAATCTGCATATTTGTACATTTCCTTTAGGAAATGTAAACACATTTCTACTTGGGAAGGGCTTGTGGATCTGAACTCTAAACCCCACCAAATCGGATCACGTTTATTCAAACTCTCTGACAGTAAACACAGTCAAGGTATTCTAAAGATCTGAGGATATAATGTTAATCTGAATCTCCTATTATGTCACATTTTACCCTGTCTTCTATCAATGAATTTTTCCTTCATTTGTCCTTTGTCAGTGGAAGTCAGAAAGTATGGGGCAAGGGGAACAACCAAAGTAATGAAAGCCTTGGGAGCATATGATGTACCGTCAAAGTTTGGGACTTAAAACAATAGCTCCAATTGCCCTCTTACAAAAAATGAACAAAACAACAACAGCAACAATCCAGGTGGATACATACATTATAGTCTAACTAAATTTATAATTATATAATCTATCTGCAATATATGAGAAATGTATATGTTAAGTAAGGATTAATCCAGCAGCCTTGTAAATTATCTAAATTGGACTAAGTTGAACAACCTCTTTCTATGTATCATCTACCTACCAACTAGCAATGAAGCTATAGAATAATAAAGCTGATTTCAGAAGACATGTAATAGCGAGAACTCAGTTGTCACAACTCACAACAGCAGTGACAAAAATAACATCTCATGTGAATTAAATATTCACATTATTGCAATGGAAAATTAAATTGATAGGTAAAATGACTAAATTCCATCTAGAACATTGCTTTAGCAGTGGGAAGATGCAAGAAATCTATACATTGGTTTGCAAATGAATGACTTCCAAATAGGACAACAATGAGGCATTGGCAAAGAAATTAATTTTATTGCGAAAAGCAAAGTCTTTCCCCTTGCTGTATGTTTGATTGTGATTTTTGTGTGTGTGGAAGGTTTTAGCTGTTACTGTTAAGGACTCCAGGGTTCATCTCTGAAGAAACAATTTGAAGGAATTATATGTTGCATATTCAATTCTTCAGTATTAGCATGGCATGGTGCCAACTCTGTATCTCTCCAAGAGGCCCAAGTGTTGCTGCCACTTAAATGGAAAAAGATTGTGCCTATATGAAAGATTTGAGGTTCCTAAGGGGAAAGCTATTTTATTAGAAAGACTGAGAATTAGAAAATGCCCAAATGGGATAATCTTTCTTGCAAGGTGGGAGTAGTCAACAGCATTTTACATTGTTTGTGATAACAAGCTATTTTCTTTATACTCATAATTTATTGATAATATGGAAAAGCTCTCTATTGTTTTCTCAGAAACATGGACTTGCAAATACTTTTAAGGATTATAGATATTTGTGAAAAACCCAGCATGGTCTTCCTGTGAGGTGGGAACCCAGTGGAGAATTAGATTCAATTCCTTGCTAAGCCACGAAGCTCAAAAGATTATTATGATTCACTCGTTATCTCAGAATTTCACCTACTTTAAAGAGATAAAAATGGTCAGGACCAATTATTTATGTCATTCTAAGTTATTTCCAAGGTACAAATTGGATAAAAATAATAATCAGCAAGCAAACTAGCATTATATGAAAACTGTAATAGGAACCTGGCTTATATTACACATAGTTTTCTAACTTCCTTACAGCTATATCTTGGACCCAGGGTATCTTCTGAAGTTTCATTGGGAATAGTCCATGCATGGTAGATTATGACTCTTGATACCAATTAATTAGTTAATAGGGATGAGAAAAAAAGTGGAATTGCATTTTAATGAAATATTTCAATGAGGTACAGTGCTGAAACAGATTGACCCATCTCAATTGGAAAGGCAACCTCAATAGACAAGGTAACAACAGCAGCATGTCAAATCAAGAGTCAAGATGGTTCAGGCTTGCATTGAATTCTAACACTATGAGAATCTAAACTACTAACAATTAAAGTAAATTTGTGGTACATAAGGGTCAACTGAATTCAAGGTGAACTGAACTTAGATAATAACAACAACAACAACAACAACAACAACAATAATAATAAATATTTATTTATATACCGCTCCTCTCCCGAAGGACTCGGAGCAGTGCACATCCATACAATTAAAACAATAAATATGTGAAAAATTAAAACTAAATTAAACTAAGACCCTGGCTATAATCAATTAAAACCCTTCCCTAAAACCCTAAAATTTAATAAAAAAGTAAAACACACAAATCTAAAATCAGCTCAAGCCGGCCTGGCCAAAGAGCCAGGTTTTCAAGACATGCCTGAAGGTCCCCAGGTCCGTGGCTGTACGTAACTCCGGGGGCAACCCATTCCAGAGGGCGGACGCCCCCACAGAGAAGACCGTATTCCTCGGGGTCACCAGCTGGCACATAGATGCCGACGGGACCCGCAGGAGACCCTCCCTGTGGGAGAGCACCGGATGGTGAGAGGAAAATGGCAGAATGCGGTCTTGTAAATATCCTGGTCAGATGCCATGGAGCACTTTAAAAGTTAACACTAAAATCTTAAAGCACACCCAAGAGGCCACTGGCAACCAATGCAGCTCGCGCAGGAGGGGCGTCACATGCGAGAACCTTGACGCCCCCATAACCACCCGCGTGGCCGCATTCTGTACCAGTTGAAGCCTCTGGATGCTCCCATTCGGGAGCCCCATGTAGAAGGCGTTACAGTAGTCCAGTCGGGAGGTGACCAGGGCATGAGTGACTGTGTATAAGGCATCCCGATCCAGAAATCTCTTGTGGGCATGAAATGACTCAAGACCAATGACATGCTTGACCTCTCTCTTGGGCTCAGCCTGGTCATCTCCTACATATTATATGTATCCTACTTGAGTTGGTCACAATGAGGCAGAACAAGTGCCCATTTTCAGTGTAAGGAAAGAGATGTGTAACTTTTCTATGTTTTGGAAAAGCAATTTTAATTCTGAAAAAAATGACTCAATATGTTTCTTTTTTTATCTGCATCATAATTTTATCATATTTTGTAGTGTTAGACAATTATTATTTCCCCCCAAGATAATGGGGATAGGGAGATAGGCGCAAGCAAATGTAATACATAAATAAGTATGTAAGCAAGAAAGTAAGCAAGTAAGTAAATAAACAAATAAAGTAGATATAAAAATTTGTTTGACATTTGATTAATAGGGGATATGTAATCAATAGAAAGGTAACACTGCTTAATCCAAGGAACCTCAGCCTTAGGCAATGAATCATATATATCACAATAGCTTGAACTTCATAAGTTTGAATTTTATAGGTTAATACAATCTCATCCAGACACAGTCACTCTAGTGTGATTCCAGACTACTCTGTCCATCAAGTAATTTGAAAAGAATCCATATTTGATGGTATTACAAATCATAGGGATTCAACAGAACCAAATAGAATGTTCTATTCTTGGGAAGATCCTGATGTAGATGGTGACAAAGGCTGTTTCCCATTCAAATTCAGGCCTGAAGTCAGTCTGAAATATATTTGCGCCATAGTGGTGCAGTGGTTAGACTACAGTATTGCAGCTGACTTTGCTCACAGCCAGAAGTTCAATCCTGACTGGGTCAAGGTTGACTTAACTGTCCATCTTTCCGAGGTCAGTAAAATAAGTAGGCAGATTGTTGGGGACAATATGCTGATTCTGTAAACCACCTAGAAGGGGTTGTATAGCATTATGAAGTGGGGTATATAGTGCTATTGATATTGCTAAGTGCTATCGCAATTCTTATCAAACCCTTTCCCTTTAAAACAGCAATGAATTGCTAAATCTATGGTCCAGCATGGTAAGACCCATTATCTAGCAAAGCCAGAATCATCAGGTAGAGTGAAGATGTAAAGGCCTTACTACAGCTATTCCTAAAATGATTCATTTATCATTTACTTCTCACCAGTACTCTAAGCACTAAAATTGGTCATTTTAATGACACAAGAAGAAAGTTTTTCATCTCCTCTATCATAGTTAGTAAGAAGTTTTCCAATCCAGCTGAATAAGCAGATTCCAAATTTCTAATCCGTCACTTGTAATTATTACAGCATGCTGTCTTGGTTTAAAAAAATAGGAAAGGCTTTATCCAGAATTTGTATCAAAATTGTAGGTAACAAAGCCTTGGTTGTTGTTTTTCTGTCCCTAATTATTTTTCTATACCCAAAAATTCTGGGCAGCTATACAGGGGAAAACTGGGATCAAATTTTTTGAGTTTGTGTGTGTGTATGTGTGTGTTTTACTTGTTGATTGTAATGATTCATTCTAAACATCCAGAAAACCAAAAAGAGGACTGTTTATAACAGTTACTTCAATCACAGGTCAGTTGTTAATTCTGGAGGTCAACTAAGTTTTCAGCAGAATAATAGCCAAAGAAATAATTTGAATCTGTCTTGGTTTCTGGATGTCATATAGATCTTGTTCACTTTCATAACTATAAAAATTAGATGCACATGTACCTTTAAAGCAAATAATTTCCCTTACAGCCAAGCAATTCTCTTGTCTCTATAAATCACTAAACAAGTGATACCTCTAATATTTAGTAAGGTGTTACAGTAGATGTGGAATGAATTTCTGTCTGACTATCTATCTGAGTGTGTGTGCATGTGCGTGTGCATGTGTGTGTGTGTGTGTGAGAGAGAGAGAGACAGGGAGAGAGACAGACAGACAGACAGACAGACAGAGACAGAGAGAGAGAGAGAGAGAGAGCAAGAGCGAGAGAGCATTCTTACTGCCATAATTTCAACATTTGAACAATAACAATTATGAAGGGAGTATAGTTAGCATAATCATTTTAATCTCCAATCTTGTGGACCAAAAAATCACCTTCAGCCAAAATTTCTATGGAAACTAGGAATGAACATTTATGAACAGATTTTTATTAGAAGTCTCTCATGCTCATCCTTGGCTAATAATTTGCAAATCCAAGTAGACAATAACTAATGTTTGCTGACTTAAAAGAAGCTTTTCAGGAAGTAAGCTCATTTGGAAAAGAAAGCTCAGTTAAGATTAAAACAAGGTTTTGATAATACCAGTTTCAATTTATCTTTGGATTCTAAGATGCTTGTGAAATATTGTACACTGAATTGAATTCTTAACCAATCAACAGATGGCAAGCAGATGGCCACAAGAGCCAGAGATGTGTATAAACCCAACTTAATTGAAATGAAATTCATAATTTATTGCAATGAATCTATTTAGTGTAGATCAAAGAACACCCTCAAGTCAATTAATGGGAAAAATGGCTTTAAATAAGTAAGGCTCTGATTCTATATTCATAAATGGATTTTTAAAGAAAAAGTAACAAGTGTATTGTTTTCTTTTGAAAAATATGTATCATACCTCTCTCTCCTCTCTCCTTCTCTCATCTATCTATCTATCTATCTATCTATCTATCTATCTATCTATCTATCTATCTATCTATCTATCTATCTATCTATCTATGAATTTCACTACATAGACAAATCCAGTTAATGAATGACTAACAATGGGAATGTACACACACTTCTCCTTTTCTTCACCTGCTCCCCTACCACACGCAAATAAGCAAAATAGATATACAGTCATACATTAATTTACAACAAAGAGACAGAAAGCAAGTCTTGATATATTGTTCCATTCAGAAGAATGAGGGGGAATTACAAATATTTGTAACCTATGAAATTTCTATGGATAACACATACTAAGGAAATAATAATTTCAGATAATACATGTTTTTAATTTACTATGCATTTTCTCTTGACCCAAGAAACAATTGTGATTATTCTGAGCCAGGCATGTTACCAATATCAGGAATTCCAGATAGTCATTTTTAAGAAGAGAGGGAAAGAGAAGGGGGAGGGAGGGGAGAGGGAGAGGGGAGGACAAGTGGGAGATGGAGAGAGACAGAGACAAAAGTGTCTTGTCATTGCTTTAACCCTGGGGCTGAGAAAAAGATTGGGCCAAGATCATTCGATTGAATAATGCCTAGGGCGGGACAAGAACTCAGGTTTCCTGGTTTCTAGCTTGGTGCCTTGTGTTTTGTAAAACAAGCGACAACCAGTGCAGATCCTTTAGCCCAGGAATGATATAATCTCTATACTTTGTCATGAGGAAGTAGCTTTGCCAAGATGGGATATAAATCAACCAGTTCAAAAATAGGCAAGGTTTGCACTAGTTCTAATTGTATAAAATGTGTTTTTCTCCATAGCTACCACTTGTAAAACTAGTGAAAGCTAGGGATGAAGGAACACTCCCAGTTCTTTGCAAAAGTGCGACTCCCTCTTAAATAACCAGTCTCCTACCAGTTTCCTACTGACAAAACAGCATCTTGATCTTGTGTGAATTTAATTTTGTCCTCTTTTCTCTTGTCCAGCAATATTGCGCTGAGTTTCAGCAACAAGATTGGAGACTGCTTCAAAAACTGAAAGGAGATGAGATCAAAAGTTTTCTTTTTCTTTTTTCTGGATCTTCTGGGTCACTAGAAGCCCAAAGTCACAAATATTAAAGCACAGATTTGCAAATAACAATGCAAATATCTTGAGGATAGTGTCCCATAAATAATATATGACAAGCAAAAATTTGCTAGGATACATTTTTATTTTAACTTTTTTTTTTAAATGAAAGAACTAAGACAGACAAAACTAATGTAATTACCTGTGCTGGAAGAGAGCCAATCCAAGGCTCTTCAAGAAAGAAAAGAAAGCATTCTTCCCTCCACCCCTCAAATCAAGTCATTCTTGCTGATTATACAGCAGAAAAGGTTGGGGCGGGGGGGGGGAGAGAGAAATAGGGATAACATAATGTTCAGTTCTTGTTTCTTTGACATAGCACAAAGAATGCTACTTGGCAGAATGCAACAAAAGTGAATTTTTCTTTGCCCCTTTTTCATTGCAGAAATTTTAGAAACATCTGTAATATAGAACATAGAATAATTGAGTTGGAAGGGACCTTGGAGGGCTTCTCATTCAACCGCTTGCTCAACCAGGAGATCCTATACCATTTCAGACAAACTGTTGTCCAGTCTTTTTTTGAAATCCCAGTGATGGAGCACCATCATTTCTGAAGGCAAGCTATTCCATTGGCTGATTGCTCTCACTGTTAGGAATTTTCTCCATAGTTCTGGGTTGCTTCTCTCCTTGGTTAGTTTCCATACATTGTTTCTTATCTTGCCTTTTGGTGCTTTGGAAAATAGTTTGATCCCTTCTTTGTAGGAGCCACTCCAATACTGGAATACTGCTATCATGTCTCCCTTAGTCCTTCTTTTCATTAGACTAGACAAACCCAGTTCCTTGTAATCATTCTTCATATGCTTTAGCCTCTAACCCCCTAATCATTCTTATTGCTCTTCCCTGCACTCTTTTCAGAATCTTAACATCTTTTAAAATATTGTGGTGACCAGAACTTGAGACAGTATTCCAAGTATTCCAGTATTCCAAGGTTTTGTAAAATGGTACCAGAACTTCACATGATCTTTCCACTGAAGGAGAATTCTTCTCTCATTGTTTCCTCTGTGATTCTGATCAGGTATACCAAACTGTCTAATTTTAATGATGAGCTGTGTAGATATTATGGTTTAACAGGATGAATTTTGTTGCTACGGTAATAAATAAGCCACCTTCAGAAGTGAGAAGTCAAATCACTAAGAGATGGATGTAGTTGTAAGGGGATGATTTTACAAGAATATTAATTTATGACCTTTACTATAAGTGAAAACCACTACTTGCTTCCACTGATAGCATCCAGAATTTAGCCCAGACTGGTGAGAGATTATTCAAAACAGGTTTAGGAGACTGCAGAGGCTATTAGAGGAAGATGTGGAGGAAACTAAAGTCTCTGTCGTACAAACAAGGTTTAATTTGCCAGCACTGAATTTCTTTCTTAAAATTTACTGAACATTTGCATATCTCTAATTCATAAATTCATATGCTAGAAATATTGATGGAATACAGCAGATGTTAGTGCATATAATAGGTCTGCAAAGTTAGAAAATATTGTGGAACAATGTAATCATTCTGTAATGATGATTACAGAAGAGAAAATAACAGGGTATGGAGTACCTTGAAACCTGCTGGACTTATTGTCAGATAGGTCATATAAAATGGCAGTCAGAAAGAATGAAAGGGTGATTGCAAGCCTGTCAATATACTTTAGATATTAGTATGGAAAATGGGAGAAGGACTCTCCTTAGATGGAAAAAATATAACACTTTGAATAAACATTAGTGCACAAGTTTAGCATTTGCTTAGAAGAAATACAGATTGTTGGGGCAATATTCTGACTCTGTAAACTGCTTAGAGAAGGCTGTAAAAGCACTGTGAAGTGGTATATAAGTCTAAGTGCTATTGCTGTTGTTATAGTTCTTTGGAACTGAATGGAAGAATGAATCAATAAAAGAACCAGATGAATTTCTACAATATTTTCTAAGGGCATGAGAAAGGATGTTCAGATAAGCCTCTCCCTATATCCTTTATATTCCAACCATGCTTTTCTGCACTTTATATCTTCAGATATATTTTTTAAGAAAAAAATACCAATTCACTGTTTCTAAATCAGGTTTAGCACTGTTACATAATTAAAATGGCAAAAAATTGCACACCTGATTTTCAATCCTCAAAGAGAACTTCTAAAGACACTGCAATAATTCTGGTTTTAATTTTTAATTCAGATCTTTGACTGTAATAAAAGATTGATTGAACATTATATGTAGGAGAAGGAGTGACTGAATTTTGGGGCAGAGTCAAAATAGGAATCAGTCTAGAGTCTTCACATAGCCACAAACAAAGTCCAACCCCTCTTGAATCCCATTGACCTTATCTAATGCCAAGGTTCTACTAAGCATTAGTTTAATTGAAACTTCATGTATAGTCCTGATCTTTCATGTTCATGAAGATATATGGTGTCCCGGGGGTCCTCTGTCTTGGGGACTCAAGTTTCCCATCCATTCTCCAGTGCAACACATACCAAATGAGTCAGACGGGCTTGAATTGGGCTACCAGATCTGAGCTTCAAATATCAGCATTACCACAAGACAGAAACAAAGAGTTTAGTGTTTAGAGTTTTATTTAATTTATATACCGTCCCCTCTCCCAAACTGGGACTTGGGGCGGTGCACAGCCCAACTAAAAACAATACAATACCAGATATAAAATTTAAAAACAGATTAAAAATGGATTAAATCTATGGCTGAGAAATTAAGACAACAATAAAGTGATAAAAACAGGGTAAAAAATAACAAATTTAAAACCTTCCAATATTACTAGGCCAGACCGGCTTGTTGGAAAAGATGAGTCTTCAATGCACACCGGAAGTTTTGCAGGTCAGGGATAGTCCGCATCTCTGGGGGTAACTCATTCCAAAGGGAGGGTGCCCCCACAGAGAAGGCCCAGCATCGTCCAGCTGACGGCACTCCAAGGAGGCCCACCCTGTGAGAGCGCGCAGGCCGGTGGGAGGCCGATGGTGGCAGAAGGCAGTCCCGTAAGTATCCGGGACATAGAGACAAAGAGAACTCTTTTTTTGCCAACCATACTCATACAGATTTTTGTAGTTTAGTTCTGATAATCCTAGTAATAACTGAAAGCTACTTTGTCTTGATTTGGGGTGGTAGGAAAGATTACTGATGTATGATTCAAATTGTCAAAAGAGTTCAGGAAAGGGGATAGATCATTGGAAAGGGGGGAAGTGTCCCATATTTATTCATTTGCCAATCATACATGTCTTGTTATAATTAATTAAATTGTATTCCTTTTGCATTATGATTGCAATGGGGAACGAAAGCAAACACACCCTTTTCCCTCTTATCCTGCAAATAAATGGTTTTGAACGACTCCCTGCCGTGTCAGCTAATTTTACATGAAGCTTTGACAATCATTATCAGAGGAAAAAAATCTATGTCACTCTGTATGTGTTTTGCAGTGGGGAAAGGGAATATATTTTACCAAAGAATAATTACAACTTGTGTCAAATCAGCACAAGTATTTCAATTTCTGGGCAATATAATTAGATGTGGGTTGTTTCAATCACAACATGTCATGGAAAACAATTTCACGAGATAGTTTTCATGCATACAAGTCAACATGACATCTTATAATTAGAAAAGCACAGTGTACCAAACTACCTCTGAACATGCAAAACACCCACAGAAATATTTTGTGCATCAATTTAGCATGCATGTTCAAATTTTTTATTTACTATTACCTGGGGCATAGAGGAGCAATTTTCTTGGGACTGGGGACCTTCTTCCCATTAATTTTCCTCTATTTTCTGGATATGATCAGGCTACAAAGGCAGAATTCCAAAAGGTAAGGACATTAAATATCAATCTCAAGTCAGTACCTTTTGTCCAAACAGCAGGACATTGATAGTATAAGGCACATGGATGCCTAAAATGCGCCTACAATATCTATCAGAATGATATATAGAGCCCACTTTCTCATAATGTTTTACAGCAATAGCATTTAGACTTATATACCACTTCATAGTGCTTAACTGCTCTCTGTAAATAGTTTACAGAGTCAGCCTATGGCTCCCAGTAGTCTGGGTCCTCATATACTGACCTTTTACTGAGATCTACTTCTGTTAAGTAATAACCTTCTCATCCCATCCATGTATCTCTGCCTCATATAACAACTGGTCTATCCTAACCCTAACCCAACAATCTGGGTACTCATTTTAATGACCTCAGAAGGATGAAATCCTTGAGCCAGTCAGGATCAAACTCCTGGCAGTGAGCAGAGTCAGTCTGCAATGTTGCATTCTAACAACTGCACCATCACAGCTCATAGCAGAAAGATATGGATGTGCCATTATGTCATGTCCCTTGTAGAGAGTTTTATATGATTTCAACCACCCATTGGGCAGATTTCTTTATTTTTAGAGAATGTATATTATATGTTTTTTTGTTACAATGAACACTAGGAGGCATAATAACAGAGAAGACCATTACTAGCTCATTTGGAACATATCAGAAATTAGTAGCCAGATGATATTCTATAGGGTTCAAACATTCTAATAAAAAGTGAGCCAGAAGACCTTTGCACTCTAGATGATCATTAAAGTATATTAGTTTTAGGAGAGATTCAGGTCCAGAGCTCAGAGGTTGTAGGAAGAGATATATAAAATCAGGATGGTAGAGGCTTATTAAGTAGTTATTAAGGTGCTGACCTAGAAAACAGGAGACTGTGAGTTCTAGTCCTGCGTTAGTCATGAAATTCAACTGGGTGACTTTGGTCCAGTCTCTCTAAGGCCAACTCATTGTTATGGAGAAAACAGGAGGAGGAAGGAGTATTAGATACGTTTACTGCCCTGAGTTAAAATAAATGGTCTATCCACTTTCACTTAAGTTCCGAAAGCAGAGTCTGTTGGATCCTCTATAGGATGAAACTATTCACACAGTCTCTGCCTCCTAAAAAGCTTATAAAGGTCTAATGTTCCAAAGATTCTGTTCAAAAAGTTCGGGTCTAATGTGCTACTTTTGAGGTTACTTAAAGGGCAAACATGCCAAAATTCCTTTAATACACTGCACCTTCTCATATGATTCAAAACCTTCTGACATGCATTGTTTTACTACAATTTTTGGAAGAACTTCTTAATACCCTTGTTATGCTATTTCCCTGGAAGGACAGAAATATTGTTATGCCAATTTGTGCCTTTCAGATTCTAACCATTTTATCATTAGTACTGCAGACTATTATTGTGCAACACTGGTGAAAATATGGCAACAATCTTTGTTCAATTGAACAAAGATAGTTAAAAGGTTGATGAATTAAGGATAAACAACATATAAGTTAAATGTTTATAGTCACATAAATTGTATATATTTGTAAACAATGCACAAAATAGCAGTATAAGAAAATTGCCGCAGCTTGTCAAATTGTCGAATTTAAGAGATTTTTGCTTTTTACTTGTTTTACTTATTCTTCTTTTTTAAAGCTATAAAAGATCAATAAAGTTTATTTTAAAAAATATGGCAACAACTCATACCAAAGTGATCTATCTTTACTTGCATGTGTTTTATTATTTGCGGTGCAGCCAATTTTTTTATTGTGTAAATTAGGGGTGGGGGGGTGGGGGGAGGGATTAAAATCAGCACATTGGGGAAATTGTTTTGAGATAGCTTTGAAGGTATAAAAAATCATTTTCCTAATTTTAAAGCATCTACTTTGCTTCAAAAACTCAAGCTAGTTTCTCCTCCCAAACTCTGGACATTCTATTAGTTGTCCATGGCAGTTCTACCATTCAAAATCAAACAAACACTCTTCACCGTGTGCCTGAAAAATATAAATCCCTGCAGGATGCTTAAGAGAAAGGCAGCTGTATTCAGTTCCACCAGTTATTCCCTTGTCTCTACAAAGCCAGGACTATTTACTTTTTAAGTGATGGGTTGGCAGCCACATGTCCTTAGAGAATCCATCCAGGTATTTTCTTTAAATCCCTTATATATTTTGTTTTTGTTTTTCTCCAACATCTCACAAGATTGCATGCAAAACCCAGAGTTTTTTTCCAGTTGAATTTATAGAGAGGGCCAAGCCTCTTCATTGCCATGGTTGGCACCACTGATATCTTTTACTGAGTTAATTAGTGATTGTAATATAAATTATAGCCAGCTGGATCTTCCAAGAGATTAAGACATCAACCAGATGAGATAACCCCTCAGGATAGTATTTTTAAGCTATATTACTTGCGCTAATGAAAACAAAGAATAAAAATAAGTGGGTCACATTGTTTCTTATCTATTTCAGTTTCAGTCCTAAACCCAAACTACAATTGAAAAAGAGTATGCTAAGCTTGCATAGAGAATACACCCACACAGACACATACATGGGTATAATTCCCTCTCTGCTAGATCAGGTGAGATGGACAGTTATAATCCTGGAAAAGAGGTCTTTCAGATAATTTGGATCCATGCCACAAAGGACTTTAAATATTAAAACCAACACCTTGAATTGGACCCAGAAGCAAACTGACAACCAATGCAGCTTATGGAGCAGAGATATAACATCTAGTGCACTAAAGATACACATAACTCCCTATACCAGGGGTCACCAACCTTTTGGACCTCAGGGACCATCAAACTCATAATTTTAGATCCCAGGGACCACTAACCAGTTCTGTGGGTGTGGCCTAATTTGTGGGTGTGGCTTGGTGGTCATGTGACTGGCTGGGCATGGCTTGTATTAAATATTAGAAATATTTATATAAATATTGATTTTTTTATTAAAATGAGCAACTATCCAAAATAAGGCAAAGCAGGCAGATTCATTCAGAGATCTATCTATCTGCCATTGGCTAGCTCAGTCTGTCACATAAAATTTGCTAGCAAGCAAACTCACAAAATTAATTCACAACACACCATGCATGTAAATATTGAATTTTTTATTTAAAGAAAGAGCAACTTTTACCCAAAATCAGGCAAAGCAGGCAGATTGAGTTGCTCATAGAATCATTCAGTGATCCATCTATCTGCCATCGTCTCTCAGATTTGCTTGCCGTGAGTCTGCACTGAATTTGCTTGCAGGCAAAACTTCAGTCCTAAGGGAGGTTTGGCTGTGCTGAGCTGAAGATCTAAAGACTAGTTGGAAAGCAAGAAATCCAACCATTTCCTGCTTCCTAGCTAATTTAAATCTCCCGGCACAGCAGAACAGATGATGGTCGGAAAAAGGAAAAATAGCAATTTAGTAGGCAAGTTTACTGTGTAAGGAGTGAGTGGGCAGGGAGGGTTCCCGCGGGCCATGTGGGCGGCACAGCCTTGTGTTTCTGCGCAGCCTGGATTAATTGCTTTGTGGGGGTGCTCTGGGGGTGAGATTTCTCTGCAGCCCACCAAAATTTTCTCACAGCCCACCAGTGGGCCACGACCCACTGGTTGGTGACTGCTGCCTTATACTACTGTTTTCTATACCAGGTAAAGATTCCAGATTCTCTTCAAAGTCAGTTCCATGTAGGCACATTACAGTAGTTCAATTGAGAGGTGATTAGAGGATGAGTGAGTGTGAGTAGAGACCCCCCCCCCCCAAATCTAGGAATGGGCACAACTGACACACAACAGGAAGCTATATAAAGGCTCTTAGTCATGAATGCTATTTACTCTTTGGGTACAAAGCACGAGTCCAGGAGGACCTCTAGATGGTACACTGGATCTGTCTGGGGCAGTGCAACCCCATCTAGCACCAAAAGGCACAATCCTAGAACCGACAGGCCCCAAAACCCAGAACCACTGAGTCTTGCTGAGACTCAGTTGATTCAACTGAGTTCAGTTGAAGCCTATTGTTCCCTATCCGGACCCTCATATCCTCCAGGGACCAAACATTCATGGCATGTTGACATCACTTAAACCTAGGTGTACTTTTAATGTATTTTTATGATATATTGCAAAGTTTAGAAAATGATAAAAGCCAAAGAATGAATTTTTGCCATCTGGGTAGCAGTCTAGAGAAAAATGTGAATTAGGCTGAATTCCTTGAAAATGCAAACTACACAAAAATTACCTATTCTGCTAAAAGAAATCCCACTAATGGCTACATTCCTTGTTTATGTTACATGATTATTGCATGTTCTTTTTCAATTTATTCAGCCTTTCTTTCACCCAATAAATATTTAACAGTGTCTGGTTCACAGTATTAAGAGGTTATCTCCAAGCTATGTGCCTGATTATCAGTACTGGAATAACACTATCAAAAACCTTATTACAGCACTGAGGATCATGGATGGAAGGGTAACTTTTGTGATTACATGGTCCAGTCAATAGGATTTACCAGCTAGATGAACCAGTTTGATTTGAAGGGAAGGTTGCAGTTTCCTTTGTCCTATAAATCATGTGAAGGATAACAATTTACATAAGAGGTATGATTATTTACAATGGAAATCTTCACTGTCAACCTGGACATGAAACAAATTTTATGTTAGCCATAAACTTGATAGTGAAGGGAGACCTTCACATACACTACTGTACACAGTCAAACTCCTCATGGAATACAATCTGCTTTTCTCATGGAAATCAGCTTCTCAATATTACAGTTTGGAGAGGAAAGATTTTACTTATGGAAAATTGCTCATGTCTTTGTAGGCTTGAACAGGAACAATGATGTGTGTTATCTTTACAAAGCAGCATACAAGGAGTTAAAACTGTCAGTTAATCCTAACAAGAGCCCATTCTTCCCAGCTGCCTCCAGTCTTGAACATAAATGCCATAAATATTAAGCATGGAATTTATGATTTTCAGGTGTCTTGAGAGAAGTGCTATCAACCACCAAGCACCCTTAGATTTATATTCATGCTATGATTTAATTATTTGGCAAGGAGCATTGTGTGTCCTGTCAATGCATTTGTCCTTTTCTGTCAATGAAGCAAGAACCAATTTTGCTTGTTGGAAGAAGCCCCATAATGGACTGAGAAGAAATAAGACTGAAAAGCTGCAACTGTGATTATTGTAATTTTCAGTGTCATGATGAAATGATTATCCTTTTAAGTCTGCACGGACTCTGCAGAATGCGCTTGAATAATCACATACTTTGGTTTTTCATATGTACTTATAAAGCTGTTATGCTAGTTTTGCCCCTGCAGCAGTTTTCTGTATCATGGACTGTGTCCTTCTAAATGTCACCAAGTGAGTCAGAAAACAAAAGGACAAAATAGGCAGAAATAATATGTTTTGTTTCATGACAGGGCTTTGGGCACGGTGCAGATTTGCTTTCATGAACTGCCCAGACACAATTCATTTTCAGCATAAATAGAAACTCTCCACCTCTAAATATCTTGGCTGAAAAAGGACATGTATGTATATGTACATACTTACATTTAAAAAAATGAAAACAAAGACATATTTAGGAGAAGTTACCTAACGTAACGTTCTCTTGCTGGGGAAAATTAATATCATGGGTAATATATTGCATTGAGATAAGAAAGATCCTAGCTCAGCTCTACTTTCAAGCCATGTAATTCTTAGTTTGAATTTGAACCAGTTGTTCTATAAGTTGCCTTGAAACCCCAGAATTTTTAAAAGAATAGGAATAAAAATAAAAAGTACAGTGGTACCTTGGTACTCAGCATTACTTCTGGAAAGTGCAACAAGTACTTAAGGAACCATGTGACATAACTCTTTGTTTCAGCCAGGAAAAACTTTCTGTCTGTCCCTTTTCCTATGTTAGTGACCATCCCAACATGGACGATTTCCTGTCTGCGTTCTGTGGCTGTCTCCCTCCTTTTGCAGAAACCTTCCTTAGCATGGCTGACTTCCTGTCTGTTCTCCACAGCTATCCCCCTCTTCCTGTAGCACTGTGTCAAGTAGTAAACAAAGGCTGAGTACTGGGACATTTTCATATCAAAATGTTTTGAGAACCAAATTCAATGAGTTTTGAAGCAGTCAAGTACCATAGGTACCACTCTAGTGTATTTGTATGGAAGTATATATAGCCACATATGCAGACACTACTTGCATATCAGAACCCATTTACAGATGAAAGTCCAGTTGAAGTCAATGGACACCAGGGCCTGTTCTTAGTTACGTGGATGCAAAAGTTTGACATCTCCCAAGAATCTGAGTCTTAAGCATCATGTCTGAAAAACTTTTAAATCTTCATTGCATCCACAAGAGCTAAAGAGGTCATCTTTTGCCTACAGAGAAGCAGACACTTCAATCTTGCAAAGGTTGTGGTATTCAGCAGTTGCAACTATCTGCTCCTTTGTACTTCAATATAAAGACATAAAGCTGGCAAAACTCATCCCAGTTGTTTAGGGTATCTGGGCTCAGAGATTTCTTTGAGCCAATTTCCAGCCTTCTTAATGTTTCCTGGTGAGTTTTGCAAAGACCAAATTGTGTCTGAGATCATCGGAATGAAGAGTTCAACTATGAAAACAGAAAGAATTGTTTTCTTTCCCTGACAAGAGTATCTAACAAAGATACTACTTTATTAACCTCTCTCACACCGAGTTTTCCTTACTCTCTGCATGAAGCTTCAAGTTTCTTTTAAAACATTTCCTTTGTCCTAGCTGTAGATTTAAAAGACTTTACAGATGTATGATTTTATCTTAAGAAACAACAGGAAACATTGACTTCCTAGTATTTTAATCCCAAACTGTTACAATTGGCTGACAATTTTATATGCCCTTTCTTTTTGCTCACTGCTCACTGCTCACAATCATATTGGTTTATGGAAATTTCACTTCCTGGGGTATTTAATGATGAATCAAGGAATGGGCTTTGGTAATAAATAACCTTAACTGGATACAAATGTAGCAATTTTCATAATGCAGTTGTAGAATGAACATCTCATTCAATAAAACCATTTTTCTGGAGGGCATCCCAGATGCAGATTTTTTTTTACTACTTATGCTGAATTTTGCCATGAGACTGATGGAATAATGTTATCAGAGGAAACAAGGATAATTTCATCAATCAAGGTAGAAGATACCCAGGCTGAACCCAAGGGAGGGGTCAAATGCAACATCAGTTTCAAGCTCCTTCACGGATCTAAGTCCAGCCCATCTTAAATTCCATTGACTCTTATCTGCTGCTAATTTGCTTTGACCGTTAGTAGTTCAAATTCTTGTAGAAAGCTTTAGCATACAATAAATTATATATTCACTTGAACTGCCTGGACTCCTGATTTCCTGCACTTGACAATCAATCTATCCATCTACTTTTCTTTCTATTTTTTTCTAGAACACCTTTTCCATCAATGGAAGATAATATTTGTAGCTCAGGGTTGAACTATGGGGTCCTTGGTGCTCTCTGAACTAGATTGTTTTCTTGCAGATGTTTCATTATCCAACGAGATGATATTATTAGTGCTAGAAGAGTGGGCTTTGCTCATTTCTCATATTTTAATAACTTTTATAATATTTTGGAACTTTGGATCTTTCCCAAGGATCTAGGATAATTAAGTATACTGCCATAATATATGTTCCGTTCCAAATAACACAACTTTTGATAATTGAATAATATTCTGTCCATTCATTCTGTATCCAAGTGCTTTTCTAGAACTCTTGGTATGGTACCAAGACCACTTGGCATCATTTTGTCTTTCTTTTGCCACATTTCCTCAACCTCTCTTTCTTGTTAACCATCCTGTCTCCAGCTGCTGTAATGTTAATTATTCATATTTATTTCTTTGTAAAAATAGTCATATCTAGCTTATTAGTCATATCAGGCTAAATGTTTATTGGCTTGTGTTTGGAAGTCTCAAAGCTTTTTGATATCTCCATTTTCAATTATTTGTTTTTTAAAAAATGTTGCTGATAAATAATGACATGAGTAGTTATTAATATGATCGTTATTATTATTATTACATTGAAGGTTGAAACTAAAGTCCTTTTGTGTATTCTTTGAACATGCCATGGTTCATAGAGCTGTCTGTGTGCAGGAAATGTGCATAAATTCAGAAATTTATGCAGATTTAGGCAATTCTTATGAATGAACAAGACTTGGAGCTTTGGTTTTCTAATTAATTGATACCAAGAGTTATAGGAAATGCAATGGAATAGTTTGAGTAATGGCTATCAAAGAGTTGGCAAAGATAGGAGGACCTTACCATCATAAAAGCATTATCGTCACCAAGTTCAGAGACAACATACCTCTGATTTCTATTTCCTAGGAAACAAGAGCCAAAAAAAAAAAAGTTTAAAAAAAGGACTTCTGTCAGGCTTATGTAGACTTTTCAAAGATACTGTGAAAAACCTAACTATAAAAGCCTTTGTTTAATTCCAGTGTGGCCCATTTTATATTTTAATTCAGAGACTCTAAAAAATATTTTAGATCAACAGAGAACACACTGGAATACAGATCCCTTAGTATGTATGATTGAGAGTGCCTCTAGAGTAGGGGTCTCCAACCTTGGCAACTTTAAGACTTGTGGACTTCAACTCCCAGAACTCTGGGGAATCATGGTCCTTTTATGACTTGTGGACTTCAATTCAGGGGTGGGATTCTACTGGTTCTGCCTAGTTCAGCCAAACCCCTTGCTCCGAAAATCAGCTAGGCAGAGAACTGGTTCGCTGTGACTATCATGTGGGCCTGTCCGCCCGCCCCTATGCTTTATACCTACCTATATCTTCTCAGCTGATTAGTGCAGCATAGCGAATTGCTGCTTCTCAGTTATGTTACTCGAATGATGCACACACGATCACTGAACTGGTTGTTAAACCTGGAGAATCCTAACCCTGCTTCCATTACTAGAATTCCTAAGCTAAACATGCTGGTTCAGGAATTCTGGGAGTAAAAATCCACAAATCATAAAAGAGCCATTGTTCCCCACCCCTGCTCTAGAAAATTGGGACATCATTCACATATCTCACTCTAGAGTTGTGCAGAGTCCTTTGGAAAAAGAGATGACTGTCAGATCCATGTATCTGTCATTCTTAATGGAAGAAGAAGGGGGGGGGGAGTTAGTGCAAGCAATCCTTTTTGATATAACCTGAATATCTTAATTCTTGTATTGAATCTGTATAACTTGCACATGATATACAACTGATGACTGGAGCCCAGATGCTTGGAAACTTGTCACTTCTTGGAGAGACAGCAAGAGAAGAAGGGGCCATAAAAATTCCAGCTCCAAAAGAAACTTCCTGGGAAACTTTTCTAAGCTACGTTCCCAGAAAAAAAAAAAGGGGGTGTATGTGGAATTAACATGTTGATTTCTTTGTATTGACTAAATCCACATCAGAATGAGGGGAAGGGTTTTAATTCCTTTTACCTATGCTGGAGGCATATTAGACCCTGCTTTGACTAGTACCTGGATAACTTCCTTTTCAATAAAGAATTCCTTTTGAAGTAACCAGTTTTCAGAACTTTATTTTTATCGTTTGAAGTCTGGGCCTTACATAAAGTAGGATCTGCAATAGTGGTCAACCCAGAAAGGATTTTTTTTCTCCTTCCAAAAAAGAACTTTACTCTACCGAGGGGACCCTGCAAAAATGTCTGAACATAACAAGGAGCAAGGGGAAGCTGAATGCTGGGGAGAAACTTCGACAACTACCAAGCCAGACACTGGCTTTGTGTATCCCACTGAAGACATCAAAGTTGCCTGCGAAAATTCCATGAAGCCCCTATGGTCTATAGGCGTAGGAAAGAGAATCAGCTGGGATAGAAGAACCAAGGGAGTAACCCTCACCCGTGGCAACCGTAAACACGGGTGAAAAATGGAGCTGGAGGCCCTTTCTGCTCAGGAAGAATGGGTCAAGGAACCACTGGCAGATGACCGACTAAAACGGTACATAAATCGCCTCATGAGGGACGCCCTGGAGAGCCTCAATGTGCAGGATGAAACAGGTTGCCTACGAAGGAGAGCGAGTGAACCAGAAATCGAAAGAACTCAAGCCGTGAGCCCTGATCCAGCTGAGAATGATCGAGCAATGGAACAAGCTGGAGGACCAGCAGCAGCTGGAGGATCAGCAGCAGTGCCAGGTACTCGACCCCCTCCAGAGCAGGGCTAACCCAGAAACATACAACTGCAGAGAAACATCCTGCCCTTGGGGGTGAAATTCGATGGGGACCCCCAGAAACTGGGATTCTTCCCGGCGCAAGTCCTCACCTATATGCAAGAATATGGGTGAAACTTCCTGAGCCAGGGGGCCCAAGTGTGAGTTGTCACCCTGGCCCTAGAAGGAGCAGCCACCAGATGGATGGTAATCTCCACAGTGTTAATGCCCCAGAGCTGAGGAACCTCAATCGCTTCATGACAGCCCTAGCCACCACTTTGAAGACCCTCTCACCGATCGAAAAGCCCACGACTGCATTAGGGTTGTAAAGCAAGGTTGTCGTCCTGTGGCCAAATACACCGATGTTTAGTAATTACTGAATTACAGATTTGGGCTGCCATTGCTATTGGTCATGCTAGCTGAGAATACCTGGCCTAAGTGCAAAGACTGTAGGATAAGAATTAAGCTGGACTGGAAGGCATCAGCTTGAGTCATTGCACTGCTACAAAAGTTCAACCCCACCCCTATGAATGCCTTTGCCCCTTACATAGCACCAACTTAGCATTGACCATTAATTGACTAGATCCTTGTATAGAGAGCACTAATAAACTCATCTGTGCTTTGAACTTAAATTTATTTATTTTATTTATTTTAGGTTTTATATACCGCCCTTCTCCCGAAGGACTCAGGGTGGTGAACAGCCAACTAAAATACATGTAGACAAATATAAATAGTTAAAAAAGAATTAAACCCTAGGCTGTCCCTATAAAAATCTAAAAACCCCAATTAAAATAAATTAAAACTTTGTACACCCATCCCAACTAATCTAAAAACCCCATTTAAAATCCCATTTGAGTCAGCTCAGGCCGGCCTGCTCGAAGAGAAGAATGCTCCTGGCTATCTGTAGCTGACAGAGACAAGACAGTGAAATCCAATCAAGTTCAATCCTTTATTTGCTCACACCTAATAGACAGAATATTGCCAAATTAAAGCTATAACTTTCTAAGCTACTAGATATATCCTGAGAAATTCTAAGATGTAATTACCCTGAACCTCTTCCATTCTTCTCCATCCTGCTCGGAACTGTGTGGACTTTGATCCGGGTCTCTTCCAGAGAAAGCTCTGAGTTGTAAAAAAAAACCTCTTCCCTGCTGTTGCAGGTGCTTATTCCAATATTATTCTTCAATAATATCTGCCAGGTGGCTAGTTCCTCACCTTTATTTCACAGTGACTGAACTGTATCTGCCTCGAATATGAAATTGCCTTCAACTGAAATGGAATCTTCATTGAGCTTGTCTTTGGAAACACACACACACACACACACACACAAGCAGAAAAGCTAAAAGCAGCATTATTGTTAGAATGATCAAAATGAGGTTCACCCTCTTCATATTAGAAGAAAAATTACATACGGGTAATTGACATGGAAGCATGAAAATGGGATTGACATATAAGGATAACCAAGGTTCCGTACAGATAAAGAATGTCATTCCACGTTCAACAGAACATCATCCGATTTACAGAAGACAGAAGGCAAATTCATTGTTGACACCTCTACCATTTTACGTTGCATCAATCAGAATCTTAACCCTTTTACTTAATTTGTAACACTTCTTCCAGCCCTCAATAACTGAAATGTCTAGGAATATGCATTCTTCTTTTGGTGTCTCATTAGCATTGTTGCAGCGATCCTTCTAAAGTCTAGACAAAGACATAGGAAGCTCAATAGCAGTAATAGAAAGCAACACTGGATTCATTAAGATATTGAGGAGCTGCTTGAGGAGAAGAAGTCCATTCTTCTCAATCCTTCAGTGTTCAGGAACAACAGTTGAGAACATAAATAGTATGACTAGAACCTTAGCAATCCAAATCAAATAGCACTCAAAATAAAATATCTAACCAAGATATTTCTTTGTCACTTGGAAACTGCTGTCTCCTCAACTTCCTTCTCCAACCCCCCCAACCATTCTTTCTTCAGAACAGCCTGTATGCTTAACAGGTATTGAATATGCAGTTACCTTGCAGCCTTCCTAAGAGGTCTAGATAGGAAGTATGTCCACACAATAATACTGCTATATTGTAAGGCTATATTACTATATTGTAAGGTTACATTACAGAGTATTCCCACATTACATCACCTGATTTTCCTCTCTCCCTCCCTCCCTCCCATGTGGTTTCTAATTTCACATAGCTTTCCAGTTGTTTTTGGACAGAGAAATTGTGAAGGATAATTGTTCTATAAAATATTACTGGCACAGTGTAGGTAAAATACATTTTTCATTTTTTGTTTACTTCATTGCAGCCTGCTATTTATCAGCCTCTACCATGCTAGAATACGAGTACCAATTCACAACTTTGTGGAGGAATAATGGTAGCCATTCCAAACTGTAAGATAAAATAGTATCTTACATAATAATCCTGGAAAATATTTAGAGAAAATCCTCTGAAGTGACCATGTTTTTCTGGAGGAGAAATTAACTAAGTTTTAGAGAGGGTAGAGGTAAAACAAATTATTTCTGGAAAGAAAGGTAGGCATAAGAAGTGAATAATACTGTGTTTTCAGGGGAAAATAGTATTAAACTCCCCCCACACCCACCCATTGTATAAAGTTTGCAATACAGTCAGAATACAGAGTTTCTGTTTTCTTTCTCTTCAATTTTAATAGTTTCCTGCTTTGATTAATAATGTTAAAAAAACCTCACAGGGCAAAATTTAAGAAGATGAGCAGTGTTAAATGAAGCAAGAGTGTCATCTGCTGAAAGCAAAAGAAATGACCAGATGATATTCACAAACAATGCCATACATTCCTTTTGTGCTCCCTAGACATGGTTGGTTGGTTGCTTGCGGATGTTTATTACCCAAATAAGTAACATCATCAGTGCTAATGTGGTCTCTATTTATATGCAGTAGTAGGTTGGTGGGGGCATGGTTTTCTCCTTGGTACTTCCTTGGTAATCTTTCTGTATATAAACAAGGAGTGAAGAGGTAGCTAAGGATTTTGTGAGAGATTGTGAGAGAGATAAGCAAAGATTCACACCATGATTCACATTACACCAACAAACAAGCTCACTATGAACAGCCCAATCAAGACAACTCCCTCCCATGTTGTCAGGGAAAGCAGCTAACATATAAAATAAGAACAAACCCCACTCCCTTACTTATACTGGCGATGTTATCTAGTTTGGTAATGAAATATATGCAAGAAAACAATCAAGCTCAGAGTGTACCAAAGACCCTACAGAGTGAATTGTCCCTTCAAGGCTGAGCAGACTCCTTGATTTTCTGTGCTGACATTCAATCCATGAGAAGTAACAAGGGGAAAACTCCATCCAGGAGATTTCCCACCAGCAATTCTATGATTATTGCTAAGTGGGACTTCTACCCTTGAGAAATATTTGGAGAATCTACTTTCCTGGGAGCAATTCACAAAAATCACCCATGTAATGAGCCCACAGATTTGAGGAGGACATTAACAAATAGAGTATCAGAACCTTGGTCCAAGCAGATGGAACTATTGATCTGCTAAAATGCTGCCTTGCAGCAAAGAATCTTAAGTATTAAGAATTGCAGTATACCATAGGCTTATATATCACAGTGCTTTACAGCCCTCTCTAATTAGTTTACAGAGTCAGTCTCTGGCCCCCAACAATTTGGGTCCTCATTTTACCCATCTCAGAAGGATGGAAGTAGGGGTTGGATTCAGCCGGTTTGAGCAAACCGGTAGTTCCAAAGACCAGCTGGTTCTGCCCCACCCTTCCTTCCCCTCCCAGGAATCCCTGCATACCTGGTTCTGGCTCCCAGGTAAATGCAGGGAGGCTTGCTAGGCCCAAAACGGGGCATGGGGGGGGGGGTGCAAAGAAAGAGAGAGAGAGGGAGGGAGGGAGGGAGGGAGGAAGGAAGGAAGGAAGGAAGGAAGGAAGGAAGGAAGGAAGGAAGGAAGGAAGGGAATGAGGGATGGGAGAAAAAAGGGAGGGAAAGGAGAAAGAAAGAAAGAAAGAAAGAAAGAAAGAAAGAAAGAAAGAAAGAAAGAAAGAAAGAAAGAAAGAAAGAAAGAAAGAAAGAAAGAAAGAAAGAAAGAAAGAAAGAAAGAAAGAAAGAAAGAAAGAAAGAGGTAGGGGAGAAAGAAAAAGAAAAAAACAATAGGGGGAAGGGAGAAAGAGGGAAGAGAAGGGAAATGAAATATGGATGGATGGATGGAGGGATGGATGAATGGATGGATGGATAGAGGGAGGGAAGGAGAGAGAAATGAGAGGAAGGAAGGACCACAAACCCTGGCACTAGATGCAGCTTCAGAGGATGCTTTGAAACAGCACAGCAGTCCAGGGCTGGAAGGGACCTCGGTCCAACCCCCTGCTCCAAGAACATTGTTAAAGTGAGTTTCTCTCTTTTGATCCACCCAGTCACATGACCACCTAGCCATGCCCACCAAGCCATGCCTACAGAACCAGTTGTTAAAAGATTTGAATCCCACCCTGGATGGGAGGCTGAGCCATCTTGAGCAGGTGAGAATCAAACTGCTGGCAGTGAGCAGTGAATTAGTCTGCAATACTACATTCTAACTACTGCACCAACACGGCTCTCATACCATACCCTTATTCTTGGCTGCTGGTAAGCACTATCAGTTCTATGCCCCTTTCTCTCCCTTGGCAGCTCCTCAGGAATTGTGGGTGATAAATGCAGTGTGCATCCACTCAAGGACAGTTACTGCATGAAGCACATGTGTAATTAAAGCCAAGAATGAATCATTATGAGCTTGAACTTCAGCTGCACATTAATTAATTGGAAACTCTCCCCCCCCCACTAACTGCATGTAACGAAGTCACAGCATGTTCTAATGTATGACTGCCAGTTTTTAATGCTTTACGTTCATTAAAGGATGCAAATCTTTGACATATATTCATGATGACAGATTCGCTAGATTTATTTCAGCCTAAACAGCCACACTGGTCATTAAGGAAACAATTATTTGGGAGTGACATGTAAGAAAACTGTATTCAAGCATGGCATTTTTGCTCCTGCTGCTGTTTAAAGTAGAAACACTCAACCAGGTGCCCTTCAGATGCTTCTGAGTTCAATTCCTCAATATTCTAATTCTGTTAATGGCAGTTAGTGGCACGTCTATCTAAAGCATCTCATGAAAATGCAGTTAGCAGCAAGATTCAGAAGTTCTAACTTAGAAATAATTGTTCAATTGGAAAAATGCACTATTTAGGAATAGTGAAAGTATTGTAGCAATAGCAACAGGACTTAGACCTAATATACCTCTTCATAGTGCCTTTTCCACACTGCCCCAAAGGAGGACAAGAAACTGTCTTGTACAAGGAAGTAAATACGCTAAGACTGGGTTGGTTTTGATCCATGAGTTGCAGGAACACAAGAAACAACTTTATGATGTGTCATTCAAGCCACTCTCTAAGGCTAAGCAGTTGCCTCAGAAGGATGAAAGGCTGAGTCGATCTTGAGCTGTCAGGATCGGTCCTGACTATGAGCAGAGTCAGTCTGCAATACTGCATTCTAATCACTATGCCCTCATGATTCATTGAGGCATTGGATAGAGTCACCCAATATTATTTGTTTTGGCTGGTAGCAGTTCTTCAGGATAAAAGACTAAAATTGGCCCCCTCATCTTTTCTACCTGCCTTAGTAGTTTCCAACTATAGATCTTACAATGTTTTCTGCAGGATTTCCTGCAATATTTCACAATCATTGAAATGATAGCACATTTGGATGTTACAGACCATGCCTTATTAGACATTCAAACGCTTGAAGGGAAAAAGAGAAATCATATTCCAGCTCAGTCTTCTCCTTCCTGTATTCTAACTAGAAAGGTTCTACATGAAACTGAAGACACATTTGTCTGCTTAAGTTTAAAAAAACTTTACAAAATGGTACAAAGATCGCCTGTTTTGTCCTCTTTGTTGTTTTTACAGATTTTGGCTACCTAGAGGGGCAATGTCCCCAGTACAGTTTTGAAATTTTGGCCAAAAATACTCTACCCTGAACCTCAACAGCTGAAGGCAAGTAAAGCAACAGATTATTAGGACATTCAAACAGATGTAGTTGCTGTCTCATTTAAAGAGAGTGGTAATGCTTCTTTTCATTGGCAATAGATATTAGAAACCATATAATTTCCACCTAAAATATGGACTGACTAAAGTAGTCCTTGATTTACAAACATTTGTTTAGTGACCATTCGAAGTTACAACTGAAAAACATGACTTATGACCATTTTTCACACTTACGACTGTTACAGCATCCTCCCATGATCAAAATTTGGATTTTGTGACCTCCCGGCAAGCAAAGTCAACGGGGAAGCCAAATTCACTTTACAACTGTGTTACTAACTTAACAACTACAGTGATTCATTTAACAACTGTGGCAAGAAAGGTCATAAATTGGGACAAAACTCACTTAGCAAATACTTCTCTTAACAATAGAATGGTGAACTGTGGTCATAAGTCTAGGACTACCTGTATTTGTATAGCATGAATTTATGAACTATTCTTTAAAGAGAGGGAAACTGAAAGCTGTCTCCCCGACCCCTGTAAAAAACAAAAATACAATGGAAGTGACAATAAATGATGAGTAGCACATCTCTGAGGATTATTGCACAGAAGGAAATAATTCAAAGCAACCAGGTTCTTCCTCTGGATACATGACAAAACCATATTTCTTCTTCCACAATGGGAAATGTCATTTTCTTTCTCAATGGGAAATGTTACAGGCAGCTATGTATAAGGTAGAGGTGATGAATTGCTGCCTGTGTGTGGCTCATATGTATACCTTTTGCAGCTACTGTATTTCAATGTTTCAGCCCTCTGAGGAGATTTGAATTTATTAACCACCCAATTCTAATGTATTCTTATTTACTTATTTATTTGTCACATTCATGTAACCACTCATGTGAATGTGACTAATTCAACTACGGAAAGCATACACTAAAGTTAAAGACAACATATTCAAATTAGTACGAACATTATTAATATTAAAAATGTAAGGAACAAAAATAAAACAGAATTTTTAAAAAAATATTAGGTAAAGGGACATCTCAGTATTACACTAGTTTCCTGGTGTCCCCTGATTACACAACAAGGTCTTGAGGGATATCTGGAAAACTGAAAGGGATGAAACCAACCTCCTTTTGAGAAGAAGGAATTTGGGAGAGGAGGATGTTCCCTAGCATGGGGGGCCACAGGATAAACGGTCTGTTGCCAAGGTCCCTCCAAATCAGGGGTCTCCAACCTTGGCAAACTTTAAGACTTGTGGACTTCAACTTGGGAGTTGAAGACCACAAGTCTTAAAGTTGCCAAGGTTGGAGAGCCCAGCTCCAAATGAAGTACCCAGCAGATGGGACCTGGAGTTTACCCTCTCTGCTGGATCTGACAGGAGAGTGGTTCCTCAAATAAATGGTCCCATTCTATGTATTGTTTTAAAAGTCAAAAACAGCATTTTGAATTGGAACTGGAAATAGACTGGTAACCAGTGGAGTTACCAGAACAGAGGTGTAATGTGCCCATGATAGGAGCCTTAGTGGCATAGTGATTAGAATGCAGTATTGCAGGCTAATTCTACTGACTGCCAGTAGTTCAATTCTCACTGGCTCAAAGTTGACTCAGCCTTCCATCCTTCTGAGATCGGTAAAATGAGGATCCTGATTGCTGGGAAAAATATTCTGACTCTGTAAACCGCTTAGTGAGGACTGTAAAGCACTATGAAGTGATATATAAGCGCTATTACTAAATGCTATGATGATGCATTCTGTACCAGATGAAGCTTCTGCATAGTTTTCAAGAGCAGGCCATGTACAGTAGTTGGCATTGCAGTAGACCAACTGGAATGTGAATAAGGCATGGGTAACCATGAGTACAGCTCCTCAATCTGAGAATGGGTACTACTGATACATAATGGCAGATTAAGGCTCACTGGTGCCCTAAGCACTGACAAATCTTGGTGCCTCCCTCCTTTATACATACTGTACAAACGAAGGCATATTCTCAACTTTGTGGTGCCCCCTTTGGGCCTGGTGCCCTAAGCACATGCTTAGTCTGCTTAATGGTTAATACACTATTACTGAAACACAATATAAGGTTGAACCTCCTACCTCCTCAAGCAGGAGACATAAGTCTAAGATAATCCCTGTCTGCACACAAGGTCTACTTGGGGCACTTCAACCTCATGCAGAACCAAAGTCTTAGAAACCAACAGGTCCCAAACTGCAAAGCAACTCAGTCTTGCCATGATTCAACTGACATCTGCTGTTTACCACCCTGACCCTCACAGCCTAAATGAACATTTCTGCTCCATTCTCCATTAACTATTATGGAGAGTTCCTTCTGAGACATTTGCCACTCTCCCATTGCTTCTGAGGGCTAAGCTGTTTCTTATATGACCATTGTTTACCCAGTTGCTGTTGCTGTTATTCTCGTCTCTCAAGATCATTTTCACAGAACATTACATTATCTTCCAGGACAATTTCACCCAGAGTAGCTTAAAGTAATTTCCTTAGGCATGGAAACCTGAAAGTCATGATGGATAGCTAGATGGAAACAACGGGCAAGCAACAAGTGAGTGTGTAAACCTCTGTGTTGTTCTTGCTTTGTATTCCCTTGGAAAATAGTTTGTGAGACTCCCTGATGCAACACTGCTACTTCAATGTCAAAGGAGCCATAATGTTGGCTCATGCTACAGGCATGCCATTTCCAACTACACTGTAGAACTCTTTTTTTTTCTTTCAACATTGAATTATGTAACTATTTTAGAAAAGCCTTACATTTGCACAATTTTGTTTTATAATTTGCTGTCAATTTTCTGGCTCACTTCAGAAAAAGAAAAGTGCTCAAACTACCAGTTTTCTTTTTCCTGTAACAAAAGAAAAGATAGGCACAGATCTGCAGATCTGTATGGCAATTGAAAGCATATCCTGCTTTGTAAAGAGATCAAGTTTACTTTAACATTAAAGGTAAGCTAAAGGCCTCAGTTAAAGAAATCATCCATCTGGAGCATAATCCTAGGATTAAGATTTTCTGATGCTAAGCTATGATATCAAAAACCAGAGTTCACTCACTCCTAATAGATCAGTTAATCACCCAAAGCACTTAAAGAGATGCTTGATATCAACAATAAAAGAAGGGAGGGCAGAATAAAGATACGATATGCCATGGGAGTCAATGATTGTGATCTGAGAGACATTGAGATTTGGAAGCATTATGCACAGGTGTTTGGAAACAATAAATGACTAAAAGAGTGTGCAATAGTAGTCACTTTGTATGGCTTACAGATTACAGATTAACAAAGTTGGAAGGGACCTTGTAGGTCATCTGGTCCAACTCCCTACCCAAGCAGGAGACCCTACACCATTTCTGACAAATGGCAGTCCAATCTCTTCTTGAAAGCCTCCAGTGATGAAGCTCCCACAACTTCTGAAGGCAACTTCTGTTCTCTTAGTTGATTTTTCTCACCGTAAGAACATTTCTCCTTATTTCTAAGTTCCTTGTTCAGTTTCCATCCATTATTCTTTGTCTGGCCTTCAGATGTCTTGGAAAATAGCTTGACCCCCTCCTCTCTGTGGTAGCTCCTCAAATATTAGAAGACTGCTATCATGTCTCCCCTGGTCCTTCTCTTTACTAGACTAGCCAAGCCCAGTTCCTGTAACCGTTCTTCATATGTTTTAGT
This sequence comes from Bungarus multicinctus, assembly GCA_023653725.1. Lineage (NCBI taxonomy): Eukaryota > Metazoa > Chordata > Lepidosauria > Squamata > Elapidae > Bungarus > Bungarus multicinctus. Next base: position 8,303,648 of record CM042837.1, read on the forward strand.
CTCCAGTCCCCTAATCATCCTGGTTACTCTTCTCTGTACTTTTTCTAGAGTCTCAGCATCTTTTTATAGTGTGTGGTGACCAAAACTGGATGCAGTATTCAAGGTGTGGTCTTACTGTACTGTACTTGGTTGTACTAGATCTGTGTAATGGTACTCATGCCCTGTAATGGCATGTGGGAAACACTGAATGAAGAAACACTGCCAAGGGAATTGTCAGATAAGAGATAGCAGAGACCACACCTGGATAATATGTGGGGTAAAAGGCTCAGAAGGGAAGGGACCCTCCCTTTTTGTTCACAAAATGGTCCCCATGGACTTAATTCTCATTATCAAATAATTCTGCAAGATCTAGAACTGAATCTTTGTATCTTGAAAAATTCAATTCAATGGTAGGTAAGACTTTTCACCAGACTGTTCATTAGGGTTAATCTTTGGTGGGCAGAACTAAAGTTAACAGCACTTAAACAGAGTCAAAAGTAAAAAGACACTCTTTCTCTTCCAGCAATATTTTTCCCTGATTCAAGCAGAAAGTAGCAGGGAAGGGACAAACAGCTCATCCTAGAATTATAAACTGATTTCTTGAACTGAAATTTGGAAATGAAGTCAAACCCCACATAAAAAATAGACAGAAGACCGCAGGTTACTCACCTGTAATCTATGCCATCTAAAAAAGAGAAGGTTGGGGAAGATTGGCAGGCAAGAAAACAAACAAATGGACCACATCAATCTTGGTGCAGGCATAAATGGTCCTGGCTCTCACTTATGGGTCACATAGATGGTTGCTGTCAGGACTTCCTATTCTGCTTACCTCTAGTTATCTATAGAAGATGACCAGGCTGAGCCAAGGGAGAGGTCAAGGGAGTAATTAGTTTGGAATCCTTACATGTCCACAAAAAAACCTAAGTCCAAATATAATAAGAAAACTCAGTACTTGATGCTTGATGTAATAACAGTGGCAAGAACAAAAATTGGAAAAACAAAAGTACACACACAGAGGAAATGGTGATGAGGAAAATACTTCATTGCACTGAAATGGACAAGTTGATGATGGAAATTAAAGATAAAGGAGAATCAGAATATTATTCCATTTGGGACATATGGTACAATTGGTTAGATAAGAGATGCAAAGACTAGGAAACTACAATGAAAGATGATCAAAGTACTAGAAATAATAAGAGTATAATGATAGTTAAAATGTATATACATATAGAAACTCTGGTTAGAACTCTAGGAATAAGAAACATAAATATGGTATTGTATAAAGAAAACTTAAATGGTTGAACATAGCAGATATAATAGAATGCATAATGTATAATGTTGATACAACCAGTATATCACAGTTGTAAAATTGAAGCTGTAATACAAAATGAAAAAAAAAAGTATAATAAAACTTTATTTAAAAAAAAGAAATCTAAGTCCAGCCCTCCTTGAATTCATTGATTCTTACCCACCACCAGTTTGATTAACTGTTAGTAGTTCAGAGTCTTGTATAGATATAGCATGAAATAAACTTGTACTCATTTAAACAACCCTGGTTCCTGATGTATGGCACTTGGCAGCTGTCTTTTCATTGGCTTCTGATTACAAATAAGGCTGAAAATGTTTTAAAGCATCATTAGACCTTCAAATCTACAGGCAACTAATATACAACAAATAATCTTAACTTAATATTTACTGTTACTTGCTTTCTTTGACTACATTTATTGCAACTATATTTATACACATTCTACAATATTGGTTTTTTTGCAGCAATAATTCCCTTGTATGTATATTTCTCATCTGCAATTTGTTTTGCTTCATGATTCCACTAAGCAACCTCTCTTACACTTTCCATTAAAGTAACTCCACACAATTCTGTAGCACTCTGTAAAATAATTCTTATTGTTCTTGTGCCCATTTTCCAGGCATGCTGCTGTGATAATAAACCATCACCTCATATTTATTCATTCAGGGTTCATACTTTATGTTTCATTGTTCTACTTTCATTTTGTTTCCTTTCATTTCAATTTTTTTTAAAATTCCCATGGACATTTCCCTCCATATCCATTTATTACATTATTGAATAATTGCCTGCCCCAAAATGAGAAGTACTCATTACTTCATTTGCTAATTTTCTCAGTCTTCCATCACAAACAATCAAAGCAATGCTTTTAGATTTATTTTCATTATTTTGCCACGTGCTTATATATGTCTTCACACAACCAGGCTTAAAACCACACATTTGAAATGAATAGATCTTTTTCTTTGCAGATATTCAAGCAATCACAGTTCTCATTCATTCCTTGGTCTCCAAATGGGCCAATCATTTTTTCATCTCATTTCAGCTTAGAATGTCACTTTAAGGATTACAGTTAGTCTCTACACTGCATTAACTCAGAACATTACACAGTTTTTCTAAAGACTCATTTCTTGATTGTCCATCATTTATTGGAACAGAACATGCAACAATTGCCAGTTTCTGGAGGGCTATTTTTATACACCTCCTTAAATTATTTCTAAAAATAATAGAAGTGGGACAAAAACAAATAAAACAAGTACATAAATACACACAACAAATAGATGACATCAGTTCCAAATTTTAGCCTTTTTGTTAATACTTAAACTGAAAAATAAAGTAATACATTTTATTTTATGTAATAATAAAACTATTCAAATGAAATCATTTAAAATGATAAAACCTACATCACTTTCTGCACTCTCACTGCATAATATCTCACCACCTTCATTCAGATATATTACCTCACTTCTATGCCTCTCATTTTTACTCCTTCCTTCCTTCCTTCCTTCCTTCCTTCCTTCCTTCCTTCCTTCCTTCCTTCCTTCCTTCCTTCCTTCCTTCCTTCCTTCCTTCCTTTATATTTATCTATTTCTGACAGGTTAGGTCTAAACTCAGACAAACTAAATGCTAAGCATATGCCAAGCAAAGATTACATAAATTAAGTAATACAAATCTATACATTGATTACCGTGCTGACTGTATCAAAAGCCTCAACCCATGTCACAATATCCATCACCCAAACATCCAACGTTAGGGATGCACGACCCTTACTTCCTTCAGATTCACTACTTCATATCTTAAAAGCAAATTACTTAATGCAAGAAGCCTCACAAATAAAATGCATGAATTCCTCATCCTTCTAAGCTCAGCCACATTTGACATTATATTTGTCTGTGAGACGTGGTTAAATGCATCTTTTCCAGACTCCATTACCACTACAAAAGAATATCAAGTTTTTCGGTCAGATCGCGAAATCCGTAGAGGCGGTGGAGTTGCTATATTCTTTAAAAAATCTCTAAACCTAAAAAAGATCCAAATTATACAAGAGCTTGCTCTTCCCGAAACCATCATCTGTGAACTGTCCTTAAACATCTCAATCCGCTTCTTACTTTGCTATCGTGCCCCTGACTATGATATAATTCATGCAAACAAGCTAACTTCATTGCTGACATGGGTTGCCTCCTGCCCACACCCTCTCATTTTTCTTGGTGACCTCAAGTTACCTCTTATAAATTGGACACTAAATGAATGTACATCTGAACCCATTCATACAACCCTGTACAATGCCAATACCACAATAGGACTGGAACAACTAGTAAGTAACAATACTAGACTTAACAACTGCCTCGATCTCATCTTCTGCAACAGTTTGAATTCAATTTATGGAATATAAATTAATGAACCCTTTTCCAACAGTGATCACAGCATGATTGACTTCTGTCTCAACATACGTCCTCACAAAAATCACCATAACAACAGGATCCCCAATTATAACTTCAAAAAAGGCAACTATGATCTTATAGACAATGATCTCTCATCTCTTGATTGGCAAATTTTATTCACTGGATGCAATACTGTTGAAGACCATTACAACATATTTTTATTTGAAGTCAAAAGAGTCATCAAACTATATGTACCAATAATAACTCCTAAAACCAGAAAAAACAAATTACCCATAACAATAAGGAAGCTCCAATCCAAAAAGAAATTCCTTTGGCAGAAAAACAAATCTGGTCACGTTGCCAACTTTAAAAGCTGATACAAAAATGTATGCCAACAGATAAAGACTGAATGTACCAATTATCACACTAAACAAGAGGAAAACCTTCTATGCACCAATTCCACCCACGCTTTCTACAGTTTTGTAAACAACAAACTAAAAGACTCAAGGTCCATCCCACCCCTAAAAGAACCAAATGGTAATGACTGCAATGATGACACCATTAAAGTCAACCTCTTTAACACATTCTTTGGCTCAGTATTTGTAAACAGCAATGGATCATGCCCAATATTTCCTAGTCGAACCACAGACTACTACAACGATCTAATATATATCAATTTTACAGAAGACAATGTTGAAAAAGCACTACGTAATCTAAAACCATTGGACCGGACAGAGTTTGTACCTACTTCTTAAAAAAGCTATCCACTGCCATAGCTGAACCTCTAAGCATAATCTTTGAAAAATCTTTCAGGACCAGCTTCTTGCCAATTCTATGGTCACTAGTCACAGTCATTCCCATCTTCAAAAAGGGAGACCCCAGCCTAGTTGAAAATTACAGACCAATCTCTTTATGCTGCATCACCTGTAAAGTCATAGAATCAATTATTAACCAATCCATTATCCTCCACTTAGAGACAAACAACCTACTCTCTAACAAACAGTTTGGTTTCAGAAGGAAACTTCTGTAATCTGCAAGTCTTGCACTGTAAAAACATATGGACTACACAACTTGATCAGGGCAAAGCAATTGACACAATTTTCATAGACTTCTGTAAAGCCTTTGATTCAGTGGTACCCGACAAACTACTCCTAAAACTAAGGTCTTATGGTATCTCTGGATACCTGCATAACTGGATAGAAGCATTCCTGTCAAACAGGCAACAAATGGTCAAAATTGGGAGCATCCTATCAAATCCTGTATTTGTCAACAGTGGTGTCCCCCAAGGCAGTGTTCTAGGACCAACTCTCTTCATAGTCTATATTAATGAACTCTGTGATTATATTAAGAGCAACTGCATTCTTTTCGCTGATGATTTAAAGCTATTCAACACCACTGACAATGCTGCTACCCTTCAAAAAGTCCTCAACTATGTGTCAGAATGGTCAAACAAATGGCAACTTCAAATCTCAACAAAAAAATGCTCTGTCCTACATATTGGCAAAAAAATAATCAAAAATTAAATACAAGCTGAATAGTCAAGACCTTGTTGATGACACAAACTTTGTCAAGGACCTTGGAGTACTCATCTCAAATGATCTAAGTGCTAGAGCCCACTGTAACTACATAGCCAAAAAGTCATTAAGAGTTGTTAACCTAATTCTGCGTAGCTTTTTCTCCGTTAATATCACTCTACTAACTAGAGCGTATAAAACATTTGCTAGGTCAATATTTGAATACAGCTCATCAGTCTGGAACCCGCATTATATATCTGATATTAATATAATTGAGAAAGCCCAGAAATATTTTACGAGAAGAGTCCTCCACTCCTCTACTCGTAGCAGAATACCTTATGCCACCAGACTAGACAACCTAGAACTACGCCGGCTTCGGTGTGATCTAAGTATAGTACATAAAATTATATATTGCAATGTCCTACCTATCAATGAATACTTCAGCTTTAACCAAAACAATACAAGAGCACAAAATAGATATAAACTAAAGATAAACTGCACCAAACTTGATTGCAGGAAATACGACTTCAGCAACAGAGTAGTCAATGACTGGAATACTCTACCTGACTCTGTGGTTTCTTCCCCAAACCCCCAAATCTTCAACATTAGACTGTCTACTATTGACCTCACCCCTTTCCTAAGAGGTCTGTAGGGGGTATGCATAAGCACACCAAAACGTGTCTACCGTCCCTGTCCTATTGCTTCTTTTTTTCTTATTTGTATCCATTTCATGTATTATAACCATGTTTATACTTATACCTGTTATCTAATAATTGTTTGACAAAATAAATAAATAAATAAATAAATAAATAAATAAATAAATTAATAATGTTCTATATTAGTTTGAATAAAATTAATAAAATAATGTTCCTTGCCTTCAGAAACAACACTGATTGCAGGATATCTTATGCTTTGAGTGGAGATGAGCAAATTCCCTGTCATTACAATTTGCATAATAATTTCTGATCTTGGAAATAATGTAGCAAATTCCACCCCAAGTTTATTTATTGATGGAGCCACGGTGGTGCAGTGCTTCGAGTGCAGTACTGCAGGCTACTTCTGCTGACTGCCAGTTGCCTGTAATTTGGCAGTTTGAATCTTACCAGGCTCAAAGTTGACTCAGCCTTCCAGCCTCCAAGGTCAGTAAAATGAGGACTCAGATTGTTGGGGGCAAAATGCTTACTCTGTAAACCGCTTAGAGAGGGCTGTAAAAGCACTGTGAAACAATATATAAGTCTAAGTGCTATTTCTATTGCTATGTTGGAGTATCCCATATGTTTATTTTGGAGTAGATGTTTGTGGTAATAATATTATACCACACCACTGAATATTTATCATGATCAGAAGCTGTGATGGCACAGTGGTTAAAATGCAGTATTGCTGGCTGACTCTGCTCACTGCCAGGAGTTTGATCTTGATGAGGATCCAGGTGGATTCAGTCTTCCATCCTTCAGAGGTAAGTAAAAGGAGGAGCCAGATTGTTGGGAACAATATGCTGATTCTATAAACCACTTAGAGAGTGCTGTAAAGTACTATGAAGCAGTATATAAGTCTAAGTGCTTTTGCTAAGTGCTATTGCTATAAACCTGAGCAGATTAGAAATGGTCCTGTACAACATTGTAAAAGAGGACATAGTGGGGACAGAGAAATGAGAAATAACTTGCTTTATTGGGATTCGTAATGTGATTGGGAAGAAGGGGAGGTATGACAGTGATATATAATATGGTATTAAAGTGTCATAGTGTAACTGTCACTCTCAGCATTTCCACAGCAAGAACAAGTTAGTTGCAGTCAAAGCATCAACAGTTAGAAGCTGCCTTCTGGAAGTGTAATGTGATCTGACATATTTTGTTCTTCTCCATATTACTGCAATTCAGAAACGAAATTTCCCATGACATTGGAGCTGTAATTCAAAAAAGAAATTTTGAATTGTCAGTTGTGTATCCAAAGGCAAGGAGGTGGCCAAATGCAAGAGAAAGGAGATAAAAGCTGGCAAGGATGCAAAAGATGTTGCAACCAAGTAAGAACTTTTCTTCTTTGTTCTTGGACTGTGGACATTTGTCTCACAGCTCAGCCTTTCTTCAGTCTGGTGCCTTCAAGAAGTCTTGAGATGAAGTTTCATAATTTTCATTTGGTGAAGAAATTAAAAATCTATATTATGCTAATTTTATTATGATTTTAATATATTGTATTGTCCACATTATCTATCTATCTATCTATCTATCTATCTATCTATCTATCTATCTATCTATCTATCTATCTATCTATCTGTTATTGATTTATTTAAACTAAATTTGTAGATCAGTGATTGCATTACTTCTGTAGATTACCATGAGCTAAATAAATGAATAATGAATAAATGAATAAACTATGTAAAAATAATTAGAAATGCATATTTTGAGAGAAAGTGGCTTTAGACACATGCATTTCATGTAAAACAATATTCAAAGAGCAATTCTACTGGATTCCAAATGGTTAATCTTTCAGCCTCTAAAAACAATGTGGTCAGCAGGCCAATGACAAGTTTGTACCAATCTGCTCTTTTCAGTGTCTTATGGTTTAACAGCTTTTTTTCCAATAACACACTGTGACTATGAACATATTTAGACCCAATTTTTGAGGGTCTTAAACTTTCTGTGACATCTTTAGAGTGCCTTTTTTCTGTCCAATTTGACCAATGCATTCATGATTAGTTCCTCAAGTGTTCTGGAAAAATTAAAAACAGGTTTAAGATTTCTGTGGTGGCATTGGGCTTACAATTGGAAAACATAGAAGGAGATACTGCTACTACTGTTTTTGTCTGGTTTTCATATTAATCTTACTTCTTGGTGCTCTCCAAGCTTGATTGTATTCTTGTAGACATTTCATTACCAATTTAGGTAATGTCTTCAGTGCTGATCTTACTATAAAACCTTCAAAATCTGAAAAAAGCCTCCTGAGACTTGTTTGCTCCCGAGAACTTTCTGTGAGATTGAATTGAAACAAAGAAAGCAAAGGAAAGTGTGACTCACTGTGTAGAAGATAGCACAATGAAAGATAGACACTCACACCCATGCCTTGGTAATTTTGTGAATAAATACAGGACCATTTATCTACCACACATGAGGATTTTACCTTTTTTCCTCCCTTCTTTGAAACAACTTGAAAAGCAAATTATCTTTCATGATATCAAATGAGAAATGATAAAAGAAAATGCTGGAAACTTTTCTACCTTTTACTGGATCGGATCCTTTATTTCTTGGCAGGATGAAAAACATTTATGAAGTTTTTCTCAAGTTTTCTGCAGGGATGATAGGGGAAGGTGGTGTTTCAGGCCTTAATTCTTGATCTAATCAGTGAAAAATCAAGGGCAACATCATTCATGATGACATTTTTTTTTTTTTAGTTCTGGAGAATAATAACAGTTACCTGCTATTTTTACTTAGGACTATGCTAGTATTTTTCCCAAGAGGTCTAAGTTATTATGCAATCCAGACCCAATCTTTCTCTGTGGTTATAAAAAAGTTACTTTTTGCAAAGCTGACTAAAATAGCACATCCTACAAATTTTCTTGTTCAGTAATAATCATAGACTGTGAAAATATACATCTTTATAAATCAGTACCTTGTCTGATGGTATAGTCAGAACTGAAATAGAAAGAATTGGTCATGTTAATCTCAGCGGGGAAGAAATGATAGCAATTTAAAATTGGTGTTAAAAACCCCAATACTGTCCCTTATATAGAGAAGTGGGGAGTACTCATTAGATGTAGAAATTGGGATTATCTATCTATCTATCTATCTATCTATCTATCTATCTATCTATCTATCTATCTATCTATCTATCTATCTATGCATTGATTTAGAGAGTTAATAGAAAGCAAGCTCATATAATGTAGTCCATTTTTTTCCTTTGCCTAAGTGTAACCAGTGAATTGTATACTAGGGTTTTTTTCCCCATGCTTGTTTTAATGAAGTGTGGCAACCTGCAGTTCAGGTTATTACTGCCTATTTTGTTTGTCATTTGGTGTTTGCAGTAGAAATCTAATCAGTACAAGCTGGAGAAGCCATATGCAGCCTGGAATCTTCCTACCCTGAGAAACGAAATGGCATCAAGGCAAATCTTGGTTTGCTGGATCTGATGCTTCCAATCACTTTAGACCAGCGGTAGGGAACCTTGGCTCTTTTATCACTGATGGACTTCAACTCCCAGAATTCCTGAGTGAGCCATAAAAGTTTCCCCATCCCTGGCCTAGTGGTTTTTCAGTTGTGAGGGAAATCAATTTTTGACTTGAATGGGACTGTTTAATATACAAATGTAGGACATATAAAGAATATTGATCATTCAAGTCAAAAATTAGGACATTTGTATATTGAACAATCCCATTCAAATCAAAAATTGATTTCCCTCACAACTGAAAAACCAGTAGGCCAGGGATGGGGAACTTTTTATAGCTCATTCAGGAATTCTGGGAGTTGAAGTCCATAAGTGATAAAAGAGCCAAGGTTCCCTACCACTGCTTTAGACAATCTATTCCTTACAAAGTCCTGAAGTATTGTTACCCTCCTTCCCAATGGAAGAATCTATATCTTCACGTACTCCTTGACTAACTGCCACATAATCTCTTTGGAAATTGAGCATTTTACTGCTTGATTTTACAAGTCATTTGCATATATGAAAAGAAGCTAAAAATAGACCGAGCTTCTGAAGGTCATATAAGTGGTATTCAGCAGGTTCTGACCAGTTCTGGAGAACTGGTAGGGGAAATTTTGAGTAGTTCAGACAACTGGCAAATACCGCCTCTGACTGGCCCTCACCCACATCTATTCTCTGTTTCCCGAGTAGCAGTTGATCAGCTGGCTCTTTTTTTGTTGCAGTTTAGTGGGGTGGGGAGGGAATGGGATTTTGCATTAACCTTCCCCCTGGAGTGCGGTGGGAATGGAGATTTTACAGTATCCTCATGAATGAAGCCAGAATTGCCTTGCCTATTTACAACTCGTATAATCATAGTAGGCTTCTAAAAATATTAATTTTCTGTTTGAAAAGATTGTTCTACCTTACATGTGATGATAGTTTAAAAAATGTAATATTACTATTAGCAGAAGAATACAGTACTAATATTGAATGAAATGTCCATTTAACAAAACTGTCTGTAAGTTAATAAGGTGTTTCCACCACATAAAAGCTATTATTGCACAAATGAAATAAAGGCCAAGTACATATTGCCTTAATTAATGTGTTTGTTTTACTTAATTAAGTAGGCCTTAATAATCTTATTAAGATTATTAATGAGCATAATAATCCATTCAAGTCACCCATTTCAGTTATCAATGGTATTCAGCAAATTTGAGGAGAAATCTTAGGTTACTTTGTGACTTTCAAAAAAATAAAATAAACAAAAGATTCGGCTGAATACATTCCACCAAATTAGAACTTGACTGCATGGCAGGTAGAAATGATACAGTATTTATTACAACTATTTTGATAGAATCAAAATTGTTTTTCATTAAACTTTGCAATATATCAACTAGATAAGTGCCACATAAGAGTATCAAAATGTCATGCAAGATTTCATGAGATATTGACATTGTTGCAAAGATCTGGTAATCTTGTCAGAAACTGTGGGGTATCGAAGTTATTGTGCAAGTGTGTATGGTAGCAACTAAAATAGGGAAAGATTTCCAGGCATGCATCAGATTGTCCAGCTGTTCAGCTGTCCAGCATTGTAGATGCAATTATATTGGAATTCTTTAGCACAAGCATTCAATTCTACCCAGAAAAATTCATCCAGCAGCTATAGTAACAGTAACATTGTATATCACAATTGTACAATTTCTAATAGAGGTAGAAAAGATATGACAGCTAAGGGCAGTTTCCATAAACTCAAAAAAGATTAACTTGATAGGGAGGACAAAGATTGTGAATTTAACCTCTATATTATTATTATTATTATTATTATTATTATTATTATTATTATTATTATTATTATTATTATTATTATTGAAATGACAGAATTGAAAGGACAATTACAGTATGTTGTAATAGCAACTGGGTGGGATTCTACCAGTTCGGACCCGTTCCGGCGAACCAGATGTTAAAGTTACATCTGGTTCACCAAACCAGTATTTCAACTGACCGGCTGGCCTGGCCCACCCACTACACAGGAGTCTCCACACAGCCCATTTTTGATGGAGATAAGTGCAGGGTCTACGCGGAGGCTCTGGGAGGGGGAAAAACAGGACTTCCGGAAGTCCGGAAACAGGCCTGTTTCCGGCTTCCAGAGGGCCTCCAAAGTTAGGGGAGGCCATTTTCATCCTCCCAGAGGCCCAGGGGAGGCCTCTGGACCCTTGGGAAGGCAAAAAAACCCAGAAGTTGCAGAGTGGGCCTGTTTCCGGCTTCCAGAGGGCCTCCAGAGCCTGGGAGAGGCTGTTCTTGCCCTCCCAGAGGCCAGGGGAAGGCCTCCGGAACCTTGGGAGGATGAAAAATGATCCTCCCGGAAAAAACGGAAGTCACAAAATGGACCTGTTTCTCGCTTCCGGTGGGCCTTCAGAGCCTCGGGGGAGGCTGTTTTCGCCCTCCCAGAGGCCCAGGGGAAGCCTCTGGACCCTTGGGAGGGTGAAAACAGCCTCCCCCAGGCTCTGCAGGCCCACCAGAAGCCAGAAACAGGAAGTTTCAGTAGGCCATCATGGCTACACCCACCCAGCAACCGGGCAGTGAACCAGTTGCTGGGATTTTTGAATCCTTCCCCTGGATAGCAATCAATAAGTAAGGTTATTCCCAAATTTCTGTTGCTAGGTGAGACATATGTTAAATGCGTTTTGCCCCATTTTACAACCTTTCTTGTCACACTTGAATCACTGCAGTTGTCAGATTAGTAATGTGGCTGTTAATGGAATCAGGTTTCCCCAATGACTTTGCTTGTCAGGATGTTGCAAAAGGTGATCGCATGACTGAGACACTGCAACCATCATAAATATGAATCAGTTGCAAGCATCTGAATGTTGATCATGCGACTATGGGGATGTTGCAACAGTCGTAAATATGCAAAATGGAGATAAATATCTTTTTTCAGTGCTATTGTAACTTTGAGTGGTCATTAAATGAACAGTGATAACTCGAGGACTATCTCTACATCCTAATTTCACATATGGGGAGCTACACATTAAGCAAAGATAATAGGGCTCTCCAAAAGTACAAGAATTACAATTACTGTTATTGGAAGAAGCCAAAAACCTAAATATGCCATGAAATATAGCATATGCCCAGAAGTGCAGGATATTAGGAGTTAGAACTGCATGCACCACACATTTGCTTCATAAGCTGCATTGATTGCCACTTTGCTTTTGGGTTCAATTCCAAATGCTGGTTATGACTATTAACATACTGCATGACATGGGACCAGCTTATTTGAAGGACCCTCTCTTCTTAATCTACCCATCCCATCAAGTCTTGCAAAAGAGAGATGTTGTGGATACAATTGCTAAAGTGTTCTATCTGGACCCAAGGTACAAGCCCTTTCAGCTGTGGCTCCTGCCCTCATTCTCTCCAAGGTGAGGTTAGCTCCTCCCTACAAGCCATCCAAAGAGCCCTTAAAACATGTCTTTTCTTCAGAAATTTGAGTATCCCATGAGAACAGGGGGTCTTCAAGATGGTTGTATTGTGTTTAGGACGTTGTCCAGTCTTCTACTGTCTTAGTTCTATTTATATTTATTTTTTAAAAAAACAGTTGAATGTATTTGTTTTTACATGTCTATTTTTGCAGTATGTTGTCCAGAACCATGTTAAAAATAAATAAAACAAGGGATGTATGCATATCTATATATCTTTTTGTGCATGCAAGTGTGTGTATTTGTCTGTGAGACATCTTGCAAATAACTTTCTAAGTGGAACTGTAAAATTTAATATAATTTATTCAATTACATTTTAACTGTTTAATTATGAAATTATCTGTATTTTTGTAAGTTAATTGGAGGTAAATATTTTTACAGTCCCTATTGTCATATATAACTTCATAGATTCTAGACAACAATGGTATGATATACATTGGATTGTTAAGAACCTTAGAGCAAAACTGTATTAGAAGTTACCTGAAATAATATATTTCCACACAGACTGGATTCTATTGTATTAACCATGATTAATGTTCCAATAGCTGAAAAACCAAGGGATGTAAGATTTGCTACATATTACAGAATATTGCAGAACAGCTTTAATAACATTATTATGAACAAATTGAAATAAAATAAAGTTGGCAACATGCTTTATTATTTGACTGGAATGTTATTCATCTTGAGCAATGACAACCAAATACTATGCCAATGAGACAGTGATACCATGATATTTCTCTTTCATATTATCCGAATATATCAAGATACAGCAGCTTGCAGTGACAAAATACTGGTGCTGGATCTTTTCGGATTCGTAAACTGAACCCCAGATTTTTCCAGGAACAATGATCTTCTGCATTTGATAGAGATTGAGAGACATGTCCTACTAAACCACTAGACTTTAAACCAGGTACCATGTTAGAACTTCAGTGGTTAACAGAGTATTATCTGATTATCTCTTAGGATAATATTGTAAGACTAGCCTTCCAAGGACAACTGTAAATTCATAACTTTAACTCCATTCAGAAGGACTCCATAGTTATTGAAAGGAATGTTCCAGAAACTCAAAAGAATACTTATCTCACCAAGTTCCCAACACAAGTCATCCACTAATTTAAAGGTTCAAAACCCAAGCCACAGACCAAAGGAAATTATTTGGATAATTGCTTTTTTCCATAAAAAAAATAAGCCTGAAGCTGAGAGTTCACTACTATCACAAATACAATTACCTAATCCAACTCTTTTAGAATTTTGTGGGGCAAACATGTCTGATCTTATAAGAAAATGCATTTGGATGTATACATGCATTTACAAACTGAGTTCAAGTCCCACCTTGGTCAAGAAAGCCAGTTGGATGACATTGGGCTAATCACTCTCTCAGCCAAACCCACCTCACAGGATTGTTGTTGTGGGGAAAATAGGAGGAGGAAGGTGTGTTGGATATGTCTGCTACATTGAATTATTTCTAATACTAATAAAGGTGGGATATGAATGAATGAATGAATGAATGAATGAATATTTAATAATACATTCCACTCCTGTCAGGGGAAACCATGAAAGAGATACAACTTTAACATAAAAAAATCAAATAAATACAAGTTTATTTTATTTATTTATTAAAACTTACAATGCAAGAACTGAAAGCAGTTCAGGGCCAAAAGCATAGCTAAGAGGAATAAATCAACTTGTTTGTGTAAACAGGAATGGGGCTATATAATGGTATATGTGAATGACCTTGGCTCACAGGAGGAAGGGAAAGAAACTAGGCAACTAGCTTCTCAGCCCACAAAAGGAGGGTGGGTGGGATTCATCTCAGAAAAGACCCTCCATAGTTCTCCAGAGAGTAAAAGGAGAGCGAGAAATTCAGTCTTATAAGATTTTGTTAATGCAACTTTACAATAAAGAGAGAACTAGAATTCATTATAGTGCCTACCTTGTAGGGCCAACAGGCCATCTGTATCAGTGGTGGGATACAAAAAAAATTACTACCAGTTCTGTGGGCGTGGCTTGGTGGGCGTGGCAGAGGAAGGATACTGTAAAATCTCCATTCCCTCTCCACCCCACTAACCTGCTTTCCAGCTCCTTTCTCCTGTGCAGGGCAACAAAAGAAGACCCAGCCGATCAGCTGGGACTCAGGAGGTAGAGAATAGATGAAGGTGGGACCAGTCAGAGGTGGTATTTGCTGGTTCTCCAAATTTCTCAAAATTTCTGCTACCGGTTCTCCAGAACCTGCTCAATACCACCTCTAATATGTATCTAAGGTAAAAATGTTCCAAAGACAGGGGCCACTGCCAAAAAGGCCTATCAGCTGTTATTATGGTTGTTCATGTTTTTGATCAGCTGTAATTTACCATGATGTTCAAACTCAAAAGAATGGCTGACTTTTGCTTTTTAAAATCAAGCTATCACCATAAACCTAGGTTTGAAGTTCATCATAATTACAGGAATTAATCCAAACATATTTTATTTGGTTGGGTATTATAAAACAAAATGTCTCTATTGTAAAATAGAAATAATTGCTACACCAGTGAAGGCAGAAGGAAAAATTTGCGTATCATTTGCATACTATCAAATTATTTTTTGCAGAAGTAGTCAATTGATGCCCTCCAAATATTCTGGAGTTCAGTTTCAATAATCCATTATCACTGGTTATGCTGGCTGAATCTGATAGAAATTACAGACCACAACTTCTGGAGGCACCAACTGCTTATCCTGGTTTAATGGAATGTCTAAAAACAGACAAAGCCCCCCCCCATTTATTTTCTCTACTTGATTCTGTCCAAGCATAACTATGAGAATCAATCACTGGGATGATCAGATGAGACAAAACATATTCCCTCTCCCCCTTCTCTCTGTGATTTAAATATGGGAAAGATTTATATGCAGATGAGCAGAAAATACTCTGATTTAAATAAAACAATATTTAAATAGCCAGCAACACTCATACACAAATATTATGAAATGGGGGTGAGAACGCATAAACTTTTCTTCATCCAGCCTAAATTTAAAAAGCAATCTAGCAACTGCCAGGGAATACTAAAATTTGAAAGTGATTAAATAAATAGAAGTATAAATTATACTGCAAGGTTAATCAACAGATGCCATTTTAAAGTTCTCTCTCTCTGTCTTACAACACACAAACATTTACTAGTGAGAGAAAAAAGGACTTGTTAGTCAGATATTGTTTCTCCATACACTCCACTGATAGTTCTGCTTAACTGATGACATTCACAGAACACTAAAACATACAAATCAGAGCAAATGGCTTTTTGAGATGATATTTCTGCCTTTTACTCCAGGAGGGTTTAAAACCGCACTGCATTGATCCATTATCTGAAAAAAAAAATGCATTTAGCAGTTCAGCTGTAGGGAATGCTTGGGTCACAGTTTGCTCTCATTTTTTTTCTTGCTTTTTCCTCCTTGAAAGATTATGTTTAATCTAGGCATTACCCCTATGGAAATGTTGGATTTATTTCCCATACCGCTTAAAAGCAATAGCTTAGAGTCAGACAACATTCATCACTGCTTTCTAGCACTACCAGGAAACAATTCTAATAGCTTTGGCAGTTGCAAAAGAAGACCTTAGTTCCCTTCTTATCCTGCTTTCTCTCCAAATTCAAGGGTGAAAACAAAGCAATTCCTTTCCTTTTATTGAAGCCTAAAGGAGTCACTTTCCAAGATTTCTGTCATGTTCTCCCATCTTAAATTTAATTATTTATTCATCAATTCATATAGTTATCCACCTCACAAAAGTAGCTCTTAATGGCATAGAAGCAACCAAGCAAAACAATGAAACCTGTTACACACACAGCAGTGGTCAGATTCAATTTTTTTTTACTACTGGTTCTGTGGGCGTGGCTTGGCTTGGTGGGCATGGCAGGGGAAGAATATACTGCAAAATCTCCATTTCCATTCCATTCCAGGGGAAGGTTACTGCAAAATCCCATTCCCTCCCTATCCCGCTAACCTGCTTTCCAGCTCTGTTCTCCTGTGCAGGGCAACAAAAGAAGACCCAGCCAATCAGCTGGGACTCAGGAAACAGAGAATAGATGGGTGTGGGGCCAGTCAGAGATGATATTTGCCGGTTCTTCAAACTACTCAAAATTTCCGCTACCGGTTCTCCAGAACTGGTCAGAACCTGCTGAATACCACCTCTCTCTCTCTCTCTCACACACACACACACATTGCAGGAGAATGGACCCTTTACCTAGTACAACCATCTTATGGGCTCTCAATTTCTCTGGGACCCAGGTCTGCTGAAGCACTTATGTTTTTAAGGATTTTCTAAATGCCAGTAACTTTAGGGCACATCATACCTTAAGAAATGATGTTCCAAAGAGTGGGTGCCATGGAACTGGATCACATCAAATGAACTCTTTAGTAGAGGGGATCCATAACATGCCCCTCCTGCCAGAGAGTAGCGGTCTTTCAAATAAACTGGTTCCATATCAGGTAGGGCTTTAAAGGTCAAAACTAGCATTTTGAATTGAACCTGGAAGCAAACCAGCAACCACTTGATAAATATTAATCGAACCAAAGGTAGCATTGACCCAGAATTCAGATATTTCTTTTGGGGACTCATTCTTTCTTGAAAAATATAAGACCGTTTTTGCAGAATGCTCTGTGAATATTCTCTTTGTAGGTGTGTGGAGGTAAATAAAGTCTTGCTCTAATAATGCTACAGATGAATCCTAGATGTAGAGCATTGAGAAAAATTTAAAACCATGGCTGGGTACCAACTTAGTAGCATGTGCTGCCACTAGAAGGCAGAGGAGAAAAAAAGTAAGTTGTGTTAGTATGATTATTAATAGTGAGCCCAGTCTCAGCAAACTAAATAAAGACTTCCTTGACTTGAGCTTGGCTCCCATCATTATATGACACATCCATGCAGTTTTCTTGGCAACAATATTGTTTGTAGAAGCAAACAATATAGTCTGCTATTTCCTTCTTCCGAGATATTCTTTAAAATTCTCCTTCTAGTCTACAGTCCTGTTTTTGTCTGGTGGTTTTGTATCAAAGAAATGACAAGGTCAAACCTTTCTTATTGTTTTCTGAGATCAGCCAAAGGTAGCTAGATACTGCATCGGATTGCAACTGAAAGCAATGAACTGTCTCTCTCTTCTGTGTGTATGTGACTGTATATATACTTGATTTCACTTATGTCTCATTTTTCTTTGACTTATTATATATCTTGCTGAGAAATAGCAGTAAGGCATACATAATATGAACTGTGCATCAGAAAAAAAGAAGAATTTTATTCCAGTTATGCTTAAGACATTCCAGGGTTGCTTTTTATGCAAGACCATGTCAACACGAATATCCCACTGGCAATAGTAAGTGGAATTGCTAAGTAGTTATCCTGCTCAATATATAGCTGCCATGGACTTGACAGTAATCAAACCAGAGCAATTGGTGTTCTATTCATATTAATGGAACTCTGCATAAACCTTTTCAAGGAAAAGAGGATGAAAGTAGGAGAAGGAAAGTAACTTGTAGCAGCTTTTACTATTCTGAATTAATTTGTCACCAATTCCAAAACATGAAAATTTGGCTGTATGATCTATGATGTAATTTTCAAGGTAGATTATAGCAATAGAAATAAACATGATTTGGAATAATGTCACACCATGTTTCATTCTGCATTTTTATGCTTCAGTTGATGAGGAAAGAATCAAAAGAACACTCTGGCGATATTTTTCATAGCTGGGTTATATATGCTCTTTCAAAACAGTATGCTTTTTCAAAACAGCCTTGGACCTAAACATGCATATCCTGCAGTGATGTTATTTGTATATCATTGTTCTGTCCTCATTACACTTTAGTCTGTGTGCAGCTTGACATGCAGCTAAACCCACCTATCCTCCAGTAAAACAGACCATGTGCATAGATCTGAATGCTTTATTGAAAGAACAGGATATGGTGAAATTGGGGAAAATAGGAATATATACAATGAGAACCAATTACAAGTATTACATTATTCCTGAATATAACAATGAATAAATACAAGCAATTCAAATTTCACCAGCGATGCTCTGTGTGGGATGTGGGTTTGTCTTTGGATGACCATGTGCCACAGAATAAGATAGATTCTTCTTTGTGCTACTGCCTTCTCCAAATGCTAAGGGAAATGAATTCTGGCTTTCCAGCATGCACTTGTTTTGAGAGTGCGGGCTGATGGGTAAAATGGGTTGGGTCAGCTTCAGACAATATATTTGGTATTTTGTCTCTCCAGCCACTAGATGGGGCTAGAGCATAACAACAGTATATAAATATCATATTTTGGGGCATATTTGTCCCTCTGGCTACTAGAAGGGGCTAGAGAGCTAACAACAGTATATAAAAGTTATGTGCTGGGCATGACAATGAAGGAAAAACTGCAAAAATTCCAGTGGCTTCAGTCAGCTTTTCAAAATACATTAAATTGTGTTGTTAAAGAAGTGAGACTCTATCTAGGAAGATAATCAAAGTCATGCTTGTAGTTCACTTTATGACCCTTAATCATAATTGATCAAAAGTTCTATTCACTGTAGCACATTTGTTGGATATGACCTTCACAGGATTCCTTGTCAAAGCATGTCCTACCAAAAGTTTAAATAAAGATATAACACCTTCCTCTACTCCATTGATCAATCATGCAAAAGAGAAATGTTTTAGAGTTGCATTTCAAAGCACCTGCTAAATATGCAGCTGCAAAAAATGCCATCAGAATGGGTGCGCCTTTTCTCCAGGATCTTGCTCATTTTTTGAAAACAAACAAACAAACCCTGATCAGTTAAAGCAACAATCTTCATCCCTTCTTTGCATACAGGAACTGACAAATCTGACTTCAAGGAACAATTGTGCATTTTGTCAAATATCTCTCAAAAGCAACTTGAAATAAAATGTGTTGATTATGATATGAAAGAGCATGATAAGGACAGAAGAAACTCTCTGTCAGTTCAATGGTTCATTCTGAGAATGAGTTTGGCCTCATGGTCATCATTTGAGTTTGGTTGTTTCCCTGCAGACATTTCTCTACCCAATTAGGTAACATCATCAGTGTTAGTTTGAGTAATGAAACATCTGCAAGAAAAGAACCAAGCTCAGAGAGCATCAAGGACCCCTCATTTCAATCCTGAGCTACAAATATTATCCCTTATTGGTAGTCATCATCATCAAGAAGAAGAAAGATTTTTTTTAACTGAGAACCTATAAACAAACAAACCCTAAACATTAGCCTCAGTACATTTTTCTGATTGTGAATTATTTCTGTTTGCCTTCCTTTTTTCCCCTAAGAAAGCACTTTCCATTCTCTCTTCTACTTATTGATTCCATTTCAGCCCACCTGATAACTCCCAAGTTTTTTTTTAATCCCGTCTCTCTCCGTTCAATTACTACTGTACATAACTTTTGCAGACAGCTTCTACAGTCTTTGTTTAGCCATCTTCCTAATCATGGATCTGAAGCAAAAATCCAATTACAGACAGACCATGGTATCATTAGATTCCTATTAGCAAAGATAAAAGCCATTCCTAGCCTTCCACTTTCGTTGTCTTGCAACCCATGAAGGACACAGCAAATCCCCAACAAGATTTTAATTCTGTTGCTAAAAGGTCATCAATGGGGATAACAAAATTTGGTACTCTCAGAAATTGCAGTATCCACATTTCTTTTAGGCAGGCTATACAATTAAATGCTAGGGATTTTCCTTTCTTTCTTCTTTTTAAAAAGCAGGATAATCATTTGCACCCAGACTCCTTTCCATGCCAGTGGCTGCTAGATAGAAAGTATACCTTTGCTTACTACATAGAAAGTATACCTTGAAAAAAATAATCTGTTTTGCAGATAATGATCCAATTAAATGTTTAAATGAGAGATACAAATGCCCAAACTTGTTGGGGAGGGCTTTCTCTTATGCTAGGCTTGGATAAAGGATAAGTATAGTCTAAGCACAAAGAGAGACTTAATCCTGAATTATCTAAAAGGTTAAATCATGGCAACTGCCCTGATTTAACCTTTTTGACACAGGTAGTCCTCAACTTACAACAGTTCATTTAAGTAACCACTCAAAATTGCAATGGAACTGAAAAAAGTGACATGGCCATTTTTCAGACTTATGACTATTGCAGCATCCCCATGGTTGCATGATTTACCTTTGGATGCTTGGCAACTGCCTCATATTTATGACAGTTGCAGTATCTGAGGGTCATGTGATCCCCTTTTGTAACCTTTTGACAAGCCAAGTCAATGAGGAAGCCAGATTCACTTAACAATCATGTTATTAATTGAACAACTGCAGTGATTCACTTAACAAATATGGCAAGGAAAATCGTAAAATAGGGCAAAACTCATTTAACAAATGTCTCACTTAGGAACAGAAATTCTGGGCTCAATTGTGGTCCTAAGTCAAGGACTACCTGTACTTTCATCCTGGATGATTGAGCTTTCATTGACATATTAATCCTGAATTGACAGCAGTGGCTGCAACACAGTTAATCCTCAACTTATAACAATTGGAACTGGAATTCCCATCCCTAGGCAAGGCAACTGTTAAGTGAGTTGCACCCAATTTTATTGCTATTTTTGCCATGGTTGTTAAGCTAATCACTGCAGTTAAGTGAATCACATGATCATTAAGTAAATCTGACTCTTTTTTTCCAGAAATTGACTGGGAAAGTAGCAAATGATGATCTCATGATCCTGCAGTCCTGCAACCATCGTAAGTAAATTTGGACACCAAGCACCCAAATTTTCATCATGTGGCCAAGAAGACGCTGTGACAGTCAGATGTTTGAGGACGAGTGTAAACCACATTTTTCAGTGCTGCTATAATTTCAAGCAACCACTAAATAATAGCTGAGGACTAACTGTACTATTTAAAAAAAAAAGTTATGGAACTTTGAATCAGTGCAATCTTCACTATTCCTGCACATTTCAAGGTTCACCACTACATAAAACTAAGTTAACGCCCTGTGAAAATATGTCTCAAGAATGGACAGAATCTCTTTCTTGCAGAAGGTTGATTGGGAGAGCAACGGATTCTAACAAAAGGAACATTGTGGCATTGGGTAGAAAAGGTCACCCTTGCTGCACATCTGTCATATCATGCACATACAGATGAAGGTAGAGTTTGTGACACAGCGCTGTGACCCTGCTTTTGTCACTATGAAAAAGCAACAAGAACTTGTACAAATTGTTGCCTCGTCAGTTTCAGTATTTACTGATTATCACCATAGCATGTAAAGAAATATAAAGGGCTATAAAAAGGATTTGTAAGGGCTTTGACAGAATTCAGCAGTGTTATAAAACAACAGTCTAGACATTGTTAAGGCTTATTTATACATTGCCAATAAAATTTTATTCTGAAAGTGAACAAGTCAAAGGTTGTTAGATTAAAGAGGATATATAATATGGATTCCATTAACTATAAGTAACAAGGGGAATTTCAGTAGAAGGCTAACAATTTCACTGCAAATTTCATAATTAAAGAAAATTATAAAATGATTTTTCTCTAGCAATCAGCCAGATTTGCAAACATAATATATGCTTTAAGGTGAGGATGATCTCAATTCTCTCTCTCTCTCTCCCTCTCTCTCTCTCTCTGTCTCTGTCTAACTATCCATTCATCCATCCACCATCCATCCATCCAACAATCAAACCATCCACCTTTGTCTGTCTGTCCGTCCATCCATCCATCCATCCATCCATTTTATTTATTTATTTATTTTATTTATTCGATTTATATACCGCCACCCTCTCCCCGACTCGGGGCGGTGAACTCGGGGCGGTGAACAGCCAATAAAAACACATATACAAGGTACAATACATGAGACAACATAATAATATTAAAATTTAAAAACTGAAATATAATATGGCTCTAATTAAAATGTAAAGCAAGTATTAAAAAAGATTAAAACCCGATTAAAATTTAAAAACCCCTAGGCCAGTCCGGCCTGCCGAAATAAGTGCGACGGAGTAACCGACGGAAGGCCATGAGATCGGGGGTAATTCATTCCAGAGAGGGGGTGCTCCCAATGAGAAGGCCCGTGCCCTCGGAGTCACCAGCCGTCCAGCCGGCGGCACCCCGAGGAGACCCACTCTATGGGAGCGTACCGGTCGGTGGGAAGCCGATGGTGGCAGGAGGCGGTCTCGCAAGTAACCTGGTCCCGAGCCATGGAGCGCTTTAAAGATAATGACCAAGACTTTGAAGCGCACCCGGAGGGCCACCGGGAGCCAATGCAGCACACGTAGAAGTGGCATAACATGGGAGCCCCTAGGTGCTCCCATTACCACCCTCGCGGCTGCATTCTGCACCAACTGGAGCCTCCGGATGCTCTTCAAAGGCAGCCCCATGTAGAGAGCGTTGGCATAGTCTAGGTGGGAGGTCACCAGGGCGGAAGTGACCGTGCGAAGCGCATCCCGATCCAGAAAGGGCCGCAACTGGTAGATCCTACGGACCTGTCCAAAAGCCCCCCTGGCGACGGCCGCCACATGATCTTCCAATGACAGCCGTACATCCAGGAGGACACCCAGATTGCAGACCCTCTCTGTGGGGGCAAGAATTTCCCCCCCCCACAGCCAGCAATGGAACCAGCCGGCTGTATCGGGGTGCCGGGAAGCACAGCCACTCAGTTTTAGATGGGTTGAGCTGAAGCCTGTTCCGCCCCATCCAACACCGCACGGCCTCCAGGCACCGGGTCATCACTTCGACAGCTTCATCGGGGTGGCCCGGGGTAGAGATATACAGCTGGGTGTCATCAGCGTACTGATGGAACTCTACCCCAAAGCCACGGATGATCTCACCTAGCGGCTTCATATATATGTTGAACAGGAGGGGCGAGAGCACCGACCCCTGAGGCACCCCGCAAACTAGGGGCCTCGGGGCCGACCTCTGCCCCCCTGCCAACACAAATTGCGAGCGGTCAGAGAGGAAGGAGGAGAACCACTGCATAACGGTGCCTCCCACCCCCAACCCCCCCAGCCGCTGCAATAGGATACTGTGGTCGACAGTATCAAAAGCCGCCGAAAGATCTAAGAGGACCAGGACAGAGGAATAACCCCTGTCACGGGCCCTCCAGAGATCATCCACCAATGCGACCAGCGCCGTCTCTGTGCTGTGCCCAGGCCTGAAGCCCGATTGGCGTGGATCCAAATAGACAGCTTCATCCAGGTGCTGGGGAAACTGTTGTGCTACCACACTCTCAACAACCTTCGCCATAAAACGAAGGTTGGAGACAGGACGATAATTAGATAACAAAGTTGGGTCCAGGGACAGTTTCTTGAGGAGGGGTCTCACCACCGCCTCTTTCAAGGCGGCGGGTAGATATCCCTCACTCAAGGAAGTGTTAATAATACCCTGGAACCAACCTCGTGTCACCTCCCGGGTGGCCAACACCAGCCAGGAGGGACACGGGTCCAATAAACATGTGGTCGCATTCAGTCCCCGCAGCAACCTGTCCACCTCTTCGGGAGTCACAGGATCAAACTCGTCCCAAATGACTGTTCCAAATTCCGCCCCCGATTCCCCGCCCAGAGCTGCCCATTCGGAGTCCAAGCCATCCCGGATCTGAGTGATTTTATCCACCAGGAACTTTGAAAAATCCTCAGCCTGTCCCTGCAAGGGGTCCTCCCGCGCTTCCCCTTCTAAGAGGGAGTGGGTCACTCTAAACAGGGCAGCCGGGCGGTTTCCTGCGGACGCAATAAGGGTGGAAAAGTAAAGACGCCTTGCCACCCTTATCGCCACTAAATAGGTCTTAATAAAAGACCGTAAAAGTGTTCGGTCAGGTCCGGAGCGAGTAGTCCTCCAAATACTCTCCAGGCGTCTTTTCTGGCGTTTCATCTCCCTCAGCTCCCCGGAAAACCAGGGGGCCGAGCGAGAGCGGCGCCGGGTCAGAGGCCGCAAGGGCACGACCCGGTCCAGGGCCCCAGTCGCCACCCTTTCCCAGGTGGCGACTAGGTCCCCCACCGAGTCGTAAGTCCGAATGTCGGGATATGGCCCAATCTCCATCAGGAACCTATCTGGATCCATCAGGCGCCTGGGGCGGTACCAACGTATTTGGTCCGCCTCCCTGCGATTTTGCTTTGCTTCCAGGAATTCAAGATATTTACAGAGGAATCTCAATTTTTCTCCCCTTAACTGCAATCCTGGTTTGATAATAGTAATACGGACACTGAAAACAGGAATGCCAAGATACAATTCTGCTGGACATACGGAGAGCTCTACTCCAAGTATGTGTATTGGAAAAGTTCCGAGTGGATTGTTTCTGATTCTTAAGGTGTGGCTATATAGCTTGTTAACAAGCAACAACAGCCTTTTGTCAAGGATTATAGCCTTCAGTTTCTTTTTCAAAGTTTACCTCTGGAGAGGGAATCAAATACATTTTTGAAATCTACAAAAATTGTATAAAAGGAAAAGTTTAATTCCTTAGAAAACTTTTCAGGTAAGTATTGCAGAAAAACTCTTTCATCCATTCTGGTCTCAAAGATCTAGGCTCTGAACCTAACCTACAAGCATTATATTATATTTTCACATAATTTTCAGTAGAAATGCTTAGCGTTATTTTGGCCCATGAAGCTTAAATGTATTGATCTATAATCACTGCAACTATATTGGTATCCTCGATACCATTTTGCATCTTTCATTATGCTAACGCCCAACCTTATTTTTGTATTAATTTATTCATTTTTTATCCTACCTTTTTACATATTTGGTCAACTCAAGATGACAGACATAGCCAATATTCCTGCTTCCTATTTTCTCCACAACCTGTGAGATGGGTTTGACTCAGAGGTGGTATTCAGCAGGTTCTGACCAGTTCTGCAGAACTGGTAGCGGAAATTTTGAGTCGTTCAGAAAACTGGCAAATACCACCTTTGATTGGCCCCGCCCCCATTTATTCTCTGTCTCCTGAGTCCCAGCTGATTGGCTGGGTCTTCTTTTGTTGCCCTGCACAGGAGAACGGAGCTGGAAAGCAGGTTAGTGGGGTGGAGAGGGAATGGGATTTTGCAGAATGGAGATTTTACAGTCTCCTTCCACTTCCATGCCCACCAAGCCACACCCACAGAACTGGTAGTAAAAAAAAATTGAATCCCACCACTGGTTTGACTGAGAGAGAGCGACCGGTCCAAAATTATCCAGTGGCTTTCATTTCCAAGGCAAACCTAGAACAGACTCTCCTGATTAGGCCAGCACCTGAACCACTGTACCCAACTGGTTCTCTAATATAGATGCCACTAACAATCTTAATATAACTCCGTCCGCTGTGGGGAGGGGAATGAAGAATTTATACTTGTTTGTTGTGTGCAAGTGTGTGTGTCCTTGAATCAATGTTGATTCCTGTTGACTGCCTGGAGAAGTCCTTGCAGTTTTCTTTCCAACACTTTCAGAAGTATCTAAACAGGTTAAAGTATGGCAACTGGACCAAAGTTTGTTATTCTGAGACATTTCCTGACTCATCCAAGTAACTTCATCAGTCAAAATAAAAATTAGTTAGGCAGACTCAGAGAATCATTGGAATGTACTAAATCTTGACATCCCAACTTCATGGTTTCTCCCCCATATGTGTTTGCAATATGTCTTTCAGAAGTGGTTTACCCTGGCCTTTTCTCCCCAGGGCTGACCGAAAAGAAAAGGTCACTCAAGTGGCTTTGGGACTAAGTGGGAGTAGAACTCTCTGTCCATTTCCATTGCATGATCTAGCTCTCAGTTGCCCGTATACTGAGCTGATTATAGTCTCTATTGAACTAAGTGTGATACTAAAATAGCCAGGTGTTACAAAAACTTGAATGTCAACCATTGATTTTAGTTCTGAAGCTTGGAAAACCCCTTAGTGAAGATACAATATTTCCAAAAGTATTTAGGAAGAATGATTCCTGGTAGACCTTTATTCTGACTGGTGTTTTCTCAAAAATATATCAAAGGTGTTGTATCTTCCCATTGGAAATCGTATACCGGTATTACATACCAGTCTTCCAAAAGGGCATTTGGTAGGAACCTACCAATTATCTTCCAATTACGTTGCTAAATATTCCTTCTAAGGTTTATGCCTGACATATTTTGAATAATTTAGAAAATTAGGAGGAAGAAACGGAGCTTTTCTACCTGGAACAGGCAGGATTTTGAAAATGACAAAATGTAGTAGATCAGGGCACATTCTGAAGGCTCTTATTCAGAAATATATCAATGGAGAGACAAAAAAAATCTATGTCACATTCATTGATCTCACCTCTGCTTTTGATTCATTTGACAGGTCCCAATTATGAGGGGAAATTTCAAGGACAGACATAGATATGTGTCTTTTCAAATTAAGAATTAAATTACCCACTGATATTACAGCCAGAGTAATAATGCACTCACAAGGGTCTCTGTCAGATTCTATTTCATTGGAAACAGGAGTCAGATTGGGCTGTTTACTTGTTGCTTTTTTATTTAACTTTCATAATAATGATACCACAATGTCATGAAGTCACAAAGCTTCTTCTCTCTCTTATTCAGTAGATTTTTTAAAAATGTAATATAAATTGGGACATGTCTCTTATTTCCCATAGCAAGGTTGGCCTTAGAAGACTATTGAACAAATTACTGCTTACTGTTAATGAGAAAAACAAGATAAATTACATAACCAAGGTAGCAGTCTTTGGTAGAAACAATAATAAACATGGATAGACAATTAGTGCCAACAGATATACCAAAGTCTCTTTTTACCCTGTGTGGTGGCACAGTGGTTAGAATCAGGGGTGGGTTCTGATAGGGTTAACTACCAGTTGATTTATGAGGTTCGGTGATTTACGATGTGCTTCCCTTCTTGCTGTCAGCAATCATCATCAGCACGCTGCGTGCAGAGAAGCAGCCTTTCAAAAAGCTCTTTTTTCCTGCTTTTTTAAAACTGCAGCTATGCCTCGCACAGCAGCTGAAGTTGACAAAATCAAGAAATAAAGCTCAGGTAAGAGCCTGGGTGGGGTGGGTGGACAAAAACATCAGCAGACATAGAACCAGTTCTATGTCTGCTGCTCTTCAGAGCTACCAGTTCTACAGAGGTGGACAGAACCGGTAGAAAGCCACCCCTGGTTAGAATGCAATATTGCAGGCTAGCTCACTACTTACTGCCAGGAATTTAATCATGACCAGCTAAAGGTTGACTCAGCCTCAGCCTTCCATCCTTCTGAGGTCATTAAAATGAGGGCCCAGATTGTTAGGACAATATGCTGACTCTGTAAACCACCTAGAGAGGGTTGTAAAGCACCATAAAGCGGTATAAAATTCAAAGTGCTATTGATATCACTAGTGCTATTAAAATCTCTAAGTGCCATTTTTTCCCATGATGGAAAAGATATTTAACCAACATTTAAGAAACTGCCCAATACACTCTTTGTCCTATGGTGATTTTTTTCTATTCCAAAGGAGGGTGGCTGATTCATGTAGAATATCCCAGGGAAATGATCTATGATAGCCTGGGCAAGAAATTTTGGTTATAGTATCCGATTAGAGGAATGGGAAAAATTGTAAACTAAAAATTATAAATTAACAATGTCTGCTGCTTATAAGGAAAACCTTTATAAAATGTTTTATCGTTGGCATCTAGCACCGGCAAGACTGGCAAAAATATATCCAAACATGAGTCCAGAATGCTGGAAATGTAAGCATAAACAGAGTATCTTCTTTCATATGTGATGATCATGCCCCAAAGCAAGAAAATATTGGACAAAAATAAGAAATTGGTTGCAGGAAATTATTGGTCTCCAAATTGAGTTTAAACCTGAAATGTTTTTATTAGGAATAATTAGAAGATAATTTAATAAAGGAAATAAATACATCATAGTACATATACTGACTGTGGCAAGAATTGCTTATGCAGTGTTGAAAACTAGATAGTATCCCTTCCGAAAGTATAATAATAAAGAAAGTGTTGGATTGTGCAGAGATTGTCAAACTCACATTGGAACTGCAAGATAGAGAAGATATGAAATATTATACGGTCTGGGATAAGTGGTATAACTGGTTAGACAGTAGAAATAAAAATTAATGTATTTTTGTATGTTGACCTAAATGGAAATGTCAATGACACAGTGTTGCAAAGATTGTATATGAGTTTTTAAACGTAGAAAAGACAATAAAAATATTATTTTTTAAATATCCCAGGGAAAGGTGATAGCCCAGATGCCCAAAGTCAAAAGTAACAGATTAACAGAGTTGGAAGAGACCTGTAAGGTCATCTAGTCCAACCCTCTGCCCAAGCAGGAGACCCTGCACCATTTCTTACAAACTGCAGTCCAATCTCCCCTTGAAAGCCTCCAGTGATGAAGCTCCCACAACCTCCAAAGACAAGCTGTTCCATTGGTTGATTGTTCTCCCTGTCAGAAAATGTCTCCTTATTTCTAGATAATATGAGGTTTGGATATGTGATGAGAAGGCTAGCACTTAACAGAAATAGACCTCATAAGGAAGAGTTTGGTACTTCCCAAGGACACCTTTTTGAGGATAGAAGTAGTGTTATCTTCCATCACTTTATATCTTGCACCATTGGGCCACTATAAGAAACTAGAGAGCCTTCCAGAATTCTGCCTTTTTTTTTTTTTTCATTACACAATTGAGAATCATTGGCTGAACTTTTGCCTCTTATCCTATCCCCTTTGGGGGAAGTCAGTTTTTGGAAGAAACAAATATTAGAGATACACTTTCTAAAATGGATACTAAAAATGATACTACTGCACTACAAACTTCCAAACCTTCATCTTGGTTTCATCACTACAGAAAACGCAGAATTTCCCAGTGTCTGATTAACAATGTCAAGTCTCCCACTAAACAAAGTTACTACATGCCTTTGCTTGCAGACCATGCCTTTGGCTAAACTTTAAGAAAGATTTTGTAAGTGTCTTGTTGAACAGTACCTCTGACCTTGTTGTTCTTGTTCAAGTGGAAGACGTTATCATTATGTTTTCCCCTGACCCATTTCTCAGGTGATTATCAGGGATAAATTACTGATGGTAGGTGAATTCAAGGACCTGTGTCTCAAATAATTGAATTAACTTCATACATAATTGTTTCTCCTGTAATCAAGTTACATGTTGCCATTAAAAGTTAGAAAGAAATATTGGGATTTTTTTTCACGGTGAAGTTTTATTTTGCTTAGCACTCTTTGCATCTAAAACATTATGTTATGCTGTACATTATGACTTGTACTTATAACAACAAATTTATTTACTTACCTACAGCTACACTCTCCATCAAATTGGGTGATTACTAAAACTCCTGGGTCTTAGGACAACTCACTGCAGCCAACTTGGCACAGCCAACTCACCAGGGCCTACTTGCTGCAGCCAAGTAGTTTGTTTTAGGTTCCCAGGGCAGTAGCTCTTTTTTGAATAGTGCTGTATAGTGCAGTGTTGGTGATGACGGGGGTTTTAGGTTCAATGTGTGGAGGGTGAAGGATGTGTGTTTGTGTTTATTTTCATGGTCATGGTCATGATGTGCACTGAAGATGGCGTTTGATTTCGTTGTACAAGGTGCAATGAAATAAGCTAAACTAAACTAAAGTTGCCAGGGTCAATGTACTGTGGCCAATTCACTATGAAACAATTCATCATAGGACACTTCAATGAGGAATTATTGTTATTGTTATCGTTATTCTACACAAAAATGACAGTATAAACAGCAAACCATGCTGGGTTTCATATCACAAATCACTAGTCGAACACTTCCCAAGTGTTTAGGACTATGTGATGTATCGGCAGATTATGCAAGCAGATCCCAGTAAGGTGGCCTTCTGCAGCTGACCAATGGTGATCTTGTCAGTGCCAATTATTTTTAAGTGCTTGCCTAGGTCTTTAGGTACAGCACCCAGTGTGCCGATTATCACTGGAACCACCTGCACTGGTTTATGCCAGAGTCTCTGAAGTTCGATTCTCAAGTCCTGATATCTGGTGACTTTTTCAAGTTGTTTCTCGTCACCAGGTATGGCAATGTTGACGATCCACACTTTCTTCTTCTCCACAATCGTGATATCTGGGGTATTGTGTTCCAAAACTTTGTCAGTCTGTATTCGGAAGTCCCACAGTAGTTTTGCATGCTCATTTTCGACCACTTTTTCAGACTTATGATCCCACCAGTTCTTTGCTACAGGCAGATGGTAGTTGTGACAATGTTCCAGTGGACCATCTGAGGGACTGTGCTGTGATGTTGTTTGTAGTCAGTCTGAGCTATTGTCTTGCAACAGCTCAGTATGTGATTGATGGTTTCATCCGCTTCTTTGCAGAGTCTGCATTTGGGGTCATCAGCAGATTTTTCTATTCTGGCTTTGATTACATTCGTTCTGATGGCTTGTTCTTGGGCTGCAAGAATCAGGCCTTCTGTTTCTTTCTTCAATGTTCCATTGGTCAGCCATAGCCAGGTCTTTTCCTTATCTATTTTTCCTTGGATCTTTTCAAAGAACTGTCCATGCAGTGCTTTGTTACACCAGCTGTCAGCCCGAGTTTGCGTCACTGTTTTTCTATATTGATTCTTGATTTGCTGCACTTTGAGCAGCTTCCTCTTGTTGACCTCCATCAAAGCTTGTTCATCACTGTCTTTCACATAATCTGCCAGAGCATGCTTCTCTTCTTCGACTCTCTGCTTCACTTGCAAAAGTCCTCTGCCACCTGCTTTTCTGGGCAAATATAGCGAGGTCTAGTCAGAGCGGTCTAGGCCGAGGAGCAGAACTGAGTGCACCCAACAATGCATTCAATGAATCATGGTGAAACACAACCAAACAAAGCCTATACCGGCTCAGTCGTCGCCCGGATTAACAAGGACCACGTCGGGTGCTGGGGAACCTGGGCATCCGTTGACAAATGGGCTACAGGCCACGGGTCCCATAGCTGAGCAATCAGGGCATGGGCCTGCAGGGCTACTGGAAGCTGAACAACCTCAGAAGCAGCAGAAATACACCATGTCAGAGAACCGCATTGTAATGAAATGCTACTACAAAGCAGAACCAGAAAAACGAGACTACCAAAAAAGGATGTACAAGTTATGGAAACAAGAATATCCAGACTCAAGGATAATTGAATTATGATTAGCTGATCAACGACGATTCATCACTTGGAACAAAGTGCTCAGTGAAGTCGAACTTGAAGAAATACGGAAAAATCATCATCATCATCATCATCATCATTAATCAAAGGATTATAAAAGCTGGTAGACATAGGAATGATTTCCTTTGATACAAGTGATAAAATAATTTTGATGAAAATGTGGCCAACAAAAATAAAAGGAACTAAGTGAATTCTCCAGTGAGTTGTCCCATGGTGTGTTGGCTGTGAGTTGGCTGTAATGAGTTGGCCATAGTGGGTTGGCCATGGTGAGTTGTTTCATTTTGACCACTCCTTCCCATTAGTTAGGAGGGAGCAAATATTTGCATCCCAACCAATGCCAGCCTGTCAATGTCATCCATCAATGTCCTCCCTGATTGAAGTTCATAAGTCCTATTCATTTCTTCAATTATTACCTATGGGCTTTTTTCAGAGCATGATTTACTGCCTACCCTTTTGCAATTAGTGATGGCAGCTATAAAAAAACCCTATAGTTCTTAGACAATGCCTTTGTAATTCTAGTGAACCTACAAGGTGATTTTTCTTAATGTGTAAATTCTATGTAGAAATGCCTTCTCAATTAATTCATCCTCTAACAGAAAGTCTGCCGGTGTTCCAATCAATGTTACTGAGGTTTTTTTCTTCTTCTTACATGATAGGTATTCTAAAATCTCTCTTTAAATTGCTGAGTTTTGTATCTGGGCTATAAAATTATATCACTTCATTTTTTTAAAAAAAGATAGAAATACACTATGCATTAAACTGTTGTGATATTATTATATTTTTGGATAGTACTTAGGTACTTAAGTTGTACTGGTCTTGGACCATAATAACAAGGGAATAATATTTCTTTCCTCAACCAATTCCTCAGGGAAAAATGATGGAAGTCTCTGGAGCAGATGACAGGTGTAAGCAGCACACATTGTCAGCTCCTTTGAGACCAGTTGTAGTGTATGACAGGCAAGAGGGCTGCTTACAATATGGCAGGCCTTGTAAAAGTTACAAGATGTAAACTCACCTCATCATCCACTGGCCCACTTATGCTCCTGCTGTCACTCACTAGTTATTTCTACTCCTCAGGATACTGTTATGTTGGAAATTTAGATTCACTTCTAAAACCAGTTCCACCCCTGCCTGGGCAAAGATTACAGCTGCAATTTTGCCAGTATCTTTAGCTGAGTGGCAGCAACTCCAGCCCAATGCCACTTGCCACAGGACAACTGCCATTGTTCTGCTGCCAATTCACTGCATAGTCCAGACAGATTAGATTAGATTCAACTTTATTGCCATTGCACATGAACACAGGCAACGAAATGCAGTTAGCATCTAACCAGAAGTGCAAAACAGCAATGAAGTATAAATATATATATACAGATATACAAAATATATAACTATATATGGATATACAGAATATATATATATATATATATATATATATATACTGTATATCTATCTATCTATGGAAGAAACATATATTATGAATATATATATATATATATATATATATATATATATATATATATATATATATATATATATGTGGATCTTTGGTTCTTCGGGTTTTCTCCCGCGTAGAGTTGGAAATATTTAGGCGACGTTTCGATGAAGTCTCATTCATCATCTTCAGGCTTCTGTCTTCGGCCTTGTGCTTCTCAGAGTGATGTGAGCTTGCAGCTGCTTCTTCCTTTTAACTACTAGTGGGGGTGTGACTTGATTGGGTGGGGGCTTGGCTGTGTTCTGATTGGGTGGGGGTGTGTTCTCATTGGTTGGGGGGTTGGCTGTGTTCTGATTGGCTGGGGGTGTGTTCTGTTCTGGTGGGGGTTTGAAGAACAGAACACACCCCCAGCCAATCAGAACACAGCCAACCCCCCAACCAATCAGAACACAGCCAAACCCCCAACCAATGAGAACACACCCCCACCCAATCAGAACACAGCCAAGCCCCCACCCAATCAAGTCACACCCCCACTAGTAGTTAAAAGGAAGAAGCAGCTGCAAGCTCACATCACTCTGAGAAGCACAAGGCCGAAGACAGAAGCCTGAAGATGATGAATGAGACTTCATCGAAACGTCGCCTAAATATTTCCAACTCTACGCGGGAGAAAACCCGAAGAACCAAAGATCCACATACAAATACCCGCGAAAATCTCCAAAAACATATATATATATATATATATATATATATATATATATATGGATCTTTGATTCTTCAAAAACAAATATATATATATATATATATACTTATTCCCCTGCCTGAGCTGATAAGGAGAGAGCCAGTGGTGTAGAGGCAATTACAACTGCCTCACATGTAATACTTCCCTGGTTCGAATCCCAGTAAGGGTATGGCTAGCTGAAGAGAGCTAACTAGCTCGAAATAGATCTATACTAGTCTCCCTTATTTATTATTTAAAAATTATCAGCTTAAAAACCTTACACACACACACACACACACACATATATATATATATATATATATATATATATATATATATATATATATATATATATATATATATGTATTCAATATATTATGAACATATTGAATATAAGTATAATGCACAGAGTTTATACAAAATATATTATATATTATCAGGGGAAGTATCAATGTGTATGGGGGGAGGTAGACGAGTTGAGGAGTTCATTAAGGAGACTGCTGTATGGTAAAAGCTGTTCTTTAGCCTGCTGGTCTTAGACTGCAGGCACCTGAACCTCTTCCCAGATGGAAGAAGGGTAAACAGTTTATGGGCTGGGTGGGAGGAGTCCTTAATTATGTTGTGGGCTTTTTGAAGACATTGTTTCCTCTGAATGTCTGCAATGGCAGGAAGTGCGATCCCTATAATGTGTTGGGTGGTTTTCACCACCCTCTGTAATGCCTTCCTTTCTTTAATGGTGCAATTTCCATACCAGACTGAAATACAGCTAGTTAGGATGCTCTCGACTACACAGCAATAGAATTTGATCAGAATAGTTGGGGAAAGGTGGTTCTTCCTCAATAATCTCAGAAAGAAGAGGCATTGGAGAGCTTTCTTGATCAGGCTGGTGGTGTTGATCTGCCAGGACAGATCCTCAGAGAGGTGGATCTCCAGGAACTTGAAACTGGTGACACGTTCTCCTGTTCTCCTGTTGATGTATATAACAGAATATAAACATTCTTCTTCCTGAAATTCACAATGAGCTCTTTGGTCTTGTTAGTGTTGAGAAATAAGTTATTATTAGCGCACCATGTAACTAGGCTCTGCACCTCCTCCCTGTACTCTGAGTCATCATTATCGTTGATGAGTCCAATCACCGTGGTGTCATCTGTGAACTTGATAATGGTGTTGGAGCCATGTCTAGACCTATAGTCGTAGGTGAAAAGAAAGAACAGGAAGGGACTCAGCACACAACCTTGGGGAACACCAGTACTTAGTGTGATAGTGGATGAGGTGGAGTTATTCAACTTGACATGTTGTGGTCTGTTTGTCAAGAAGTCCAGTATCCAATTGCAGAGAGTAGTATTGATGCCAAGGTCAGCAAGTTTAGTGATCAACCTGGAGGGAATGACTGTATTAAATGCTGAACTGAAGTCAACAATCAGCATTCTTGCCCAGGTGTTCTTATTGTCCAGGTGTGTTAGAATGGTATGTAATGCTATGGAAACAGCATCCTTGGTGCTCCTGTTCTTGCTATATGCCAATTGAAAGGGGTCCAGTGTGATTGGGAGATAAGTTTTGAGGTGTGTCAGGACTAACTGCTCAAAGCACTTCATGATTGTAAGTGTAAGTGCTACAGGGTGGTAGTCGTTCAAACACTCTGGCTTGGAGTGTTTAGGCACTGGCATGATGGAGGTGGTCTTGACGCAAGTTGGTATAGTTGCTTGGGAAAGAACAGTACACACTTCAGTGATTGAAAGTGTGAGGGGCTGTAAGTCTACAGAGGGTCTGGTATTGGTGGCTGTTTCCTGGTTGTCTCATTCACAAGGAGCATAAAAAACATTTAGCTCATCGAGAAATGAAACATTAGCGGATGAGGGAGTAAAATGGGCAGGCTAATAGTCGGTGATATTCTTGATACTCTGCCACATATGCTGGGGATTGGAATTAGCGACGTATATCCTCAATACTTAGCTTGTAGCTACGCATCACTTTCTTAATGCCCCTTCTCAAATCAGCCCTGGATGCACTATAGGCCTGTCTGTCACCAGATCTGAAGGCAGCATCTCGGGCCCTGAGCAGGAGATGGGCATCCCTATTCATCCATGGCTTCTGATTGGGGTATATGGTAATTTGTTTTTCAGTTGTTATACTGCTAATCATGGAGTTAATATAATCCAGGACAGAAGAGGTGTATTTATCAATGTCCCTGTGAGAATCAGAGGTAGCTTGGGAAGCAAACATACTCCAGTCCGGATACTGAAATCGGTCCTGCAGTGTATTGTCCGATTCTTCTGGTCAGACTTTAATTGTAGTCACAGAAGGTTTCACACGTTTAATGAGTGATGTGTATTTAGGGAGTAGAAACAATGGGAGGTGATCAGACTGTCCCAAGTGGGGGAAAGAGAAGACTCTGTATGCATCTTCAACATTAGTGTAGACATGATCCAGTGTTTTATCCTCCCTTGTATAACAAGAGATATTCTGATGAAATTTAGGGAGTACTGTTCTCAAGTTAGAGTGGTTAAAATCACCCCCAACAATGAAAGCTGCCTCAGGATGTAATGCTAATTGTTTACTAATGGCTGCGTGTAGTTCTTTCATTGCTAGCTTAGCATTAACATCCAGTGGAATATATGCAGCAGTTATTATCAAAGAAGTGAACTCCCTTGGTAGATAAAAAGGTCTATACTTGATCATGAGGAATTCCACATTAACAGAGCAGTGTTTCTCAATGATAGCAGAGTTTGTGCACCAGGTTTTGTTCACATAAATATATAGACCCCCCACCTTTGGTCTTACTGGAGCCTTCTACTGTTCTGTCCAACTGCAAAGTGTAGTGACCAGCTAGTTCAATAGCGTTATCGGGAATGCCACCATTCAGCCATGTTTCTGTGAGGATTATGATGCTGCAGTCCATTAATCCTTTGTTGGTGGCAATACGAAGTCGAAGTTCATCCATCTTATTTGCCAGAGACCATACTTTAGCAAGAAAAATGCTGGGTAAAGACAGCCGACGCGGTTTTAGCCTTTGTTTAGCTCTTAAACCTCTGCATTTCCCACGTCTTCACTTATGGACTCGATATTGAGCACTTTCGCCCAGCTGGGAAGAGTGTGTAGCCTCTGATGTCTTGGAGTTCTCAGCAGGGATGAGACGAATCTCTAAAATGTCGCTGTAATGGTGGTTAGAACCGATTTCTAAAAGTTCCTGTCAGCCGTAAGGAGTTAGATCAGACTATTTTGTATAAACAGACTGACTACAAACAAAAAATAGCTAATAATTTGCAGATTCTGGGTAGACACAGAGCACGTGCTGACATCTTAATGCCAAAAAAAAAAAAAAAAGACAGCCATGCAGTTCAAACCATTCTTATAATAAATGCTGGCTAATGAGCAGGTTCTCTTCT
Source organism: Bungarus multicinctus (assembly GCA_023653725.1). Taxonomy (NCBI): domain Eukaryota; kingdom Metazoa; phylum Chordata; class Lepidosauria; order Squamata; family Elapidae; genus Bungarus; species Bungarus multicinctus. Next base: position 8,340,991 of record CM042837.1, read on the forward strand.
TGGATGCCAAAGAACAGACTCTGTTCTCCACCAAGTCTCATAGTCAACACCAAACTCCACTGCCCTGGTTCATTAACCAAAGGAAATCAGGCAGTTACCAGTCTAACACACGTTAGTCTTGGAATCGTTACAAGGGCAATTACAAAGAAGAACATTATCAAATTTTCTCAGTGCTACATTTTCAGGTTAGTCTTGCTTGAGGAGAAAAATAGCATTAGGACTTGGCCCAAGTTCTGTGATGACAAGATATTGAACTTATCATTTCTTGCCTGCCAAAATTAAAAGAAAAAAGCCACTTTTATGTTTCTCAAAAAATATAGTTTATTGGGAAGAGCAAGGACTCTGCAATTCTGAAAAGCTAAAATTTGAAGGTTTTCCTTTTGTCACATCTAATGTGTCCATGCTTTTTGCTCTGGGACAGGACCAGCATGTATCTGGGAGATCTATTGGCAAATATAGAATAAGGACATTTCAGAAAAGAGATTTCAAATTTTGTGTCTATGTGTGTGTAAGTAAACAGGTGTGTTCAGTTACATTTACTTCCATTTCTTATTCCTCTCAACCTCGATCTTATTCTGTTCCATTTCCACATCTTGCAACTTTATTTAAAAAGGCATATATAGAAAATATTTATGTATTAATTCCTCTGTTTAAAGCAGAGGGTTTAGGTATTCATTTTTTTAAAATGTACAGCTTTGCAAATGGATCCCCTCATAAAATGCATTTATATATAGTTGCCTTTGGTACAACGTTTCTGGGTTTAAAAAGAAAAGGAAAAATTGCATTACCAAATTTGGCAACGCTGATCAGCCAAGAATCATTTGCATTTGCATTGCTTCAGGAAATATGAATTAGGTATGTTTGCGTTTAATGCAGTCCAAACTAATTTCTCTCCCACTTCTATTTTAGAGTAAAAAAAAAAAAACTAGACAGAAATTCCATAGTGTTCTTAAACAATAAAAATCGGTTTTGCTGAAGAAGAAAAAAGTCTAAATGTATTCTCAACAGTAGGATGGCTTTTATGCTAACTATAACTTAGAGTGAATGGAAATGCTTGCTGAGAGAGAAGCATAAAACTGACTTTGATGCACTAGAGAATGGAAAGCTGTGTTTATATGCCTGCAATATGAACGGGCAATTCCATATGGCTTTGACCACAGATTACTTCTCAGCAGGGGAGACGTGAAGGGGGTAACTGAGCTGTCCCTGAACAAATTATATTCTTTGAGAATACAACACAACTCTCACCTTTCATGCTTTTAAGCACTCCACCTCCCCACTGAAACCTATGGTGATCTCCATCAAAATTATTTCTCAGCTGCTCTGGCATCCATCAATAACAGTGAAGTAAGCTATCTCAGTGCTATTGTGTTATTCTGGAAAGTCATTGAGATGAGTGGGTGTCTAGTGAGATGTGGAAAGTGGGGGAGGGGTAGAAGATGAATATATCAATAAGGATGACAAGTGGGACCTGCTCTGTAACAAAATTATTGTTTTATTGATTATATTCCACCCCTATGCTATGGAGTGAATAAGACAGATTTTAATAAATATAGTAGAAACAATGCAATGATGTTGCTTGCTTTCAAGACTGTAGCAGCAGCTGTTCTCTAACTAGTTCTCTATTCCTCCCCACCAAATAAATGGCATACTGATCCCTGGATATGCTTAAGCCATGGTCACCAAGCATCTTCATTTAGTATAGATTGGAGCAGGGGTGGGATTCAAATTTCTTAACAACCAGTTCTGTAGGCATGGCCTAATTTGTGGGTGTGGCTTGGTGATCATGTAATTGGCTGGACATGACTTATATGTAAATATTATATTATTTACATTACATTACATTACATTACATTATATTATATTTATATAAATATTGGTTTTTTTTATTAAAAAAGAGCAACTTTTACCCAGAATCAGGCAGACCAGGCGGGCAGATTGAGTTGTTCACAGAATCACAGATTCACTTAGAGATCTGTGTTTCTGCCATCAGCTATCTGAGTCTGTCACATAAAATTTGCTTGTAAGCAAACCCATAAAATTTGCTAGGAAGCAAACACAAAATTAACTCACAACACACCATGAATGTAAATATTGAATTTTTTATAAAAAAAGAGCAACTTTTACCCAAAATCAGGCAGAGCAGGCGGGCAGTTTGAGTTATTCACAGAATCACAGATTCACTTAGAGATCTGTGTATCTGCCTTCGGCTACCTGGGTCTGCACTGCTTCAATCCTAAGGAAGGTTCGGCTCTGCTTAGAAACTTAAAAGCAGAGCCGAAGATTTAAAGATTAGCTAGAAAGCAAGAAATCCAATGATTTCCTGCTTTCTAGCTAATCTAAATTTCCTGGCACAGCAGAACAGCTGATGGTCAGGAAAAAAAGAAAAAATAGCAACTTAGCAGGCAAGTTTGCCAGGTAAGGAGTGAGTGGGTGGGGAGGGTTCCCATGGGCCATGTGGGCGGCGCAGCCTTCTGTTCTTGTGCAGCCTGGATTAATTGCTTTGGCGGGTGCTCTGGGGGTGACATTTTATGTGGACCACCAAAATTTTCTTGCCAGTGGGCATGGTCCTTCTTAACAAGCTTCAAACTGTTGCTCCTGCTTCAAGCCACGAATCCAGGCTAGAAGCAGTTTTTGGAGCTTAACAGCCATGCATTTTCAAGCTTCTTCTTTAAACTGCTCCAAGCCTGGATTTCTCATGGGTGCTGGAAGTTTCTTTCTTTCTTTCTCTCTCCCCTTTCCTTTCTTTCTTCCTTCCTTTCTTCCTATTTCTTTTTCTTTCTTTCTTTCTCTTTCTCTATTTCTTTCCCTTCCTCTTTCTTTCTTGCTCTTTCTCTCTCTCTTGCTCTTCCTTCCTTGATCTTCCTTGCTCTTCCTTGCTTGCTTGCTTCCTTCTTTCCTACTTCTCTTTCTTTCTTTCTTTCTTTCTTTCTTTCTTTCTTTCTTTCTTTCTTTCTTTCTTTCTTTCTTTCTTTCTTTCTTTCTTTCTCTTTCTATATTTCTTTCCCTTCCTCTTTCTTTCTTGCTCTTTCTTTCTCTCTTTCTCTTCCTTGCTCTTCCTTCCTTCCTTCCTTCCTTCCTTCCTTCCTTCCTTCCTTCCTTCCTTCCGCCCTCCCTCCCTCCCTCCCTCCCTCCCTCCCTCCCTCCCTTCCTTCCTTCCTTCCTTCCTTCCTTCCTTCCTTCCTTCCTTCCTTCCTTCCTTGTCTCTCTCTCTCTCACACACACACAAACACATCAAACTCTTTCTCGTGACACACACACACACACACACCTGGTCTGGGATGAATTGATCTGGCGAGCTCCAGAGCAGTGGGCAGTGGGAGAATAAAAAAGGAGCAGCCCCGCCCCCCAGAACATCTGTCTGCCCTCCCTTTCAGCAGGAGCCAGAAGGGCTGTGGTGGGAAGGAGCATCAGGAGTTCCTGCCCTCCCTTTCAGGCTACCTCCATTGCCCCTCTCAGGCTCAGGCACAGCCTTCATGTCAAGAAGCAGGCGGCCAGGCAGGAGGAGGCCCAGCATGGACGCAAGGTGGGGGAGGCCCACGGAGAGCAGGGTGAGGCCTGGGGAGCTACGGGGAGGCCCGCAGAGGGTGGTGAGGCATGGGGACAGTGGGAGAGGGGCTAGCATGACTTGCAGGATTACCTGTGAGCAGACAGGAGCCGTTTTCCAAAGGGAGGGGGACTTGCAAGCTTTTCGCTCTGCCACAGTGTAAGGCAGGCAGCAATGGCTGGCCTGGCGGGTGGGCAAAAGCAGGCTGCAGGCATGTTACGCATGCGCATGATGTTGTGAATGCATGATAGGGACTGACTGGGCAGGGAGCAGAGAAGCGAGCAGGGAGCAAAGAGGGGCAGGGCAAGCCAGAGCCCTGATTTATTAGTTCTCTGAACTACCAGGAACGGTTTTATAGAACTAGGCTGAACCGGTTGTTTCATTCACACAACACTTTGACAAGCCAGGTTTTGAGATTGCAGCTCAGCCCAGTGAGCAACAGACTAAACCAGGGGTGTCAAACTCAAGGCCCAGGGGCCAGATCCGGCTTGTGGAGTGCTTAAATCTGGACCACGGGGCCGCTCTGGAAACAGTGAAGGACTGGCCCGCGCTGCCTCTGCCAGTGAAAATGGAGTTTGGGAAGGCCACCTGTGATCCTCCTAGGCTCCATTATTTTCTGGCAGAGTACTCGGACCACTGCACGCATCCCCAAGTGAAATTGAGCTGGCCATGCCCCCTGGTCACACATACACCAAGGTCAAATACAACCCTGATGCCATCCGCAATGAAATCGAGTTTGACATCCCTGGACTAAACAGACTAAAGAAGAGATTGGATCATGCACCAGGTGCTTAGAATGAAAGTCAATATTGTAGCAGAATTGATACTGTTCCTCTGAAATCCCCATAAGAAGTTTCTCTGTAGCTTCTTGCTGGAAAAGTGAAATGAAAATAAAGCATAGTAATAATTTGTAGAGGATGCCAGTCCTTAACACATAACACCAGCAGCAATTTACGGATGGTACAAATTAAATGGAGAAGATGCTATCAAGTATAAACCTTATTTTAATTTCATATATGATCTTTTGGATTCACTAATCTCATCGTCAGTACTGAGTTAACCTTTTCTCATGCTGCTCTTCACATTTACAAACAAACTCTTTGGCTTTGAATTGCTGCTTATTTGAACCACTCAGCTATTCAGACATGAATTGAAGATAATTATTAAAGCATCGCTACAAGATTTTGCATCTGTAGCATTGCAATAAATAAATAAATAACAATGATGAGACAAATTGCACTTTTTCTTTCTTTCTTTGGAAAACCAATTAACTTGTGATCTCCCTCCCCCCATAATAAAATCAAATAAGATGAATGCTACTACTCCAGTAACTGTCGTGTTAAACATAAATTGTTTGATACTATTTATCTGCACAGTGCCAGAAAAAAAAGTGGTTGGGAAAAAAAGTTAAGTGAAAACAAAATTGTCACAATTAAGCATCTCTAATTCCTACATTAATTTAGCCATGTGGAAACTAGTTTCTAAAAGCTTTTCTTGAATTATTTGAATAATATTTAAATTAATCGCAGATTGAATGAACCTTGGTATTTAAAATAATGTTTGCTCCCTAAAAAAAAAATTGCATTAGGGTCTTTTATTGGGAATAAACTAATTCCCAAAAGAATTTTGAAAAAGAAGAGAGAAAAAATGTCAGATGTCAAGAATCAAGAACAATACATGGGGTTACTTCTGTGTAGTTTTCTTTGCTCTTAACCTATAGACAGAATCTTGCCAGACTAAAGTAACTATTTGCATAATTATAGATATACTCTGGGAAATATTATAGAGGAACTGAAGTATGATCTTCCTGCAGACCAAAGTTTTCAAACTCTGCATTCTCTTTGCCTTCCAGAATTCAGTCCCTCCTCCTGGGAATCTGACTACATTCCACCACAAAATTAACTTATTTTGTGGTAGTCAGGAGGTCTGTGTATTCCTATTACATTCACAGAGGTGTAAAGATTCTTGCTTCTTCTTATGGTGATCCACTCAAGTAGACTATGTTGTTCACAATGAACCAACTGCCACTTTGGTCAGCAGAATCAGAACACTCCTATTTATAATAAATCTAATGGGGGTAGCATAAGGGCTGCTGTCTCCCTTTTTAAAAAAACTGTAGTCATTTCATGGAAAGATAATGACCATTAATGATGGGACAATGCAGATACAGATTAGATACAGATTATCAGAGGTAGAAGGGACCTTGTAGATCATCTAGTCTAACCCCCCACCCAAGCAGGAGACCCTGCACCATTTTTGACAAATGGCAGTCCAATATCTTCTTGAAAGTCTCCAGTGATGAAGCTCCCACAACTTCTGAAGGCAGGCTGTTCCATTGGTTGATTGTTCTCACTGTCAGAAAATTTATCCTTATTTTCAGGTTGAATCTCTCCTTGTTCAGTTTCCCTCCATTATTCCTTGTCTGTCCTTCAGATGTCTTGGAAAATAGCCTGACCCCCTCCTCCTCTCTGTGGCAGCCCCTCAAATATTGGAAGACCGCTATCATATCTTCCCTGGTCTTTCTCTTCACTAGGCTAGCCAGGCCCAGTTCCTGCAACTGTTAGGCTCAAAATATGCTCCAGTTCCTTATTCATTTTACACACAATTAAAATAAGTATTTAGAAGGAACAACAAATTAAATGAATTAAAAAGGAAAAAGTCTGGCAAAAAGCCTAATAGGTTTGATTCTTTCTCATGAGATTTATTACAAAGAATCGAAGAAATTGATGCTTTTCAAAGAATGAAGTTCCTGGTCATCTCAATGAGCTTTGCTTTAAAGACCTTGGTTAAGGATTGAGATTCTTTTTTTTTAAAGTGAAAGATATTGTTGCCAATTAATGATAGAAGATAAGGAAGGTCTGCTCTCAACAAGAACACAAATATCTTGGGTCAGGACCCTAAAATAGAAAGCTTTACTAAGATGAAGATCAGAATGAGACCTCTCTGAGCATGTGAAAGCTATCTTGTTGAGTATAAGTGATTGAAAATTTCTTAAAACTCAAGCAGCATTGAATTTCCAAGCATTGTGGATGAATAGACTGTTAGATATAATATTATACCCTGAGCAAAACAAGTTATCAGTGCTTAAATCAATGACTCCAAATGAAAAGTCACAGACAGATGGGCTACCTTTGGACTGAAAACTCCACAGGGTGTAGTAATTGATTTGTGGAAGTAGGTAGGTCATTCTGCTGAAAAAATATCAAATTCTTTCATTACTATTTTTTACCCTGATATGTTTCCTGCATATCTTAAAGTTTGTGCATATCAACAAAGCATCTATTTCCCTGGTCAGAAATGTAGGTGTTATAAATGTTATTGTTGATTACCTACTAATAGATTGAGTCAGAAAGATGAGTCAGAGTTCTAAATCAGAAAGCCATAATAACAAGTCTCTTATTCTCTTTTTCATGTCAACAAAGGACAAATAAGTTCAAACATCAGAGTCTTCATTATCTTTTAAATATCCCTCTTTCACAAATATATTAACTGATTATAGAGATGCAAATTAAATGCCTAGGAAAGTAGAGTAGTTACTATTATATATCAAAATTTAACTAAATACAAGACTGATTCTATGTTTCCCCTTTATTCATCTTTAGAAGACATTCATAAAGTCAGACTCATAACTAGATTGAAACTGGCCAGAGAACTGGGGAGAGTGGCTGCTTATTGGTGCCAGCCTAGGCCATGCTATTCAACCAGAAAAATAGTATGACCTCAAGCAAAGTTGGAGGTGCCTTCAGTCACCCTATTGAACTCTCTTGTTGGAGGTCCCCAATTACTAATGAACCTTGTCCTTTTGGAATATGGATATCAGTCTTTCCCCAATTCTCTGAAGAAAATACACACACCAACAAATTGTCACAAGATGATACAAACTCAATAATTGTTTTAATGAATGAATATCCTAGGGATATAGGAATAGAGTAAAGATATCATTTTCTTTTGAGTAGAAACTCTGCAAGGACCTCCGAATACTCAGTGGATGGAATAATGTGTGCTTCTAGGCTGACATATTAAACTTGTTTCTGTTAAGTTCTGTTAACATTATGCTAAAGGTGGTACCATATAACTGAATGTATTTGATCATGAAAGCATCGGCAGTTTAGAAGATACTATTTTCTTCTACCTACCCCGGAATCTCCATAACTTTCTTTTGATTCAATTCACTTTTTCCTATCAGCTAACTAGGACCAGGACTGGAGAAGATCTACCCAGTTTTTAGTTTCAGTTTGTCTATCAAAATATATCAATAAAGCTTTCATTATGCTTTTCTCTCTCTCTCTCTTCATTGATTCATGTGGTTTCTTGATACAACTTTGGATCCCAACCTCATTCTACCACCAATGGTAGTAGAATGAGAATTGGAATGAAAATTTTGAGGAAGTTGAATGGATTTATTTATTTATTTAATTTATTTAGCGTATGACATGTGTTAGCCAGGGATCAGCAAGGTGGCTGCCTGCCTCTGTGAAAGGAATTTTTTGGATGGTGTTATCTTTACCCACAGGATGCCTGAATGCCAGTAGGCATTCAGGGGGGGCTCCTTTCTTGTCCCTGTGTGGTTTATTCACTCACAGGAATCGAACCACTGAGCTGCCAACCTTAGCGGTGCACAAGCCCAACGTCCTACCACGTGACCCACCGAATTACCATTTCACACAAAGAAAAATTTATGAAAGGTGCTGCCAAGATAACAGTTTGATTGCTACCGACTTTGTGGAGCCTTTAGTAAAAATCATCATTTTCAGATGCAACTAATAGACTTCTTGGAAATTTGCCTTTTAATGAGATGGGTGGCAAACAAACAAACAAGACACTCATGTAGTAGCTGAGCATTATGTTATATACTGTACAGATTATTGTGGAGAGAAGTAAAGAAACCCTTTTTTATGATGAAATTTCGGAGGAGGAGGAAGATGTGATGAGGTAAGAAGGCCACACAGTATTTCAGATTTGAAAGCAAAAATGATTTTAGGAAACCTAGTTTTCAAGACTGTACATCTGCATTGTAGTTCCAGGAAAATATGCATTTGGCTTAAGAGCCATAGACAGATGCTATGTGAGCACTGCCTTTTCATTTTTTTTAACCTTCAAATCCAAAGTACTGCATACTCCTAGCAAATAAACTAATTTATTCCATCTAGGCAGAGAGGTTTAAAATCTTATCTCTAAAATGCTGGGTTTGAGCTTCTGAAAATTCAAGCCATGCTGTGGTGCTGAATCAAAGCTTTTCCCCCCTTCTTCTTCTTCTTCTTTTTAGGTTCCTCATCTTTAACCACTATATGACCGGCAGATAAAACATGATCCCCTCAGGGGCTATACATTTTGAATCTGGATGGTACGAATGGATGAAAATCAGATCTAACCCTGCTTGTAATAAAATCACTCTGAAACATACATTTCTCCCAAATGCAGCAGAAGTTGAGACATAAAAATAAAATTTACACGTTTCTCAAAGGGTTTTTGGTTTGATTTAGGATTCAGAATATGGTCCTGAATGCTTTCCATTTCTTCCCTGAATATAAGCAAAGCACATGAACTGCCTCTGAACCTGAGTTTTCTATCAGTGGAATTGTAATGGCGTAGTCATAACTCTAGAGCGGGAATAGTAATGATATTGATTCATTGCAAACTGAATAGAATCTACTCATTTCTTGCCCCAAAAAGAAAAGGAGACATTCAAAATTTAACTCTAATTCTTATTTCCCGGTCCTTATCTCCTTATATGCTATACATCACAAATACTGGTGGTCTTTTTTTTCCTGAATTACTTTCGGTGGGTGTGGGTTTGTTTGAATTTGATAAGAAACAAAATTGAAAATAATAGAAGACAAGAGTAAATAATAATTCCAATAAAGGAAGCAGAATTCCAATAAGATAGAAAAGTTTTAAGTAGTCAAACATAAGTGATTTGCAGATTTACTTAGTCCATGTACTGTATGTAAGAACATTGTTGTCTTTGAAGTAAACGATGTAAAGTTACACCAAAGACTACAGTGAATGAGAACAGCTCTCATTTCCAAAGGCATTACTGAGTTTTCCACCAAAAAAGAAACCAAAACTATCAGGGTTTTCCAAGTGTACCTCCCATGGTGAGGTGCAGACAATGTCCAGGAGAGGTACGAAGCCCACTTTTCCCAAAGTTTCATTGTATAGTTTTCCTTATTCATTTGGGTTCATTTTGGCATTTGGGTTTTTAGGGAAAGTGTATAAATGGAAGTAAAACTAAAGGGAGGTCCATTGGCAGAAAAGGTTAGGAACCCCTGATTTATAAAGTGATGAGGGAAACCCACCCAGAGCCTAACGGGTCATCATAACATGAATATAGGAATCAAAAAACTAAATAATACAATAATTAAAACTGAATGTGAGTTAGTTTTTTTTTTTTACTAGAAATAGGAAAAAGAAATAGTGACATATCAGCTAACTGCCCTAAAAACAGCTTGCTAAGAGCCATGGTGGCACAGTGGTTAGAATGTAGTATTACAGGTTAACTCTGCCCACAGCCAGCAGTTCGATTCTCACTGGCTCAAGGTTGACTCAATCATCCCTCCTTTCAAGCTCGGTAAAATGAGGACTCATTATGCTGACTCTGTAAACTGCTTAGAAAGTGCTGTAAAGCACTATGAAGTGGTATATAAGTCTAAGGGCTATTGCTATTTAGCCAGGATGAATTGATCCAAACAGTTTTCCCTCCTAACATGATGTGAATGGTATTCATTTCTTAATAGCTCCATATGTAATGGCAGGAGGATTCCCTTTAACTGATTTCGTGCATCAATCAATCAATCAGAATAGAGCTAGAAGGGACCTTGAAGGTCTTCTGTCCAACACCCTATTCAAGCAGAAGACTTTACAAATTCTGAAGGCAAGTTCTTCCACTAGTTCATTGTTCTCATAGTTAGGAAGTTTCTCCTTAAATTGTCTCCATTGTTTCTTGCCTTGCCTTCTGGTGCTTTGGAAAATAAGTTGACTCCCTCTTCTTTGTGGGCAGCCCCTCAAATACTGTCAACAGTCACTCTTGCTGGAGACAGAAGTGTTTCTTCCATACGCTAAGGCAGAGATAGTCCTTAAAGACAGCATTGCATGAGAAATATACAGGCTTTCCCATGATTATACATAAGGATTGCATTACAGATTCCTTTTAATATTTTATTATTAAGAGCAAAGAGGCTAATAATTATCTTTACACTTTTCTGCTTTCCAAGCTTTTCATTTCCCCCTCTCAAGCAATGTCCTATGGAATGAATGCTGCAGAACTAATATGATTTCTGGTCAAGTTTTTTTGTGGATATGGTTATCTGGTTTTCCTTATAATGATGCAGAGTGATTGGTCATTGTCTTCTTCTGAGTTTTGTTTTGTTTTTGTTAACTTTCCATTGTAATTGACAGTCTGGTATACCTTGGAGTATCAATTAGTCTTGACCCTGCTGGTTGGCTTCTGAGTCCTGTCAGCCTTCCCAGGTAGACCAGACAGAAAACTCAACTGGATGAGCTAATTCTACTTTATTGTAAACCTACTTTAACAGAATCTTTGCAAGTTTGAAAGTACAATTCTTCCCCCCATTCTTCTCTCAGGAATTCTTTTCTAATCTTCTTTTAATCAAAGCATGACAGGCCATCTTTCCAGGTACAAGCTCAGTGACTTCTGATAGCATTTTTCATACTCACCTATGAGAAACTGAAGGACAGATCAGTACTATCAGCAATAGACATGGCATTTGTATCTGGCACACATTATCTCTTCCTACTTGTTTATGTAAGCAGCATTCTTTCTGGCTAAGATGTGCTGATGCTGGAAACCACAAAACCTTGCAATCCACTGTTGTAATTAATGACCTGCTTGGAGACCTGTGGCAGACTTGATAAAATCTCTTGGATTCTTTAGCTTAGCTTTTCAAGAAATAAACTGGAATATAAAGAACAGTGTGTTTGCTCTACTCCTCTCCTTTGTATGCTTATTAAACCTAAAGGCTTTACAGATGAACCTATTCTCAAATGTTTATGTGGAATCATACAGTGGGGAAGAATAGGAACCAGTCCTGGAGTTTGGAGAGGACTCGGACGAGGGTCCTGCATCCAGAGTCTGACAGCAGCAAGGCAGAAGAACAAGGGGAGCCCGTTTCCAGTGCGTGTGTGCACAGGGCTGCTAGTAGGCAAGAGCAGCTGAGACAAAAGGGGCAACTCAGGAGTAAGGTTTGGAGGTGATTGCCCCATCCCTAAGGTATAAAGGACATGCAAAGGTAAAGAAACCTTTGCAAGAAGCAAAGTCATTTGTTCTGTTTGGATTAATCCTCTAAGTTCTGTGTGGACTTTGTACTTTGGTTGGTTTTTTTATAATTCATTTGGCTCTTTTGTTGTTGGCAGCAATTCAAAGGAAAGAAAGGTGGGTGCTTATCTCGAGGGATTGTTTGGGACTCATTACAGGCTGGGAATGAACATAATTCCCAGCATTGAAATAAAACAAGAGTTGTTTTAATTAAGTTTAATTTTAATTAATTTTAATTAAATTTAATTTGCTAGACCAATACTCGAATACAGCTCATCAGTCTGGAACCCACATTACGTATCTGAAATTAACAAAGTTGAGAAAGTCCAGAAATATTTTACAAGAAGAGTTCTTCATTCCTCTACTCATTGCAGAATACCTTATGCCACCAGACTCGAAATTCTAGACCTAGAAAACCTAGAACTATGCCGTCTTCACTCCGATCTAAGTATAGTATATAAAATCATACATTGCAATGGCTTACCTGTCAATGAATACTTCAGCTTCAACTATAACAACACAAGAGCACACAATAGATACAAAATCAAGGTTAACCGCACCAAACTTGATTGCAGGAAATACAACTTCAGCAACAGAGTGGTCAGTGTCTGGAATACTCTACCTGACTGTGGTTTCTTCCCCAAACCCCAAAAACTTTAACTTTAGACTGTTTACTATTGACCTCACCCCTTTCCTAAGAGGTCTGTAGAGGGCGTGCATAAGTGCACCAACATGCCTACCATCCCTGTCCTATTGTTTCTTTTTTATTTTTCTTATATGTGTCCATTTCATGTATACATAACTATGTATATACTTATACCTATTACCTTGTAAGCAATTGACAAATAAAAAAATAAATAAGTGTGAGCTTAATTATGGTCTCAGGAAGCCTTGGTCAGGACAGTTTACTCCTACCATTGTTTGCATAATTCAATATCAAGCCTTGCCTGAGTTTTGCATAATTTGTTTTGCATGCATGTGCAACTTTTGTCCACTTAAGAACTGTACTATATTTTGGGTGGCTTATTGAGAATTGATAACTTCATTGCCAATTCTAAAGCTGGTTGTCCTACTGGTCATTAGTTTGATCTTCTTTATATTTAATTTTATTTCTTTATATTTAAATTTTAGTCCGATTTTGTTCACTTTGCACCTTAACTTTTATAACTAGGCTTTGCAGATTCTTTACATTTTTGGCTATCAGGGTAGTGTCAATCAACACAGCAGAGGTTATTAATGTTTCTTCCTTGATACTATAAAACATGGAATAATATGGCTTTTAGTAATTGAGAGGGTTTGCATAATAGGGGCCCCATTAAAACTTCTATCCCAATGTCTTAAAATTGTTTAGTTGTAGTAATGATTAGGGGGCAAAATTCCAAAGTGAAATTTCTTCTTGTCTTCTTCTCTTTTTCCTTTTCTTCACTTCTCTCTTTTAAGGCTCTTTGCATAATTTTGAGTGCTGCAAAACTGTGTCCAATAAAATTATGCAGATGAAGAAAATAAATGACTGAGCTTTTGAGGCCTAATATTAAAGGTGGATTTGGACCAGTAATTCTCCAATAATTTTTTTGACGCGGATAGCATAAAGAGAAGACAAAGATTCATTTTGCCTATGTCTCAATTGTCATTTCCCTTTTCAAACACTTATAATTTTAATTTGAGGGAAAAACTACACACACACACATATATACACACAAACATATATAAACACACGCACACACATATATATTTATACAGACACACATATATATACACAGACACACTCACACACACACGTGTGTGTATGTGTGTGTGTGTGTGTGTGTGTGTGTATACAGGGTGTGTTTGTGGGGGTGTGAGTGTCTGTATTCCAAGCTTTTCAATTTCCTCTTGTTATTAATATTTCTCAGAGATTTTATGCCTCTGAAAGTCAACAGAAACATGGTTTTCAAATATTCTCCCTTAGCAAACATTTTCTGATTCACTCGGCTGTCATTCAATTCTTTTAAACTGCCAGAGACACATGACAGAGACAGAGACAAAATTTCCATATGCTATAAAGAGTTCCAGTATACATTCTAGGAGTATGATTGTCAGCAGCTGCCAGAGGTAGAATCATAGATCTTGGATTCTTGTTGTGACTGCATGGGGCAAAATATGAGATCTATAGTTTGGAGTTTCCTGCTGATACTAAAATGTTTACAACTTCTGAACAGTTTCTGTGCTGGAAGGTTGATATTGAATTATGCAACCAACTCACTGGAAATGGCTATAAAAGGCTTCCTGTTTGTGATTATGAAATCTCTGATTTACAGAGAACGCTGTACCCTTATTCCTGCATAGATCACTGTGTATTCCATATGCCTTATGACATACTGGCTGGTCTTGTTCAGCCTAGAAACACTGAATATAAGATGACAGTGTGCCTTAGAATTTACAACGTTCGCTTACTACCAGCACAGGAAATCTTCGTGTTTTTGCAGCCGCATGCTCGCTCATATTTTTGGTTCCACGCTAGACGAACTGGTTGTTACAGTCTGTGCAGCCCACCTCTGCTTACTACTATCATTTTCTGTTGTAGTATATCTATAGTGTTTTAAAATTGACACCCAACAAGAACTTTATATAACATTTGAATTACTCCATAGATCAATGATTCCTTAGAACATATGGTAATTGGTAGAAGACAATTTTCTCTTGTTTTCTCTGAATAAGACTCATTATATATTAGATCAAGGATTACCTTCTTCTCGTTTTGCTTGACAAATCCGAAAAGGAGAAAGCATTTTGAAAAAGGGAGTTGGTGGGGCATTACTACATGCAGAAGAAATGTAAAGCTTTCAGAAAGGAGAGATGAGAATGAAATATTCACTGATCTACCCAGCTGCTAATCTCCCAGCTTCATCATCACCAGAGATTTTTCTTTGTCATGAATTTAGGTATTGCCTTAGGCCATGTATATTTCTCAACCTGCTCACTGCAGGAATACCTCCGGATTGTTTCAAGTATAACAAAAAGTATCTGAAGTGAACTCTGTACAAAAATTCTCTTTCAATTCTGTTCTTCCTGTAGCCCACAGCAATTTGCACATGATTCTCAGATAGCCTTTTAACAAGGACCTAACGTGCTAACCTTTAGGAGTAAAAATTTGACATGCATGCATTAGCTTTTCACTGGGTATTTTCCATTACTGCCTATATGCAGGTTCCCCAGATTTAGAAGTCAATTTGCATATGAGCTTTTTCTTAACATTATCACATTGTCATATGGTAGCCAATAATGGCTGTGGTATCAATATTGGTATCAATATGTTGGCTGTGTTGCTTGAGAACTCCTTCATTGTTGCTTCTGTTTTTCTTCCCTTCTTTTATTAATTCTCTTCCACAGTGTTTGGATCTTTAAAGAATCTTTACAATGATTAATGAGAAGACCAAAGAGGTTTTCTCTTTCCATCTCTCTTATTTATTCCCTCCTGCTTTCTAGTAGTCTAGTAGTGGGAATCAGAATATCACCTACCAGTTGTGCAGCTTCAGAAGTCAAACCTTCTCTACGGCCAACAGCTTGGGGACATAGGATTTTACTTCAAGATGGAACCCATATTTAGGAAGAGCACTTGAGCTTTATAAAACACTGTTATTGGATCATTAATCCCTTTGGAAAATCAATGGATGTAGAAAATTTAGGATGATGTAATAAAGTATACTAGTCACTATACTGTCGCATTGTTGTTGTTTCCCTAGCAAAATGAACCAGTCCAACTTTTTTCCTCTCTATTTTTCCTGTATGTCCTCTCTGCTGAATCACATTTGTTTCTGTGTTATTTCTTATATCAGTTTGCAAACTTCTTGATGTAATCATTCTCCCAGCAGGGGCCAACTAAGTTATGCACCAACCACCTATTTCTCCCTTTAACAGAAATGAGAAAGGCTGGTTGGCAGCAATAAAATGATAGAGCATAAGGTTGTGAGGTCTGAAATAACATTAACTTATTATATTTGAGTAATCAGAAGCACATTTCTATCAACAAGAATGTGTTTGTATCAGGCTTTCCAAGAAAGCATACTCAAAGAGCTATTGTGCTTCGATAATCAAGGTCTTACAACAAATAAGTTACTATAGAGTTACTGTAGAAAACTATAGAATTATGTAAAAAAAATGTTTGATTTCTAAATCCTTTAACTGGACATAAATGGCTCCTTGCAAGTCTAAATAGAAGGATCCTTATCATCCCAAATGTTATGAAGATATAAATGATCTATTCGTATTTTTTTCCTTTTCTGCACCACACAGGATTTACCTACTTCATTTTTTCATTATTCACTCTTCTAAACATCCCAACACAAAATGGGTTCATTTTTTAAATCTTCACAAAAAAATATTTTTAAAAGATCTGATAAAATTGTGTACATTTCCCAATGTCTTTAAACATGCTTATCCCTGTAGTAAAATATGTTAATGTTTTTATAATGCAAACATGCCTCATTTAGGGTGTTGTACAAGTCAATTTCAAGATATTATATATGCTTTTAGAAGTTTCTGTGGTTTGTTGAGTGATAGAAGATGAATACTTGGGATTCTATTTAATGCTTCCATGGCAGATTCTATTTTGGTGGCCTCATAAATCTATGCAAATCTCTGCTGGGTTTTATTTTTTTCATTTTCAACTAGTTAAAAAGAGGTAGAAAGCATTTTCTCGTAGGATTTGAGAGGAACAGGTGAAAGCTCGCCCTACCCATATTATTGGTTTTTAGACTTGCTGAGGATTGGTATAAACATTTTCAAATTGTAGCATTTACTACACTAAAAAACATACTTCTATTTGTTTGTGGCTTTCTTTTGCAATCCACACTGTTCTCCATTTCTTTTCATTTTCAGTACAGTGATGGTCATTATGATGATGATAGTAATTACTTTAGAGTGGGGACAGCCAACAATATTATATGATAAATGAAAGAGCCTACAGAAAAATATTCTCCCAACTCCATTTTGCACTGAGCTGCATGAGTGATCTCTTTACTGTGTGAAATCAGACAAGTAGTAATCATTTCCAATAAGAAAGCTATTTCTTGTTGCCCATATGTATCACTATTTTCTGATGAAAAGAAATGAGTAGGGACACAAAACAAAAATGTATAGAAAAAATACCAAAAATATAAAAAAAGGTGTGTTGTGTATGGTAAGATGCCTAGCTACCAAGAATATTCTTTTGCTTTGTTTTTTGTTTGAAGGATTCCCTCACAGTGGACAATTCAATGAAGTAGTCAGCTCTGTTTAGAAGTTCTAAACTCCATCGTTAATCTTTCTCCTCTCCCTTGGGTTGCATTTCTGGAATTCTGCAAAACTAAACTTAGCAACCACTTTTATTTAATGAGGTGGCATTCCTTCTATCATTGGAAGTAATATCTGAAGTCATAAAAATAACACTAGAGCTGCAGCAAAGTGGAAGGAAGAAATGACTAAGAATTAGTGAGCCTATCACTTTTGCAAACTGTGGAATCCTTGCTTTTCTCTGAGTTTGGTTGATGTGGTAGACTCTAATGAAGCAGCAGTTTACTTGAAAGGAGGGAGCGTATTCCAAAGAGAAGGGCAGCCTGGAACTGGATCAAAGGAAGGTAAAGAGATTTAGGATATCTCAGAGTATAACTGATATGGTTAGAATGATATAGGTTTAATCTGGCAAGATTCTGTCTTATGGTATGTTGAAATAAAGAGGTGAACTTTGACTAGATTGTTGTATGCCTTTCCTGAGCTGGCCCAGACAATTGTTCTAGTTAGGATATAGTTTCTCCTTCTTAAGTTTTTTTTTTTCCTGCTTGATTGTTTACCTGGTTTAAATCTCAACTTATCTGGGTGCTGGTAGATATGTGTTCTGGTATTTTTCATTTAATGTATCAAGCATTATTACATTTCACAGGGAAGTAATTTGTATTGGAGGCGGGAAGAAGAATTAAATGCTTGCAAATTATTCCTAAATAATAGTTTATTTATTTTATTTATTTATTTTAATTACATTTATATGCCGCCCTTTCTCTGGAGACTCAGGGCGGCTTACAGTCTATGGAGCACCATGCTAAGTGCTCAGCAATAGCCTTCATTCCATTGTATATGCCTGCTTATTAGTAGGGCTTTTGGCCCCCCCAAGCGGCATTTTACAAAGTCAGCTTATTGCCCCCAACAATCTTTGGGTCCTCAATTTACCTACCCCGAGAGGATGAAACCTTGAGCCTGGTGGGATTCGAGCCTGCACTAATTGCAGGCAGCTTGCACTAAGTGCTAGATGATTAACAGCCTGCACCACCAAGGCTCATAGTTAAACTAAAAAAAACCCTAAAACTTGTTAAAAGCTAAAAAAATAGTTTTAATTAATTTCTATTGTAATGTTGATTTTAAATGCCTGTATTTTGTATGTTTTACTGTTTATTATACACCACCCAGAGTCACTTCTTATGATATGGGCAGCCATATAAATTTGATTAATTAGTTAATAAATGGCACTTCTAAGATGTAAAATCTGGAAGGAGTAGATGAATTTGTGTATCTTTGTAGATTGCTTAACAAAGATTAAATTTAAATTTAAAAAATGGAAAGATAGTAGTCTGTTATTAGGAGTATATATTTGTTGAAATGGCTGTTTATAAAAGAATGTTCCTTAAAGATTCTTATTTGGCAGCAAGAGTTGGATTACTTTGTATATAATCTAAAATCAAAGATCCTGTTACATATAAGTACAGGAATGCAATAATTTAAAATAAGAGATCAGCAGAAATAGCAGAATTGCAAAAGCCAAGATTCCCTAGGATTCAGAGTTTTAGGACCTCAGAGGTAGTCAAGGAAGCTCCTTGAGGATTTAACTACACTATGTAGTGAGAATGGCAGAAGAAATGGGGATTCAGTAAACATCAGTCAACAATGAAAAGATGTGAATCATTTTAGCATTTTTAGTATTTATTTGATTTGTCAATCGCTTACAAGATACAGGTATAAGAATAAATATAGTTTTGAATACATGAGATACTTATAAGAAAAATACAAAGAAACAATAGAACAGGGACGGTAGGCACGATTGGTGTGCTTATACACCCCCCCCCCTACAGGCCTCGTATCGGTTCTAGTTTCTGGATCAACTCAATATCTTTACTAAAAGCACAGGGAGAACACAAACTGACAATAGTCCTGACAGCCCTTCTACTATATTACAACTGCAAATCTAATTGTAACTCTAGTTAATCAGAATATGAGTACACAGTTGAAGCTCACTAATTGGACCAAGTTAACTGTGAAAACCTCATTGCTTTCTTCTGTCACAACTCCAACTGCTGTTGTTCAGTGCATTGCTATAAAGAACCCCAGTAAGTTGTCTCAAGTCGTGAACTTGGAATCTCATTTCTCAGAACAAATTGTCCCTATCTGAACTATGCATGGGGTATAAATATACTGTTGAGGAGTTCAATGTTTTTTGGGAACTGACAGAGGGCAAGAGATTTGCTTATTAAAAAAAAAACAAAATGTCATGAACTCCCTCTGCTATTTTTTTAAGTTTATGTAAAGCAGAATCAAATATGTATTTTTGTTGGATGGTTTTTATGCATTTCCTGGGAAATGTGTATTCTCTGGTCAATTGCCTTGACTGCTGTACTTATTCAAAAAGAAAGAGAGAGAGATTAGCCTAATTATGGAAACAAAAGTTGAGATGATAGAGAAACCAACAGAATGTATGACCCATCCAATGATCATCAGATCTCTGCCTGCTACCTGTGACTTCCAGATATTTGGACTCTTCTTTTTGAAATCCCAGGTAAGCAGCAAAAAAAAAAAAAATACCTAAATTAACTGTCAGATCTATGGACACATATTCACCCTCAATGTTTCTGGTGAGGAGGATAATAAATTGTGAGAAGATTTCACCCAGTCCCTGAAAGTATGTCAGTTTGCTATTTGAAACTGCAATCTGAAGGGCTTATAATTAGACTGAGGTTACATTTAAGTAGTGTCAGCTTGTCATTTAAAGCAGCAGGCTGGCACACCTGTCTGGAAGTTGATCTTTTCATAAGCCTGTGCCCAATTCTGCCATTTTTACTCCACATTAACATCTCCTTAAGGTACTGAATACCACAAAAATATTGCAAGAAAATTGGCATCTCATCACTGAGGCATTAGTTTTCCTGGGCAAAACCTGAAGTTACAGCAGGCAGCAATGCACTTAAACTATTTATTGTATATGGGGTGCATGCCTTAGAAGAAATTTTGAAAAATTAGCAAAGAGATGGTGGATGGAGAGTAAATCAACTTCCCAGCACTGAAATATAATTCTGGGAAAAGAAAATGAACACAGGTACTTGTAGGATAGAATGGAACATCACATAGAAAATTTTGAATTTAAGATTCTAGGTACTCAATAATGTTTTCTTTTTCTTTCTAAGCAACATTTATTTTACTCATCTTTATTGTTCTTTTCTGCACTCTTTCTAGAGTCTCAACATTTATTTTTCTGGTATCATGTTGACCAAAACTGGATGCAATATTCCAAGTATGATCTTACTAGTGCACTATAAAGTGGTACTAATATTTCACATGATCTTGATACTATCCCACTGTTGATCAGGACTTCAGCTATATTCCTCTTGGATACTGAATTTCAAGTGTTGTTTATTTTTGTGGTATTTATTTCTTTTTCCTCACTTAATCAGGTGCTTTCCTTCTCTTAAACTCTCAAGACTATATCTTCTGTTGATTTTCTCCCTCTTCTTCCCTTTTTTTCTTCGCTGCTATGTTTTAAGGGATTTCTTTTTCCTGAAGCTTCCCTCCATCCTGGTATGTATAATTTAAACACAAATTAAAATAACTATCCCTTTATTTTCAAACTGAACTTCTGTTTCTGCCTTGCCTTCTGTTTCTTGCCTTCCCTTATCAGTCTGAAAATAAGCAGACCTCTAATTTTTAGGTTGGATTTACCCTGATTAATTGTATTGATATGTACAGGGACAATGCTTTCTTGGAAAAAAATAAAGGACAAACCGAAAAAAGGACAAATCTGAAAAGGTTCACAAAAATGAAGAAAAATTACTTGTTCATGTTTATAACTTTGCTTAATAGTGAAAAAATCAAGAGCAAAATCAGGAAAAAGATATTTAAATGAAATAAGGACAGCTTTTCTGGAATGAAAGACTAATCCGGGGTGGGATTCTACCAGTTCTGTCTACTTCTGTAGAATTGGTTGCTCTAAAAAGCAGCAAACAGAGAGTATACATAGAACCGGTTCTATGTCTGCTGCTATTTTGGCCCACCTGCCTGCCCAGGCTCTTACCTGACCTTTATTTCCTGCTTTTTCAACCAAAGCTGCTTTGTGAGACACAGCTGCAGTGGAAAAAGCAGGAAAAAGGGCTTTTCCAACCACTGCACACTTGCACGCAGTGCTGCTCAGCTGTCCGGGCAGCTCAGCAGGTCATAAATTGCACTCACGTGACGCAGAGCGACAGAACCAGTAGTTATCCCATCCCTGACTATAATAATGGATGTATGGCCAATGTATGGTCAGTGCGAATTATGTGAGTTTATGTCCAACTTTCAAATTTATTACTTCTAGAGCTTTTTTTATCGTTATATAAATAACAATAAAATTAGAATAGAATAGAGTAGAATAGAATATCTTTATTGTCATTGCATTCAAAATACAATGAAATTTGAAAGCTACTCTAGCATAGTGCCCCAAACACCACATCACAATCATACTACACAGTATTTAAAAAGTAAAATAATTAAAATAATAATAATAATAATAATAATACCTAGTCTAAAACCTATTTAAAACATATATTAAGTTAGATACTTTAAAAAGGCCACTTTATACATAGAACTAAATCACAAATATACTGTTTGATTCAAGACGATTATTGTCTTGGAAAAGAAATTGTTTCTCAGTCTATTAGTCCTCATTTTAAGACACATATAATGTCTCCGTGATGGTAACAATTCGAAATATGAATG
Organism: Bungarus multicinctus; assembly: GCA_023653725.1. Taxonomy (NCBI): domain Eukaryota; kingdom Metazoa; phylum Chordata; class Lepidosauria; order Squamata; family Elapidae; genus Bungarus; species Bungarus multicinctus. The sequence goes on from CM042837.1 coordinate 8,362,779, forward strand.
ACCAGGATGAGACAGTCTGTGGAGATTTTTGTGCTCTAGAGAGGAGTCTGGTCTTCGCAATCTTTTCCAAAGAAGAAAGAGAGCAACCTAATGATTTTTTGTTCTGTATATTCCATTCATCTTTATTGAATAGAATTCATATGTTCATCATTCAAGGAAACGTTCAACAGTAATAGAATCCCAACAGTAATAGAATCCCTAAAATCAGAAGGGGGTTAATAGCTCCTTTTCCACTTAATAGATTTTAATCTTAAAAATTCAAGCTTTGGTGAACAACTCACCAACCACAGCTCACATTATCAGATATATAGAGTGTGTAAACTATTGTGGGATTTAAATTGTGAAGGGATGGAGATGGGGCAGGCTGGTTAATTTTATAAATGAAAGTTAGATTGGTGGTGAGATAGATTAAAAGTACTATATCATCTAAAAACTATAAAGAGTTAAAAACATTATACTTGTTAAGACTTTTAGAAAGAACTTGAAACTTTTGATGTATGCGAGTTCAGGTATCATATCTTGCTTTTCTAAAGTAGACATTTTGAGACCTGCAGTACTGTATCCTGGGAAGCTGAAATGTTCTGATTTGACATAGTCTTTGTTCTGAATCCTGGTATAAATAGAAGAACAAATTCTTCTCTTACATTGACTACAAGGAATTATAGAAGATAATTTCTATTAACTGTTAACTGTGCCATATTAGACTATGATAGCTCAAAGTGCCATTTTTCACTGTACTGAACTAAAAAAATCTGGAATCCACTAAAAATTTCAATTTCAGCAGCTGTATAATACTACACAATTAGAAGATTGGAAAAAACCAACTAAACATTTGATTATCATTTGAGAGATACAGGTCATTTTTTAAAACCCTTTGTAAAGAATGTTCTAAACATCAGGAAGAATAGCAGAGGCAAAAGTTCTGCCATCTTATTCTTTCTTTCAGAGAATGTAAGCTCCCTGTTTATATAAAGTTTGTTGATATATTAACAAGGAACAAACCCCACCATTGCTAGCACTGATGATGCTACCTAATTAAGTAATGAAACATCTGTAAGCAAACAACCAAGCTCAGTGAGGGCCAAGGAATTTAAAGTATTGTTTGTTTGTGAATATTAACATGTCATTTCTTCCTACATTCAGCTTAAGATACTGTTGCTTCCTTTAACTCTGCTCTCCAAAGAAGATGCAATTCTCTGGGGAAGATTTTAATGCTGGAAAAGGTGGAAGGAAAGAGAAGCATCAGCATTAAGGTGGATAGATTAAGCTACAGTGGTATATGAATCTAAACTGGATATTCAAATTTTCTATCACTACTAGGTGGCTAAATGCAGGGATGAGATGCTACTGATTCTGCCCGGTTCTATAGAGTGGGTAGCTCTGAAGAGCAGCAGACACCAAACTGGTTCCGTGTTTGCTGCTGTTTGGCCCAGCCACTCGCCCGGCCTCTTGGCTGTCCTTTATTTCCTGCTTTTTCAACCTCAGCTGCTTTGCATGGCACAGCTGAGGTTGAAAAAACAGGAAAAAAAAGAGGCTTTTCTAACGCTGTGCACCTGCGCCCAGCACTTTTCAGCTATCCGGGTGGCATAGCCTAAGGTTATTTTAAAACGTAATCACCAAACCAGTAGTAACGTCAGTTGAATCCCACCCCTGGTTAAATTCATTCATAATGATTAATGAATGTACTGATACTATATATATTGACAATGATAAGAATCTCATATGAACTAAGATGGAAGGACACATTAATTCCCACAATGGAAGAATAAATGGTGAAGATGCAGGAGTTGGCAGAGATGGCAAAAGTGACTGTTCTAATTAAGAGAAAAAAATATTCAGTTTGGTTTCCATTTGGAAACCACTTATGGACTTTGTACTTGAAACTGAAAAAAAAATACTCTAATTTTAGGTTTTGATAATTAAAATAACTCTCTTGTTCTATAAATGGCATGAAACATTTAGAAATGTAAAGCAAACAGTTGAAGTTGTAACTTTTTTTGTACTCTACTACACTGAAAAAGTTGGAAGTCATTATTTTTATCTTCCATTTTATTTTGTTCTACACTTCTCTTTTTAATTTTCTCAATTTTTGTTTCTATTTGTATTTTATTTTATAATTAACTTTTAATAAAAGTTTGAAAAATTATGGTTTTAGGTGCAGAATAAAAGTAACTTTTAAGGGTGTTTCCGTTAAGTGTTCCTGAAAAATGCAAATGTCTCCTGGATCAGTTTATGATCTACTTAAACAGCATCAACTGCATGAAACTCAACAAAAACACTGGCTAGGAAGAAGGTCTTGCAAAATTTCTGCAATAAAACTTCTGCAAATTTTGCCAGACAGCAGCGTCTCTAACCGAAGCATCCTGTTGGTTATACTGCTGAGTTATCCATTTTCTTCTCAGCTAGACTGAAGCTACTTCATTCGCTAGAGAAAAACTAATAATAAGAGAATAAGTATACAAAGAAATTGACTTCCAGCCTGCGAGTAGGTGTAACACAGTAAGCCATAGGAGATTTTGACGGTACATTTCTTTTCCTCATGAAAGAAGACAACAACAAAGAATAAGAAGATGATGAGTTAGGAATAGCTGCCTCCACTGTTCTGAGCAAAGACCCAAAACAAAACTTTGTTGGATGACTGATTTTGTAGGGAGATTTTGCAGGCTTTGTTAGTTTGCGGTTTACCTGTGTAAAGCAATCACCAGCCGCTCTCATGATGATGTTCAAATCTCACAACCTCAATGAAAACTATCTGACAAACAGTTGGCTAGGTATGTCCCCATAATTTTCTCGTAGCTCAAGACACCTTCAGTTCATTTTGTTTAACCTGTTTCCTAATTCCATCTAGAAATCAATCAAGAAGAACCAAGGTCTGCCTTCCATAATAAGAGAGAAGAGAAGGGATAGAGACATGCAGACAGATATTTGAAGAAGACTCAGGATTCCAATTTTGGGATTTTGTTGGGTTTTGTGGTAGATTTAAAAGTTTATTTTATTATGTTAAATTACATTATGCCAATTGAGGGTTTACACTACAACATTTCCAGTCTCAAAATGATGGAAAATGGGACTGTCAAGTTCTATCAATCACTGTCAAAAAGATAGTCCAGGCACAGTGAGGAGGTGGTAGAGGAATTACATGTTTTCAGTTCTATTTTAGAATCTTTTCTAGTTCCATTCTCAATTATTCATTGCACATGCATATTAGATTAGAAAACCAAACAAAAGCAGGTAGCAAACAAAATAATTGCTATCAGAAAAGAATGGGGCAAACTGATGTCACCTCAAGGTATACACACCTACACAACCACATACCATTTTCTACTTTTAAAGTGAAACTTCCTAGGTTAGGAGCAACCCATCTTCCAAATGACCACAATTAAGCTGCTGAAAAAAAGTAAATTAATCCATATATTGAACAATTAACCATGGGCATAGATTCTTCCCAGAATTAATATCTTTCATGCCACATTTTAAGACAACTCTTTCTCTCTTTCAATCTCTCTCTGTCACACACTTTTTTTACTGACTGATGGGCAAAAAAGAAGATACTTGACTTCTTGTTTCTTCTCCATTCATTGCTAAGATTAATATTTCCTACCAAAAGAAGCTTCTTCTCGTATTATGAACATACTTACACACATCTATATTTTCTGAATAAAATATATATTACTTTAAAAGCCTTTTTTAGTGCCACTTGTAATGTTCCTCCAAGGAATTATTGACTCTTAACAAAGTGAGCTGATACTTAAACACTTGAAGGAAATTTTCCATCTCTTTTGTAGAGACAATTGTGACTTTGTCAATTTTTTTTTTCATGAAGACAATGAAATCAGTCAATTAAATAATTTCAGTATATCATTCTCAATGTAGAAACATCCATATGCCTATTGTGGGGACCATTTAAAATGTAATGTTTGTTCAGAACAGAAGAAAAAAGTGAGGAAAACCATCCTTATTCACATCACATAGATGGTTATATAATCAGAAATTCAAAGACAGATTATTATAAATTAGGCATTCTTCTTGGATGGAAACCATTGTTGAGATTTTTGGAAAACTGTTTTTTTCAAAATGTCACCCACCCAGCAAACTAAATAAAGTATTGCAAGGAATAAAGATAATTTCTGACTTAAAAGATAATTAAGAAAGGGGGGAAACCAAATAATATATATACAGTGTATATTTGTATGTCTAGGTATGCATATATATATATATATGCACACACACGCAATTTCTTTCAGTTCTTTCTCTTCATAATTTGTTAAATTATTATCAAATGATGAATCAAGTGAAACTTAGTTCTCCTAAATCTTTTCTTTTCCAAATCACCTACATTTCTTTTCACTTACTTCATTCCCTGTAAATCCCTCAAGTCTTCCCTCTGTTTCCTATCCCAGGGCCATAATGCCAAACTCACAGTATGAAAATCAAACATCCCACAACTGCTTCAGCCTGGGGTTCTGTTGAACATATTGAAGACAGCAGGAATAAGCCATAGAACAGTTCAGCTTTTCAGTGAAAGGGGAAAAGATGTTTTGGAGCATAATGGGTACAAATGCTCCAATGTAATCCAAGGGAAAGATACAGTTGCTCAAATTTATTGAATAAGACATAATTTTATAATTTTACTGATATTTGCTGGAAAGGAAATTGGAATTCCCGTCCTTCCTTCTGATCCCTTTCTTTCCATTCCCTTCTAACATGCTTTGGAGGAAGGAATTTGGGCCTCTGTTATTATTTTGAACTTTTTCTCTTTCCTTCCATCCACCAAACACAGTTTCTCTGCTTATCTTGAAACCTTTTTGAAAATGTTTAGCTTTGGAGCCTAGTAGCTTCCAAAATGACAATTTCAGTAATTATCACTATTCAACAGGTATATTGATTAGTAACGCCCAGCAAGTCAGAGTTTTCCATCTTTTGTGCTGCTACAAGGAGCAGAATGAATAGCTTTCTCACTCAAATCAAGAAAGATAAGGCAGCCTAATTAAGCCACTATCTAGAATCTAAGAACATTAAACTAAAGGTGCAACTAACACCAATCTCTGATTTTAATTAATTAAAAAGGTGAGAAGTTACATTATTGTTTTTTTTTAAGAAAATCACTGCTATTATGATGATTAAATATATTTTATGTTACTTCCTCTACATACACACTTTAGAATGTTAAAAAAACCAGAACCTATAAAAAAAAATAAGTCAGTTTATGAGCAAGAGTAAATGCACATAAAGTAAGAAGAAAAAAGGGCTGGCTAAGAGAAAACAAAATTGTAGCATTCATATAAAAAGAGTCTGGATGGAGCAGGAACTATTTACAAAGTCAGAAAAAGATGTAAAGGAGTCTTAGGCATTTCAGGAGAGAGTGCATTCTATGGCATAGGCACTATCAGGGAAGGAGTACTTGCAAGTCAATGCAGCATGGCAACCTGAAGTTCTAGGACCCACAGAAGGACCTTCCCATACAACCTCAGCAGTTAAACAGGTCTGTGACAATGGAAGCAGTTTACTAAACACCTTGATTCCACATTATTTGTGTAGCATAAAAAGCCGTTAGGTGAAGTACGGTAATTTATTAGTGTAGTGGGATGACAGAATGGCCTTGAAGGACAGGAGAAAGAATCACTAGAAAGACAACAGTCAGATAAACCTGAGTGTGGGACAAAATTGTAACCTAAGAGAACATCTCAGACAAGATGCTCCACAGTTATCATGAAGATAAAGGGAGGGATACTATATCTTTATAATAAAATTAATATTGTTGCCTTGTGTAACTTTGGTTGCAGAATCTGGTCTAACGTGGAGTGGGGTTTGCTCTTGGGTTATATTTATTTTATTTATTTTGTCAAATGCTTACAATATAAAATAAGAATAAACATAATTTAAATACAAGAAATAGGAACTAATAATTGGGGACAATAGGACAGGGACGGTAGGCACAATTGTGCGCTTATGCATGCCCCTTACAGACCTCTTAGGAATGGGGTGAGGTCAATAGAGGTTAGTTTGAGGGTAAAGGAGTGGAGGTTTGAGCAGGTGACAACAGAATCAGGTAGTCCAGACATTGACCACTCTGTTGCCGAAATAATACTTCCTGCAATCAAGTTTGGAGTGGTTTACATTACGTTTATATCTTATTATTTATATATATAGTAGCTTGCCCTGCTAGTGTTGGTGTAAGTGTTTATATTCCAGTACAGGTGATCCTTGACTTATAAGAATTCTTTTAGTGACTGTTCAAAGTTACAAGGGCACTGAAAAAAGTGACATTTCCATTTTTCACACTTACAACAGTTGCAGCCACCCCATGGTTATGTGATCAAAATTCAGATGCATGGCAACTGTCTTACATTTATGATGGTTGCAGTTTCCTGGGCTGGTGTGATCCTCTTTTTCAACCTTCTGGCAAGCAAAGTCAATGGGGATTCCAGATGCATTTGACTATGTCACTAATTTAATAATGGCAGTGATTCACAACTGTGGCAAGAAAGGTCATAAAATGGGGCAAAGCTCACTTAACAACTATCATGCTTAGCGACACAAATCTTGAGCTCAACTCGAATACTATCTGTATTGTAGTTTCTGTTGTTTCTTTGGAAAAGAAAAACTAAACCTTTTCTCCCCTTAAATATATTCAGAGTAAGTAGTAATGAGCTGTGCATTTGATTAAATAAAGACTCAATTTTACTCCATCATGTGCAGGATTATCATAGAAGAGAAAGTCTCATAAAAGTCTCAACTGTAAATGAATACAGTTAATGAAAAAAGAGTCATATGAGGCTTGTAAAACATCACTGTGCTTCAAAACCTGCTACAGTCTATAGCTCCTAGGCCACTCTTGCTTTACAAAAATGAATCTCTTCCTCATTTAAACAGATATCTCAATTTTAAGAGGCAATAAAAGTAATTGGGAACAACTGGGACAGAGAAGCTGACAACTTTGTGGAAATTATACTCACCAGTAAGAAAAGGGAGGAGGAAGGAAACAAGTACTAGTCTTCTGTAGTCTGTGAATAACTTTCAGACTCTCAGAGACCAAGTTTGCCCATTAGGCCATGTTCAACTAATATTAACATTAGTTTATTTAATACGTTAATGTATTTTGTGACTCCAGCTCAGTTTAATCAAAGTAATACAGGCTGTTCTCGACTTACAACTGTTCCTTTAATGACCATTGAAAGTTACAACAGCATTGAAAAAAGACTTATGACCATTTTTCACATGTATGACTGTTGTAGCACACCCAAGGTCACATAATCAAACTTTGGGTGTTTGGCAACCGACTCACATTTATGATGGTTGCAGTGTCCCAGGGTCATAATCTTTTGGGACTTGCTGACAAGCAAAGTCAATAGAGAAACCAAATTCATTTAATAATTGTGTTAGTAACTTAACAACTGCAGTGATTCACTTAACAAATGTGGCAAGAAAAGTCATAAAACAGGACAAAACTCACTTAACAAATGTCTCAGCAGCATAAATTTTGGACTTAATTGTGATCATAAGTTGAGGACTATCTGCATGTGAATTCTGATAATTTGGTAACCAAGAGAAACAAAAACAGGGTTGGGGAGAGTGTTGGGAAACTTATCTCTCCCCAAACCCTGAAGATGAATACTCATAAACTAATATCCAGGCTGATTGGGCTGCTGGCATTCAAAACATTATTTTGTCACTTACAAGAAGGTAAGGACGATTGATAACTAAAACTGGAGGTTGGGTTTGATTGAAGTGGAGCTGGTATACAGAAAAAGCAGAAATTACCCTATCTTGGCAGTAGCTTTTTGCCATAGTTGTCCAGAAAATGCTCCTTTGTTGTTATTATTATTTTTTTTACAAATGATCAAATGATTATGCAACCATCAGTTGCCTTTGAAAAACTGTTGTCATCTTGTCATTTCAGAAGAAGGCAGCCAAAATGACAGGGAGCATGTAGTAACTATAAAAGAAGCAGGAGAAAAAAGGACAAGATGCTAAGATAGACTCCCCACTCCGATGACTTGAATTCAAGTTGTAATTGACTCCCATGACTTGAAGATTCCTCAAGTTTTCCTGTGGGAACCAAGGACATTCTCACTGATGGCTGGCCAGAAGAGGAGTGAAGTAACCAAACAACTGGCCAGCACCTGGACTGGACATCTGAACAGTGACCTGGGGTGAAGGGGAGACTTTTACTTTTTAATTAGGTGAAAACTGTGGGAACTTTCATCAGTTGTGTCACTATGACATATCCTATAAATTGTTCTTTGAGGAATTTGTCTGCTTCAGAATTCTACTTTCTATGGGTGCATTACTTAAAACGCTGACACAATGCACATGAATATTCTGATGCCATCCGATGGATTCATTCCATACAATATTTTTGGGAAAATAAAAGGGATGTCAGGCTCCCAAAAACTCAAGAAAGTTACACTGAGCAATTTCCTTTATTGTCCCTCACCTATAGACAAAAATCTAGCTAAGCTAAAGCAGATATAAATGTAATGCTTATATTCTCATAATTATTAGGGAGGAGCCATCTTTATCTCCTTTGTCCTTCACAGACTATCTTAATTGAGTTGTCTCTTGCTCCAATGGACTGCATTTCTTCCGTCTTGGGAATATGGACAATGGAGGGGGGAGGGGGGGCAGAGTGGGATGGATGGAATCCAGGAAAATATTATGCATCACAGCCTCATCCACTTTGCATCATAACCCAACTGACCTTTTCAAGAACATTGCAATATCCATCCACTGAATAACTGCCTACAACCAACATTTACATTTTTAAAGCCGTTGTGACAATCTCTGCCTATTGTCTAAACCAGTAGTTCTCAACATGTGGTCTGTGGACCTCTGGGGGGGCTGTGATGTCACAGGGGGTCCATGAAGGCTTGGAGAAATATTATGATTTAAATATTGAGTTAAGTTTTGGGGGCCTGTGGCCATAGTCATGGCCACAAAAGGTATTTAAAGGGGGTCCATGGTGATGAAAAGATTGAGAACCACTGGCCTAAACATCAGCCATTGGACTTTTTTTTGTCATGGACATTTAAGAGAAAAGCATTGGAGAAGATTTCAAATGTATCCAAGATGACATAGTACATTTCCCTTTGGATGGTTGGGAGGAATCAGGTAGCTTCATTCATCAATGTGAACATAAAATTTAACAGCAGTACACGTTCATTATACTGTATTTCCAATTCATGGTCCCAGGCTGATGTATATATTGAATCACAGCCTCTAGCCCATTATCCATCAATATTGATTCTAGGGGTGCTTATGAGGAAGTTATGTGCAGACTACAAGATGATATGCAAACAATCACAACACATACCTGAATAAGCCACAAATAACTGAGCGAGTTAATGTGTTCCATTTTCAGTTTCTGACTGCAAATCTCTGTATAGGAGAAAGCAAATTTTCTGTGTAAAGCTTTCCTTCCCTAAGAGAAATAAATGGATATTTCAGAATAATTCCCAACAAAACTGATGGCTTGGCCACTTGGAGTGATATTTGAAAGCATTCTGTTTTCCTTCCCTGTGCATTTTTCCACAAACACTTCTTATTTTTTAGATGACATCTATGCAGTAGCTGTGTCCTAATGACAAATATCCCTTGGAGTTAATTTGAGGGCTTGGCACATAATGCAACACATCAGCAATCCCTGATTTATGGGTGTATTTCTGCATCATAACAACTGAAAACTAACACTGTGTTGCCAGAAGCAATTACTTTACTATAAAGGATGTGACCATGGAATGCACTAATTTAATTTCATGACCAGGTAAGACTGAAGGAAAATATGCATTTCAAAGAAGAAAAATAAAATAAAAAATAACTTATTTTGGAATCTCACTTTTGTGCAAAAAAATTAACTTTTAAAATTTTGTCAGCATTAATCTAGAATTTGAATTACTTATGTGGTTTTATTTGTGAGAAGCTGCTTTTGCAAAATATGATACTCTTGGTTATAAAATAATCTGAAAAATATTTAAAAATAGTTTTATGATAGTGTGTGTCTGGGTGCATGGAAAGAGAAGGAATCAGAATAAAACAAATCAACAAATTCAAATACTTGAATGCATGATGATTTTTAAAGTCAGATGGTTTACAAAGAGCTCATCAACTTGCATAGAATATAAAGGATAAATCTGGAGGGTACTTGAGCTTTGATTTTCGTATTGGTCCTCTTATCTTTAGTTACCAGATTCACCAGGATTCTGACATACAATGGACCCAGTTAAACCAATACTAAATTGAAATTCGTGAAATTTGTAATAATTTAAATACACTATCAAACATTTGTTTTTGTTTTTACAATGGATCCACCATGATGAAATGCTTCAGCTATGGAGGTGCATTGTTTTTCTTTGCAAGATAAATGTTAACCAGAAACAAGTTGACTACCTCCACAAAGCTCTGAGATAATGTTAAGCTTATATAAAATCCCTCTGTTGATCTCAGGTGCTCAATCTACCTCCATTAACAGCAATCACTTATGATGAGTGAAGCAAAACACTTTGGCTATTCATTCCATTAGGAAGAAACAGGATCCATAGAACTTCATAGAGTTATCACATTTTTCCTCCCTGTGATCAAGGCTGCATATTTCTTTCTCCAAATTATTCCCACAACATTAAATGGTAAACTATCTTGAGTTGAGAAATTAGTTCAAACTCCCCTTTGGGCTTTCATGGCTGAAGATAGACTGGAACACTTTAACCACCCTGTCACATTGGTTCTCATTCCATACTGAGCTATACCTCCTTGCTGGGGATATTATACATCCTTTGAGATTCTTGCACAGAATTTGCAGATAAGAGATGCAAGAAAAAGGAACAGAGTGAGATTCTCTTCCTTTCTGCAGAGAGGGAGGCAAACAATCTGTCAAGATGTTGTTCAGAAGAGATGTTTAAAAATAGCAGCAGTCAATGCCCAAAATCAGACCTCAGTGCAACATTCTATGGTTGTGATTGACCCTTCATCTGAATAAGTGAAAGCAGTGTGTGTGTGTGTACTATGCAGAGAGGCCTCAGAGACAGTTCAACACACAATGACAGGGTGTAAAAGGCAGACAGGAATAGCATACACTGGATGGTACAATCCAGTTATTGGCATTGTATACAGGAACATCTGCCCAGTATATGGACTAGACCCTCCCAAGTCCAGATGAGAATTTCCACAGAAGGTCATGCAGAATAAAAAATGCTAAAATCCTGTGCGACTTCTGGATCCAAACAAGACAGCCAGACACTAGCCGATCAACTAGATATTCCATTAGGACAAAGACCAGAAGACAGTAGTGGTGTAAATCTGCGTTACTCAACTTTCCAACTTGGTGGACTGGCAGAGATGGCAGTAGCAGCGGTGGCAGGGAGAGGGATGGTTTCATGCACATGCACAGATGCCACTTTCACAAATGCAGGTGTACATGAGCACGCACTCTCCCAACACTTCTGAATGGACTTCAGCAAAGCACCAGATCACAGACTGGTGGGGTTTGGGAATCCCAGTTGTAAATGACAACGAAATCAGGAATAAAGAGTTTGAGAAGCTGGAGGCCTACCAGGGCCTGAAAGAAGAACTAGAATTGATGTGGAAATAAAGACGAATGTGGTCCCAATGGTGGGAGAAGCATTCAGAGCTGTGACTCCTAAACTGGCAGAAGGGCTCCAGTAGATCCCAGGAATGACATTAGAGGTCTCTGTCCAGAAGATGAACGGCTAAGAACAGCTAAGATACTGCTATTAGCAAAGGATTCTCTGCCCAGTTGCCTCCTGCACCATGGTGGTGGTGGTGGGGGATTTGCCCTCCTCAGGCTCCAGAAGCTTTCCTTCAGTCTCTGGGAGGGCGAACATGGTTCTCTGGAATCTGGAAACGGGCCCATTTCCAGTTTCTCGAACTTCTGGGAGGCCCATTTTTTTGCCCTCCCCGAGTCTCCTTGCACTTACCTACATCTAATACGGGCCATGTGGGGACTCCTGGGAGGGGCAGGAGTGGGATTTGGGGGTTCTCCAAACTGCACAGAATCTTAACTAGGGGCTCTCCCTGCAAACCCCCAGCAACTGACTGCACAGTACCATCAAACTCCTAGGCCTGGGAAGAGGACCCAAGATTGAGTAAGACACAGACCACCCATAGGATGAGAAGGGAATTTTTATAGTAATGCACCTCTTTGTCAATTCCATCTCACTCATTTTAAAAAATCAAGTTGCGCCAATGAGTGAATTATACGGCTCTTCAATACATAAGAAGTGCATTAAGAATGAACAATGAGACAAATCAGATGAAATACTGGCCTTCCGTTTGGATTTCCAAAGACAAATGTCAATTATCTGTCAGTCCCCATTGTTCCTCGGCTGAGTAGCAAGTAATCCTAAAGCTATTGCATGACAATTAATCTCTCTTCCTCCCTAGGCTTCATTGTTAGAGTACTTATGACAAACAATGTCCTGCAAAATACCTTCACAGAGAATGCTGATCCAGTTGCAGCTTTTTAAACAGATGTTACTTGTCTGTCATACTTCTGTAAAAGGTGTCATGTAACAACTCTTTAAGTTTTATCTTTGATTTGTATATTTGTACTTTGTGATGGGACCACAATACAGAACAAGCACTGAATGCAGTTTTTGGGGTTTGTTGCATTTTAGGTACAGTATTTCTCTCTTTTCCTCTGTCCCCCCCTCCCTTCTTCTCTCTCTCTCTCCCTCCCCCTCTCCCTCTCCTCCTCTCTCCTTCTTTCCCTGTCTCTCAATTAGTATCAATAGCAATCAATACAGACACTGTATGGATCCTATCATACTAAAAGAAGCATCATAGAAAATAAAGCTTGCCATATTTTTTTTTTTAAAAGAAGAAAATAATGTGCAGGTTGAAGTCTTTAGAAAGAAGGCCATGTAAAAGTTTGATAGGGGAAATGGAAGAGAATGAAAGATGAAGGGAAGGAAGGAAGGAGAGCAACCCAGGTTAATGTAGTGGGAAATTAGGATTTTTAAATTCTTTGAATGAACTAAATCTGGTGCTTTGAAACAGTACGCCAAAGGCTTTAACATATTACCAGATGAATCTAACTGCTGGAGGAGGGAAAACTTAGTCTAAACCCTTTATATTTAATTTGTAATTTAATTGTTGCTAGCCATCTTCAATATTTACAACATTTACAATGTAATTGGATGTATAAATTAAGCAGTTAATTCAGATTAAACTATTCAGATCCATTTCTATGATTTAGGGCATTCATGCAGTTTAAGGAAAAGCACCTTGTCTATGTTGTTATCAAATCATTTCTGGTTCATATTATCAACCTGTGATGTTTTGGAAATCTAATATAATAAAATCAATACTGATGTGCAGATCTCATGAAAAATAACCCATTGAAAAGGAAAACATGTCATAGAACTGTTCATGAGGGCAAGTTATTTTGTACTATCTTACTAGTTAGTATAGTACTACTTTGTTACTTGCATATATTAGAATGAGCTTCCAACTAGAGAACAAAATGTTTATTTATTTATTTATTTTGTCAAACAATTATTAGATAACAGGTATAAGTATAAACATGGTTATAAATACATGAAATGGATACGAATAAGAAAAAAAGAAACAATAGGACAGGGACAGTAGGCACATTTTGGTGCGCTTATGCATGCCCCCTACAGATCTCTTAGGAAAGGGGTGAGGTCTACAGTAGATAGTCTAATATTAAAGATTTTGGGGTTTGGGGAAGAAACTACAGAGTCAGGTAAAGTATTCCAGACATTGACTACTCTGTTGCTGAAGTTGTATTTCCTGCAATCAAGTTTGGTGCGGTTTATCTTTGGTTTATATCTATTTTGTGTTCTTGTATTGTTTTGGTTGAAGCTGAAGTATTCATTGATAGGTAGGACATTGTAATATATAATTTTAGGTACTATACTTAGATCGAACTGAAGGCAGCATACTTCTAGGTTGTCTAGGTCTAAAATTTCAAGTCTAGTGGCATAAGGTATTCTGCTATGAGTAGAGGAGTGGAGGATTCTTCTTGTAAAATATTTCTGGACTTTCTCAATTGTATTAATATCAAATATGTAATGTGGGTTCCAGACTGATGAGCTGTATTCAAGTATTGGTCTACCAAATGTTTTATATGCTCTAGTTAGTAGAGTGATATTACCAGGGAAAAAAACTACGCAGAATTAGGTTAAACAACTTTTAATGATTTTTTGGCTATGTAGTTACAATGGGCTCTAGCACTTAGATCATTTGAGATAAGTACTCCAAGGTCCTTGACAAAGTTTGTGTCATCAACAAGGTCTTGACTATTCAGCTTGTATTTTATTTTTTGATTTTTTTTGCCAATATGCAAGACAGAGCATTTACTTGTTGAGATCTGAAGTTGCCATTTGTTTGACCATTCTGACACACAGTCGAGGTCTTTTTGAAGGATAGCATTGTCAATGGTGTTGAATAGCTTTACATCATCATCAATATTAGAACCTGTTCCCTCCACTCCTAATCCAACACCTTCACCATTATACCACATTAACTTTCAGTTCTAATTCTGTATCACCAATTCTAAGAACCAATTCTGTTATTCTATTCTAAATATTGGATTTTCAATCCCACCACTGATACACACACATGTATGTATGTATGTATGTATAGAAAAAGGGAAGGAAAGCCAACACAATTAAACACTGAAACAAGCAATGAGAGCTATTCCACCTACAGGTTCCCTCTGGCTTTATTAGTGAGCATCATTAAAACTTCAAATTTGAAGTACCAGCCCAAGCAAACAGTGGATGGAAAATTAATGATGTTACTCAACAACACGTTACTAAGACTTCTTTATTTTTCTCTGGATGGTTAGGTTTTTTCTTTGGCTCATCCTTTAGCAAAGTCATACAAGCAGCAAGGTTACCATAGTTATAGCAGAAATCTGAAATGAATATGACCATTCTTTGCATTATAATTGGAACATTGTCATTCAGGCAACTGAAACATACCTTTTATTTGGCTCATACAAATGTGGGTGAAAATTACAAGAATATCGGTGAACTTTAAAAAGGTCTTCTTTAAAAAGGATCAGCATGGATGACAGTTATTCTGTAGGCTTCAAAGAAAATATTTAACATAAATACTTTGACATTGGATTGCATATTTCATTGGGGTAGGTACCTATTTCTATCGAAACAGTAGCATTGAACTCAGTCAAATTCAAATCTGAACAAATAACATGTTTACATTATTCACTACTGTTTCTCAGTCTAGACATGTTCCAAAGGGACACACTTGGATTCCCAGAACTGGGCAGTTAGAGTCCTTCACGTTTTTGGGGTTCTATAATCTCCCAGAATTTGAAATGGACACCTAACATTTGAACCATCATTAAAAAGGCACAATGAAGATGTTCTTCCTGTGCCAATCCAGAAAGCTTAGGCTGCCCAAGGAGCTGCTGATACAGTTCTACAGACAATTTTTTGAGTCTATACTTCTATAACTTTCTGGTTTGGTACAACAACTAAACAGGACAGGTACAGACTCCAATGGTTGGTTAAATTTATTTATTTATTTATTTATTTATTATTTTATTTATTTAATTTTTATACCGCCCTTCTCCCTGGGGACTCAGGGCGGTGTACAGCCAATCTAAAACCCCAACAATAATACAAAAGTTAAAAAAGATTAAATTGGATATTTGGCCGAATAAAAAACCCACCCCACCCCCTTAAAACCCCCAAATTAAAATTACTGGAGACACATTAAAACCCTCTCTCAGCCCAGGCCGGCCTGCTCGAAAAGCCAGGTCTTCAACGCGCGCCTGAAGGACCTCAGGTCCATGCCGGTACGCAGTTCCGGTGGCAGAGTATTCCAGAGGGCAGGGGCCGCCACAGAGAAGGCCCTACCCCTTGGGACCGCCAGGCGACACATGGCAGCCGACGGAACCCGGAGAAGGCCCTCCCTGTGTGCACGCACTGGCCTGCTGGAGATCACCGGTAGGATGCGGTCCTGTAGGTAACCTGGTCCAATGCCATGGATCGCCTTAAAGGTCAGAACCAGAACCTTAAAGCGAACCCGGAAAGCCACTGGCAGCCAATGCAGCTCGCGCAGGAGAGGCATCACGTGGGCGCTACGTGACGCCCCCATAATCACCCGCGCGGCCGCATTCTGTACCAGTTGGAGTCTCCGGGTGCTCCCCGCAGGGAGCCCCATGTAGAGGGCATTACAATAGTCCAGGCGAGAGGTGACAAGGGCCTGAGTGACCGTGCGCAGGGCGTCCCGATCCAGAAAGGGCCGCAACCGGTAGATCCGATGGATCTGATGAAATGCCCCCCTGGAGACGGCCGCGACATGGTGTTCAAGCGACAGCCGCACATCCAGGAGGACTCCCAGATTGCGAGCCCTCTCTGTGGGGGGCAAAATTTCCCCCCCAATAGCCAGCGACGGAGTCAACTGGCTATATCGGGGCGCCGGGAACCACAGCCACTCGGTCTTGGATGGGTTGAGCCGGAGCCTGTTCCCGCCCATCCAATCCCGCACGGCCTCCAGGCACCTGGACATAGCCCCCACAGCATCGTTGGGGTGGTCCGGGGTGGAGATGTATAACTGAGTGTCATCTGCATAGAGATGACACTTCACCCCAAGACCACGGATGATCTCGCCCAGCGGTTTCATATAGATGTTGAACAAAAGAGGGGAGAGAACCGACCCCTGAGGCACCCCACAAACCAGGGGCCTAGAGGTGGACCTCTCCCCTCCCGCCAACACAAATTGCGAACGGTTGGAGAGGAAGGAGGAGAACCATCGAAAGACAGTTCCCCCAATTCCTAACCCCTCCAACCGTCGCAACAGGATACTATGGTCGATAGTATCGAAAGCCGCCGAGAGATCTAATAGGACCAGGACAGAGGAGAACCCTCTGTCACGAGCCCTCCAGAGATCATCAACCAACGCGACCAATGCCGTCTCAGTGCTGTGCCCAGGCCTGAAGCCCGATTGGAACGGATCGAGGTAAGTTGTTTCCTCCAGGTACTGAGGAAGCTGACGTGCCACCACACTCTCAACAACCTTCGCCACAAAGGGCAGGTTGGAGACTGGACGAAAGTTATTTAAAACAGCTGGATCCAGGGAAGGCTTCTTGAGGAGGGGCCGCACCACCGCCATCTTCAGGGCGGTCGGAAGCGACCCCTCTCTCAGAGAAGCGTTGATAATCCCCTGGAGCCAGCCTCGTGTCGTCTCCCTGGCGGCCGAAACCAGCCAGGAAGGGCACGGGTCCAATAAACAGGTGGTGGCATTCAGACTCCCCAGCAACCTGTCCACACCCTCGGCGGTCACAGGATCGAACTCTCCCCAAATAACATTCACAAGACCTGCCCCGGTCACCTCCCCCGGGACCATCCAATTGGAGTTAAGCCCCTCCCGGATCTGAGCGATTTTATCATGCAGGAATCGAGAGAACTCCTCTGCTCTACCCTGCAAGAGGTCATCCCGCGCTCTCGGTTCGAGCAGAGAGCGGGTCACTCTAAACAGGGCGGCAGGCCGATTTCCTGCCGACGCAATAAGGGCGGAGAAATACGAAGATTTCGCCGCCCCTATCGCCACAAGGTAAGTCTTAATATGAGATCTTACCTGTGTTCGGTCAGATTCAGAACGAGTCGCCCTCCAAATGCCCTCTAGACGTCTTTTCCGGCACTTCATCTCCCGTAGCTCCTCCGTAAACCACGGAGCCAAATGGGATCTGTGCTGGGTCAGAGGTCGCAGAGGCACAACTCGGTCTAGAGCCCCGGCGGCCAACCCATCCCAGGTGGCCACCAGGTTTCCAGGCGAGTTGAGAGCCAGAGACTCAGGAAATGGCCCAAGCTCCCTCTGGAACCGCTCCGGGTCCATTAGGTGCCTGGGGCGGAACCATCTAAGTGGCTCCGCCTCCCTGCGGTGGGGGGTGGCGGAACAGAAGTCCAGTCTAAGGAGGGAATGATCTGTCCATGACAAGGGAGTAATGACTAAATCCCCGCACTTACAGTCATTCAACCACTGCCCAGAGACAAAAATCAGGTCCAGCGTGTGTCCTCCTATGTGAGTGGGAGCAGAAACTAACTGGGTCAGGTCCATGGCCGTCATGGAAGCCAAGAACTCCCGGACCAACCCAGAGGTTTCACCGAGCGATGGCAGGTTGAAATCCCCCATGACCAAAAGCCTGGGGGTCTCAACCGCCAGCCCGGCTATCACCTCTAGGAGTCCGGGCAGGGCTGATGAGACGTGGCAGGGAGCCAGGTACGTCAACAAAAGACCCATCTGAACCCCTTGCCCCCACTTCACAAAAAGAGATTCACAGCCAGCCGTCTGAGGGACAGTGGCCTCCCTAGGACAAAGGACTTCCTTTATAAGCACCGCCACCCCGCCACCCCTTCCCTGAGCCCTAGGCTGGTGAAATGCAAGGAAACCTGGTGGGCACATCTCAACCAGAGGGACACCTCCCTCTGGGCCCAACCAGGTTTCGGTGACACCTACCAGGTCCGCGGCCTCCTCCTGAACCAACTCAAAGATCAGGGGGGCCTTATTAATCACGGACCTGGCATTGCACAACAGCAGCCGGGTATTCAGGGCTTGAGATTCTGGACAACCAGGACTACAGAATGGGTAAGGAGGGTCGGAGCGCGCTACCGCTTGTAAACATCGGGAGCGCGATCCCCTAACCGGATATGGCCCTCTACCCCCCGCATACCTACCTCTCCCAGTCACCGTGCTAATAAAATTGGCCCCCGGCTGCCCACCCTCTGTCTGCCCCCCCGACACGGGAACCCCCGAGGCCCCCCAGGCGCGCAAGCCGGCCCGGCTGCCCCCAATTCCGTGCGGGCTGTCTCCCTCACCCGCCCTGGACCTTTCCCCCTTAAAAAACCCCATTAAAAATTTAACAACCCCTGGTTTACAATGCTTTCCCCGGTTTCCCCGGTCCCACCATCGCTCCGGATCCCAGGATCCATCATTACGGAAGGTCTTAGAGAGCTTCAAAGGCCATCTAAGGGAGAGGGGGACATCCCTCAGGGCCCACAGCTCTGCCCTCGGGTACATCCGTGGACCCGGCCGCCTCATCTCTACAGTCCCGGAGCGTCTGCGGTCTCTGTCGTCCTCTGGCCGCGGATGTTGAAGTCCAGTCAGGCTGGGGTGTATGCCGCCTCTCCCCGGTCGTCCCACCTCTGCCACCGGTGGGACCCCCGGGGGGAAAAGAGTCACAGGCAGAGCCAGACCCTCCCCCAGGCCCACCACCTCTGCCACCGGCGGGGGCCCCAGGAAAGGGAGGGACACCATAGCTCCGTCCAAGCGGCCCACGGGGGCATCGGCACCACCACTCTTCAGCCAAGCCCCTCCGTGGGTCTCCCAGCCTCCACGCCATCTTCGAGGCCATCAAGGGTGCCCCAGGTCCGTTCCAGGGCCGCCCTGACCACAGCAGGCCCGTATCCGAACCAACAGGGGCCTCCCACGACCGCTGCGGCCCGAACAAGGCCGCCGAGCCCACACCAAGGCCACCAACACACCGAACACAGGGAGCGCCGTCACAGCAAGTCCGGAGGCCGCAGCTGCCACTGCCGCCGCCGCCGAACGCCCGTCTGCGGCCTCTCCGCTCTGCCGGCCGCCGGGAAGGGCCGCCGCCGCCGAGCACCCGTCCATCACCGCCGAGCGCCCGTCCGCAGCCGCCCCGCTCCGACGACCACCGGAGAAGGCCTCCGAGGCCTCCAGAATCAACCCGGAGCCGCCGGGGCCGTCGTGACCACGCCGTCCTCCACACCGGTCCCGCGGCTCCAGCCGACCCCCAGCCAGTCTTTAGATGTCCCGACTGGTCCTCCCCGATCCTCCCCCGCCTCTGCCACCGGCGGGGGGGCCCAGGGGACAAGGGGGGCCATAGCTGAGGCCGTCCAGACCGGAGAGAGCGGCGGCGGAACTCCGCGTTGGTCGCGCTGGATCCGACACCGTGAGTCTGCCAGGACCGCTCCGCACCGACACCATCACTCTCGCGGCCACCGAGGCCGCCCACAGACTGCTCCGAGACCCCTACAGCCAGGTCGAGGCCTCCAGAGCCCCGGAAACCTCCGAAGCCGAAACCGAAGCCTCCGAGGTCGCTCCGAGGCCGCCGGGGCCGCCGCGCCAACGCTATCGTTCTCTCCGGCCCCATGGCTCCGACAAGCCCCCAACCAGCTCCCGCTGGAAACCGCCGGTCTCCCCTGGCCCTCCCCCACCTCTGCCACTGGCGAGGGGGCCCAGGGGGCATGGGGGCTCGCAACGAAGACCACCCGGGTCGGAGGAAACTCCGGCGAAAGCAGCCGTCCGCCATCTTGGAAAACGGGATCAGAAAAAGCAATTGCAACTCTAGAAGATCTATATATTGTGTATACAAGAAGGAAGGTTGTGAAAATATCTACAGACTTCTCACATCTGGGACACAAACTGTTTCAACTCCTCCTCTCAGGATGCTGCTATAGGGCATTGCATGCCAAAACAACTAAACACAGGAGCACATTTTTTCCTTTGTGCCATCACTCTGCTAAACCCCAAATCCTCACAGTATTGTCTTATGTCTAACTATATTTATATTGTATGGCTGTAGTATTATATTACTATCCTTCTCATCTTCTCTACTCTTATTGGTATCATTATTGTGATTATTATTACTCTCGTTTTGCATGTACACAAAGAGCATCTGCACCAGGATATTTACAAGACCGTATTCTGCCAGTTTCCTCTCACCGACCGGTGCGCTCTCACAGGGAGGGTCTCTTGCGGGTCCCGTTGGCATCTATGTGCCGGCTGGCGGCCCCGAGGAATAGGGCCTTCTCTGTGGGGGCCTCCGCCCTCTGGAATGGGTTGCCTCCAGAGTTGCGTACAGCCACGGACCTGGGGACCTTCAGGCATGCCTTGAAAACCTGGCTCTTAGACCAGGCCGGCTTGAGCTGATTTTAGATTGGGGTTTTAAATTGGGGGTCTTTAGTGGTGATCAGAGGGTTGGGGTATTTTAATTTTAGTGTTTATAGTGGGGGTTTTAACCTGTCTATTACAGCCAGGTTATTTAATTCAGTTTTAATTTTTGGATATTTTAATGTTATTTTAATTGGATGGCTGTACACCGCTCCGAGTCCTTCGGGAGAGGAGCGGTATATAAATAAATATTTATCTAATCTTATCTTATCTTATCTTACCAGAGGAAATTCTTTGTGTGTCTAGTTACACTTGGGAAAATAAAGTATTCTATGCCATGCCATACCATGCCATGCCATGCCATGCCATACCATTCTTTGAATGTCTTTTAAATTGTTTTGATGGTTTGAGACTTTTAGGATTGTTAACTGCCTAGAGTAACTTGGTTGAATTGGGCAGCTCTAGAAACAGAAGAAATGAATGCATTTTCAGTCATCTGAGCACTGATAAGAATTCTAGGACTTCAAGCGTACATATCTTGAAGATACAAAGATGTGTACACCTTGCAGAAGATTATTAATCCTGGAACTATAGAATACATAGGAATTGTGTGAAGGAGAATGCTTCACTCTGGATTCTTCCTTCTATTACTTGACTTTTTGCAATGCCAGAATCTCCCTAGACATTTTCTGAATATGTAAAACAGAAGATTTGTCTTGACAAGGGTGTAAAATGTTGGCTCATACATCACTAACCTCCATCCTACATACCTAAATAACCAGCTCAGATGCTTCTTCCCCACCTCTTAAATGCAATGCAGTGGGATTTCTTAAACAAATAGGAAGAATAGCAGATGTTTTTTTTTCCTTTATTTCCATCCTATTGATTTGCTGTTATCAAACTACTGGAATATTAGGTCATAATCTGGATGACTGAAAATCTCTACAGACTTTTAGCTATACAATTTGGGATGAACACCCTTTGAATGGTGTGGGAGTAGGAATAGATTTCCAGAAGAAAAATTGCAGACTACAGGATGCAGGAGCACTACTCTGGTAACCCTGAGGACACAGATAAACCTCCAAGTGCTTCAACGACCCTCTAAAAGACCAGCTGTCTGAAAGGAATATAAATCCTTCCACTCCCCACTATGCTGTCAGAGCTGAAGAAGCTTCTTGGGTGAGAAGCAAAACATCTTCAAAAGAAAAAATCAAGTCCAGTTGCCTCCTGAAAAACACCTTTGGGTCATTTAGTGACTGTTTGAAATTACGATGGCACTAAAAAAAGTGACTTGACCGTTTTCTGCAGCATTCCTATGGTCATGTGATCAACATTCAGACTCTTGGCAACTGACTCATATTTATGACGTTGCAGTGTTCGGTAATCCCCTTTTGTGACCTTCTGACAAGCAAGGTCAATGGGGAAGCCAGATTCACATAACAACCGTGTGACTAACTTAATAACTGTACCGATTCACTTAACAAATGTGGCAAGAAAGGTTGTAAAATGGGGAAAAATCACTTAACAAATGTCTTGCTTAGCAACATAAATTTTGGGCTCAATTGAGGTTGTAAGTTGTGGGCTACCTGTACTCTTGCTTGCTTGCTTGCTTTTAAATGACAGTGTTGCAACAATAGAGAGTCTCTCCTGACTGGCATCAATACAACAGAACTTATTTTTGATATATATAAGATTAGAATTAAAAAGTATTTAAAAAGTGGGGGAAAGCAGCTGCATCAAAAAAGAGGTTTAATCAGAGGTGGTATTCAGCAGATTCTGATCAGTTCTGGAAAACTGATAGTGGAAATTTTGAGCAGTTTGGAGAACTGGCAAATATCACCTCTGACTGGCCTCACTATTCACCTCTGACTGGCCTCATCTATTCTCCACCTCCCAAGTCCCAGCTGATTGGCTGGGTCTTCTTTGGTTGCCCTACACAGGAGAACGGATCTGAAAAGCAGGTTAGTGGGGTGGGAAGGGAATGGAGATTTTACAGTAACCTTTCCCTGCCATGCCCACCAAGCCACGCCTACCAAGCCACGCCATGCTCACCAAGCCACGCCCACAGAACCAATAGTAAAAAAATATGAATCCCACCACTGGGTTTAATATGTAACAAAAGAGTATGCTATGCTGTGTAATTTTATGTAATATTTTTTGTTTTAAAAATCAGCCCTTATCACTGATGGTTTCAAGTAAAGTTTGGATCCTTTGTACTGGGCCAGGGGGATGGACTAGAAATCCTCCAAGGCCCCTTCCCGCCCTATGATCCTATGAACCAGTTAACTTCAGGTGTACATATCTTGAAGATACGAAGATAGCGGAAGAAAAGTGTGGTGGCAAATGAAATCTTTTATTATTATTTATTTAAATTGAGCCACCCAAGTCCAAGAGACTCTGGAGTTAAAACATTTTAGTTGAAAAATATTTTCAAAGAGTCCTATTATAAATCTAGAGAATACAATGTTTTCCATATAGATATTATTTTTGCCCAGAAGAAATATAATTGAAAGAAGTTTGGGAAGACATAGGAATACTATTTTTTAAAATAAGCAGTCTCTCTTTTCCTTTACAATATTTCTAGGCCAAGCTGTCAGGGAGTGAAACTAAGCCTTGTTAGATCACGTAAATAGAGTTCCTTTCAAAAATATTTTAAATCCTATTTCCTCTGTTTTAATATAAATTCATAAGCTTTGCAGATGGACAATGGGAACTTTCTCCCCCATCCTTCCTTTGCTGAGTATTTATTTTGCAAGTACAACCAGAAGATTTAGGGGAAATTATAGGTGTATGTTTGGCAACCTGGCATAGGCTGGCTGCCAGTAACCCAATAAATTTAAGAAAATGCCATTCTGCTTCCTAGAAAGAGAATACAATCAAAAGAAAGAAAAAATACAGTAAGTGCTATGTCTGATAAACCAACAGAGGAAGTTGGAGCAGATTCAGACACCTGAGTCTAGCAAGAATTTCACCATCCAATATAACATTATTACAACACTGTGGTTACTTAAATGGAAGAAGCTATAAAATCTGTACCTAAAAGTATATAGTTCAGAGCAGCAATGTAATCCTACCTGTTCCACTACCGGTTCGGTGATTGCACACCTAATGTGCATGCGCAGCTTTCCCCACACCAGCTGAGGTCTGCAGCACTAATCAGCTGAGAGGATAAAGAAGAGAAAAGCACAGGGGCAGGTGGGAAGGCCGATCCTGCATTTTTCTTTCTCCTCTCAGCTGAATGTGGCTTTTTTTCCTCCTCTCAGCTGAATGTCAGAGGTTTTTTTTTTTTACTACCAGTTCACCTGAACCGGTCTGAAATGGTATCATACTACCACGGGTTCACTGGTTACTTTCTGTGAATTTCAGCTTGTTCAGCTCTGTACTGTACATATATGAAGTAAAGGTATAATCCACCAGACTATCAATCATCTGGAAGCCTGCACTCATAAACAAACAAAATCTCTATACCCCAATCCAGTCCCCCCACCCCAATACCTCCAGCCCAAATACGCCCCAGCCATCTACCCAAATAAAAGCTAGCTTCCTAATAAATAATTATCGGCCATTCACAAGAAACCAAGCTGCACTAAGAAACCCCAATGCACAAAATACAAGGTTGCCAACTAATCAAGAACACAGCAACTCAAAGACCAGTAAAAACAGACCTACACTCCCAGCCAATCAGGATGAGGAAAAAACCATTCAAATAAAGCAGAAAGCCAGCACCAAATTCAAACAAAAAATGGCTGCCAAGCCTGACACACACGATTAAAAAGAACCCAATACGCAAGCCTAAGGATGGCAGATGAGATTCTGCCGAAATGTCGCTGTAATAAAAGCACAAATATTAAAATGTGGGAAAATGCCCGAAGAAACCTAAATACCATATATATATATAAATATATACACTCACACACACACATGCACACACGCACGCGCACACACATATACACATATATACAGTATATATGAAAGAGAGAGAAAGATCATACCACTCTAAGGTTCATTCTAGTGAGAGAATTTTGCAAATTTATTTACCGTCAGATGAATAGTTTTTCATTTTTCTTTAATGTAGCTAAAATGTATGCATTTGTTTATTTCTTCCATCACCTCCAAGTCAATATATTCAGATTTAGCAAAGAGATGAATCTTTTGACAATTTTAAAAGATAAACACAGAATATATTTGGGTTTGCAAAGATGAGAAATTTGATGGTATTTTTGTAAGAATCATTGTAGATATTTTAACTGAATTTGGGAGTGGTAGAATAAATGATAGATAGATAGATAGATAGATAGATAGATAGATAGATAGATAGATAGATAGATAGATAGATAGATAGATAGATAGATAGATATTTGTTAAGTTCTCCCCTTTCTTTGCACTATCTCTTCAGTCAACTGAATTAAAGATGTTTGAATATACAAGTATCTTGAATAAACCTGCAAGATTTTGAAAAGGACAACTACTATAGCAGTTCTGATGGGTGCAGAGTTGGACCTAAGTGTAAAAAATGTTTGTGTGTGCTACATTTCTTCTTGGTCTAATACCAAGTCATTGCTCTAATCAATATTTTATTAACTTGGCAAGTCACAAAGTTCTCTATATGGATGAGCTGCCATGATTCATTGAAGAACAATAGACGTATTTTTATGGCACTGCTTATCAAGAGGAGTGTGGTTAAAATCCCTAATCCATTGCAGAAATGGCAGACATTCACAGTACATTTCTGACAAGTAAAACGATACAGATAAATATCCCATGATAACTTCCACTCATTATGCAAAATCTTTCTTTCTCTTTCTAACTCTCCCCTCCCCCCACTCCCTCTCTCCCTTCTCTCCCACACACAAACACGTACACAAAGAGAATGACAGACAGTGCAGTGGCCTAGCAGTTAAGATGCTGGGCTTGTATAGTGGAAAGATTGGCAGTTTGAGACACAGAACAGTATAATGGAGTGAGCTCCCATTTCTTATCCCAGTTCCTGCCCACGTAGCAGTTCAAAAGCATAAAAATACAGCATAAAAATGCAAATAGATAAATTGGTACCACATCAGTGGGAAAGTAAATGTGTTCTGCACATATAGTCAAGCTGGCCACATGACCATGGAAGTGCCCTTGGATAAAGCTGATTCCCTCAGCTAAGATAAGCATTGCCACCCAGAGTCAGACACAACTGGACAGAGGAAACTTTTACAATATCATACTCATATCCCTAGATACAGAGTCAGCTTTAAAAAGGTTTTTTAGGGGGGCTGCTTAAGTAGACTTGTCAAGAAATAACTCACAAAGTTCCATGAACAAAATACCTATCTCACAATTTTTAACATGCTTATGAATGCTGTAGGACCATAGGCAAAGGTTCTGCTTTGGAATCTCTATCCATAACTGAGGTAAGTGTATTAGAACATACAGGTTTATGATGTTCAGAATATTCTTGATAATGATATCTGATGATGTCAAGCTAGATAGCATGAGATATTATAGGTCAACGAATATCCAGCTAAGCTGATAAACTTATAAGATTCACTAAGCTGCTGCCAACTGTAGACTTAAGTTTGTTAGTAGTATAATACAGCCCTTAAAGCAAGGGTGTCAAACTCGAGGCCCATGGACTGGATGTAACATATGCTGACCCTGCCCCCACCTGGTTTAATGAAGTGGGGGAAAAGTCATAATACGTCAACTTATACTTGGAATTAGAATGGGCATAGCTACCTAAACATTAATCAATAAATATTTTTAGTTTATTTCTCACTTTTATTAATTTTACAAATAACTCAAGATGGTGAACACATCTAATAGTGCTTCCTGTTTTTATTTTCTCCACAACAACCCTGTGAGGTAGATTTGGTTGAGAGAGTGTGATTGGCCCAAGGTTACCCAGTGTCATGCCCCTGTTGGAATCTGATTCGGAGGGGAAAGCGAAGCAGCTGACAGGGAGTGGGAGTGTGGCTCCTTTGGCTGTGGAAGAAACTGGGGAAGGGCAAAGGCCATCTGGGCAGAGTAGGGGAGAGATAGAGCAAGGGAGAGATAGAGCAAGGGAGAGGGAATTTGGAGGGCACGCAGGGAGGAACAGAGAAGGGAGCAGCATGAATTGCGTGGCTGACGGGGAAGGAAAGGGCCCTGATTCCCTTCATTAGCTGCAACTGGGAACACAGTGTTTAAAAAAGGAAGCTGCGCACAGCAAAGTTGTTGGGAGCAAATCGTGAATTATCTGGTATCGTCGAGGCTTATCTGTGTTCCTGGCATCTTCCCAACTGTGTGTGTTTTGCTGTGCCAACTGTAAACCTAAGTTTGTTCCTAGTATAATACAGCCCTCAAAGCAAGGGTGTCAAACTCGTGGCCCGTGGACTGGATGTGACATGTGCTGACCCTGCCCCCACTTGGTTTAGTGAAGGGGGAAAAAGTCTTAATACGTCAAATGATGATGCTGTGATTTTGTGAGTTTGACACCCCTGCCTTAAAGACTAAAATGAGATGAGATGCGTTTTCGGTTAGGAAATAGGAAAATGAATAGTTATTATTTCCAGCCTTGGCTATGTGTCCATGGATAGCTTTCCTTCTTTTAATCTCTTCCCCCTATCCCACTATCCACTTATACCTTATGAGTTGGGTTACTTTATCAATTATATAAATACTTTTATACAATGCTATTTGTTATTTATTATTACACTGTTTATTATTTGCATAGTAAATATATGTTTATTAGACAAATAAACAAATATACTGTTTATTCTTGATTGGCATGTGTGCATGTTTCTCTGTGTTTAAATACCGTAGCTATATGCTAGCCTTACAGCTAAACCATGATACTACTGACTATTGATGCCCTTCCTCCCTGTGGCAGCCCCTCAAATATTGGAAGACTGCTATCATGTCTCCCCTGGTCCTTCTCTTTACTAGACTAGCCAAGCCCAGTTCCTGCAACCGTTCGTTGTATGTTTTAGCCTCCAGTCCCCTAATCATCCTGGTTGCTCTTCTCTGTACTTTTTCTAGAGTCTCAACATCTTTTTTATAATGTGGTGAACAAAACTGGATGCAGTACTCTAGGTGTGGTCTTACTAAGGCTTTATAGAGTGGTATTAGTACTTCCCTTGATCTTGATTGTATCCCTCTGTTAATATAATTTAGGATTGCATTAGCTTTTTTGGCTGCTGCTGCACACTGCTGGCTCATATTTAGCTGGTTGTCCATTAAGACTCCAAAATCCCTCTCACAGTTATTGCTATTGAGCCTGGTTTCACCCAGATTACATGTGTACTTTTGGTTTTTCTTGCCTAAGTGTAGGACTTTACTTTTCTCTACACTGTATTTCATTTTGTTAGATACGGCCCAGTGTTCTAGTCTGTCAAGATCCATCTGAAGCTTGAACCTATCTTCTTGGGTGTTTGCTATTCCTGCCAGCTTAGTATCATCTGCAAATTTGGTAAGCTCCTCTTCTATTCCCTCATCTAAGTCTTTAATGAAGATATTGAAGAGTACTGGGCCTAAGATGGAACCTTGTGGCACCCCACTGCTTACTTCCCTCCATGTAAACTTAGACCCATTGAGTACGGTTTGCCAGCCAGTTGCGAGTCCATCTAGTTGGTGGTGCTATCTATTCCACTTTTTTCTAGCTTACTAAGAAGTAGGTTGTGATCTACTTTGTCGAGTGCCTTGCTGAAATCTAAATATATTATGTCCACAGCATGTTGCTGGTCTACTAATTTAGTCACTGTGTTGAAGAATGAAATAAGATTGGTTTGGCATGATCTGTTCTTAATAAACCCATGCTGACTGCTCGCTATTACTTTACTTGTTTCTAGATGTTGACAGATCTGTTTTTTTTATTATCTTTTCCAGTATCTTCCCAGGTATTGATGTTAGGCTGATTGGTCTACAGTTTCCTGGATCTGTTTTTTTTTTTTTTTCCTTTTTTGAAGATGGGAACCTCATCAGCTCTTTTCCAGTCCTTGGGTAGTTCCCCGTTGCTCCAGAATTTTCGAAAAATATGGTGCAGTGGTTCTGAGATGACCTCTGCCAGCTCCTTTAAAACTCTGAGATGTAATCCATCAGGCCTCGGTGATTTGTTTTCTCAAGATCAGACAGGTGTTCTCTTACTATTTTTTGTTTTGTTTTATTTTAACTTTTATTTCTGGTTTATCTTTTACAGTTATGTTTTTGGTGGGTTGAGCTATAGTTTCTTTTTGTGTGAAGATGGATGCAAAGAATGAGTTAAGCAGTTCTGCTTTCTCTCTGTTGCCTGTTACTTCTTCTCTCTTTAGTGGACCGACTGTTTCCTTGATTTTTTTCTTGTTCTTTATATGTCGGAAGAAACTTTTTAAATTATCTTTGACTTTTGTTGCAAGTCTTTTTTCGTTCTGAGCCTTTGCTATCCTGACTTCATCTTTGCAGATTCTGGCGATATTCCGCCTTAGTTGTATGTCCTTCTTTCCTTTGTTTGTACTTGTCCTTTTTTTCTTTCAATTTGCCAGAGAGATCTTTGTGCAGCCATGTTGATTTTTTCTTGGATTTCTTCTTTTTCTTTCTCAGTGGTATTGTGCTGGTGGTATTGTGCTGGTGGTATTGTGGTATTGTGCTGGGCTTCGATGATCATACTTTTTAGAGTTTCCCAAGATTCTTGAATTGTTTTCTCCTTTAGGATTTTCATCCATGGAATCTTTCCCAACTTCTGAGTTTATTGAAATCAGTTTTTTAAAATCCAAGACTCTGGTGTCATTATGTTCTGCTGCTTGTGTTTGTGTTATGCTGAATTCTAGTATGATATGGTCACTCTCACCCAAGGTTCCTGCAGTTTCAATTCCCTCTATCACTTCTCTGTTTGTAAGAATTAAGTCCAGTATGGCAGTCCCTCTAGTTTCACGCTCTACCTTTTGGACAACAAAGTTGTCAGCTAGATTGGTTAGGAACTTATTTGATTTCTCACTTGGTGCAGAATTAGTTTTCCAATTGATATCAGGATAATTGAAGTCTCCTATTACTATTGTTGTGTGTTTCCTGCATATATTTGTTAGTTGGGTGGCAAAAAGGACGTCTATTGTTTTCTGCTTGATTGGGTAGCCTATAATATACACCTATGGCCATGTCATTCTTTTTTTCTTTTATATTGACCCATATGCATTCTAGGAGGTTTTCATCTTTGGTTTCATGCATTTCTGTAGCAATATAGTGGTCCTTTACATACAGTGCAACTCCACCTCCTCTTTTATATGGGGTCTGTTTGTTTTTTTTTATAGTTTGTATCCTTCTACCAGTATGTTCCAATCATTTATTTATTTATTTATTTATTTATTTATTTATTTATTTATTTATTTATTTATTTAACTTCTATACTGCCCCCTCTCCCAAAAAAGTGACTCGGGGCGGTGTACAGCCAACTAAAACAGAAACAGTATATACAATTAAAAACAAATTAAAACAATTAAATTAGAGGCCGAATATACAATTAGCAAATATAAAACTAATAATAAATTTAAAATACTAAATTTTAAAAAACCCAAAAATCGGTACTGGGCCAGGCCGGCCTGTTGAAAAACAGGGTCTTTACTGCACGCCGGAAGGTCTGAATGTTGGTAATGGCCCGTATCTCTGGGGGCAAATCGTTCCAAAGGGAGGGAGCCCCCGCAGAGAAGGCCCGCACCTTCGGGGCCGCCAATCAGCAACGACCAGGCAGCGGAACCCCGAGGAGGCCAACCCTGTGGGAGCGCACTGGGTGGCGGGAGGCTGTTGATGGCAGCAGGCAGTCCCGTAAGTACCCAGGTCCCGAGCCATGGAGCGCTTTAAAAACGATCAATACCACCTTGAATCAGATCCGGAAGGCTACAGGAAGCCAATGCAGCACACGCAGGAGCGGTGTAACATGGGAGCTCCGAGGGGCTCCCAAGCCGCATTCTGGACCAACTGCAGCCTCCAGACACTCTTCAAGGGGAGCCCCATGTAGAGAGCATTGCAATAGTCCAAGCAGGAGATAACGAGGGCAGAAGTGACTGTGCGAAGTGCGTCCAGATCCAGAAAGGGCCGCAACTGGTAAATCAGACAAATCTGACAAAAGGCGCCCCTGGTGATGGCCGTAATGTGATCTTCTAAAGACAGCCGCAAGTCCAGGAGGACACCCAGATTGCGAGCCCTTTCCATGGGGGTCAAAATTTCTCCCCCCACGGCCAGCGATGGAATAAGCTGGCTGTATCTGGGCACAGGAAACCACAGCCACTCAGTTTTGGTCGGGTTGAGACAAAGCCTGTTAAGACCCATCCAACTCCACACGGCCTCCAGGCACCGGGTCATCACTTCGAGGGCTTCGTTGGGGTGGCCCGTGGTAGAGATGTACAGCTGAGTGTCATCAGCGTATGATGGAACTCCAGCCTGAAACCACGGATGATCTCACCCAGCGGCTTCACATAAATGTTGAACAGCAGGGGCGAGAGCACAGACCCCTGAGGCATCCCACATAATAGGGGCCTATAATAGTCCCATAATAGTCATGGGTTTCATCCCACCAAGTTTCTGTTATTCCAACTATATCATATTTACCTTCATGTATTCATAGTTCGAGTTCACCCTGTTTGTTCCCCAGACTTTGTGCATTTGTATATAGGCACTTAAGATCTTTATATCTGACACTGTGTTTACTGTCTACATAACCTGTCTTGTGCCTGCCTGTCCCTACTTTCTTGCCACCTGTTTGATTAGTGCACATGGTATGGCACTCACTATTAAATGTTTGGTTTTGGTTGACATCAAAGTTGATAATCTTACCTGCACAAACATCTATTTTGCATGCACTGGTATCCTTATTAGTTTTAGGTTGCTGGGGACAGAAATGTTCTGAATCCATTAATTCTCTGTCCCCACTGTTCAGTTTAAATGTTTATCCAGGAAATCTGTGAATTTAATGCCAAGTAACTCAGTCCCTTTCTTTGATGGATGCAAACCATCTCTTTTGTACAGTTTTTCATTGGACCAGCTGCAGACATCATGACTAATAAAACCAAAGCCTTCCCTTTTACACCACTCCTTTAGCCACACGTTAAACTCTGCTACGCGCTGCCCTTTCCCTTTTTGTTCCTTGTATACTGGTAGAATATATCTTAGAATGTAGTTAGGCAGAACACCAAAACATTGGATCCTATAATGTTACATGGTTCACAGTTACTACTAGAGAGCTTCTGTCTCACAAAATTAATGGTGGAGATTTACGATATTTCTAATATGAAAGATTTATTTTTGAAGGGACAATTGGTAATAAACAAATAATACATTCCAGTTCATTACTTGAAGTGCATTCTTCAAATAGTCAAAGAAAACTATTTTGGGGTAAAATGCATTTTATTTTTAATCCTGTAATTTCCACAATTCTTCTAATCTGGTTCCAGAAAGATTTTAATAGAAGAACAAGAGCACAATACAATAGCAATGATTTTAAATTCAAACAATAGCCCACTAAGTTATTGGCAGCTTATTCTGTTAGAGACCATTCACTAGATAGATGGATGTTTTTTCCACTCCTAGTGAACAGATATAGTGATTATTTTCACTTTCTAATTGCTCTTTTTCTCCCGGAGAGATAGAACTTAAATTCTGGAAGAAAACAACAGATTACACATCTGTCTGGAACTACTACTTTGATTCCATACTGAGATAGGTTCTAACTTGTTGTCCTTTGTGCAGCAGTAACACTGATGTTTGAAAACAGTATAATGACTGTCATCTCATTTCAATAGACTCTCTAAAACAGACGTGGTTATTCTGGGTGAACAACTGGTCTAAAGTTTTAAATCAGACAATTAAAAAAATGAACTGATCTTTGTAAAGTTTATTTTCTGCCTCTGCCTGACTTATCCTCTCATTTCTTTGCTGAAAATCAAGCAGCATTATTTTAAAAACAGTCTTCCTCCCTTGGCAACTGCTAGCTTGCTTCCAGAGATCAAGAAGTGGTCTTTATATGGGTCATAATATATGTAAGTATCCTGAATATCCAAAAGCTTCTCATAGTTCTATTTTATTTATTTAGAAAATTTATATTTCCACCTACTTGCACATGGCGACTCAAGGTGGCTTATAAGCATATAAAAATTCCATATAAAAGAAATAAAAATAATAAAAAGAAAAATAATAAAACAGTAACTGCCCACTCCACGTCCCAGTGACAACATACATTCATACTAGCCATCTAATGGGCTTTATTCCGCTCTGGGTTCCACAAGCCCACTGACAGAAACACATCTTCAAGGCCTTCTGAAAGAGTGTTAGAATGGAGGCCAGTCTAATCTTGGAGGTGGGGGAATGATGTTCCAAAGAGAAGGATTTGTTCTTCTCAGCCGGTCTTCTGAAAGCTTTGCACACAAACCACCATACAACATCAGAAAGCAGGTTTCAAGGTGTTTAATGTCAAACAACAAACTTCCCATCCGGCAAGAATGGCCTACAATCCGGTCTAGGTTAACACTGGAAGCTTCTGCCTTCCAATGCTATTTTAAGGTATAAACACACCCACCTAAATGCTCCTATCTCCTGTACTTGCCCCTAATTAGCCCCTTAATTACCCTCTAGGTCACCATCCAGTTATATCTAATATGTCCATTGTTTCCTATCTCTGCAATCTATCTTTTGCCTATGAACCCTACCTACTCACGAGTAAGCTATATATCCAGATTTCCCCCCCCCCCCCATCATCCATTGCAGCACTATAGTCGATTCCAAAAGCCACAAAAGGACAGGGGGTTTCCAGGATTCCCCCTCTTGTCACCATCGACCATCCCGCTCTGCCGACCATGTGTATGATGCAGCTAAACAGTCCCGGACGTATATAGTGTCAGGCTTCAATGGCTCTTGCAAAGGTGCTGACGGGCTCAGTTTATCTATCAGCACTAAAGTAGCCCAACAGTTCTACTATCAACTATCAGGCTTTAGAATTATCTGTCCATCCATGGAGATTCTCAGTCATTCAGGTCATGGTTGTCCCAAAGGTGTTTTTTCAAAAGGCAACTGGACTTTCTTTGTTTTTCTTTGAAGACATTTTGCTTCTCATCTAAGAATCTTCTTCAGTTCTTCTGAAGAAGCTTCTTGGATGAGAAGTGAAATGATTTCAAGGAAAAACAAAGAAAACCCAGTTGCCTTTTGAAAAAGCACCTTTGTAACATTTGTCCATACGTTCCTGACAATACAATTCTAAAGCACGTAGGTCTAAAAGTGTTTTGAATTACTTGGAAAGAATATCCCTTGGAATTAGTATATTACACAAAGCCCTTTTTGTTGTTTCTTCTTAAAATCTCAGTCTTCAGATATGTTTTCTTTTTTCCACAAAACATACAAACTTCTTAAGGTCTTGTTATGTCCAAGTTGAATATCTAGACTGCTGCAGCTTCCTTTTATTTTATTTTTTAAATGGTCATTCATTTTAGCATCAAATTAGAATAGAATAGAATACTTTATTGGCCAAGTGTGGTTGGACACACAAGGAATTTGTCTTGGTGTAAATACTCTCAGTATACATAAAGAAAAGGAACATTCGTTAAGAATCAAGAATCATAACATACAACACTTAATGATAGTCATAGGGTACAATCAACATCAAATCATACTAGGAAACAGTCAATATAAATTGTGAGGATACAAGCAACAAAGTTACAGTCACAAGTGGGAGGGGATGGGTGATAAGGAGTGATGAGAAGATTAACAGTAATAGTAGTGCAGACTTTGTAATAGTTGAACAGTGTTATTATTATTATTATTTCAATTTATATACCGCCCTTCTCCCAAGGGACTCAGGGCGGTGCACAGCCCATCTAAAACCCCACAGAGAATACAAAAGTTAAAAAAGTATTAAATTAATGTTGGCTGGTTAATAAAAAAAACCCCACCCCCCCACCCCTTAAAACCCCAATTAAAATTAAAAATGATATGGAGACCAATTAAAACCATCTCAGCCCAGGCCGGCCTGCTCAAAGAGCCAGGTCTTCAACGCGCGCCTGAAGGCCCTCAGGTCCATGGCGGTATGAAGCTCCGGAGGCAGAGTGTTCCAGAGGGCGGGGGCCCCCACAGAGAAGGCCCTACTCCTCGGCACCGCCAGACGACACATAGAGGCCAACGGCACCCGGAGCAGACCCTCTCTATGGGAACGCACCGGCCTGTTGGAGATCACTGGCAGAATGCGGTCCTGCAGGTAACCTGGTCCCATGCCATGGGTCGCCCTAAAGGTCAGAACAAGAACCTTAAAGCGAACCCGGAGAGCCACCGGCAACCAATGCAGCTCGCGCAGGAGAGGCGTCACATGGGCGCTACGCGACGCCCCCATGATCACCCGCGCGGCTGCATTTTGCACCAGCTGGAGTCTCCGGGTGCTCCCCGGGGGAGCCCCATGTAGAGGGCATTACAATAGTCCAGGCGAGAGGTGACAAGGGCCTGAGTGACCGTGCGCAAGGCGTCCCGATCCAGGAAGGGCCGCAACCGGTAGATCCGACGGATCTGATGAAATGCCCCCCTGGAGACGGCCGCAATGTGATGTTCAAGCAACAGCCGTACATCCAGGAGGACTCCCAGGTTGCGAGCCCTCTCTGTGGGGGGCAAAATTTCCCCCCCAATAGCCAGTGAAGGTATCAGCTGGCTATATCGGGGCGCCGGGAACCACAGTGTTGAGGGAATTATTTGTTCTTGTGTCTAGTTGTTCTGGTGTGCAATGCTCTATAGCGTCGTTTTGAGGGAAGGAGTTGAAACAGTTTAGGTCCAGGATGTGAGGTGTCTGTAAATATTTTCACAGCCCTCTTTTTGACTCGTGCAGTATACAGGTCCTCGATTGAAGGCAAGTGGGTAGTAATTGAGAGTGTGGTGGCACGACAGCTTCCCCAGCACCTGGATGAAGCTGTCTATTTAGATCCACGCCAATCGGGCTTCAGGCCCAGACACAGCATGGAGACGGCATTGGTCGCATTGGTGGATGATCTCTGGAGGGCCCATGACAGAGGTTATTCCTCTGTCCTGGTCCTATTAGATCTCTCGGCGGCTTTCGATACTGTCAACCACAGTATCTTATTGCAGTGGCGGGGGGGGGTTGGGGTAGGAGGCACTGTTATGCGGTGGTTCTCCTCCTTCCTCTCTGACTGTTCGCAATTCGTGTTGGCAGGGGGACAGAGGTCGGCCCCGAGGCCCCTGGTTTGCGGGGTGCCTCAGGGGTCGATGCTCTTGCCCCTTCTGTTCAACATTTATATGAAGCCACTGGGTGAGATCATCCGTGGCTTTGGGGTAGAGTTCCATCAGTACGCTGATGATACTTAGCTGTACATCTCTACCCCGGGCCACCCCGATGAAGCCGACAAAGTGATGACCCAGTGCCTGGAGGCCGTGCGGTGTTGGATGGGGTGGAACAGGCTTCAGCTCAACTCATCTAAGTGGCTGTGCTTCCCGGCACCCCGGTACAGCCAGCTGGTTCCATTGCTGGCTGTGGGGGGGATACTCTTGCCCCCACACAGAGGGTCCACAATCTGGGTGTCCTCCTGGATGTGCGGCTGTCATTGGAAGACCATGTGGTGGCCGTTGCCAGGGGGGCTTTTGGCCAGGTCCATAGGATCTACCAGTTGTGGCCCTTTCTGGATAGGGATGTGCTTCACACGGTCACCTCCACCCTGGTGACCTCCCGCCTAGACTATGCCAATGCTCTCTACATGGGGCTGCCTTTGAAGAGCATTCGGAGGCTCCAGCTGGTGCAGAATGCGGCCGTGTGGGTGGTGTTGGGGGCTCCTCGGGGCTCCCATGTTACGCCACTTCTGCATGAGCTGCATTGGCTCCCGGTGGCCCTCGGGTGCGCTTCAAGGTCCTAGTTATCATCTTTAAAGTGCTCCATGGCTCGGGACCAGGATATCTGTGAGACCGCCTCCTGCCATTATCGGCCTCCCACCGACCAATATGTTTCCATAGAGTCGGCCTCCTCGGGGTGCTGCCGGCTGGATGGCTGGCGACCCCGAGGATGTGGGCCTTCTCATTGGGGGCACCCCCTCTCTGGAACGAATTACCCCCGGAGATGAGGACCATCCCTGATCTCATGACCTTCCGCCGTGCATTGAAAATTAATTTATTTCAGCAAGCCGGTCTGGCCTAGGGGTTAAATTTTTTAATCTGGTTTTAATCTTTCTTAATCCCCTTATTTTTAATCTTTGTAAGAGCCAAGATATTTAATTCTTTTAATTTTTAAATATTATATATGTCTTTATATGTGCTTTTATTCTGGCTGTTCACCGCCCCGAGTCCCTTTGGGAGAGGGGGTGGTATATAAATTTAAATAAATAAATAATAAATAAATTGTTTTTTCTGCAGTCCTAATTATCCTCTGAAGTCTGTGTCTGTCCTATTGGGTTGCAGAACCAAACCAGACAGTTATAGAGATGCAGATGATAGACTCAATAATTCCTCTGTAGAACTGGATCAGCAGCTCCTTGGGCACTTCGAGCTTTCTGAGTTGGCGCAGAAAGAACATTCTTTGTTGTGCTTTTTTGATGACATTTTTTATGTTAGGTGTCCATTTTAGGTCATGTGATATAGTAGAACCTAGAAATTTGAAGGTCTCTACTGTTGATACTGTGTTGTCTAGTATTGTACGAGGTGGTAGTATGGGAGGGTTTCTTCTAAAGTCTACCATCATTTCTACGGTTTTGAGTGTGTTCAGTTCCAGATTGTTCCGGTTACACCACGAGGCAAGTTTTATAACCTTCTGTCTGTATGCAGATTCATCGTTGTCTTTAATGAGACCAATCACTGTTGTGTCATCAGCAAACTTCAGTATTTTAACAGATGGATCATTTGAGATGCAGTCATTGGTATATAGGGAGAAGAGAAGTGGAGATAGCACACAGCCTTGAGGGGCCCCTGTGCTGATTGTACAGATATCGGATGTGATTTCGCCTAGCTTCACCTGCTGCTTCCTGTCTGTTAGGAAGCTTATGATCCACTTACAAGTGTGTTCAGGTACCGCTAGTTGGTTTAATTTATTTAGAAGAGTGTCTGGAATGATGGTATTGAATACTGAATTGAAGTCTACAAAGAGGACCCTTGCATAGGTGTTTGGAGATTCAAGGTGTTGTGGGATGTAATGCAGAGCCATGTTAACAGCATTATCTGTCGATCTATTTGGTCGGTATGCAAACTGCATGGGATCTAATAGCAGATCCGTGATGGTTTTCAGGTGGGACAGCACAAGCCTTTCAAAGATTTTCATAACTACAGATGTTAGAGCAACTGGTCTGTAATCATTCAGTTCCTTGATGGAGGGCTTCTTTGGCACTGGGATGATGGTAGAATGTTTGAAGCAGGAAGGAACATAGCACATCTCTAGTGATCTATTGATGATTCAGGTGAAGATGGGGGCCAATTGCTCAGCACAGACTTGTAAGCAAGAAGGAGTTATCTTGTCTGGCCCTGGTGCTTTTCCTGGCTTTTGTCTGTGTAATAGATCTTGCACTTCTTTTTCTGTGATCATCAGAGGTTGTGATGGATTGGGGCCAGTTGTAGGAGGTTTGGCTATTGTTGGTGTGTTTGAGATGTGTGTTGTGGAGATAGGTGGCTGTAGTTTCTTTTCAAACCTGCAGTGGTACACATTCAGGTCATCTGCTAGTTGTTGATTTCCTTCTGCCTGGGAAGGAGGTTTGCTGAAGCCAGTGATGTTTTTAAGAGTTTTCCACATGTTTGCTGGTTCATTTGTTGAGAATTGGTTCTTTAACTTTTTAGAGTAGCTTCTTTTTGCTGCTCTGATCTCTCTTGTTAATATGTTTCTGGCCTGATTGTATAGCATTCTGTCACCTTTTCTGTAAGTTTCCTCTTTGGAACGACGTAGCTGCTTAAATTTAGCTGTGAACCAAGGTTTATTTTTGCTACATATTTTCAGGTTCCTTGTTGGTACACATAAGTCTTCGCAGAAGTTAATATAAGATGTTAGTATCTGTGAGCTCATCTAGGTCTGCAGAGGCATGTTCAAAAACATTCCAATCAGTGCAATCAAGGCAGGCCTGGAGTTTCAGCTTTGCCTCATCTGACCATGTCCTCAGTGATTTAATTGTTTGTTTAATGGTTTTAAGTCTTTGTCTGTAGGCAGGAATAAGGTGAATCATACAGTGGTCAGAGTGTCCCACAGCTGCTCGTGGTAAAGACCTATAAGCATCTTTTACTGTTGTGTAGCAGTGGTCTAAAGTATTTTTGCCTCTGGTGGGACAATTTACATGCTAGAAATATTTTGGGAGCTCTTTCCTTAAATTTGCTTGATTGAAATCTCCTAAAATGATGGGAAAGGAACCTGGGTGTTTGGCTTCAGCCTCCATAATTTGATCAGCAAGAGTTCGTAATGCCTTGTTTACACGGGCTTATGGAGGAACATACACAGCTATTAGGAGAAATGAGGAGAACTCACATGGAGAGTAAAATGGCTTGCAGTTGATGTGTAAAGACTCTAAGTTTTCATCACAAAACTTATATATTATAGTTATATCCTGAGACCAACTGTTGTTGATATAGAAACATAATTCTCCACCCTTTGTTTTACCCGATGTCTCTTCAATTCTGTCTGATCTAAATGTCTGAAATCCTGGGATGTATGTGATGTTGTCCACATGAATTTGTGGAGTAAGCCAGGTTTCAGTAAAACAAAGAACAACTGAATTATAAAAATCATAATTCCATCTATTTAAGAGATGAATTTCATCCATCTTGTTAGCCAGTTATTTCCTAATCTTTGGCCAAAGGCTCAAATAGATGCTTAAAAATGATTAAAGCACAATTCTGCAATGCAGATGAAGCTCAAGCATTCATCAGTTCAAGTCCCAAATGTCTCTTTGAAAGGCATAGAAACAGACCTGCTATTTTTACCCTGCTGACAGTAGAAGAAAATCAGCAAGTTCTCTAGTCAAGTAATTTTGTAAGCCATAATACATATTTTTGAGGGAAAGAAAAAGGGAAGTAAAATATATAAGTCCTGTATCCCACAGCTAAGCAAAATTCATAGTGGTTCATAATATATTACAGCTATGCATCTAGAAACAGATCTCCATTATGAAATAGCCTCCCAGCTTTCATGAATATAAATATTTTTCAAGGAGAAAATTGAGGTTCACACATTACTTTCCAGTAAATGCAGACTTATTAGAATAACTAGCTCACAGCTTGTCTTTCCACTGTTAGCCAATTCCCCGACACTGCGAGAAGCAATTATCTATGTGGCAATTGGTCCAAATAACATTCTGACACATCAAAATAGCAACAAAGCAGACTTATATATAAATGAAACAAATCAAATTTTCTCTAAAATTAGATAAGAAGACATGATCCTAGAAAATAACATGGACATCAAACTTCCATAAAATAGGCTAGCTAGACCAACAGCACTATTATGGATTGTCTCCTTTGAACTGAGAAGGAAAACCTGCATGTCCATACAATGGCACATTTTAGTTTAGTTTAGTTTATTGTCACTGCACCTCATACAATGAAATCAAACGCCATCTTTAGTGCACATCATGACCATGACCATGAAAATAAACACAAACACACATCCTTCACCCTCCACACATTGAACTGAAAACCCCTGACTCCGCATCAACACTGCACTATACAGCAGAATTCAAAAGAGTTACTGCCCTGGGATAGAAGCTGTGAAACATCTTGGGAGATTCGATGAAGTGCTGCTAACAAGGGAACAGTCAGATACCTATCTACCTGCAGGTTGGGCAAGAGACTTAGATCAGGGCCCCCAAATCCCGGGCTGCATCCCATTACTAGCCATGGCCTATTTGCAACCAAGCTGTGTGAGCTGTTGGCCAGTCTACACACATGCATGCAGCTCAACTTCCATGAGCGGTGGACCAACACACGTGCATATAGACACACACAGTCAACTTGCACAAGTCGAGCTGTGCACACATGCAACTGTGCATTGAGCTACGCACACATATGCATGCTGGCCCCCTGCTCGCCCAGCCCAGTTGCTCTCTTCCCTTCTGCCAGATTGCCAACCCACAAGGATGATATCCTTTCTAGTTTTCTGTAAAGAAAATGTGGGGCGTGAAGAATTGTTCTCAGATTTGCAAAATTCTGTCAGTATCTATAAGACAACAAAGTAGAATTAGCACATCTTTTTTTAAGTTTCTTGTCTGTACTACCTAATAAAGCTGACATCAATCTTGCAAGTCTGAAAGTACAATTTTACCCCATCTCGTTTCCAGGCTGAGAAACTAGGGAAGATGTCTTCTGAGCCTTCAAAGATTCAGCTATCTTTCAACGAAACCTGAATTACAGCCATACATTGTTGGATTGTTTTTTTTAAAAAGTTTTTAAAACTTTATTGAATACAAAAAATTAAAATATACAAATATATAAACTCAAAAGACTAAGATTCATACAAACAAACGTCACAATAAACTCTGTACTAAAACTAGTTAAACTTTTTTTACATTTGACAGTGAGTTAAATATTTCCTAAATTATATTATGTGGCAATTGTTTCTTTTTACTTGTAGGTTCTCTGTTATTTATATTCTATCAAACATAATATTCTGTTATTAATATTTGTTGTTGGACTATACTTATTTATTTTTACTGATAAATTCCTTCTATTGATTGTTTAAAAGACAAGAGATTCTAAGCCTAACATTAACAATTCCTGTTTGTTATTGTATATGTCATAATCTATATCATAAATTTGTTTCCCCTCCTTGGTTCCCCCCCCCCTTTTTTTTTTGCATTCTAGCCATTCATACTACTTATTCCAGATCAAGTAAAATTCTGCCTCCTCTTTTCCTTTTAATTTTAATGTAAGTTTTTCCATTTCTGCACATTCACAAATTTTTTGGATAATTAATTGTATTGGTAGTATATTAGGCAATTTCCAGAACTGAGCTAGTGAAATACGTGCCGCTGTTAGAATATGGATGATCAAATATTTTATTTTAGAGGAATAACTTTCCTTAATGATACCCAGAAGCTACAATTTAGGTTCCCACTCCAATCCACCCTGGACGATTTCTTCTAACCAAGTTTTGATTCTAATCCAAAACTTTTTGACCACTGGGCATGTCCATCAGAGATGGAAGTAAGTACCATGATTCTCTTTGCATTTCCAACAGGTTAGATTAGATGTTGAATATATTTTTGCTAATCTGGAGGGTGCTAGATGCCATCTATATATCATTTTGTATAGGTTCTCTTTGTAAGACACAGATTTAATTATTGTAAGATTTCTCTGCCAGATTTCTTCCCAATCTTCTATGTCTATATTATGGCCAAAATTTCTTGCCCACACTATCATTGGTCCTTTCACAATTTCCTCAGCTAATTCATGTTCCAATAGATAGTTATATAATTTAGATATCATATTTTTGTCTGGGCCCATAAGTATCTTGTCAAATTTAGTGCTCTTTGTTTCTATTCAGTTTAAACCCTTCTCATATCTTATTGCTATTTGGAAATAGGACCAATGATCAATCATTATTTTTTGGTTTTCTAACTCTTGGGTCGATTTGAGCTTTCCATCTTTGTCTAAAATTAGGTGATATTTAAGTTTTTTACTGATGTCCATTGTATTAGGGTGGAACATTGCCTCCATATTGGACAACTATACTTTGATATAATGGTTTTTCCTAATATCCAACCAGGTTTTTATCAAAGATTTGTGTAAAGTATGTTTCTGAAAGTATGAGTGATTTTTACTAGTCGGGTTCCACAAGAAGGCATGCCACCCTATTTGTAAATCGTATCCTTCTAATGTTAGAATTCTTTTATTTTCCAGTTTGATCCAATCCTTTATCCATAATAACATTGCTGCTTTATAATAGGTCTCCCAGGCAGGGAGACCAAAGCTGCCTCTGTTTTTATTGTCTTGTAAATAAATTTTCTTAATTCTTGACTTCTTACCTGCCCAAATGAATTTCATAGTAATTTTATACAATTCTTTGAAAAATGATTTATCCAATAATATAGGGATCGTTTGGAATAAATAAAGCAATTTAGGTAGAACATTTATTTTAATTGTAGCAATTCTGCCTAATAATGAGATCTGCATTTTGCTTCATATCTCCAAGTCTCTTCCTATTTGTTGTAAAATAGTTTAATTGTTTTTGGTTTGATATATAGGCAAATAAGCAGAAGAAATGTCAGTGATTATGGGAGGGGTTAGGGTTAGGGAGAGATGTCAGAGAGGAAATTGTAGGGAAGGCAATCAGAAGTTCAAGAGCAATTGATTTTTTACTTCAGTGGACTTGGGGCAAAGTATCCAATTCATCAAACCTTGACAGATTTAGATACCTCCATATGTCAGTGCTGATAATTATAAAACTTCCTGATAGTGTCTGCTTAGTGCACAGGTAGCCTTAATTTTGTGCAACTTATACTTGGAATTAGAATGGGCATAGCTACCTAAACATTAATCAATACATATTTTTTATTTATTTTTCACTTTTATTAATTTTACAAATAACTCAAGATGGTGAACACACCTAATAGTGCTTCCTGTTTTTATTTTCTCCACAACAACCCTATGAGGTAGATTCGGTTGAGAGAGTGTGATTGGCCCAAAGTTACCCAGTGTCATGCCCCTGTTGGAATCTGATTCGGAGAGGAAAGCTGAGCAGCTGACAGGGAGTGGGAGTGTGGCTCCGTTGGCTGTGGAAAAAACTGGGGAAGGGCAAAGGCCATCTGGGCAGAGTAGGGGAGAGATAGAGCAAGGGAGAGGGGATTTGGAGGGCACACAGGGAGGAACGGAGAAGGGAGCTACATAAATTGCGTGGCTGACAGGGAAGGAAAGTGCCCTGATTCCCTTCATTAGCTGCAGCTGGGAACACCGTGTTTAAAAAGGGAAGCTGCGCACAGCAAAGTTGTTGGGAGTAAATCGTGAATTATCTGGTATCATAGAAGCTTATCTGTGTTCCTGGCATCTTCCCAACTGTGTGTGTTTTGCTGTGCTTTCAAGTCTGTAATTCCTTTTCCTGCCCTGTCAAGTTAGTTACTGCAGCGTGGTTTGTGTGGATTTTTATTTACAGTTTGTATGTACTTTGTTTTTGGACTGAATTTCCTCCACTTAAAGACTGTTCTTGGGAGAGTTTTTCTCCAGCCAAAGGTAACCTGGACACTGGGGGCAAAGTTGGAGGTTCTAAAGGGACACTTCTTGCTTATTTGACTGTGTTGCCTTTGTGCCACACCCCGGGTCATCACACCCAGCTGGTTTTCATGCTTAAGGCAAAACTAGAACTCACAGTCTTCTGGTTTCTAGCCTGATGACTTAAGCATAGACCAAACTAGTTTGTTACTATCTCCTATCTCTCTCCCCCCTTCCTCTCTCCCTTCCCCACCCTTCACTCAACTAGGGAAGTAGATTTGTTATTCCTTTTCAATGTCTTTCCTTCTTTCCTTTTTATCATATAAAATTCATATTGAAACACATACTCTGATATATGTCATAAGCACAAATCCCTATGCCGTACCACATGTTTATCAAAATACAGATTTATGAATATGTTCTAACTGAAACAAAGTCCCAAACAAATTCTGGCTTGATTAAATGTAGAATTTACTGTATGTGGTTAATAACAATAGCAGAA
This sequence comes from Bungarus multicinctus, assembly GCA_023653725.1. Lineage (NCBI taxonomy): Eukaryota > Metazoa > Chordata > Lepidosauria > Squamata > Elapidae > Bungarus > Bungarus multicinctus. The sequence goes on from CM042837.1 coordinate 8,407,213, forward strand.
ATAACATTTATGAGTTTAGGGGTCGAGCTACTTTATAAAATAAACAGACAAATAAAAAGTGACTTTATTTTATGTTATGCACATTATGTACAGATCTGGTTTGTCCAGGAAGTTAACATATTTGACTATTTTGGAATACATTGAATTTAATTGTCTTTAAGGGATGGCAGTCATAAAAATATGTTTTCAAGGATCTCTTAGGCACCTGTACATAAGAAAAAAGTGACACTACAAAATAGAATAGTGTGGCATGGCTGTGAGATCATTATTGTGAAGACCTTATTCATCTTGTCTGGGAGATAATTATTATTAATTAATTCATTCATTCATCAAATTTATATAAACACCCATCTTCTCCAAAGGGATTCTAGGCAACACGGAACAATAAATAAAAAAGACAATTTAAAACAGATAAATCATAATAAATAACATAAAAGCAAACAAACAAAAATGACATCAGTCATAGCAAGTATGGAAAATATATCTGGAGAAGAAGGTCACTTTAAAAATTTAAGATGCAAGTCAGACACACAATCAAATTGTTGTTCCCCCTTCAGTCTGATCTTTCTTTGCCTTTGAAGTATACAGAGTCATGATTAATCTTTCAATACTGAAGGTTTTTTTTCCATGCAAGATTATTTTTCTTATGGGAAAAAGAAAAGAAACATCTTTCTAGAGGTTTATATGTCTGAAAATAATTCTACAAGACAAAGATATGAGCTTTCTCAAATTAAGCTATCAACAATGGGTAGGTTTATGGAATTTTTCTTATTAGCTTTAACAAATAAGAGAGAGAATGCATTCCTTTTAGTATAGAAAAAAAATCCAATTGACAATGTGCCCATTTGTTCATTTTCAGCAAATATTAACATGGAAGACAATTTTCTTCTTGCCACAATTACTTTAATTTTTACCAAGATGAATGTTTTGAGCAGCAGACAATAATTAAATCACATCCTCTTTCAAGAAAAGAAAAAGAAGAGGCCTCATTTTTTTTCCCCAGCATGTTTTTTCAACATTTTGTAAATCATCTAATGATTTTCTGCTCATTTAAATATTGCTTCCCCATACCAAACTGATTAGATTATGTTTAAAGCATAGGACAGTCTTTAATTTAAGTAGTGGGGGGGGGGGAATCCTCAAGTTCCTAAATCAGCTAAAGATTTCCTGCTACTATATATGCTATGCCTCTTACAAAATTGATCAGGATAATGCAAAAGCTATAGGAACAATGCTGTTTCTTCCCTTGGGGTTAACCTCCAATATATTAAAAATGAATTATAAAAAAAACTGTAAAAAAATAGAGACGTGAGGCATCATTTGAATTATGGACAGCATACTGTAAATAAGTTTCTTCCTCTGGCAGAATAGCTAAAAGAGGTGATCAATCTTTCTGGGAAACTGGGATAATCCTTACTCTAGGCATCTCTCTCTCTCTCTCTCTCTGTGTGTATGTGTGTGTGTGTGTGTGTAATAGTGTGTGCGTGTGCGGATACACACACAGGCACACACACACACATACATATACACTAAACTTTCTTCCAGGATGATATGTTGATACTAATAACCTCAGCAGGTGAAGTGATTGGGGTAACATATTATTTCCTCTCAGATTTATGTAGGATATATAATTAGACATGAACCACAGAATGACTATCAATATTTCTATATGCCGTTCAGGAAATCCTGTATCTTGCTTATTGTCCCTACTAGTAAGAGGAGGTGTGGGACACAAATAGATTTAAGTTGTGGCAGCGAAATGCATTATCAGTACCTTGGAGAGCTCCCTGCAGGTGGTTTTCTGATTCAGTTAACTCTCAACTGCTCTCAAATCGTTCTTCTAACAACTACCAAGGGTTAAATTCAATTTCAAGAAGATTGGAAGTCAATGGTTCACACAGTCTATTGTCTAGGAACCCTGTTAATCTATAACGGTACTGTAGATTACACTTGGGGCTGGACCAGAGAGAGAAGAGAAAGAGATATAGAATGTAGACACCTATTTAAGTCTAGTGTTTAAAGAGGTGGCCCAGAAACCAGGATTGTGAGTTCTAGTACCATCTTAGGCAAGATAGAACTTTTTCCATGCATGAATCTTTACGTCAACATCCTCATCTGCCTATCCCAGGTCCTTGGAAAGGACTCAATAGGTAGACAAAAATGCCAAAACCAGTCAGAATCTCTGGCTGATTCTGTGAGGAACCATAATCAAGTAAGAAGACTGGGTCTTGTTACCATATTTTATTATTCAAAGATAGAGAAAAAATGACTCAGTGGTGGCATGTCCAAAGCCTTCTTCTACTGGCAGCACAAAACAGAAGATGATCAAGTGCAACATGCATACCTTGGCTTTGTGTGCGTGCTGTGTCTGTGTATGTGTTTTGAAACACATTATAATCACATTTGCTCACTGTCAATTATAAACATGTGTATGGAATCAACCCACATCATTTAAGCCTTGTTTGTTCTTAATTGAGTTTCCATCTTATTAATTGAGCAGTACTTGAGTTTTTCTTTGCTGCTGTCTTTGTCATTTGTCATGTGGGGGTAATTATTTTTCCAGGTTTAGTCTAGTAAATGTATGAATCTTCAGAACAGTTTGCAATCAAGCATGTTAGGAAAAGTTGATTTTGCTACAGAATTAATGGCATATAGGTATAAAGGACTGGTAGTGGCACTTTGTGTTAAATAATGCTGCAAATTTGAAGGATTAAAATCAGACTAAGGCCATGTCCCTTCAAAGTCTGATCAACTTAGGAAATAAGAATTTGAAAAGTCATATAGTTAGTTAGGTAGTTGGTTATTTGGTTAGTTATACTCTGCTTTATTATTTTTTATAAATAAGCCAATACATATCATGAACATATCCAATACACCTCCCGTCTTCTATTTTCCCACAACAAAAGCCCTGTGAGGTGGGTAGTGCTGAGAAAGAGTAATTGGCTCAAAGTCACCCAGCTGGCTTTCATGTTCTAAGGTGCAACTAGAACTCCCAGACTCCCACTTTCCCGTTTGGTGCTTTAACCACTAGACCAAACTGGTCATTTGAGCCATTCATTTCACTCTTCCAGAAGGAAAAGAGAAAAGGTGAATCACTCTTGGAGGCTGAATTAAATCCCCATCAATGCCATAAGGAGATAAAACTGAAAATATGTTCCTACTTCCCTTTTCAAAGAATTGGATACTTGTCTCCTTCACTTCTTGGGAACTGATTATTCTCTTCCATGATCCCAAAATACCTTCCCTATTCCAAGTCATGCTTGAATATTACAATTCCTGAGTTAGGTGTCCACCAATACAAAGCAAAACAACTTTTATTTACTCTTCCTTCTCCCTCTTTTTAAGCAATGCAATATCTTCCTGCTATTCTGATATGTGGATGAAGAGAATGTGTGAAAGATTTTAATATTCATAGACTTTAGCAAGTTTTGAGGGGAGAGGAGGGTTTGCCACATGTCAGCATTCTTATATATAAACTCTGTTTTGTATGCTTATTTGCATCAAAGCACAGAAAACCTGTAGAAAGCTCTGTTTATTTTTTATTGTTGTTGACCTATGGGAACAAACAATTCTCTTTTTTCTTCCAATCCCTGCTTTCCTTTTCCCTTACATGTTTCATTACTCATAATATAAAACCTGCAATTTTTTGTAAGTCAACTTAATAATGGGGTGATACTTGCAGCTTTGTCTGCACAAAGTAAAGTTTTCCTTTTATTCAATATCAGCCAAGAAACAGATCAAAAGGAGAAAAAGAGGTGAGAATAGAAAGAATAGTGTACAGGTTAGTTAGTCCTCAACTTACAACCATTCAGGGACTGTTCAAAGTTACAACCGCAGAGGAAAAAATAACTTAGGAGCTATCCTCACACTTACAATTGTTGCAGCATCCCCACATTTTCAGGAATAAAATTTGGGTGCTTGACAATTGGCATGTATTGACAATAGTTGCACCATTGCAATTTAAGAGTGACAAGAGAGAAATTGTGTATCTATATCATGGACATTACATACATGATTCAAGATGTAATTCAGCATAAACTGCTTCATGCATTTTAATGAAAAAATATTGTATTTAAGGAGATACACCATCACTGTTATAGACTACTACTTTACTGAAAATACTAGCATGTTTAGAGTATTTTTTTCCTCTCCCATAGTGGCAATCCTAAATATTTCCATCTGACTCAGAAGGGATTTGCTTGGCTTTTTCACCTGGTGAACAAGATTTTTAATTAAATTGTGTTGTTACTCCTGCAGTCTTTTATCTCAAACACATTAACCAGGTGTTCATGAACTCCTCCCTTGGCATCTACAAGGCTCCTTGTCTCACCTGATCCTTTAGATTAAAAGGGACAGTAGCATGCTTCAAAACAAGTACCAGCCAACATAATCATCTTGATATCCCAGAATTCCTGTAAGATGCATCTGATTCCTTGGATGGGTTAATTGATCAATTGATGATAGGCTGGTCTTAGTTCTATCTGTTCAGAATAAGAGCAAAAGTTATCACAGATAGGAAAAAATAGGCTGTTGGAAAAAGAGCAGCAGGCAGACTTGTGGAATATCTATGTTTCATAATTGATTATGCCTCCCCCTCAACAATAATTTTGCAAGAAAACTCAGAGCACATTCTTTATTATAAAAATCCCTGCTATGCACATCCATCTATGGGTAAGTTCCGCTGAACTTTCTGAGTGAGACTTTACTTCCATTTAGTTGTGTCTATGGCAACAGTGTTTCTCTTTCCTAAGAAATGAATGCTAATTACAGCTAAGCCAAGTAAATACATCTTATTTGAAAGATTTAACAGCAAAGCACAAGAACTCTACAGAGCCTTTGAAGAGGAGAAGGTAGTTTCTGTAGTTAAGTACTTTCTGATAAGGCTTGTGGTTGCCTTCTCAATTTTGACTGTAGAGGAGGACTTCATCTTAACTCTTCTAGTAAATGTATGGAAATGTGCTTCAGTCCAAAAGCACAATCTATTCTAAGCATATATCAAATGCTGTGCTGAGATGCCCCACCTTCAAATCTGTCAACTAAAGTGAAAATCTTCTGAATGTAGTGTAGAAGTTCCTTTTGGGAAAAGTCAGGTAGCTGGCTGAATTAAGTTAGCCATCTTTGAAAAATGAAGGAATTCCATTTCCCAAATAAAGCATTACTTAAAAATTGGTCATTCCAACTATTAGCACTTAGCCAACTCTTTGAGGTATAGCTGAGGTTTTTCCAATAATCCAATAGGCTTATTACATTATTATAAATGTATTTAAATGACACACACAAACACAACAGCGATTTCCCCTCTCTTCTTAATTTATTTTATCTCCAGACTGAACTTCGTTGAATTTCTTTTATATCTTCCCAGTTCATTAGAGTAGCCTTTGGCTCAGCAGGTACTGAGGCTCATACTCAGATGCTTTGGCTTAGTCCTAAAGAGATTGGCATTGTCCCCTGACCATATTCTTCTTTCTGACTTGCCACCTAGATATTCAGATGATGAAGATAGCAATATCAAACATGCATTTACTAATGTATTGTGATTACATTGACATCTCACAGGCAAAGTGTCAACAATACAGATTGCAGAATAGATCATATAAACATCATTTTGAGAGGAAAAAAGGCTATCTTCTAGGATTCATTTATGATGCAAAGGAGTTCCTAATATATTTTGAAAAATAGAAGTTATATATGTTCAATAGTAAATGCATTTCTGAGATATTTAAAAAGCCACTTTTTAAAAAAAAAACAAAGAGTAGAAAATGGGGAATGGTAAGATATTATTTGAAAAGGTTGTTTTATTGAGAATAATGTTTCCATGATTGACCTATTCTTCCAAGATTGCTTGTATTTTCTAGGAAAAGCATAGGTCATGAGTAGAGTACAGAAAAGATCAACTGAAAACAGTGGTACCAGCAGGGAAGGTCAAATGAGACGAAATAGTGAATGCATCATCATGATGTAATGTCCTATCCTTTGTTTCAGTCTCAATGATGTATTTGTGTATAAATGGGATAAAGTTTACATTGTAACTCATAAATCATAATAGTATCCTATTATAATTTATGTTGATTGCTTATTTAGTATCATATGACCTCCCTATTGAGTGTTATATCTTATTATTTAGATGATTGTACTTTATGGTTATGATCATGATTTATCACTTGTTGCTTGTATGTACACTTGAGAGTTTAGGAGACAAATTCTTTGTCTGTCCAATCACACTTGGCCAATAAAGAGAAGAATTCTGTTCTGTTCTGTTCTTGTTCTGTTCTACTCTACTCTACTCTAATTTACTCTACTCTATTCTCCATAATTGTGCCTAGGCATCAACTAGCCTACCCCATTCATGCCAGCAGAAGACCCCTACTATGGATCTGATTTTTCCTCTGATTTTTGTTGGTTTAGTTTTGGTTGTAAATTATTAGTTATTTTTAAGGAACTGAGAAAATACATTTATCATCCAAATGAACATGCTAACCAATGCTGGTTTAATGTTGAAAATGGACTTTTAAAAAAATTACAGTGACTGGTAGAAAATGTATTTAAAAAACCCTAACTCATAATTTGCTTAAAAATAAAATATGCATTATATTATGCATGGTACAAATTCTGGATTCTGAACAAATGAAATGCTCAGTTGAAATGAGAGGTCAACACAGTATCACAATTCTATCTTAACACCTTCCTTAACTTTAACTTTTATTCAAAATGTTGCATAGTGTACATGAAAAATTATGAACAAGCAAGACAGAAGTTGGTAAACTGTGAAGAAGAGTTTCTAATTGTGAACTTTGCAATGGAAGTGTTAATGTACCTGATTAAACTTTTAAAATTTAAAGGTCCCACCTTCCTTATGTTCTGTCTAGATACAAAGTTAAACAAGGAGTGAGTTAAAATAGGTTTAAGTCATTCCTTGTAATGTATGGATAAGGGAACTAGATTAACTTGAAGAATCACCAGAAACAACATCTAAATGCTTGCCACCACCACCAACAACAACAACAATAATAATAATAGTTTATAGTTGATCAAAGGGCTTGACAAATGATAATAAATTAAGAACCAGAGTCCTAATTCTTGAATCCTTCCTTTCAGTTTATGAATAAAAGGAAGGCTACCTATTTAATATTCAAACATTTAAACAATATTACCAATAAAGCAATTCTCAAAGTCAAGGCTCATGAAATAACTGTGGTACAATAATTGTCAAAACAACATGCTACATTCACAAATCTCAATTTTGTACAAGTCAACCCTTGTTGACCCAGTCATGATTAATGAGACACAATGAAGTGAGAAATATAATATTTTAAATAAATGTAGATTCATCTTTTTTAAATAATATAACCTTAAAACTCAATTTTTCCTTGCTTTGCTAGCTGTCAGTTATAATCACAACTTAAATGAAGGAATCGTTTTACAATCAGAAAGCTACAACTCAACATAATCACATTAAGCAGAACTTTTAAAATTCACCTTTGATCTACATTTTAACTGGAGCCATTTTTTACACTGATATGTAACATGCTATGAATTAATATAAAGATATCTCAGTTACATATGCTTATAAAATATAAGAGATATTTTCTTGACCTATAAATCCACTATTTCTGCACAATTATCCAGTTAATTAAAACATAAAGCATACTATCCAGCACTGGGTTATAAGGGCAAGGCTGCAGAATAGGCTCCTCTGAAATTCATGCATCAAGGTAAGTTATACTGCAGTTATACTGCAGTATGAGAAGGGAGATCACAACTCTTTACTTCATTTAGCAATAAGCAAACCAACTCTATATAACTTGTATTCATTTCTCGAGGATCTTTAATTTAGTACCTTTTGTTGGGATTCAGGGCTTTGATTTTGATGTATGAGATTTTTCCAGGCAACAAGTCATGTTTAACGTTTAACCATCTGAGTAAAATAACAAAACTGTAATGTTGTCTATAGTCACAGCACTTCAGAAACAAAATAAATACCATCTTTAAAACCAGACTCTAAAAGGTAGACTAGGGCTGCTCTATTAAAAAGCCAGTACATAGGTACCAGCTATTCCTGCCTATAACGTACGAGTCCAATAGCATTACAATGCATAGATGGAAGGGGGAAAAAACCACAAAAACTATTGAATTTGCTGGTTTTCTTCTCACAACAACTTTTTAAACATAATCCATAAAAAATAATTTATCAAGAACTGAGACCTTGAATAAGTACCCATAAGCTCTCTCATTCCAACATTGGATGATATCTGGTACATAGTCTGACTACTCCAGCTTTGCAGCTAAGAAGAAAATTCTCCAAGGAGAAAATTTGGGGTTGAAGTTAGGAATACGAATCAAGATTTTTATGTGTTGTTTTTACTGCAGCCATCCATGCCTGAATATTTTTAGAAAGAAGCGGCAGCATAACAATGAAGAGAGCAGTACTTTTCATTTTACTTTGAAAAGTTGTTAAAAAGAGAAATCTATATTTTAAATATTACAAGTCATCCTGGAAGAGAGCTTTGTGGCTACTCATTGTTATTATAATTTTTTTCAGAAATGGAAGGGTTGCCTTCCTTACTGAAAAGAAACATTTCTCAATTGACAATTGGTTCATTTGACACTCCTTAAAATATTGCCTCCTTAATAAATAGTGATCGCAGCAAGTCTGGCCCTGAGGAATATGTAAATATTAGACTGTAAGTGCTTATTTAATTATAGTCCAAGACTAGTCATAAAATAGAAATACTGCAGGTACTGTAAATAAAAAAAAATAAATGAAAATAAATGAAAATTCTGGAAAAAAATAGTAAAGAGGAACCAAATGACTTCTCTAACTACTGTCAGAAATTTTGCAAACTTCTCAGAGGCTCTTGATGATGAACAATAATCTCATCATCACAAGAAAAATTAAAAATTACTAACAATTCAAACTATACATTTCAATTGCCATATAACAATACCATATATGATACAGATGTCATACTGCATTTGCCCATGGAAGGATGGTTTTCATATAGAAGATCAATCTATCTGTCATCATCATAGTAGATAATTCATGTCAAGGTAAATAATTTCTTTGAGAATCATCTAAGATATTAAACAATTATTTAGGGATCTTGAGATGCTTTTCATGCAACTATGTAAATTTGTTGGAATTCCCCATTTGAAATTCATAACAGTTCCTGAAGAACATTATAAAGCTGCCTTAGACAATTACTTATAATCTATTTTATCCATTATCCCTTATATTACATATTTTGCCATTTTATTTTATTATAGCTAAGCATGCTGTAAATAAACTTTATATTCCATAGAGTAGTGAAAATTTATTTTGCCTAATCAAGTGGAAAATCTGAGTTGATAAATCTATGCAGAAAGGAGCAAGAGATAAGTAAATGATTACATTATCTTTATCATGTGAGAAGCCTACACCAGAGCTCAGTCTTATTTGGAATTATTTGGATTTATTTACTTTTGATTATGATGCTACCGTTCAGCAATTCTCACAATTAACAAATGGATACACTTTTGAAAGTGGACAATTAAGTACATAAATAATTTTTAGGATATTTAGGTAGTGGAATAAATCAAGAGACTTTCTCAAATCTCTCTAATACTTATCATGGTTAGGATCTACATAGCTGATATTTTTCACAGCATACAATATTTATTTATTTATTAGATTTATTTCCTGGCCATCTTGCTTTAAGTTCTTCATGTCATCTTGCTTCAAAAAGGCTTTATCTACTGGTATTCCCTATTTTCCTGGGGTCAAACAAAGAAAGTCATTCAAAAACATTAACCTTGTGAAGCCTTCATTGCTATGAAAATAAAAGAAGCTATAAGAAAATGTCTGAGCTTAATGAATTCCTATTCTACTGCACAATTATCCATGACATTTTCTTTTTGAAACAGATTTCTCTATAGAGAATGGCAAGGAAACTATGTATTGGTACATTATTATTGGTTCAAATTCCATTGTCCATCAAATTGCAATATATGTATTAGAATTATATACTCTCTCAAGCAATTATTTGCTAAGATTCTCATAAATGACTATCCAATTTCTTCAGCTGTGCTGTTTGGCTTCTGATCTATAAAGGTTTCAAAACTGAATCAAACTGCCATGTTTTCTGCACTGGATTTTTAAATATGAAAAAGGGGGACAAAGAAAAGATTGAGTTTATGCTGCTCATGGACTTTTGGTGGCATGTTCATAAGGTAGTGTACCTGGTGATCTCATTGAGAATCGTACATATTAGACTTCAATGTAGTTAATATTAATTTCAGTCAGAAGTGTCTTTCTTGGTGTAAGGAAGATTATAAGGATTACAAGAAAGTTTAAGAGAGTTAGTTTGGTCTAGTGGTTAACGTATAAGGCTAGAAACCAGGAGACTGTGAATTCTAGTCCTATCTTAGGCATAAAAGCTGGCTGACTGACTTTGGCCAGTTACTCTCTATTAGCCCAATTCACCTCACAGGGTTATTGTGAGGAAAATGGGAAGAGGAAAGAGTATTAGTTATGTGGAAAATAAATAAATAAAATTGGTACACTTTCTCTTTATCAGAAGATGGCCTCTGTTTAATTAAAGTTTGTTTGGTTGCTTAAGTAAAAGAACTGTAAAACCAAGAGAGAAGACATTGAGGAATTTAATGAAAATCTGAAGTTTTGATGGCCATTCTGGTATTTTTGAAAACTGTGATGGCTTTCTTTTATATTCCCATTGATAGATCATAGTGTCTCTGTGGTCACACACACCAGCAACTATTTAAAGAAAATTGGCTAATAAAAGTTCATGTTACAAATATAATGATCTTCAAGTTGAACAGCTTAACCACATTGGTGCTTAATATAGACTGACAAAGTTTCAAAAAACAGAATCTATGTCTACTTTTATCAGAACTAAATTGTTAAATTAATGAAAATCCAAGTATTGTGTTTCAATAAAACTATTTGGAAAGAATTTGAAAACTTTTCTCAATGTACATATTTGTGTCAGACAAAACCATCCTCTTTTAAGTAGCTCTGTCCTTGTGATGAGATTTTTTTTTTTTTTAATTTCATCCTGAATTTTCCTTTCCATCTGGGGTACGGAATTGTTCTAATCTGCTTAATGAATAATATAGAACATTTAAAAAAATGAGAAAAGCACGACTTCTTTAAAAAAGTAAATTATATAGCCTAATTACTCCCTGCTCTAATTAAGCAAGTCACTTTTATTAGGCCATTCATGCAACATGGGAAGTAGCAACTTGGTTTCATAATATAACTGTCACAAATTAATTCTCTGTATGTACATTAAAGCATTAAAGTGGTACTTTGATATGTCCTCATCTGAATGAATTGCTTAAAAGTGTTAGAAAATGCAAATAGTTTTAAAAGAAGATCAGCACTATTTAGGCTAGGCAATGCTACAAAGAGGTACTGGCTTCGAGGAAAGATTGTGCACAGCATACCTATGAAGCTGTTTCATAAAGTCACATGCTTTCCCCTTCTAGAAATATCTGAGTTGTTTTGCTTCAGAACTGTCAGACTTCTCCCTGGCAACCTGGCTGGAACAGATCCAGTGGGATAAAAGAACTTCAGAGAAGTAGATGTGTTGTAGAAAAGCCTAAACCATTACTAAAGACTCCAGCAACTGCTGTGCTTGAAACAAGAGCCCAATTTATAGTTAAATGAAAAGATGATACTCTTCCTGCCCCTTTATGATATAACTAGAAGTCACTGTCTTGGAGGCAGAAATAATGGCTTACTTTGACCCCTACTTTTAGTAGTGGATTGATCTGATGACTGTTTACTGGTGACCATGTGGGACTGGGACAGCTGTGGGACAGGGACCATGTGGGACAGCATAGCTGGCTGGAGAATTCTAGGAGTTGAAGTCTGCAAGTCTTAAAGTTGTCAAATTTGGAGACCTCTGATGTGGGAACTTGCTCTTATACCTGCCTTGTCTGGTAGTTCAAAAAGATGAACAAGACCTTGAGCAAGCATGAAGAAAGACATACCCATCTTGCACACCAGAAATTTTAATAATGTATGCTTGTTTAAGCAAATGCTACCGGTACCTCATTCCTATCAAATATAGAATTCAGTTAGAATAGGCCTATGTGGAGTTTTAGACTGTATCAGCTCTCATAAACCTTTAGTTATTATATCCATTGGTAAAGATTTGTTGGAATTAAAGCCTCAAATATCTTGGTTATTCCTGGAACAGGAAAGATGTACACAAATTGTCTCTCAAATTCTCCATTGTATGTCAGACAAAGAAATATTAGCAGAAAGGTTCAAAACAGAGTGCCAAGTTTCCGCCCCCCCCCCCCCCCCCAAAAAAAAAATCCATTATCCTAGAAAAAGCAATTTGGGATCTTGAGAAAGCTTTATGTAACCCCCATTAAAGGCAACTGCAAGATGGAGATTCTTATCAAAATGACAAATGTCATACACGTATGCAATGTCATGTATAAATGGAACAGATCTTGAATCATGACAACAAATGTTGCTTTCATCATTTACCCTTGCTTGTTCCCCCGTGGATACTTCAGAATCTCATAATTTTCCAAATTTCATCTTATATTTGTCTTCCCTTGAGCCTTATTGTTGTCAGGTCATGATTTTGATTTACATTATTATTATTATTATTATGGTTCGTTGCACAGTCAGATACCAACACTGGATTTGGCATTTTTGTCTACCTAGATATGGATATTTGATGGTGTTACAGATATTGTCACAGGATGTAAGCTGTTCCAAGTAAAGCTGCCTTTTGCAATTGACTGATGGTGAATTTGTCAATGCCAATAGTATTCAAGCCATGCTCCAGTTTTGGGATTGCATCCAAGGAACCTATTACTATTGTATTACCTTTGCTTGATGATGATGATGATGACGATGATGATGATGGATGGTTATAATCATCCAAATGTTTAGACTGGATTTGGTATTTTTATCCACCCATCAGGTCCTTTCCAAAGACCTGGCAGGAAAAGGTGTCTGTTGGATAGTCTTATATGTTTTGTATATGTTGAATACTCACAACAAATTTATATTCCAGCTCAATTACATTGGATCTACTTTAAGTCTGGATCCTAATCATCCTAATTATCATTATCACCACCATGTACAGTAACATAATTGCTGAAATTGGTCATAGATAAAAAAAAGAAAGGTCACAGCACTGAGAAGGAAGGTTAATGATTTATTTCATCCATGATTGTTGGATTTCATTTCATGGGGAAAAGTAAAAAAATGGTTATAGAACAAAAAGAGTAATTATAGATGGAAAAATAGATTCCTGATATAAAATTTCCTGATTGCATAATTGGTTATTACTTTGTGAGTGTTGATTGGTTGCTTTTAGAAATATTTTATTTTCCCTAGAAATCATTATGTATAGAGTGAGAAAGGTTTACCCAATGAAACCTTAATCTCAAAAGGGCTTTGGTGGTGACTTTTAATCGTCAACTTTACACAAGGAATTTGTGGATGGGCTTGTGTATTCATTGGCTTAACACAGGGGGAGGAGATGTAATTAGGCTTTGCATTTATGCAATCCAGATTGGAAACTATGTTAATGATGAAGGGGTTTTTTGCAGGTTGCTTATATTTCTCAGTCTGGTGGCTGTTTTTTTACAGGTCTGCAAAAGCAATTAATAAAGGAGTGAAGGAGAATGGTTTATGGTTATGTGATTTTTGGATATTTGTGGGAAAACTTTATTATTTTTCTGGCTGAAAAAAAGAATAATTATTTGACCTCACATTTAGTTTACAAATATGCAGGCACACACAGAACTTTGCTGGAAACTACATTAACATGTTGATATTTGGACAATTCTTGGGCTTTAATTGAATTTGCTAAGCATTTTCAGATTTTGTTAACAATCTGTTATAGACAGTTTATTTATGTGTTTGTGTGAGTGAGAGAGAGGGGGAGGGAGGAAGGGAGGGAGATGGGGGATCAATCAATCATCAGTCCCTTAACTTTGATTATTATGTTTGAAGTTTGGCTGCTATGGTGTATTTGTTTTCTACTATTTATTTTCTTGTAAGCCACCTGAAGTCACCTACAGTATGTGAGATGGGTAGCTACTTAAATAAATAAATATGAAAATATAATTAGCAACCATATATCCACATACCCATTGAAAAGTCACAAACACAGTATATCTTTCTTTAAGCAAATAAAGCACTTAGTGTGTGTAAAATGAATTTGTGTGTGTGTGTGTGTAGCTAAATATACTCATGGCAATTTATACATGTTAATCATGCCATTTAGGAATGTGTTCAGTTTATTTGTTCTTTTCCAGAGAAAGAAAGAAAGAAAGAAAGAAAGAAAGAAAGAAAGAAAGAAAGAAAGAAAGAAAGAAAGAAAGAAAGAAAGAAAGAAAGAAAGAAAGAAAGAAAGAAAGAAAGAAAGAAAGAAAGAAAGAAAGAAAGAAAGAAAGAAAGAAAGAAAGAAAAGAAGAGAAGAGAAGAGAAGAGAAGAGAAAAGAAAATTTCTTAACCTCCAGGGATGAAAGGTCAGAGGTAGAGTGGGGAATAACCAAAGCAAATGCAAATTGTCAAGTCCTATATATGATACCTAAAATCTCAATTAAGTACTTTGAAAGCTTGTCGAGAAAATTAATTACCCTTTTGATTCAGAGTGCATTTTGTCCCCACTGATAAAAGCAACATTTAACTGCTGAAAATGTATATTGATTGCCATTATATAGTTCAATGTATATGTAGGCTTTCAGCGGTATTAACATAAGAAATGGAACATGAGATGCTTGATGGATCCAAAATCACCCCTTTCTTAAGCTAGTTTGCCCCAGAAATAAACTGAAATGGCTGCCTTTTAAACCTCATGTATCTTTCCAGTTGCCTTTAAACAGAATCACGTCACTGCTATTTTCCATACATACAACTCACTTAATTTATATTCCTGGTCATTGACAGTAATTCAATAATTTTGAAATATTGCATTATTGTCAAAGAAGGGAACTTGCACGAGCCAGATTCTGGAAGCCAACCAGGTGAGTTGGCTCAGGCTGGCTGGGAATTCATGAAGCTGTCATCCCAGCACATCTGGAAGGCCCAAGAATAGAAGAATAATTTATAGGAAGAACACATATGAAAACGTTGTACTAGTCTAATAAGCGTAACTTCAAACCATTCTTAAATGAATGGTGCTATGCCAAGGACTATCTGTAAAATAGAATCAGATGTACCTAAAGAATATTAATGATTGCAGAAGAGGGAAATGGCTGCAGAGTGAAGCTATCTCAAACTATCAGTCTTTAATTCTGTTTCTCTCCTGTGATTCATTTAACTGAACTATGGAAGGTGAGCTGCAGACATCTTTCTATGATCTCGCTGACATGTATTACAGCTGATAAGTAATTACTTGTCATTCAGAAACATTTCACAATGCCCATACGGATTAAAGCCTGAGCAAGTTATTCAGCATTGAGAAAGACTTTTTTATACTGATTTAAGAAAAAACAACATTCCTGCATGTTATGCCAGTTTATACTATAAATAAATTAGGTCGTAAAATTTAGATAACATGGGGGTAGGGATCAGGCTAATTTTATTACAGAAAGGAGATTGATTTCTTCTTAGTACATAACTTTAGACATGAATATTAACTTTATTTAACCTGTGATTTTGAACCTGACCATTTAAAAATTGGCTGAGTCTATAAAGTCAAATCATATATTATCTTATTGTTTAATAAAAGAAGTGAAAATTTAACTCAGGAATGCAGGTTTGTTCTTCAGCTGGAGCCCAAGTTTACAGCACACAAGATTTTTTAAAAAATAAAATAAAAGTACATATGAATATGAAATACTGAAATCCGTAGCATTGAGGATTATCTCTACTTTCAGGAATCCTCTATCAGTTCTGACAGTGTCAAGGAGGAGAAGGAGAGAGAGCCTGAGGATGAAATCAAAAGAGGAAAGCCTGGAATCATTAGGTTTCCACAAGCAGTCCAACCAGGGGTGGGATTCAAAATTTTTAACAAATGGTTCTGTGGGCATGGCTTAGGAGGTGGGCGTGTTTTAGGTGGTCATGTGACTGGGTGGATATGGTCATGTTATTAGCTGGGCATGGCCAACTCAAAATCACTCACATCGAGGCACGCATATCCTCGCCTGGCCTCTCATGACTGTGGGGATGCTGCAACAGTCGTAAGTGTGAAAAATGGTCATAAGTCACTTTTTTCAGTGCCATTGTAACTTTGAATGGTCACTCCACACAAGCAAAGTACCAGCAAAGGAGGGGAAAAAAACTCCAGAGAAGTTCCTGAGACAGGAAGTCTAGTCCTGCCAAGAATGTAATAAGCTTTAACAGAGAGGCAGTTTCTGCAAGCAACACCAGAATGTTGCCTTCCTGCCTTCCTTACAGGATTAGGCCAATAATTTCTTCTAACAACCGGTTCTCTGAACTGTTTAGAATGTTAACAACCGGTTCTAATGAATAGGTGCGAACTGGTAGAATCCCACCCCTGAGTCTAACCTTCCTGAATTCCTGATGTCATTTGTGCTAATGGATATTTGACTATATTCCTGTGTGCAGGCATGAGCAATAAATAAGCTTAACTAGAACTTAACAAGTGGTTGGGATTCTTCACATTTGACAGTCAACAAATAAAAGCATTATCTGTAAATGTATGTCATCTGTGTTAAAAAAAAGGGGGGGGGACTGAAGGTTCATAATGACAGTTTGTCTTTTGATACATGGATGCTTATGGTAGAGTCATCTTCAATAAGTTGGAAATTTTGTGAGGAAGCTGATGAAATATTCTCCAAATTCTAAAGCAATTCCTTTAGCAAATTAAAGCTTCAATAGCTATGCTGTCTTGTAGGTACTGGAACTTCTGTCACTGAAACCTCACACAAGAAGCAGCAACTTTCTTTCCTAACAAATGATTTCCTGGTTTACATATGGAACAAGTAGTAAAGTCAGCTGAAGAACAGTACTACATTCTATTTTGAAGGACCATGATGTTAAACCCTGATGTAAATTCAAGCTTCTTACATTTTGTGATCTCACTCAAGAACATAAAAACTCATTAAACTTCCTCACCATACAAGTCACAAAGACAATCCTTTGTCTGGCAAAATCACCCTAACCCTAACTTCTGTCCTGGGTAAATCAGTGTCGGGATACAGTACAATATTTTGATAAGTTAATGAAGGATAGGTAGTGCATTCCACAAGTGTAGTAGTTTTCCAATAGTTGCCTTTATTTTATTTTCATTTATTAATTGATTCCTTTTATGCTGCTCATTCTGTCTATAAGGTGACTCTGGATGGCTCTTTGTTCCATAAAACTCACTCACTGGAAGTGTATGAACATGTAATTTAACCAGGATGGTGAACTTCATCCTAAAAGTGAATAAATCACTATTGTCCAAGCAGATATCATTCAGTAAGTATCATACTGTACTTAGTAGGCACAGTAGTAGAATTCCCATCTTCCATCAGCACAGGAAAATTGAAGCCAGTTTTATTCACTGTTAAGTTTTTCTTTTCAGTTTTTCATCAAGATAAATGAACAAAGCAAAGGAATCTGCATCCTTAATACCATGATGAGCTATAATATCTATTTGGTGGAGACTATGACATTATTAAAAAGTTTAGATCCTAGAACTGTAAATAGCAAACAATCATTACAGTTACAAAGAGTCAGAGTTAAAAAGAGAGAGAGAAAATACTCTAGGCTCATTATCCAATTCTGTTCATCTTGATTTCTTTAGATTTGGACCTTGAGTTTACCTGACTTTGCTATTTATTCAATAGCAGCAAAAGAAATCAATATACTTAATATCTAAATTTGCTTGAAATACGTGCAATTTTCAGTTCACATTACAATGCCGATTACTGACACATTGCTTCAAGCACATTTGCAAATTGAATTACAGTGCAAACAGGAATCTAAATGCAATCACAATGCAATTGCATCAAAATGTCTTTTTCATTTTCTGACTCTGCCAATGTGCATATGGGTTGCAGCATATCATTATGCCTGGAGGGAAGGCATATACTTAAAACTGCACCATGCCATTGAAAATTCCAAAAATTTTTTTAAAAAATACTTATCATGCAAGTGAAAGTTACAAGATGCTAGTTTGCAGAACAATATAAGAGGAAATTCGTTTTTATAGATCCATCTTCATTTTTAATATATCCATCATTATTTGCTCAATGCTTCTAAGGTATGCTTCAATATTACATGAAAATAACAAGCTGTTTCAACATCAGGAGCCAAAGCTGTATTCTAAATGATGTTGTTGCATCCATGCAAACAGAAAGAGACTAATTAATTGGGAGGTTATTATAAAATGAATTGGGAAAGGCTATATCGCAAATCAAGGTCAAATAATGATAATAAATCAGCATGATGAAGCTTTTAATTCATCTCCAATTTCTGGCTCAATTTTTAAGGTCAGAATTTCTGTCTACGTGTTTGCATATAAGTTTGTGTGTGTGTGTGTGTGCATGTGTTCTTGATTTGTCTGCTTCTCAATTCCCCAGAATCCAGCAATGCCAGGGTACCATTCTCTTTCTTTATATGACTTCTCTTGCTTCTAATTCATGATACTTACTAGCTGTTTTTGAAGCTGATTAACTTTTAAAAAATGGTTTTTTGTGTCCCTGTAGGGTTTTTTTTTTTTTTTGGGGGGGGGGGGCGGAAGAGGGGAGGCTGTTCAAAGACTAGCAAAAGGAGATAGAGTGCCATTTTGACAATTATATGCTGCAAATGTGCCTTCAATTGAACTAATAGTTCTCAGGAATGGATCTCTAATCATCTCTGTAATTCTAGAAAATAGAGACCTATTCAGAAGCACAGTCTTCCAAACCGGGTGAAATCTAGTAATTCTGCTCCAAGCCCACTAGGTTTGGAAGGCTGTGCTTCTGAATATATCTCTATTTTCTAGCATTTTGGACATGGTGTGTAATTTTAATGAGTTGCATCATCAACCATAACTGAAGTATCAAGATCACGAACTATAATAGAACCTAGCAAAACTCATGCATGATTTTAATTCTTCACATTTCTTTTAGAATCCAATTAATGTTCTTGAAATTGTTTCTGTTAATAGACTTTGCCATCACAAAGAAATGTATCTTGTCTATGTATTTTAAAATTTAAATATTACTGTAACTTCAAATAATATATTTTTATTATTTTATTTCAATGAAGTTTTACTTAAGAGAAAATTAGTGCTAAAACTCTCCTTAATTAGATCCCTTTCTAACTATTAAATCAAATCTCTTGTTTTACTTCATCTTTCCTGGAGAACTCAGATGGTTATAAACTTATGACAGATATATTTAAAAATAAAATTCCTCAATATTTTTATTCTATATACTTACAGATGTAATTCCCATAAGACAGAGCTTTTCTGTTCTTTTCCAACCTATTCTGAATAGAAATGATTGCAGCATATTCTAATTAATATTTACTGTATTTATCCTTCCAGATTTCTATTATCAATCATTTTATTAAACAATATATAACCAACACTCAAATAATATTATTGATGAAAAAAGATAAAACTTCAGTTGTCTCTCTATCATAGCTTTTTTCATGCATACCTGTGCAGTTGGTAAGAGATGAATTAAATTTGAATGAAACTTTAAATTAAAAATTACATTTAGTAACAAACTTTGTAGAGGTTCTGAAGACTGCATCTAATTTTTTGTGACTTCCACAAACTTATGTTGTACATCTCTGCCATTAAGTAATATAAAAAATTAATCCCCATGAATAAATGTCATTAGCATACTTTATATAAGTATGCTAGCCCCATTAAGCTCAGCCAAAAAGATTGTTATTCCCTGTAGTCTTGAACTATCTACTATAGACACAGATAATGTTTCATAATACCTATTAAAATAATTGGCTTATCTGTATTATGGGTAGGAATTATTCATTTCTTTTCTCACCTTTACTCAAAGACAATATACCAAGGACAATACTAGGAGATAGATGATAGATACATAGATAAATAGGTAGATTACCTATCTTCCTTCCTTCCTTCCTTCCTTCCTCCTTCCTTCCTTCCTTCCTTCCTTCCTTCCTTCCTTCCTTCCTTCCTTCCTTCCTTCCTTCCTTTCTATCATCTATCATATATCTACAGGTTGCCCACAAGTTGCTGATGCTAAGAAAATGTTCTACTTGTTTCTTGAGCAAAAGAACTGCTTTTTCAGTGAGATATGTGATATCTCAGTTTTCTTAAACCGGTTACATGGAATTTTGTGAACTGGAAGGAGGTGATTTCAGGTTTAAAGTGACCTTTTTTTCTTATATTCTATACAAAGACTGGATGTACCATTGGCTCAAGTAGAGATCTTCTAAATCCAAAGATTCAGCATTGCTTCGGCACTGAGCAGTAATCTTTCCTAGAATTGTGCCAATGAAGAGGCAGGTGTTTGCTTCGGTAGCATCAGTGATTCATCACATTAGCAGTCCTGCCTTCGAGTAGTATGCTGTAAGTCTTTAGGTGACTCATGACTCTTAGTCCACTGAGAACAAACCTTACTGCTGCATTACTTGATTGATAGCAAGAGGAGAGGTATATATTGCCTTGTTTATTTCAACGGGCCTTCAAATTGCTTTTCAAGCATTAAATTATCGAGCAGTATTCATTCTACTGCTCACTTCCTAGAGTAAGATATTTATTCCCTGCTTCCCATTTGCAGGCAATGTCAGAGAATGAGAATGTACACAGATTGATAGTTTTACCAAAGGTCACAGAGGAAGTTGTCCTAAGGTCCCAAAGGAAACTAATAGCTAGGCCAAGGATTATGGAAAACAAAGTGGGTATTGGAATTTAATTTTGATCTTTGCCAGTAAAAAGGCAGCAGAAGCAAAAGTTGGACAAAACTCACTTACTTTTCACACTTTTCACACTTATAAAATGTAATTGGCTTAGTGCGTTGTTTAGTTAAAATAAATCTTCAATAAATTGAAGGGTGAATGGTAAGCACAAAAGTGTGGAGTAGAATTCAAGATATAATAGGCCAAACAGGGGAAAGAAACAGTTCAATTGTTTCCTTAACAAAAGAACCTTCATACATAATGAGTGAATTAGCACATCTTAATAAGCCAAAAACAAATAAACCTTTGAGAAGTTTCCAGTTCATAAAATTCCATGTAGCAGGGCTAAGGAAAGACTTTGAGAATAAAGTCTTTTACTCAGTGGCAGGACTCTTTTTTTTTTTTTACTACCGGTTCTGTGGGTGTGGCTTGGTGGGTGTGGCAGGGGAAGGATACTGTAAAATCTCCAGTCAGAAGGTGGTATTTGCTGGTTCTCTGAACTACTCAAAATTTCTGCTACTGGTTCTTCAGAACTGGTCAGAACCTGCTGAATACCACCTCTGCTTTTACTTCTAGAGGTCACCCAACTTGAGGAAGTAAGCTCTAAAACCGCCTTCAGTTAGAACTGCTGCCGGTTTAACAACCGGTTCAGTGAGCATGGGCTTTGCTGAAAATGGAGCTTTTAGAAGCTCAGCTGCTTACCTTCCAAGTCAGCAATGGTATGTAGAACAGCAAGGAGGGGAAATCAGCTGTGCCGCATGACTGAGGTGAGCTACAAAGCAGGAAATAAAGGACAGAATAGTGTGGATGCAGGTGGGCAGAGCCATCTGATTGTCAGAACTACCGGTTCGCTTTAACTGGTCCAAACCGTCAGCATCCTACCACTGATGAAAAATATTTTCAAAGGGAAAAAAAAATCTAGTTGCCTTTTGGAAAAAGCACCTTTGGGATAACCATGACCTGGATGATTGAGAATCTCCATAGACACTTCCATTGATCTTGGCAACATTAATGAGGAGCAAGATGTGTGTTTAATGAAGTAATCCAGACTCATGCATGATGTTAACAATTTTGCTTTTGGAAGCTTTTTCAGTTGCATGCATACATATAAAACACATAAAAATAGAACTGAGTTAAGTAGTCTTCTCTGGACAACATTTCCCTGGAGATCTGACCAGCAGATTACAAACCAGCCCAAAGAGACCATTCAGGAGATGTCCCCATCTGCAAAAATGGGACACACTAGAGCACATTTTCTTTAATTTCAAATTGGAATGCACTTCCTTTGAAATTGAAATTGAACTCTACTGCCGTTGCTTTAAGGTAGGATATTCAGATCTTTGGAACTGTTTTAATAGTTACAATATGGCACAGTAGTTAAGATGTTGGCCTGGAACCAGGGAACCAAGATATTATTAAGAGTTAAGATTGACCCAGTAGAATCATCATCCATCATCATCATCATCATCATCATCACCATCACCATCATCATCATCTCTATTGTATTTTCTCCATTACCGTTGTTTGTTTTGTGTGTAATTCTATCAATGCAAAGACAGATTATTGGGCACAAATCATTTTGTCATACATTCGTCTACAGCACTATTTAAATGCTGGCCATCTATAAAATTAAGACAAGGTGCACCTAGCAACCATAAATAAAGAAAAGGTGCACCTAGCAACCATAATTCAGATTGTATTATCTGCTGGATCTATTCCCATGCTTTTTTGGGGATGGAAGTAAAACTCTGTAAAAAGAAAATTGATATCTATCTGTAAGCTCAAAACTATGAATAGCTGTCTCTAAGTTTTCTTATTTACCAACCTTTTTTTGGCAAATAGTTTGGTTTTATTTCGATGCCAACTTTTTGTATATCTATGCATTCTCTTCTAATTCACAATGACCTCCCAAAATATTAGAACTCTTTGAACACATCCTTGAACATTTATCCAGTTGTCATGCCAACCATGTGGAATCCTCACTACATTCAGCTGAACTATTTCACTGTAACTTCAAAACCCATCAGTTTGCTGAGACATTTTTTCATTGCTTGTATTTGCAAAAGATCTCTAATAATTGTCTTGGTTTTATTGTTTTTAATATGGTTTTATATGTTTGTGTCTTATTACATTGACTGTAAACTTGGGCAGCCTTTTTGTAGCTCTTTTTTATATAAACATCTTTTTTTTAATCTTCTAAGAATTCTAAGAATTATAATTGGTGCTATCACACTGTCCTGGAGGAAATGACAATGGAAGTTACTACTAACCTTCTTATTTATTTCTTATTTTTAAATGAGATAAAGTTACTTATTAAAGTAAAATGTTCATGGATCAAAAATGGTCTGCTTCGGGTTTATTGCATAATGTGATTACTTTTAACATGAGCATTTTTGAGCTGTTTTATTTTAAAAAAATGAGAAGTACATTAATTTTAGTAACAAATAAATTTATAGCACATTTGTTTTTCTTGCATACAGTATATATGCGTGTGTGTGTGTATGTGTGTGTTTTTTCGCAGATTTTCACGGGTACAGGTATGCAGGTCTTGGCATATTCGGGTCTTTTCCCATGTAAGATTGAGACTATCTTGGCAATGTTTTGACAAGATCTCACTCACCATCTTCAGGCTGGTGCTTTCAGCTTCGTGCTTGTGTGAGCAAAGCGTGATCTGAGCTGCTGCCTCCCTATATATACCAGTGAGGAGGTTGGCTGTGTTGTCATTTCTTGATTGGTTGATGGAGTTGATGTTTGTAGATTGGCCGGCTTTTTCTTAAGAACATGTGTGGCTGAGGTATTGGCTGTGTGTCTATCAGCCTCCTGTGTTGTAACGACTTGGATAATGGGCTGTGTGATGACCTTCTGAGTTCTATTGTTATGACACCCTGGGTCTTGTGTTGTAATCTCCTGGATTGTTGGCTGTGTTGAACATCCTGAGGTTTTATGGTGTAACCTCCTGAGTTCCATGATGTGATATCCTGAGCGGGTGGCTTTGATGTGATGTTCTGGGTTTTGGTTTGGCTCCGAGTTTGAAGAATGGCTATGTGTTCATGGTGTGTGTCAGTTTGCTTGGTTTGGGGGTCAGGGTATGTGGCAGCTGGTGATGCAGCCATGGTCTGGTTTCTGAATGGTGGTTGCCTTTCGTCTATGGGGTGGGTTTGGGTTTGAGTCTGGTGAGGGAGATTAGTAAACGGGATGATGCCTCCCGCCTACCAGACATTTGGAAACTAGCCCTTATCAACAAACAAGTCCCAGCCATGAAAACCAACACCGGACCCAAAACAACACAGATGCCACCACTAATCTCCCTCACCAGACTCAAGCCAATGCCACCCACAAACCCAAATTATGGTTAAGATACATCGATGACACATTTGTTATTTGGCCCCATGGAAAAATAACAAACCACCCACAAACCCAAATTATGGTTAAGATACATTGATGACACATTTGTTATTTGGCCCCATGGAAAAGAAAACCTAAACAATTTCCTAACACACCTAAACAGCACATACCCCAAAATCAAATTCACCAGGGAAATGGAAACAAACAAACAACTACCATTCTTAGGTGTACTAATCTACAAAAAAACAGATGGCACGTTAGGACACACCATATATGAGGAGAAAACATACACCAACTGCTACCTCAATGCCCAATCTCACCACCACCCAGCACAGATAAACTCAGTAGCCAAAACACTAATTGCCAGAACCAAACACCTGGCAGACAAGACACACATAAAGACTGAACTATGCACCTTGACTAAAGTACTGACAGCCAACGGCTTCCACAAAAGCAAAATCACAGGCCCGATCCACAAAAACACACTGAGACATAATGGAGACCTAGAAAATGAACAGATCTATGGAACAGCTGTCCTGCCCTGCATAAGAGATACTACAGACAAAATCAGTAAGATACTATGCAGGCATCACATCAAGACTGCCTTCAAAACAGACAGAAAAATAGCAGCAATCCTAAGAAACCCCAAAGATAAAATTGACCTGGAAAACCAAGGCATATATGAAGTCCCCTGTGCATCATGCCCTACCACATACATCGGACAGACCAATAGAAGAATAAGAACCTGCCTGGATGAACACAAAAATGCAGTAAAAAAGCTGGAACACACTTCCTCACTAGTCCAACACATGAAAGCCACAGGTCATAGCATCAACTTCAATGGCACCAAAACCCTAGCCACTACAAAATTATCAACTACAAAATTATCAACTACAAAATTATCAGAGAAGCCTTAGAGATTGAAAAAAGACCTGAACGCATGAATAGAAGAGATGACTCCACCAGACTGTCAATTATCTGGAAGCCTGCACTCACAAACAAAAAAAATCTCCACACCATGAGCCAAGCAAACACCTGGGCATAAACAGACCCCCTCCCCCCAATACCTCCAGCTCAAACACACCCCAACCAGGCACCCAGATGAAACCTAGCTTCCTAATAAATGACAACCGTCCATTTACCCGAAGCCAAGCTGCACTAAAAGCCTCCAATACAGGAAACACAATGTTGCCAGCCAATCAAGACAAAAAAAAAATGCTACAAAACAGACAGAAATTAGAAACACCAATCAAGCAGAACACAGCAAACTCCAAGACCAATAAACACAGACCAAGACTCCCAACCAATCAGGATGAAGAAAAAAAAACATTCTAACATGGCAGTAGGCTATTACCAAATTTAAAACAGAAACGGTTGTGAAAGCCTGACTCACAGACGAACACAATACACAAACCTGATGATGGCAGATGAGATTCTACCGAAACATCGCTACAACTTTAAAAGCACAACTATAATGACGTAGGAAAATATCCGAACAAAGCTGAATACCATACATATACATATACACATACACATACATATACTGTACATATAGTATAGAATCTATAAAATAAATGAGAAGGTGAAATGAAATAAAAAATAATGCTTAAAAATTGCAATAATTAACTGCTTCTCTTGCAGTGTGATTATGTTAAGTGATACAGTCATTATTAGATTTATGGACACTGCATAAGTGAGGTTACAAAGCTGGGTCTTGACCTGATGCTAAAAGACAGATATTTGCAGCAACCTTCTGCCCTTCAGAAGAAAAACAAACCAAGTAATATCTAGTTGCTAATTCATACATCAATTTGGAAAGTACACACTTAGTTGGTTCTTGAGCTGACAGTGATTATTTTCTGACTCCATTTAGAACATGTATGAATATACATTTTAGAATTCAACGTATTGATGCCAATGATTAGGATTGCAGCTGTTCATCTATGCCTCAACTTTTTTTGTTAAGTTCTAACTCTTCATCTGTTTTCACACTTTTCTAGCAAGAAGGAGATTTCTTTAAGTTTGTAAACCAGTACAACACAACATGATAAGTGGTGCTTGTCACATGAGGAGAAAGAAAGCAGAAAGTGATGTACAATAACTCTACTGTGGTATCCGCAGAACATATAATGATGCTTGTTCATTTTCTACTGTTCTCTGTTTACATTAACAGCCTTGACAAATTCTTAGCATTGTCTTGCATTGACCACTAACATTTTGCATACTAAATCCTCACCACTAAGAAAGGTCAATGAAGAATATTAACTTTGGAAATATGTATAATTCCAAGGTGCCCAAACTGGGGAGGGGAAGAAAGTATTTAATTTTTTTCTGTGTGAGGACTAATGGACCTGACATATTAACCACCTCCAATTTTCACCTGGCAAAACTCTATTGTGTTATAAATGGTTATCTGGAAGGACCAAGCTTTTTTTTTATTTGTAAATTGCTGAACAAATTTTCAAAGATGGTTTTTCATTATGCTTTCTTTTCTTATCCCCGTGGTTTCCTTCTCTCCTACTGATATGATTGTCAGGGAATGTCATCAACACCACTTCAGATCTGTCACATATAATCTTTTAATCTGCCAATTTTTTACAAGGCAAAGATGAGATAATGCAGAGACTGACAAGAGATTCAGAGAAGTCTGGGATGTCTTGAAGCCGGTTAAAAGTTTTAAGTTTTCCCATTGTGTGGATTCTGTCAAACGTGGCCCCTGAAATTTTTATAATGACAGCTGCTGTCAGTTTAAAAGGGTAAATTATTCAGTTCAGCCAAGAATGTTGACAGTAACTATAAGATGGTTTTGGCAATTAAGAGAGAAAAAGAAAGAAAAATTCAGGGAGAAATTCAGGTATTTTGGGGGAGGGGTGCTATTGAATCCAAGTTAAACATATTTAACTACTAACAACTTCATTTCATCTATTTCATTCCTGAAAATTAATACTATTATCTGTTAATAGTCTTAATTTACTTCTTGTTAACAGTTATTTGGAAAGACTGGCAGAGGCAGGGAGAGGAGTGAAGCAGGGAATTACTTTAGGATCTTTATATAGTCACAGGAGAACAAATCCAACCACTCCTTGAATGCCATTAAAACCTTATTTAGTTTTACCCAGAAGCAAATAGTTATTCTGTGCATAGGCTTGAGCAATGAAACAATAAATTGAACCTTTCACGTGTCAGAGCTGCCACTACTCTTTTCTAAAAGAGTCATCTGAAAGGAAATAACTGGGATTCTGATGAGCATGCTGCAGCATGGATTTCTACTCTTCACTGTTTTAGAAGACAATGTTGGTCACTCACCCAATTTTATTAAGCAGGGCAGGTATTGATGACATCCAAATTAGTAGAGACAAACTGTCTATACTCTACACCTATTAAGCTTGCTTCAAGATCAGAGGTGGTATTCAGCAGGTTCTAATCAATTCTGGAGAACCGGTCATGGAAATTTTGAGTAGTTCGGAGAACCAGCAAATACCACCTCTGTATCCTTCCCCCGCCATGTCCACCAACCCATGCCCACAGAACCTGATAGTAAAAAAAATTGAATCCCACCACTGTTCAAGATATTTCAAGCTGTGGGTTTGGCAAGATTTAGGATTGAAGAAACGAATTGTTATGCACCTAGCAAAACATACAAAAGTAACTTTTTTTCACACTGCAACCATGTATCGGGCTTAATATGAATCAACATTACATTAAACTCATCCCAATCACTGTGAAGTACTCAGATTTAATACAGTGTAGTTAGTGCACATCAACAAACTACCCTATATTAAATCTGAGTAATACACTCAACTTCAACATTAATTGAATATGTACTTTTCATTTTTATTTGTGAAATATAGCAAATTCAAGAAAAAGTAATATAAAAGTAATAGAAGAATAAAAACTAATACAGGGGATTTACAAGGAAAATGGTAAAGTAAAGAAATAATATAAAATAGTTCAATCTTTACCAGGCCAAAATATATAATGGATCAAATATGCATGTAGAATATCTATCAGAGAAATTCTGCTAGATTTATAAAACCAAACTTTGAATATCTCACTTTGATGAATTATTTGGAATGTATTATATGCTGGATATAAATTTGGCAGTGCAGTAGCTTAATGGTTAAGACACTCGTCTTGTTGGCTGGAAAGCTGGCAGCCCAGGTTCGAGACCCAAGCTCCACAAATCGGGGTGAGTTCCGATCCTCAACCCTGTTTCTGCCAGTCTAGCAATGCAAATGAATACAAATGCAGGTAGATAAATAGGTACCACTACACTAGGAAAGTAACAGTGTGCCATGACTTCATACTGGTCCCTTGACCATGGAAATGTCTCCAGACAGTACTGGCTTAATGGCCTTGAAATGGAGATGAGCATCACCGTCTATATGCACCACCCTCTAGCAATGACTAGCGGAGTAAAATCTGCAGGGACTCCTCTCTTTTTTTTGTATCACAGATTTGAATTATATTCAGTTATTTTTTATTTACCAATCACAGGCCAGCATGTGGTGTTGTTGTGGTTTTTTAAATTAATAATTGGAAGAAGGATAATTGAGCAATGATCAATACCAAATAGTTTTGTGTTGCTACCAAGGAGACATTTTCATATTCCTGCACTCACCAAAAACTGAGCTCAACTTGAAAAAAAAAGAATTTTGCCTTTTTTAAAGTGGATAGCTTAAAATGGTCACCAGTAAGATCAGAATTGTGAATGAAATGCTTTGCTCTGCAGACTCCTTCTTAATTTTTTAGAATAAATTATTTGAATCTGTTCAAATTAGTGCAGAGATGCATATGTAGATACTGTGGTATCTCAGTGCCTGTATGATATATTAATCTGATGGAGGAAACAAAATCTGGAGAATGACCTTCTTCATTCTCCACTCCCCATATATCTTAAATCCTTTTTCATAATATCTATTTTCTACTGGCTGATTGTCAAAACACTGGTAGGCTTTTTAAAGGGCAAAAAAAAAAGTTTGTTAAGAAATTGAAGATTATTTTGGCACACAAATGCATGAAGCATCACAGCCACTTGCCAGCCTACTAGGCAAATTGTCACTCTCTAAATGACTCACATTTTCTCCTTTCCCGCTAATAAATTAATAATAATCGAAATGAAGATTTGCTGCAGAGATTTGAGCATAGTGATCCATTCCTATGAGTGTCATATCTATGTTATTATATGGTTTCTCTGCCCTTGAAGATGTCCAGAGGTTTCAACTCAGAATGACTGGTATGGCATGGTAGAGTGACATCACAAAAGGAGATCACATAATCCCAGGACACTGCAACCATTATAAATATGATAACTATGAGCCAGCTGCCAAAAATCCAAATTTTGATCATATGACCATGGGGATCCTGCAATGGTCATGTGTCAAAAACAGTCATTAGTCACTTTTTTCTTCAGTGCCCTTGTAACTTTGAATAAACTGTTTTAAATCAAGGACTACCTGTATGTCTGAATAGATAGAACTCATTTGAACTAAATTCCAGCAAGCTACTTAACGCAGGATTCCTGTGCAGAATTTATTTTCTCATCTTGTAAAGTATTATACTTTAAAGTATTATATTTTATTATACTTAAAGTGTTACACTTTAAAAGGGCAAAATATAGCAAACATTCCAAGATGACTTTTGTTGATGTGTTTGTTTTAAGAGCTATTTAACAAGTAGCTATAATTTAAAAGAATTAAATCAGCTTTCTAATCCTTTTATCTTTTCTCCTTCCTCTGCCTTATTCAAGTATAGAAATCCATATTAGTGTAAAGATTTGATGCCAACTTTTGAGATTGGTTTTGATTACAGTAGTATCTAATAGAGTTTACTGTTTTTCCAGTGCTTAATCATTACAGAGGAGGGAGAAAGAAAAGGACATAATCACCAGATACTGTTATATCAGCATGAGTCCTATAATTTTATGGCAGTAATCCCCAAATAATCTGCTACTTGATGATTCTTAATTTTTAAAAAAGAAGTTTCTGCATTGTTGTATTGACTTGAAAACATTACATAGCACTAGCATATATTTTGATATATGATAGGTAGGCTTATTCATATATTCATAGGGACGTATTTTCATATATGTCTATATGCAGTTACAGTATATATTATAAAACAGAAAATTTATTTTATGGATATAGGAATAAATGAATCAGGCTAAATCTAGTTCAATCCAGCATTGCAAATTCTAATTCACAATTTAATAATCATTCTTTCATATTATTGTTCATTAAATACTAATTTAATTATTTATTAATTCAACTTTGCTTTATGTTAAAGAGTTAAAATTTGCATTTATTACATGCAGCTTTCCTGATATAGTTTTGGATGCAACATTTCCCAATAGAATTGAGGTTGCATTTTATAACCAGGCATCCATCCATGCAATTTGCATTCCCATATTTTATGCAACATCCACATAATTTCTGTATTTTGAAAAAAAAAAATATATATATATATATATACTGTATGCAATTCTTGCACAACCCATCTTTCCAAAACATACTTTTCTTTATGTGCAATTTTGAATAGAGAATGATAAATAGTAGCAGGCTCTGCTCAAGGATGCCTATCAGAGCCATAGACAGAGTTAATTTTGGAAGATCATGCCATTTCATTCTCACAGAAATTTGTTGCAAATTACTTCCAAATTGCTATTCAGATGAGCTAATACTCGGATATGAAAACAACTTTTTTCATTTTTCTTTATTCATCACATGAATAAATAAATAAATAAACACCTTTAGCCCTGTATTCATAAGCTGATAAGTCATTAAGATTGGGTGAAATTTCTCAAATCACTTCTGTTGGAGCTTTGAATTTTCTTGCCAAATTTTCCTGAATTTCTCTCTCTCTTACACCCTAACCCAGCCCTTATTTTCACTGGAATGAGAGAACAATTCACCAACTTTCAAGGGCTGGGAAAGTAATATTATAATTTGTTATTTTATAAGGATGTCTTAACCAGGGGTGGGATTCAAATTTTTTTTAACAACCAGTTCTGTGGGGATGGCTTAGTTGGTGGGTGTGGTTGGTAGTCATGTGACTGGGTGGATGTGGCTTGGTGGTCATGTTATTGGCTGGACGTGGCCAACTCAATATTACTCACATCGAGGCATGCATCTCCTTGCCTGGCCTCATGACTCATGACTGTGGGGATGCTGAAACAGTTGTAAGTGTGAAAAATGGTCATAAGTCACTTTTTTCAGTGCCACTGTAACTTTGAATGGTCACTCCACACAAGCAAAGGACCAGCAAAGGAGGGGGAAAAAAACTCCAGAGATGTTCCTGAGACAGGAAGTCTAGTCCTGCCAAGAATGTAATAAGGGTTAATGGAGAGGCAGTTTCTGTAAGCAACACCAGAATGTTTCCTTCCTGCCTTCCTTACAGGATTAGGCCAGTAATTTCTTCTAACAACCGGTTCTCCGAACTGCTTAGAATGTTAACAACCGGTTCTAGCGAATAGGTGTGAACTGGTAGAATCCCACCCCTGGTCTTAACTTTCTTCCCCTATTTCTTCTCTTTAAAAGCCCTGTTTCACTTACTTGGAGTACAGCTCTTGTACAACCTGAAAATGGAGCTATAATGTTCCATATTTCATTGTTACCAAGATTCCATATAAGGAACTATATACAATTTGATGGAAATTATTGCAGAGACAATCATTACTTAAAGGAGATTCAATGGGATGTTGAAGTGGTACTATTTCCTTGTGCCTGGCAGTTTGCTTGCTTTTACTTGTACCCTGGTTGCATATTTGCAAATATATATATATATATTGAAAATCAGATAAAAATCATCCAGAGAATTATACTGAGATATTTTTTAAGTTCAGTAACATCTAAATAGATTGGAGATGCAGGGGATATTTATTTTTGTTTTGTCCAATCCAGATATTTGTTTTTAGATCATAGAATGCCTTGGCTTAGAACAGGGGTGTCATACTCAGATCTGGCCCATGGAGTGCTTAGATCTGGCCCACTGGGCCACCCTGGAAACAGTAAAGGACTGGTACGCAGTGACACTGCCAGTGAAAATGGAGCTCAGAAGGGCTGTGTGCATCCTTGTGAGCCTCATTTTAGCTGGCAGAGGATTACAGGAGGCCGTCACAGCTGGAAATGGAGCCCAGGAGCCCATTTTCACTGGCAGAGCACTTGGGCTATCAAGCGCCCCCAACACAAGTGATGTTGAGCTGGCCATGTCCCCCTGCCCCCCTTGAGGTCAAACACAATCCTGATGCATCCCTCAATGAAATTAAGTTTGACACCCCTGGCTTAGAACCAGGTTAATGCATCAATTTATCCAGAAATATATGTAATCATTATAAACAACTGATAAATAACAGTTTTCATTCTTCTAATCTGAGCCTCTTTGATCTGTTTTGCACCCTGAAAACTAGTTTCCATAAAGCTGAAATTTAGAACACCATCTGGATTATCATCTGGATTGAAACTGACAATGAGAAATCTCCTTGGTTCAACTGGCAGTTGGTCTGATATCTCTAAGTTCTTTTTCCTAATATGTCCTGTATTCAACTGGCAATGCTTTTTTTTTTTCCTTTATATTTTCTAAATGCTAAAATGCCAGTCAGATCTCAGGAATATCAGAAGGAAACTAAATCTAAACCATAGCTTCAAAAAACCAAATTACAATAATTCCTACTTTAACTAAGAACTAAATTGGGAGCAGAGAGACAGAATCAGGGTCCTGATTTCAACATACATTGAAATTTATTAAGTGAATTGATTAGATAATTGACTGAACTTTAAAAAGCAGAAAAACATACTGAAGAGCCCCTTCAAGAATCATTAAAAGGCAGGGAGCAGGTATGTGTAAAGAAAAGGCCAGTAAACAAAGAAAATTATCTTAATTATGGAAATAAATGTGTTCCTCAATAAATACATTTTTAAGTTCTCTAGGTTTAAAAATCTTTACTGAAAACATTTATAACCTACCTGAAAATTCTTCATATTCACTACACTGCCTGAACAGTTTGTTCAGGTTTTTTTTTTTAAGCAGTTGTGTTTTATATTGACATACTCACTGCCCTGAATAACAGGTGAGGAAATTCTTCTATTGCTGGTGATTCATTTTTGTTAAAAAAAACAAAACAAATGAGTTTTGCTTTAAAGAGCTAAAAGAGGTGGTGATACAAGCAAGAAGTAAAATCCAGCTTCTGATTATTGTTTTAATTAAATCTGGGACAAGGAGGAGATAGTCAATTCTAGGGGAAGGCGAGAAAAGAAATCACTAAAGCTGAACTTATAAACCTGAAGTGGAAATGCGATGCAGATGCATACTTTTCTCTACTTAATCCTGCAGTTCACTAATAAAACACACTCATGCACCCATATACAAACATGGCAAATTACCATTGTATTGGTTGGATCCAACTGATAAGTGTTTGAGTTTAATCTAATTTATTTTCATCCCAAATTGTTGGAGCACATCTGTATATCATGGAAAAAATCAGTTCATAAATGTAAATGAGAGAAATTGATTAAATCAAGTTGCTATATCGAGATATGAGGCCACAGTTTGGTATCTTGTTAGAACAATCCCAAATATATGAGGCTTTTTTTTTCCTTTTGATGTATGGCATTTCCAAATTGCCACCTCCTTTTGATTTATAGGAAATGTTTTTCTCCCTGTTTTATTGTTTTATTTTCTCCCTGTTTTATTTTACTCCTCCCTTTTGGTTTCTGAAGCAAAACAGACACAAGAGCTCCATTACATATAGTAGCTTGAGATCGTTTATCTAGGGAATATGTATGCTATTGTCTTTTGATTTTTTTTTTCTTTTATCAGGGTGGAATCAGGGTGGCTGAATGGAGATGAGTGTTTACTGGCTGGATGCCCTTCCTGATGCCTACACGGAGTTCACAGCAGATATTTTCTCTTTGAGCCCTGATAAAACATTTGTTGCTGCCTAGGATTGAACTCTCAACCTTCTGAATGGGAGGCAAGTATCTTCATCTCTAGGCTACCACACCACTCATATGCTATTCTCTCTTGATATTCCTATAAATCTACTTGATTGAATCAATTCTAGTCATTTAAGAACTGATTTTTTTCCCCCACAATAGCCATCAGTTCATGTGTACTTAAATGATTTCCTCTCCCTTCAATTAAATGGTGTCCTGATTTTCAGAGACTGCCTGGACAAATCTTCACAGTTGGCTTGGCAAGATTTCAGAAGTACTTTGGCATTGTTTCCTACCCAGGGTTAAGAGAAATGGATTGGCCCTAGGTCATCTAGCTGGCTTTGTGCCTAAGGCCAGACTAGAAATCATGGTCTCACAGTTTCTAGCCTGATGCCTTAACTGCTACACAAAACTGGTTCTTATTAGATAGCTATTTAGTTATAAATCCAAGTAAGTTTAACCACATTTCCAACTCAAATATTTCAAATGTGCAATAATTAATCCCCATGGGAAACATTGTCTATCATTTATTAGTTTTTATCTTGTTGCATTGTCCTAGATAGGGCTGCATTTTTTTATTCCAATTTCTTCCTTTCTATATTACATGAATGTGTACTTTATTTGGAAACATGCAACTTTATAGTTTTGTTTTTATATTTTAAGCTGTCTAAAAATGTGAATACTACTAATTGGGTATCAAAACCCTCTCAGAATAAGTCACAAATCTAGCTGTGAAAGTTTCAAAACTGAGGGCATCATGTGAAATTAGCTCTCCACATCACCTATAATGCTTAGCTGAGTCAAACATGATAAAGTGGTAATTCTGAAACACCTTGAAATTCTCTATTTATACTTGCTATATTTTGCTTAAAAATAACAACAGTGTGTTAACTGATTTGGAAATGTGATCACGTAAAACAGCATTAAACTTAAGACAGAGAAATTTTATGTGTGCATAATACTAGTAAATCAAATGTAGACTATCTGCATGAAAAAGCAGTTGACAATGAAACCCAGGTTTTAAAAGACTAAAAATATTTTGATAGAAAACAATTCTGACTTGATGTCACTCTGAACCAGAAAGTGTAATAATATGATGGATATTTAAATCATAAATTAGTTTTGGTCCTCAGATAGGAAAATAATACAAAAAGGGACATCAGCATAGTAAGCAGAAAATGTGCTCAAATATTCAAAATATTCAAGTGTTGTTACCTTGGTGCCTAAATCTATTTTAGAAATTAGTACTTTGAAGAAGATATTTAAAGAGAATGCTTTATTTGATCATAAAAAGTGATTAGTACGCTCCCACAGAGTTGCCTTGCTCGGGGTACCACCACTGGATCGCTGTCGTCTAGCAGCCCCGAGACTACGCGCTTTCTCTGTGGGAGCCCCATCCCTCTGGAATTGTCTCCCCCCGGATATACGAGCCATGTCAGACATCCTAACCTTCCGGCGCGCAGTTAAGACCTTGCTGTTCAAACAAGCCGGTCTAGCCAAATAAGATCATTGGGGTTTATATTTTGTAATTTTATAGGGGTGATTCTTGGCCATCTTGATTATTTACCTGTTTTCGCTTCTGTTTTCTGTATTACCTTGTTTGTTGAGTGTACACCGCCTTGAGTCCCTTTTTGGGAGAGGGAGCGGTATAGAAGTACGAATAAATAAATAAATAAATAAATAAATAAATCTAATAATAAATTTTCAGATAATAAATATTTGTCAACTATTACTTTGGGTAGCATACAAAGGGGAATTTACAGAAACCTCTTCATTTATTCAAAATGGATAACTCAGTTACTTTTTAATTTTGGGGAGTTCAGGAAAGCAACTTCAGTTAAGGAATTTTCATGCTGTTCCATGCAGGATTAACCTTTTATTCTTCTGATCCTATTTTCTTGTTTACCACCTACCCAGCAGCAAAATTAAAAAGTTGAGGTTTTAGAATTAGAAGGTTATATACTTAAATCTTGGTATGTTTTTTCAAAAATGAAGGTCATGTGGGATGTAACCCTTGTGCTAGATGGCATAAGAAGGCCTTTGAATCTAGATCTTTCTAAGTGTCCATTACATACTGTCTTAGAACATAGAATAACAGAGTTGGAAGGAAACTTGGAAGTCTTCTAGTACCACTCCCTGCTCAAACAGGAGACCCTATACCTTGGTGGTGCAGGGCCTTGGTGGTGCAGGCTGGTAATCATCTAGTACTTAGTGCAAGCTGCCTGCAATTAGTGCAGGCTCGAATCCCACCAGGCTCAAGGTTGACTCAGCCTTCCATCCTCTCGGAGTAGGTAAATTGAGGACCCAAGATTGTTGGGGGCAATAAGCTGACCTTGTAAAAATGCCGCTTGGGGGGGCCAAAAGCCCTAGTAATAATAAACAGGCATATACAATGGAATGAAGGCTATTGCCGAGCACTTAGCA
The DNA here is from genome assembly GCA_023653725.1 of Bungarus multicinctus. Classification (NCBI taxonomy): domain Eukaryota; kingdom Metazoa; phylum Chordata; class Lepidosauria; order Squamata; family Elapidae; genus Bungarus; species Bungarus multicinctus. Next base: position 8,443,708 of record CM042837.1, read on the forward strand.
TGGTGCTCCATTGACTGTAAGCTGCCCTGAGTCTCCGGAGAAGGGCGGCATATAAATGCAAATAAAATAAAATAAATAAAATAATTCTAGGCCAGCGGCTGTCCAGTTTCTTAAAAGCCTCCAACTTCTGAAGGCAAGTTGTTTGATTGATTGTTCTCACTATCAGGAAATTTCTCCTTAGTTCTAGGTTGGTCCTCTCTTTGATTATTTTCCATCCTGTCAGATCCGTGTATCTGTCATTTCTTTAATGGAAGAAGAAGGGTGGGGGGAGACTGATAAAGAAATCCTTCCTGATGTAACCTTATATTCATATATTTTATATATTTATATATTATATATATTTATATACAATATATAACCTTATATATTTAATCTTATATCGAAGTTGTATAACCTACACATAATACAATGGAGAGATGAAACCCAGATGGCCAGAACCTATCACCTCTGAGAGAGACAATCAGGAGATGAAGAGACCGTAAACATTCCACAGTGAGATGTGTCCTGGGAAACTCTGAAAAAAATTGTTCTAAAAAGGGGGTGGGGGGGAATTAACATGTTGGCTCTTTGTTTTACTAAATACACATCAGGATAAGGGGAGGGGTTTTAAACTCCCTTATCTATCTCTGCATGCCTGAGAGACCTTAGACACTGCTTTTGACCCCTACGTGAATTGTCTCATCTCAATAAGGGATTCCTTTTTGATACGTTTTGATACGTTTTCAGAGGTTCATTCTAGTTGACTGAATGGGAAAAGTTCTGTAGCCTGACACATCCCCTGTTTCTTGTCTTGCTTTCTGGAAAATAGGTTGACTTCTCTTCTTTGTGGCAGCCCCCCAAATATTGAAACACAACTGTCATGTTTTCCCTAATCCTTATTTTCACTACACTAGACCAACCCTATTCCTGAAACCATTCTTCAAATGTTTTAGTCTCCAGTTCCATAGTCATCTTTGTCACCTGGAGGGAAGAAAGCAGTGGGGTGCCACAAGGTTCCGTCTTAGGCCCAGTACTCTTCAATATCTTCATTAAAAATTTAGATGAGGGAATAGAAGGGGAACTTATCAAATTTGCAGATGATATTAAGCTGGCAGGAACAGCTAACACCCAAGAAGATAGGCTCAAGATCCAGATGGATCTTGACAGACTAGAACACTGTACTGCATCCAGTTTTGTTCACTACATTATAAAAAAGATGTTGAGACTAGAAAAAGTACAGAGAAGAGCAATCAGGATGATTAGGGGACTGGAGGCTAAAACATACAATGAACGGTTGCAGGAACTGGACTTGGCTAGTCTAGCAAAGAGAAGGACCAGGGGAGACATGCAGTCTTCTAATATTTGAGGGGCTGCTACAGGAGGAAGGGTCAAGCTATTTTCTAAAGTGCTTGTAGGCCAGACAAGGAATAATGGATGGAAACTGAACAAGGAGATATTTAACCTGGAAATGAGGAAAAACTTTCTGACAGTGAGAACAATCAACCAATGGAACAGCTAGCCCTCGGAAGTTGTGGGAGCGCCATCACTTGAGACTTTCAAGAAGAGATTGGACTGCCATCTGTCAGAAATGGTGTAGGGTCTCCTGCTTGGGTGCGGGGTTGGACTAGATGACCTACAAGGTCCCTTCCAACACTGATTATCTGTTATCTACCCTTCTAGGCTAGTAGGTTAATGGCAGATGTGAATCTAGTTCATGACTCATGCTATTTACCATTATATGTCAAACCATCTCTCACTGATATCAATATAATGATTCTTACATCTAGAAGAAGTGACTAAGAACAAATTATATTGCTTGTATCTTGATACAATCAAATTAGATTTTCTGTTCAGTACTTCAACCTGTCCAATGATTAGTGAGACATTCAGATGATCAAACTAAATCAAAGCTCAGAGGAAGGCTTTAGTTTTAAATGTATCATCTTTGCAAATAATCACAGAATAACATTTCCTTAAAACTTGTGAGAAGGTAAGTGAAGTCTTATGGCAATATTAACTCAACTTCTCTATAAGCTTGGCATTGACTAGTTTACTTGGTGTAGATCCCATCTTCTTACAAATGAAATAAAATAAAATGAAAATAAATGTTTGCTAACATCAACGGCATTTTCTACAACTCCCTAAACAGATTGGAGTAAAAAAAAGTAAGATTTCCAATTGTTCACCATAAAAATAAAATTATGACTTCAATCAAGTAAGCTTGAGTAATACCACTCTCTTTGATGCATTATAAGCATTACTTATTGGGGAGGGGAGGGGAGAATGAGTTCTTTTTTAGATGGCCCATTAAGTTGTATTGCTAACTAGTAGAAGAAGTATATAATTGCATTCATGTAAGTGTGAATGATTAAGATCAGGGAATGGGAGAATGACATGATGCTGATTGCCAAAACGAAAAAAAATAAAAATGCACACATTTGCAATAATTAAAACATTCATTATGATAGTTTTTTTTTAAAAAAAAAAACTGGAATGGGGAAATATCTCATAATTCACACAAAAATGACCTTTTGGAAACATTTAAAACAGGAAGAGGTATGCAAATGTATAAACTCTCCAAATACATTCTGGGAATGGTTCACAATGAAAGAATGCTGAACACCAATCAAAATGCATTATGTTTCTAAAAACTCAGAATTCAATCAATTGGGCTTGGTTATTAAGCTACAATGAGCTAAACTTTTAAGACCTTAAGAGTAGAAAATATTACAAAGAGACATTAAAGTAGAAAATGTCAACAAGAAGAAGTGACAATCTATCATGCTTGATGGATATATAAAAAAAAGTCCAGAAAGTTTTGGAATCAAATGCATACACTATTTCAGAATATTTTAATTAATTTAATTAATTAATATATAACTGAAACCATAAGCTTTTCTTTTGAGACTGATTGATAAGCTGTTGGAAAATAATAATGAGAATTTGTTTTCTACATGACAATTGCTGAGAATAAATGCACAAAGGTGGAATGATTTGACATTACCCACAATGAAAAAAATGGATGATGAAGAAGATAGAAATTGCTAAGAGGGCTGGATTGACCTCTTTAATTAGAGAAAGGACATTATTATTGCTTATGGCTGACTTGATACCCTTTATAGACTTTGGGTGAAATAGAAACAAATGAACTTATGAATTATGGTTTGGTGATTAGAAAAAAAGTAGATTATAGAAAAAAGAGATATGTTCTATATATATTGCAGTTTGGACTTTCTGATTGAGTTTTTCTTAATTTTTAATCTTTCCTTTTAAAATATTAATAAAATTTATGAAAACAGAAGCTTAGAGTTCAATAAAATATTGATGATGATCTCCAAAACTGAATTAAATAAATAATCTTCAGTGTTTATGTTGCTTAAATAGAAGTCAAAATAGAATGCTGCATATTGGCAGTGAACCAGACAGACTTAGCTTAGTGCAACAGACTGTATCATGATCTTAACATTAAAACATGTAAGGGTTGGAAGGGATCTTGGAGATCATCTGGTCCAGTCCTAGCCTGGTGCAGGAATCCTCTACATGGCTATCTATCCTCTGTTTAAATATTTTCAGTAAAGGATGCAGTCCATTTCTTTGGGAATGCATTTTATTGCTAAGTGGAAATTACTTTTAAAATTATTTTTCCCGATATCCAGCCAAAATCTACCTTCTATTTTAAACCTTTTCTTGTCTTCTGGAACAACTCCAAACATTTCTGCCCCATCTACAATATAACAAGACCTTTGGATAGCTGGACAGTTATTATGTTTCCCCAAGGTCATCTTTTTTCCAGGCTAAAATATCTAGTGCCTTCCATTTTTCCCCATAGCTTTGTGAATGCCTGTTAAGGTTGCAATGAGTGTGAGAGAATACTAGTTTACAGCTTGTGATAAAAATCATAAGCCATGGAATTCACCAGCCATGCACAGAAGATCATTTGGAGAAACGAGAGTTATGTGATAGATTTCCTGGTTTGTCTGCCTACTAGAACTATAAAAAATGAGTCAGATAGTCAAGCAGTGCCAGACAACAGTTCATAGCTGGTGAATTATATAGTATATAATAAAAACAGGCTTGCAGAAGATTATGTTAACAGTAGTTTAATGGTTGGCAACTTCATCCATTCCAACCTTTAATCAAATATTACATTGATGAACTTATGGATGTGCAGGCAAGTAAAACTACTATGGGATCAATGCAAATCATACACAGTGCCACATGGAATTGCCTTCCATCAGTTTCTCAGCAAAAGTTGTAAAGCCAAGAAATTGTTGCACCTTTCTAAAATGGATTTTTTTTTCAACTTAAGTACAATAAATATCTTAGTAGAATTTTTCTTGAGAGAGGGAGAGGGAGAGAGGGAAAGAGAGTGATCACCCACAGTATCATGGTTATTTAAATGCAACCTTCCTTAATGTATATTATTTTTGTTAAACTTTTCTAAGTACGAGCTAATCTTTTATAAATCCCCTGTCAAATCAAAAGTCTCTAGCCCAATCTCAGAGAAAAGAAAATTGATTTATTAGAAGTGGCCATGTTGGAGATTAGTTGGATGCAACTGATACGAAATTACATCATATATTTCTCCCTTGACCCTGGTCTTCCCCTCACTCCTGGATATGACTTCTCCAATGGGACACATCCATCTTCAAGAGTCATCCGTCATGCTCTTCAGTAACCTTCTTATGCTCTGATAACTTTGGGCTGCTGGGGTGATTATGTAGGCATTTAAGGAATGCCTTATTTCCCCCCACTCCCTTTTTCTGGCAGCTAAAAAGACCAAAGGAGTATCTTTTTAGTTGACAACCCCCAACCCAGTGAACACTTTTTATGTCCTCTGAGTTCTTTGGACAACTGCCATCTCTGCTGGGGCAAAGTGTGTTTTGGCAAACGATCATATTTAGCATTAGAAAATTCTATGCAGATTTCTTGTACTTTCCTTAGTAAGCCTTCCTACCATGCAACTGTGAAACATGACCTCCTTCTGTCCCCTATAGCAATCCAATAATTATGATGTCATCCTGAGGACCTCTGAGGTAAGAAGTGGGAAAGACCTCACATACTGGTACAGAAACAATTTCCTGATAAGGACTCAATCACAACAATCTCAAAACACATTACTGACTACTTTAGTTGCTTCCTGGCCATCAAATGTTGTATGATCTTCATTTTCCATGCTGAAGGGCTTCCTTTTTACTTATTGAGATTCATGAAACATTTCACTTCAAAAATTTTCTGTAATGTTTTACGAGAGAGAGTAGTGTTATTTTGTAAGCTTTTATGGCTGGTATCAGTTGGGTAGTTTCATCAGCAACTGTGACTGGTATTTTCAGAAGTAAGGTGATCTGCACCTGAATTGTCCATGGTTTGTACAGGACATCACCTTGACCATGTAAATGTCAGCCACAGTTGCCAACAAAACCTCAGGAAATTTGTTCTCTAGAGAACTGTCAATAAATCCTGAAACCCCATACTGCCAGTGGTGTTATATTCAAAGCATTTAAAGTTTGAAACCTGAAGGGAAACCAAATACCACAGTTTATTTCACTTCTAGGAAAACTAAAGCTAAGAATAAATGATCAGCAATCTCCCCAAGCCACTGTCCAGCAAGGAAAGGATCCATTGTTAGCATGAAAGCAGTTGCACTGAGACAGCTGACCAGCACAAATATCAAAGACAACCAATAATGAACTGTTAAACACTTTTCAAAAATTGAGTGCCCTGCTGATGAAATCTGAATATGCTAACAGATCTACAGCATCTCTCTCTCTCTCCCTCCCTCTTCCTCTCCCACCCTCCCTCCATCATCTATCTATCTATCTATCTATCTATCTATCTATCTATCTATCTATCTATCTATCTATCTATCTATCTATCTATCCATCCATCCATCCATCCATCCATCCATCCATCCATCCATCCATCCATCTATTTATTCAGGACTAACCATTGGTGGATGGGCCTTAGCAGCAGAAGAGAGGTAGGAACATTTAACTGGTGGAGTGATTGAGGTGCTGGACAAGAAATCCTCAGTCTGATATCTAGTCCCCTCTTAGGAATGAAAACCAGCTGTGTGAGTTTGTGTCAGTCATTCTCAGCCCATCCCTGCCCACCTCACAAGGGAAAATAAGAAGCATCTTTTTGAATTGTACAAAATAAAGATAGAATGTAGATCCAGTCAATAATTCTGAAGCCAGAGATAGAAAACTGCATCAAGAATAGATACCACTTCAAAGTTGAGTAAGTAACTTAACATGGTAAGGAAAGCATACACTGCCTGGTGCTGGAATTTTCTCCTCTGCAGCAAAGTAACAGGGTTGTGTCTACTTTCTCTTTGTTGCTATATTTGTGGTGTTTGATATGTATGTGTGTATTGGGAAAGATGGGGTAGGTTATATGGACTTTGCTCTGGAGGGGGCTTTAGAAAGCCTCTCCGTAAAGCTATATTGGGGGTATTTTTCTCTGCAGATCCAACTCCAATCCAGACATAAATTTGATCTCCACCCCACTCCGTGCTAAATTTGCTCCTTTTTTGTTTGGTTTTCAGAAAAACATCCTGCTTGTGGACAGAAAGCTGACCTCTTTTACATAATATATTTCCCCCTTTTGGTTGGAAAGAATAAACATGGAGATACATAAATTAAATCTTTTACCATCTGTGATTTACATCTGTAGGGCAATGTTTCAGTCTTTGAGTGCAGTTATGGATTCTTTAAAATGAATTAAATATCAATGCCCTCTCTCAGAGGCAACTTTGTCTAACATATGGAGATTTGCATGCAAATGTTTCCACACTTCATAATTTAATCCAGTTCACTTGCTGAATATAATTTTAAATGCAATTTTCCTTATGTACATTTTAATATAAATTTTGCCAACATAAATTTGCTTTACACAATTCTCCCCTTTTCATGAAACCTTCAGAACATATAAACCCAGAATTTTTGGGATCACAACAGGATAGATAGATAGATAGATAGATAGATAGATAGATAGATAGATAGATAGATAGATAGATAGATAGATAGATAGATAATCATGCATCTTTCACATGCAATTAATGTGTGAATTTTTAACTGGCAAAAGATGAATCTATATTGATTAATCTTAGCTGGGTTCACAATACGGTACAGGCCATTTTAGCAGCACTATTTCCAATTAAATCTATTGTGGGTTTATTTTATTTCACAGTTCGCTATCAGACTCCTACAAGTATTTTTACTGAGAATTTTATTACTAGCCTTGAATTGCAGTGGGCTCTGGGTTTCTTTGGAAGGACAAAGGAATTAACAAAAATGACATGAAAATGCAATAGGTATATAATCAATTGTATAGAATGAGCTGAAAAAAAATCATTGCATCTGAATTCCCCTCTGCTTGTTTAAAATTTCAACTTACTGTGGTGTGAAATTGGCCTCAGTGGTTGCTCTTACCCATTAAAATAAAGTTAACTAGACTTTTAAAGAGGCAATGAACACTTTCAGTAAAGATTGAAATAATGGCCTGAAAGCCTGACTTCTATTGAAGATGGACATATCTACATTATTTTTTTGCAAATGATACGACAGAAATTTGTCACTGATATTGTCCAAATAACTGTTCGATTTTTCAGTTTTACTTACAGCCCTGGGATTTCATATGGTCTGCTGTCTAAACACTAAATAATATTGATCCTGCTGAAGTTCTTTGGAGATCAAGTAAACTTAACTGGGTGCTATGACTTTAAATACTTTGTGAATACTTCATGCAAGAAATGTGTATTTGTATATTCTCTCTTCTGTATTTCTAAAGTTTAGAAGGGAAAAAAAATCTAAATAATTCAAAATACTCTTTCCTCATTCTGCAGCTTCTCAAATGGTAAAACATTTCAACAGTTATGCTCTTCAAATTACACATTCTTCAGATTAGTGAAAGCTGGAGAATTAAGACTGCATCATTGGACATGTTTTTGGTTGGATATTTTCTCTTAAGATATCAAGAATTCCTGTTGGGAGTCACCCACTGAAGCTGATTTGGTAACACCTTGCTTATTAATCCTACATTTCTCTGTGAGCAATTATCTGTTTTTCAAGTCTTGAGGAGCAAGGCTCATGAGGCTTACTTATTGTACTCCACTGAGGGTAGTGCTGGTGATATTTATTTATTTATTTTATTTGTCAATTGCTTACAAGATAATAGGTATAAGTATAACATAGTTATGAATACATGGATACATATAAGAAAAATAAAATATAAAAGAAACAATAGGACTGGGACGGTAGGCACGTTGGTGCGCTTATGCACGCCCCCTACAGACCTCTTAGGAAAGGGGTGAGGTCAATAGTAGACAGTCTAAGGTTAAAGTTTTTGGGGTTTGGGGAAGAAACCACAGAGTCAGGTAGATTATTCCAGACATTGACCACTCTGTTGTTGAAGTCGTATTTCCTGCAATCAAGTTTGGTGCGATTAACCTTGAGTTTGTATCTATTGTTTGCTCTTGTGTTGTTATGGTTGAAGCTGAAGTATTCATTGACAGGTAGGACATTGCAATGTATGATTTTATACTTAGATTGGACCGAAGGCGGTGTAGTTCAAGGTTTTCTAGGTCTAGAATTTCGAGTCTGGTGGTATAAGGTATTCTGCAACGAGTAGAGGAGTGAAGAACTCTTCTTGTAAAATATTTCTGGACTTTCTCAACTGTGTTAATATCAGATATGTAATGTGGGTTCCAGACTGATGAGCTGTATTCGAGTATTGGTCTAGCAAATGTTTTGTATGCTTTAGTGTAATATTACCAGAGAAAAAGCTATTTAAGATTAGGTTAACAACTCTTAGCGCCTTTTTGGCTATGTAGTTACAGTGGGCTCTAGCACTTAGGTCATTTGAGATGAGTACTCCAGGATCCTTTACAGAGTTTGGGTCATCAACAAGGTATTGACTATTCAGCCTGTATTTTATTTTCTGATTTTTTTTGCTAATATGTAGGACAGAGCATTTATTTGTTGAGATCTGAAGTTGCCATTTGTTTGACCATTCTGATACGTAGTCAAGGTCTTTTTGAAGGGTAGCAGTATTTTCTGTGGTGTTGAATAGCTTTACATCATCAGCGAAGAGAACGCAGTTGCTCTTGATATGATCACAGAGGTCATTTATGTAGAGTATGAAAAGAATTAGTCCTAGAACACTGCCTTGGGGGATACTACTATTGACAGGTATAGAATTGGATAGGACTCTCCCAATTTTGACCATTTGTTGTCTGTTTGATAGGAATGTTTCTATCCAGTTATGCAGGTGTCCAGAGATACCATAAGATTTTAGTTTTAGGAGTAGTTTATCATGTACCACTGAATCAAAGGCTTTGCAGAAGTCTATGTAGATTGCGTCTATTGCTTTGCCCTGATCGAGTTGTGTAGTCCATATGTTTTTGCAATATAAGAGTTGCAGATTACAGGATAGTTTTTTCCTAAAACCAAATTGTTTATTAGAGAGTAGGTTGTTTGTTTCTAAGTGGAGGATGATGGATTGGTTGATAATTGATTCCATGACTTTACAGGAGACGCAACATAAAGAGATTGGTCTGTAATTTTCAACTAGGCTGGGGTCTCCCTTTTTGAAGATGGGGATGACCGTGGCTTGTGACCATGGTTTTGGCAAGGAGCTGATCCTGAAAGATTTTTCAAAGATTATGCTTAGAGGTCCTGCTATGGCAGTGGATAATATAGGGTCAAATGGGATATTGTTTTGCCAAGCAGTTGTTCTGAATCCTATATCTGTTCTGTATTGATTTGATGAAAATTATTTGATTGCTTGGTGGACCTGTGAATATTTTATTCTGCCATGTAGTTATTATTTGGATTGCACAATCTCAGAATTTTATTTTATCTTAGTGCAGGGAAAGATACGGTTCTCTGAAAATCATATATAAATAACCTACAGGTTATGGAAAAGAGTATACAAATCTGCCTATAAGAACATGATAGGAAAGGAACTGTGCTTTTCTAAAAATAAAAATCAGCATCCAGCTTGGTAATATCACAGAATGGAAATGGAAATGAACATATGTAAAACTGGCATAAATTGATCAGAACCAAATTGGTGTCTATCTTTATAACAAATTAGAGGGGTGTCTTTTTAAAATGCCTTTCACAATGCCTCCAATGGGACACTATAGGAAGAGAAGCAATTGGTAGGATGAATATTTTCTCCTGAAGACTAGAATGACCATGGATTGGGTCTTGATGTATGTTACAATCCATATAAGTAATGAGATTATTCTAAAAGTCAATTTTGTATAGCTGGGTTGATTTCACAAAACAATAGCAATAGCACAAGTAAAAGCACTTAGTGCTATTATACCACCACATAGTGCTTTACAGCACCCTCTAGGTGGTTTACAATGTCAACATATTGCTCCCAACCATCTGGGTCCTCTTTTTACTGGCCTCGGAAGAATGGAAAGCTTATTCAACATTAAGCCAGTCAGAATGAAACTGCTGGTAGTCAGCAGAAATTAGCCTGCAATACTTCATTCGAACCACTGTGCCACCATAGTTCTTAGACTCTTAAACCTCCAATTTCATCATTTAAGGCTTAAACCTCCTATTTCATCACTTGACTCTTCCCTAAAAAGGATGTTTTTGCTTATAGAATTTCAGAGGGGAAATGGATTGACTGTTATCTTTCCTACTCCTTATAGTTTCAATCACCAAAACTCAACCAAGATCTAAAAAACTGGGCCAATCCACTCATGTTTCCCATGGAGAAACCAAACCAATTTTGTAATTATGGCAGCTAGACCCACAAAAAGGTCTCCATCCCATTTTTATGGGCAAATGACAGGTTGCACTGCAGTAATAAGCTCCTGATCTTTGGCTCCATTCTTTGGTAAAGGAAGAGATAGATTGACACAGAGAAGAGAGAGAAGGGTCATGCTTGAAGAAACGAAGAAAATCCTTGAGTGATGATTTTCTATGTTCTTCAATCCAATACTTCCTCAGGATGCTTTGCAGGAAAAAAGACATCACTGTTCCTTCTTGCTTGTAGCTGCCATGTGCCAACCCCCCGCCATTGCCTTCTGTTCCTAAGACTATAGGATCACTCTCCTTTCATAGATTTGTTTTCTCTATTCAAATGGCATAAACAGCAAGACACCACTTTGCACACAATTTCCTCTTTTGCTTTCCTTCCTACAGACATCTATTTTTAGAATACAGGGCACAGCTTGCTGGAGAAAGCAATGTTTGCATAAAAGACAACATCTGTATCCCCCTCTCCCCCAAAAGTTGCCAAGAGCTAAAACATAAAAAAGACAATAACAGTCATTAAGCCATGTTTTTCTGTTGAACAAATATCCAACATCTTACTTCTTAAAGGAAAATGGTGTTTAGTGCAATTCAATACAATGTCCCTGGGTTTTATAAATTCTAGTCAGTATGAACAATGGCCAACCATACAATAAAGCCCCCATCTTCTCTCTCTCTCTCTCTCTCATTCTCTCTCTCTCTCTCTCTCTCACAGACACACACACACACACACACAAACAAAAATTTACAATTAGACAACTAAAGGCATCTAATTCACCCAAGACAGTATATTTTATATAGTCCCATATTCCCTCAAATCACTTCTTTCTTTTTGACAGATTGAACACAACTGCAGGCCATGATATAGCCTGCAGTTGTGTTCAATCTGTCAAAAAGAAAGAAGTGATCCAGGTGCTTGTTAGCATTGTTGCCTGTATCTGGAAGGAATGAAGCAATATCAAATTAGTATAATATTCCTTGTCAAGGAATGGATGGACTGATAAGAAGTATGGCTTTGGACCAGGAGTGTCCTGAAATAAACCCAAAGTTATCCAAACAAAACACAATGATCCACCTACTTTAGGATTTACTAATGGTTTACAGGAACACTATTTATTTCTCTTGCTTAGAAGAATTCTTTCCTGATATTTTGAAAGGCTGCATTTCAAAAACAAACTTGCATTTTGAGTTGATGGTATGCTACCAAGTTAGTGTTGACTCTTAACAACCATAGAGGCAGAACTTCTCCAGGAGGTGCATCTTGTTGCTGTAAATTGAATCTATCCACTTTCTGGCTGGTCATCTTTTTCTTCTCTTTCCTGACACCATTTAGATTGGATAGAGAAAATTTATGGTTTCCCAGATAATACAAAACTTTTCCACCTTCTGAAGTAGTAGGGACAATGATGGGGATGCTGGGAAATGTAACTAAATCAGATTTCCAGCTCTGATTTATAGTATATTAGGGGAAATTGTATAAGAAGTGGGAAGAAAAGAGGGCTAATTGGTAGAAAAAGATGCATTGGAGTAAAGTTACATACATAAATATGTCTAAAATATGTTAATTTCCTATAAGTAAGCACATGGAACTTTACTTATGACAGCACTTTTAAGAAAACTGAGACATTGGTTCAGTGGGTGAGTCCACTTACTAGGGTTTTAAATGTTTAAATTTTTTGGTAATTTTAACTTTTATACCTTGTTTTATTGTGTTTTTTCAGCCACTAATTTAATTCTTTTAAATCTATTTTAAATTCTATTTATTGTATGGTTTTATCTTTGCTGTACACCGCCCCGAGTCCCATTGCGGGAGAGGGGGCGGTATAAAAAAATTAATAAAATAAATAAATAAATAAATATATGATAAAAGCACATTTTTATTGCTGTCCATTTCGATGGGTGAATGGATAACAAAAAATCTGTTGTTGCTTTTAAAAGAGCAGTTTAAAATAGTTAAAAATAAGCAGAAACATCCATCAGGAATAAAAGAAAAATGGCTTCTTTCTTTAAAACTCATTAAAACTAAAGAGACAGATATTTAATACGCTTAAGAAGCATTTACACCAGCAAAAGTAAAAGTGGCCTTGTCCTTTTATAGTTCATGAACTTTAACAATCCTTTAAACTTTTCTACTAGCATTTGGATTGTTCCTCATTAATTGGATGCATATTCTGTGCTACCTAGCCAAAATTATTATCACCATCCTCTTGTCATTCCAGAGCCATTGGTGATCCTATGACATTGGTTATTTGTTGCTTGGTGGTTTGCTTTACTCCACTAATGGTGTTGTCTGGTTGGGTAATGAAATATCTGCAAACAAAACAACCAAGGTTAGAAAGCCATAAGCACGTCATAGTTCAGCCCCGAGTTATTGATATTATACTGACAATCTTCTATTATTTTGTGTGCACATACATGCATGCATTATTAAAACTGGCAATGTTACTTAGTTGGGTAATAAAACAACTTCAAACAAATGCAGGGAATCAAAAAAGGGGGTCAACTTATTTTCTAAAGCATCAGAAAGCAAGACCAGAAGCAATCGATGGAAACTAACCAAGGAGAGAAGTATTGTGAACTAAAGAGAAATTTCCTGACAGTGGAACAGCTTGTGTTCAAAAGTTGTGGATTATCCATCACAGGAGGCTTTTAAGAAGAGATGGACAGCCATTTGTCTGCAATGGCATAGGGTCTGCTGCTTGAGCAGGGGTTGGACTAGAAGACCTCCAAGGTCCCTTACAACTCTGATAATCTCATGTTCAGTTCAAATAATGAAACTCAGATAGGAACAAGAATACCACAATTCAGCCCTGAGCTATTGACATTGTCTTCTTTTGTTATTCTATTACCGGTACTTATTTTCCTATTTGAAGTGGGGAAAAAAATAACATAGTACTTCTCCATGAACCCAAAATGCTTGCTTGTTTGTTTGTCGTTTGGAGCTTTTTCATACTCTGGTCACAACACTGGAAAAGAAAATCACATTTACATTTAGCAACTGAATTAAAAATTAGTGGTCTGATTGACGATGCAGCTCCATAAGGAAAAAGCCAGAAGTCTAATTTATGATTGATCCTCTGGGAGGATATCCCTTAGGGAACAGAGCACCATTAGCTTCAAAGGATTAGCTCAGAAAATTATTCACTGAAATGCAGATTCATTCTTCATCTTACTATTGGATACATTTCTTTCTTTCTCTCTCTCTCTCTAAGGATGAACTCTGAATTTTGAACCATTAAAGGTAGCTGACATGTTATATGTTATATTACTAGGGCCAAAAAGCCCTAGTAATAAGCAGGCATATACAATGGAATGAAGGCTATTGCCAAGCCCTTAGCATGATGCTCTAAAGACTGTAAGCTGCCCTGAGTCTCCGGAGAAGGGCGTCATATAAATGTAAATTAAAAAAAAATACTTGGTTGTCTGGCAAATATTTCATTCTGCCATATATTCAATACAAATTTCTGTATTTTTCACACATGTTCTGTTAAAATTATATAGGTAGTCCTCAGTAAATGATGGAATTGTCACTAAGCAACATGATCATTAAGAGTGATGTCACATGATTGGCATTTACAACTTCTTCAAGGCTTCCATGTTGACTTTGCTTGGCTGCAAACTTATATGGGCTTAAATTTAATAGTACATTAATATTAATAACTGTCTGGTTTGGTTCTGCAACCCAATAGGACAGACACAGACTTCAGAGGATAATTAGGACTGCAGAAAAAACAATTACTACCAACCTGCCTTCAGTTGAGGACCTGCAAACTGCACGAGTTAAAAAGAGGGCTTTGAAAATATTTACAGACCCCTCACATCCTGGACATAAATTGTTTCAATTCCTACCCTTAAAATGACGCTACAGAGCACTGCACACCAGAACAACTAGACACAAGGAGAACACCATCACTCTGCTAAACAAATAATTCCCTTAACACTGTTCAACTATTTACAGAGTCTGCTCCCACTTGTGACTGTATGACTGTAATTTTGTTACTTGTATCCTTATGATTTGTATTGACTGTTTCCTAGTATGATTTGATTGCTTATTGTACCCTATGACTATTATTAAGTGTTATACCTTATGATTCTTGACTCTTGATGAATGTATCTTTTCTTTTATGTACACCGAGCGCATTTGCACCAAAACAAATTGCTTGTGTGTCCATCCAATCACACTTGGCCAATAAAGAATTCTATTCTATTCTGTCCTACAATAACAATGCTTTTTTGTAGTTTATATTCCCAGACTCCTTTGTCCCTCCCAGTTTAAAAAGGGAAAATCAATAGATAGTATAGATATAAAACAATAGATGTACTTCCTTTCTTATGCAATTATAAGAAAATACAGATTTACAAAACATATTTATATTCTAAGAAAATCCATGGAGTTAAAGGCACTGAGATCACAGATATCTTGTATTTTTTTTTTTTTTTAAAGTGGAATCTGGATGAATTACAAAACTTAATGATCAATAAGGTGAGACACATCTTTTCCTCCACTGCTCCCCCTTACAATATGTGAAAAGACTAAGTGGAGAAAGGTCAAGACTTCATTTAAGAGTGGAAATGAATAGTTCTCCAAATGATATATGACATGAAATATGAAATAGAGGCAGCTGAATAACTCCATTATAGAGAATATGAATGTTGTCTGCAAGGATTGAAACTTAATTAACATTTTTAAACCATGCTTTGACATCTTTGCCTCCCTTTATCAGACTATTTGTGTAGCCTGAGGTGTTAAAATGACAACATTCATACCTCTCATAATTCAAGAATTTCTTGATAGGAAATGGTTTACCACTACCACCGCCAGCAAGAAAAACAAAATGCTATGAAGACAAATGGAGCTCGCATTAATTGAAAAGTGATTATGTCATCTCATAGAAAAACTTGAGCAAAGGATGTATGGGAGGCCAGAGATGGTATTCAGCAGGTTCTGACCAGTTCTGGAGAACCGGTAGTGGAAATTTTGAGTAGTTCAGAGAACCAACAAATACCACCTCTGACTGCAGATTTTATAGTAACCTTCCCCAGCCATGCCCACCAAGCCACGCCCACAGAACCGGTAGTAAAAAAAATTGATTCCCACCACCGATGGGAGCTAATACTCAATAATCCAAACAATTGGATTTGAGGCAGTCATTTGGGAGGAGTCCAAACAATTGAATTTGAGGCAGTCATTTGGGAGGAGTTGATCCTGTGACCCCCGAAGACGTGGACAGGTTGCTGCAGGGGCTGAATGCTACCACATGTTTATTGGACCCGTGTCCCTCCTGGCTGGTGTTGGCCACCCGGGAGGTGACACGAGGTTGGCTTCAGGGTATTATTAACGCTTCCTTGAGTGAGGGATATCTGCCTGCCGACTTGAAAGAGGCGGTGGTGAGACCCCTCCTCAAGAAACCTGTTCCTGGACCCAACTTTGTTATCTAATTATCGTCCCGTCTCCAACCTTCGTTTTGTGGCGAAGGTTGTTGAGAGTGTGGTGGCACGACAGCTTCCCCAGCACCTGGATGAAGCTGTCTATTTGGATCCATGCCAATCGGGCTTCAGGCCCAGACACAGCACGGAGACAGCTTTGGTCGCATTGGTGGATGATCTCTGGAGGGCCTGTGACAGAGGTTCTGTCCTGGTCCTATTAGATCTCTCGGCGGCTTTCGATATTGTCGACCACAGTATCTTATTGCGGCGGCTGGGGGGTTGGGGTAGGAGGCACTGTTATGCGGTGGTTCTCCTCTTCCTCTCTGACCGTTCAGCAATTCGTGTTGGCAGGGAGGCAGAGGTCAGCCCCGAGGCCCCTGGTTTGCGGGGTACCTCAGGGATCGGTGCTCTCACCCCTTCTGTTCAACATTTATATGAAGCCGCTGGGTGAGATCATCCGTGGCTTTGGGGTAGAGTTCCATCAGTACGCTGATGATACTCAGCTGTACATCTCTACCCCGGGCCACCCCGATGAAGCCGTTGAAGTGATGACCCGGTGCCTGGAGGCCGTGCAGTGTTGGATGGGGCAGAACAGGCTTCAGCTCAACCCATCTAAGACTGAGTGGCTGTGCTTCCCGGCACCCCGGTACAGCCAGCTGGTTCCATTGCTGGCTGTGGGGGGGAAACTCTTGCCCCCACAGAGAGGGCTCGAAATCTGGGTGTCCTCCTGGATGTGCGGCTGTCATTGGAAGACCATGTGGTGGCCGTCGCCAGGGGGACTTTTGGCCAGGTCCGTAGGATCTACCAGTTGTGGCCCTTTCTGGATCGGGATGCGCTTCGCATGGTCACCTCCTAGACTATGCCAATGCTCTCTACATGGGGCTGCCTTTGAAGAGCATCCAGAGGCTCCAGCTGGTGCAGAATGCAGCCACGCAGGTGGTGTTGGGGGCTCCTCGGGGCTCCCATGTTACACCACTTCTGCGTGAGCTGCATTGGCTCCTGGTGGCCCTCTGAGTGTGCTTCAAGGTCTTAGTTATCATCTTTAAAGCGCTCCATGGCTCGGGACCAGGATATCTGCGAGACCGCCTCCTGCCATTATCGGCCTCCCGCCGACCAATACGCTCCCATAGAGTCGGCCTCCTCGGGTTGCCTGCCGGCTGGATGGCTGGCGGCCCAAGGATGCGGGCCTTCTCATTGGGGGCACCCCCTCTCTGAAACGAATTACCCCCAGAGATGAGACCATCCCTGATCTCATGACCTTCCGCCGTGCGTTGAAAACTTACTTATTTCAGCAAGCCGGTCTGGCCTAGGGGTTTTTAAATTTTTTAATCTGGTTTTTAATCTTTCTTAATCCCCTTATTTTTAATCTTTGTAAGAGCCAATATATTTAATTCTTTTAATTTTTAAATATTGTATATGTGTTTATATGTGCTTTTATTCTGGCTGTTCACCGCCCCGAGTCCCTTTGGGAGAAGGGGCGGTATATAAATTTAAATAAATAAATAAATAACAGAAAACCTGAATCTATTAATAAAATTTAAAAAAGGAGTCCCTGTGGATTTTACCCTGCTAGTTGTTGCCAACTATGGGGGAAATGCTCAAGTCCATTTCAAGGCCATTGAGCTAGTGCTGTCTTTAGACATTTCTGTGGTCAAGTGTCCAGCATGATATCACAGAGCACTGTTATCTTCCCACTGAAGTGGTACCTATTTATCTAATTGCATTTGCATGCTTTCGAACTGCTAGGTTGGCAGGAGCTGGGGCGAGGACGGGAGCTTACCTCATCCCATGGTGCTCAGATTTTGAGGCTTTTCATCATACAAGCCCAGCATCTTAGCTACTGAATCATCATCCATCATTAACAGAAAAAGGGTTAATAGGATGAAAACTGGGCATCCTTTGTGAAAGTGAGTAGCTTGAAGCTAGCACAGGAATGAAGCCTTGATTTAATTCTAAATATGATTTGCATTTGAGATATAATCATCAGTGGGGATTCTTTCACAATAGCTACACTAGCTTTTCTACAATTAATCTGCTTACCAGAAGCTCCCTTATCCATTGTGCCTTTTATACTTGTTTCTGAGAGGAGCTTGATAGATTTCTTCCAGTACAACGATGTAACATCAATCAACTATAAAACATTAGTCATATATTAAAATTTATTTTGTGAATCCTCATGAAATAAGCCACAGTTATCATAATTAAATAGTAGAGACTCATAGAATGGGATGTACTGTATGTCTGTTCTGAGTAATTTTGGTTGGCAAGTCACCAAAATAGATATGACCAGTATAAAAACTCTGGAAACTTCTAGTGCAAGGAACTCAATCGAAGGAAGAAAGGAAGACCTTTACTGTGGAGATTTTATAAGAATCATCAGGATGCTAGAATAGACAATCCTGACCAAGTTCCATCCTATCAGAAGGATGGTTCAGAAACCAAGTCTCTAATCCAACCCTTCATGATGAAATCTTCCTTAGAAAAAAAAAGGTGAACCTTCTCTTCCAGTGCAAGTTGAAGTGTCAAAGCTTGATTACATATAAATCTGTTCAAACCAACCCTAAAATTGAGCCACTTACATGAATATACAATGCAATTAGAACGAAATGGTCATCTCAATATTGCTGCACTAATGAGAACTGCTTCTATGAAATGACTATATTCATTTAATTAAAAAACCCATTATGGAACCCATTCAAAAGGCTGTTCATTGAACTCTTCAAAATAAATCTAATTTGTTTTAGTGCAGAGTTTAGGAGTGTCATTTTATTTGTACAAACAGATTCAGAACAACTAGAGCTTTGGGTAATATAATAAACTGCACACAAAAGAATGAAGGGGCATAGAATTATATGCACACAGCTGTGAAAATCTGGGGGAAGCTTCCAAGATGATGGTTAAGATTTTTTCTCTTACTTTTTTTGTACGTATTGTTGTGGGCAGGTGTGTGTATGCCTACGGAAGAGTTTGCATGAGTAAAAAAATGGGGTTTAATGGACAAAAAATGAAACCATCTTATGGAAATTGTTTTTATATTCAATGTCAGGAGTGAGACTTTTATATGAATAAAAGTGAAAGGACTTACAAATATCTATGGATAGTAAAACTGATAGAATTGTTGCAGATCGTGAACTTGCAGCATTGATTAAAGGACAGACTTTAAATTTATTTTGATTTGGAAACTGCTTTTTTTTTACAAAAAAACTAAAAGAAATAAAATGTTGATTTTGGGAATGGTTGATTAGAATTATGTGGGATTTCTATAACCTTGGAGTAATAGCCAGATGCACTTTTCAAATTCATTTCAGTACCAAAGAAAGTTGGAAGTTATTCTTTTTCTATTTTTCTTACTTTTTTTTCCTTTTTGTACATCAATCTTTTCTCTTTTGATCGCTTTTTCTTTTTCACTTTTTTTCTTTTCTGTTTAACTTTTATAAGAGACATACAAAGCAGAATATATGAAAACAAATTAAATCAAAACTCTCCCATAGCATCAGTGATGGGATTCAAAAAAAATCAAAAATTACTGGTTCTGTGGGCATGGCTTGGTGGGCATGGCAGGGCAAGGATACTGCAAAATCCCATTCCCTCCCCATCCCACTAACCTGATTTCCAGCTCCATTCTCCTGTGCAGGGCAATAAAAGTAGACCCATCCAATCAGCTGGGACTCAATGGGAGGCAAAGAATAGATGGGGGCAGGGCCAGTCAGAGGTGGGATTTGCCGGTTCTCTGAACTACTCAAAATTTCTGGTTCTCCAGAATTGGTCAGAACCTGCTGAATATCACCTCTGCATAGCATATTGTAATGAATACTGTGCATACTGGGCTTAATTAATGCTGTGAGCTCACTGCCTAGAGAAAAAACTAGGTCTTCATGTGGGTATATGTGCATACTTTAACTTTTAAGGTTATGTTTTGAAAATCAATAAAGTTATATTAAAATATGCAGGAGTAAAAATGGCATATTAAGAAGAAATTATTATCCAAAGGCACAGTTTTCCACACTGAATAGATTTTTATCCATCATAGCCTATCTATGTCACTTTTAGAGGTAGGACTCTCAAGTCCAATAATTCCCCAGCTAGATTAAGAATTGCTTGGAATCCTGGAGTCCACTTCTCTGGAATGCACTGAAATTTGAGTAAAAAAGCAGAGGAAATCCATACTAGAATTTTTAAATAAAGAACCGTGAAGTGGTATATAAGTCTAAGTAGTATTGTTATTAATGGAAGTAGCATTAGTACTATTAGTTCCATCATCATCATAAGTTGCACAAGCTTGGTTCTTACTATAATTATTTAAAATATCAAGCAATAAGAAAGAAAATAAATGGCCCAGGCATGACATATGGTATATGCATATATACCCACGTGAAGACCTGGTTTTTTCCAAGGCACTGAACTCATAGCATTAGTTAAGCCATGTATGTACAGTATGCATTACAATATGCTATAGGAGAGTTTTGATTTAATTTGTTTTTTATATATTCTTCTTTGTATGTCACTGTATTGTTATCTACCTAAAGTCATTAGGTTGAAATATGCAGCCTTATAGGGAGGGAGGGAGGGATCACTATCTGTTGCATTTATTCCAGTGTTATAGTAGACCAATTAAAAGGGAAGAGCTATGCACATTTCCTTTAACTCTCGGAGGAAAGGTGAAATGAAGTTCAAGAAACAAGCAATTAGGATACATCACAAAACAATGGGCTGATAAGGTAGGAACTAGGCAGCATAATGAGCAGATATAAAAATAATATTCCAACTTAGGTAACTCAGTATTTTTTTCAAATTCTGTGAATGAACAGTCAAAGAATTAATAGATTTCACACTGAGTGAATGTTTGGCTAAATAAGATTTATATCTAGGGAGAAGCAAAGACATTGGTGTTATCAACCAGCTCCTCCCACAGAGCTGCTTAAGAAGTGGGCTGGAAAGGTACTAGCTGGTTACATTTTGAGTAATGAGCAAGTAAAGTAATAGGCCTCTGCAAAATGTCAAGAGGGCTGGTCTGTTTCCTAGCTGCTTTGCTTTGAGGCCAGGGGCATCTGCTGATGAGCAACAGATTACTGAAAGGGCAAAGAAACGGGCAAAATGAAGTAGCATAGCTTCTCCAAGCTTTCCACACCAGGTTTTTTGAAGTTCTGCTTCAATTTGGTAAGTCAGTTCAACACCCCTATAACATGATACTGATTACCATCATCCCATCTCCAGATGTATTCAACATGTAATTTTACAACCATAGCACTTATTTCACGTAAGAGTTTTCCAAGTCCTAAATGTAATCATATGATTTAAATGGAGGTAGCAACAAAGAGAAACCTGGCTCCATAAGAGGCTGTCAGTCACTGATAAACTTTCATTCTCCTGTATTTTCTTCCAAAAGAGCCAAATGGGACAGGAAAGCTATCAAGAGATTTTGCTGCAGGAAAATGAATCAGACAATAAGATGTGTGGGTGTGTGCTTGCACAATCAGGTAGGGTGAAGAAAGAGAGGGGGGGATAAATTCCAGCATTGAACTTTGCATCCAAACGTTAATTTGCAACCAGGCACTGGAAGATTTGAATTGTTTATATGCTTGTTAATTCTAAGACTCAGCACTGAAAATAAAAAAACCATTATGTTAAGCTCAGGGAAGAGGTCCTTTGGCAGGGTGCATTTACTGCTAATGAAGGAATGTGATGCATGGTCTAAGCAGAATTTAAAAAATTAGTGTGTTGGATGCAGAGAGTCAAGTGTTGTCCACATGCCACAAATCCCCACAGAAACTCACAGGACCGTATGGCAGAGCAGAAGAGCAGATGATGTGATTAGGCCATCAATATAACCCAGCAGAAATTTCATCCTGTCTTTATGGCAGTGTATGCATCATTTCATTAGGCTGCCAGGCATGTCGGAGAGACAGCAGGAAAAGGCCACAAAGAATCACATAACTTCACCAAAGCCTTGCAATTTGTTTTAGTGCTATCAATATCTGGCCCATGCGGCAAAAAAATCACTTTCCACGGGCTCCCAGCAGAGGTGGTATTTAGCAGGTTCTGACCAGTTCTGGAGAACTAGTAGCGGAAATTTTCGGAATACCACCTCTGATTGGCCCCATTTCCCGTCTGTTCACTGCCTCCCAAATCCCAGCTGATCAGAGTCTCAGCTGATCAGCTGGTTCTTCTTTTTTGCCCTGCACAGGAAAACAGAACTAGAAATCCGGTTAGTGGGATGGGGAGGGAATGGGGATTTTGCAGTATCCTTCCCCTGCCATGCCCACCAAGCCACACCATGCCACCAAGCCACAACCACAGAACCGGTAGTAAAAAAAGGTGAATCCCACCACTGGCTCCCAGGCATCTGAAAGATCACCCCACTGAAAGGCTTGGTAGAATCGTGTAATCTCCCCTGTACAAACAAACCTATAGCAGGATAAGTAGCTTTAAAGGTAAAGTTTTCCCAGGTACAGTTGTGTCTAACTCTAGGGGCAGAGTGAATCTCCTTTCTTAGCTGAAGGAGCCAGCATTGTCTGAAGACATTTACCATGATTATGTAGCCAGCATGAGTATATGCTGAACCACATGGAACACTGTTATCTTCCCACCCAAATGGTACCTATTTATCTACTCGCATTTGCATGTTTTCAAACTGCTAGACGGGCAGGAGCTGGGTCTTGAATCCAAACCAAAATATTTGTTACAAACTACTGTTTACATATCTAGTGACTGAATGTATAAAACATGCTACTTCATATCCAAAGAAACCATGTTATGGCATTATATATGCATGTAATATGACCCAGGTTAACATTGAATCCATCCTTCACCACCTTCCAGTTTTATTTCGTGAAAGCCTACTTAATAGCATATCTTGCATTTGGGGCATTTAATATAAAAGCACATGGTGTACTTGCCATAAATTTACAATTCTAACATACTATTTTGTGCCACGTGAAGTAAAAAAACCTGAACGTAACCTGTATTTGGGGCACAGGATAGAACACACCAAAGCATTAAAACCCGGTTTAAATCTGTTCCAACAAGATCTCTCTTCCAGTTTTTACCAGCAATGTAGTATTTCTTCATGGATGTCCATAAAATGCTTCCCACCCTTTTAGATATGCTGAATTTGGTGTCAAGATGAAGTAGGGCAAGATTGGATAAGTTGTTCTGAAGCTTTTCAGTTATTCTACATAGTAAGAAATAGTACCTTGAACAGAATTTGAAAAGATTCTATAGCTTTATTATATAAATATGCATAACTTTGGTAAGCTTTATTTCTTAGCATATTGTTATAATACAATTTCACTGAGATCCCAGTCACTTTTACTGTTGCTTTGAATAGTCATAGAGCTGAATAGTAAAAGTGGCAAAGAAAGAAAAGCAACACCAGCACTTTGAATGACAGGATAATTCTTCCCCCTCTCTCAAATGATATACAGATGATATATAGAGGAAGCAGAAAGAGAAGAGGACAAGGGATGTGTCACAAGCAGTCAAGACAAATGCACAGCATGAACCAAATTGAGTGAGAAAAGCCTCCAGGGAATATCATAAGTACTTAGCAATGTGGTCGGTTCTTGTACACCATACTCTGAAAAAAAAAACTTTATTATGCAAGCACAATCACTGCTTATGTATACAACAGAGAGCAGATCTACGTATTCTCATTCGAGAATACATTTTGACCATATTGGAACTATGTTAGTACAGAATGCAAGTAAGGAAAATCTTGTGATTGATTGCTTGTGATAATGCCTAACAGAATGTTTTACAGAGAACCCAAAGGAGGATAAGTGAGAGCATTTAGATCTTCTATTTTTGAGCTGTTAAGAAAAAATCAGCCGATCCAATTCTTAAGCAATCTCAGGGAGGTAGGCATTCAAATCATTTCTCCAGTTAGAGAAAGTAATCCTGTCAGATCACTCAGGTTTATGCCTTTGAACACCAGTTCTGCCTGCAATAAATCTCGTCCCACAATGAATTAATTGTGGGTGAGAGAGCAAAACAAAGAAGATAAACCCTCTTCATGGTACATGGTGCTTTGGATCTTATTTAGTAATTTTGATGGTGATTTTGTTGAATATCCTTCATCACTTACCTAGTTGAGGAAGAGGTTAGAAAGATGATTAATTGGACCTGGGCTGCAGTTGAGAAAAAAGAGGTTCTAACAACTCTGAAATAGGCGTAAACCCAGCCACTTCTCAAGATGCCAAGTTTGTATCCTATGGAAATGAACAACTTCCTTCTTAGGTTTATCTGTCTTGAGGAAGGTTGTAACATTACTACACAGGGCTCTTGACAAATTGTCTAGACCTTTGGCTGTTTAGATTCAAACATGGGCACAGGAAAGATAACACTTTAGTCATTCTTGTGGATGACCTGTTTAGAGATGTGGATGGAATAAGACCATCCTTGTATTATCAATTAGATGTACCCTTTTATAAAGGTTGTGCTTCTCCTTAAAAAGGCAGGTTCAGTGGGGTGTGGGAATGGGTTGGGGTGGCGGGAAGAGGTTGAACACTTCGATCCTTTTGTTGTAGATGGAAGGAACATTTCCCCTGTTCTGTGAAGTTAATGGAAGGAATCCATTAATTTGTTGATGATGCTCAGTTGGATATCTGCATAAGAACTCTAATGGGCTATGCAGATTTCCTCTGTCTGGAGTTTGTCAGAGTTTTGTTGGGCATAAATAGGCTCAGATCTGACCTGGTTCAACCCTTATTCTAGGAGGGAGTTATTTTTGTAAACTACACTATTTGATAAACAGTACTCTTATTTCTCAGAGGAATGAAAAGTAACTGAAATTAGCTCCATGCATCAGTTTTGATACCATTGTAGATTGATCTATTTCAAAAGCATATTTTGGTTTGGCCCCAACAGATGAATTTCTGCAGAGCACCAGTCATGATTATTAAGCTTCTAAAGTACTGTTGTCATGTGTACATGTACAATAGATTATTTTGTTATTTAAAAACATTTCATCCTAAATAAGTTTATTATGATGGTGTTAACATAATTAAGTAATTAAAAAGTCATTCAAAGTATTATAGTAATGAAACATATCCAATTGCAATCTTATATTAAATAAAAATTGATCATTGTCTGCATTTATTATCAGCATTGATCCTTACTATATATACTAAAAGCAAAGGTTTCTCTTGTCCAGTCATGTCTGACTCACAAAGTGCTCATCTCTGTTTCTTAGCTGAGGCCAGCATAACTATACGCCAAGGTGCACAGAATGCTATTACTTTCCCACTGAAGTAGTATCTACTTGCATTTGCATGCTTTTAAACTGCTAGGTGGGCTAGAACTGGAACAAGGACAATAGCTCACCCCATTGCAAGGTGCTTGGGTCTTGAACTCAGCTTTCCACTAGCAAGCTCAGCATCTTTAACCACTATATTAACACTTCTATTATTCTTTGAGTCTTAAATTTCAAGGAAACCTGGATAAGGATTGTTCACTTCTTATTTCTACTTTATTTAGGCTGAGGGAATAACCCTATGACACACATTCACTTTTTTTCTTTTTCCTTTTCTTTCTTTATCTTCCCCCTTTCATGTGGAAAGTTCAATGGAACCACAGCTTAATAATGATCCCATTGAGTTTGCAAATAATATTGTGCCATAGAAGGAGAGTTTTATTTCCCTTTACTTTCTTGCTTGTTTACTGCATGAGGGAGATGCTATTATCCCTGTCTCTACCACCAGTGAAAATAAGACTTAACTGTCAATATATGGCAGAGGCTCTCCCATGTGACCAAGAAGTGATGACTGGTGAATCATCATTATAATATATCTTTCTGAAAATCTGCAAACTACCCTTCTGGGAATTTGCTACCTAGCAGTTCTATGTGAATCTTTGACTAGCTTAGAAAAGCTAAGCTCACTGGCGCTTATAGCCGTTTTCCACTCGCTTGCCTTCCTGTTTAAAGGCATATCATAAAAGATAAAAAAAAATGCCTACACTATCAATTTGAAACTGGGATCCTTGAAGATGACTTGTCAGACTCATAAAGCATAGCTGTAATGATGGCTGTATTTGTAGCAATGCAATTGTACGGCTGCTGCAAAGATTTGATGTCATATCAGCATATCTTCCACTTCACATGAGACAGGAAAGGATCAGCTTCTTATTCAGTTGTACAGTGGATATTTCAGTTTATAATATATTTCGGAATTGCTCAGGTGGAAAATTTGAAGGGACAACAACTAAATCTGGGATATAAAAATCTGAGCAATGTAGAGAGAAGCAAAAGAGTATTTCCTTTGCTGACATCTAAAGGTTGTCTGGATTTTCACATTCTGTGTCTTATGGTGTGTCTGATGATGTGATTATTGAGCAATAATATGTGTGTGTATTTCTGTATGAACATGTTTATGTTTAAATAGTGATTGGCAACTAGTAATCCACAAATGCCATCTATCAATAATAGAACAGTATTCCTGACACCAAACAGATTTGTTAAGACTACAGTTTCTAAAGTTCCTAGGAAGTGGTCATGTAGAAATATTGGGATATATGATCTCAATATATTTGGAGAGTAATATCAAGTTACAATATCAAATAAGCCCTCACAGATGAGGGCAGAAATCTCTTTTATTCAGCATTCTATTTTCTAAACTGATGAATCAGTGGCTCTTGAATTCCAGTTCAACTTAAATTTATTACAATCAAAGATCTACGTAAAAAAAACTCTAATATAAAATACTAAAGAGGACCATCTTTTAAAAGAAAAAGAAATGCCAAATTAATTAATAGATCATAAAAGATTGGATTTTTCATAATTTCTCAACAGAATAGATCTCATGTAGAAACAGCAGTTGAGCAAAATTTTGTGACCACCTTTGATTGATATGGAAACCAATTCTCTAATAATACATTCATATATTCTCTCTGATCTACCTGGGTATATGGTAATGAGCAGTTATATTAATTCATTTTGAAGCCATGTATAGAATAGACAACAAAGTAGCATATGGTCTATTATTTCTTTTCTTTTTTAATCTACACTGTCAATCTACTTTTCAAAGGTTGTCATATTTTCCATTGAGTAACATTCTTTATAGCAGTGGTTCTCAATCTGTGGTTGCCAGGCTCCTCGGGGGGCATGGTGTCATCACAAAGGGTCCGGGAATATTTATTGCAATCTAGTGTTTTAAATCTTGAGTTAAGTTTTGGTGGTCCATGGCCATGGTCACAAAATTAGTTAAAGGGGATCCATGCTTTATAGGACAAAGGAAGCAAATGGAGTTACCATTTAAGCAGGATGGCTATTTAATTTTCAGTCAGTGGAATCGGAAATGAAAACCCAACAATTTTACCTGGCAAAATATGAAAAGTTGAATTTTTTCCCCCACAGGGTGAATCAAATGTATTCCAATCAACAAAATGACTAGAAGTTGATTGGTAAGGACTAATTTAAAACAAAAATTCAAATGACTAATGGTAGCCCTAGTCTGGGATGATGACATTCCAGATTTCAACTGTAGCACCAACTCTATTAGCCAATGAAGAACACATACAGTAGAGCTTTTGAATGGAATATTAAATTATTTGCCAGCCTTATGGGGTAGATTAGACAGAAAACACAATCAGGTGAGCTAATTTTACTTTATTAAAAGGCTACATTAACAGAATCTTGCAAAATCTGACAGTACATCTCTCCAGTTGTCTCCTTTACAGCCCAAGAAACTAAGGGGAAAAAAATCTCTTGTGAGACATTAGCTACGTTCCCATTCCTTCGGTGGACATGACTGCCTCTTTTCTGACCAATGATGGAAATTAAAATCAATAATGGATTTCCTTGGCTGCAATGTTTCTCAATGAGGTGCCTTGCAAAACAAAGAGCAAGACATGAATAATTGCAGCTAGTGGCTGCAGAGAGATTTAATTAGCTCCTGTGCTTGACAGTCCTTGTTGGAGAAAATCATTTGTCTATTTAGTGCTTGAATTGTGTTCCTGTTTCTTGTTTGTGATTCTTGGTTTGACTTCCTGTGACTTTTAGAATGTTTCTGGACTACACTATTGCTTGTTGACTTCTATTTGGCTCCCTTGGGGCAAGCATTCTTTACTAGGCATTTGAATCATATTCTTGTCTGCTGTTATCTACCTAAACCATTGTGAATATTCCTGCTTCTCAAGTATTGTGTTTATGAATATGGGTCACCAACCTTGAAACACAAAAGCATGCAGAAACACCACAATTATAAGCTAAGTTCCTAAAGGAGAATTTCTCTGTTTTGAACAACCAGCCAGCAATATATGAAAATACCAGTCATATCTCCTCATTCAATTTATTCTGTAGTGAAGGAAGAACTCCATAAGGCATTCTTCTGGATGAGTTTGTATATGGTACACCTGAAATAATATTCCTACAAAACATCAACCTTCCTTGAATCAAAGTTTGAGTCTGATACTACAGGTGAATATCTTATATTTTAATTTATTTTCAATCAAAAATGACATCATCTTACTTGTAAATTACAGATAAATTACCTGTAAATTACAGGTTTATGTACAGTACACAAATCCACAATTAGATGCATTCTACTTCTGGATATGAAGCTAAATCAATTAGAATTGTGAGACAGGGATAAAACCTATAACAAATTATTGTAACAGTAACTAACAAAGCTAGATTTATCAATTTTTGAAGTATTATTTCCATCTGCTTGTCTTCCATAGTATTGTTTTAATTACTTATTTGCTTCCACAAAGTGCTTTCATCACCACATTCATATGGAGTTCCAGTCAACTATCAGATGTGTATAGAATGGAAGCTTATGAACAGCTTCCACCCAAAAAATATTATTTTTAGATGATGGAAGGTGATTTTAAAACTCTGTTGGTATCTTTGATCAAGATGCTCCTCTCCTACAATAAATTCCATGCATTTGTAAATCTGTCAATGAACCCTAGATAGATATTGAAAGTTCAATTTTAAGAATGTATATTCAGAGACTTCCTGCCTGATTTACCACTGGGAAAGAATCTCCTATTAGTTTTTGCACATGAGATAAGTTGTTTATAGAAACAGTCAAAACTGCCTAGGATTTTCTTGGGTTAAATTTGGAAGTTCAAAGAAGCTATGCTACTGTCACTAAAAATGACATATTAGTTACTACTATCACTATAAATGACATATTAGTTACTTATGTAACTAATGTATATGTTTTCTATTCTCAAAGGCCCAGATGGCTTATTAAAAATAAAAAAAAACTGCTACATCTGAAATGGAAAAAATTTAGAAAAAAATCCTTCCTTTGGGGACATTCAGGAGGACAGCTGTAAAAATTTTCTGATAACCAAATGACGTGTGATTTCACAAAGTCATTTGCTTACAATTAGTTATAAGTACAATCTAAGTCCACATGGTGAGCTACTGGTTTATATAGGTGCCAATCAAGGGACAAGACATCTTTAGTCCAAGTATTTACATTAAAGTATTTTATTATTTACAATGACTAATTTACAAGCAGGCAACAACAGGCAAATGAACTGATTAAGAAGAGCAGCCTCACCAGTCTGTGGGTGTTACCTGGATGATTAAAACTTGGTCATACCTTCCATATCTGCCTGTGCAAGCAAATCCATTTTAATTCTTTTTATCACACTCAAATGATTTATTACAATTCATACCATGTCATCTCTATTGTGTCTTTAAAACATTGATGTGTGAATTAAGCAGAATTTAATAATGGAAAAATTTCTTAAGGCTAGGTTAAAGTTGTACAGGTACATTAAAACAATAGGTGACAGCTTGCAGAACTGCACTATTAGTGTCCTCTCTACTAAGAATCGTCTACACTCCATCCTTGCACAGCAGATAGAGGAAGAGTGACAAGAAGGACTGGGTATGTATATACATACATCATGATTTGCCGGGCCACTATTATTTTGCCTGAATGTCCCATAGGAACTGTTTTATAACCTTCCAGATACACTCAAACCTTGTCAGTCATAGTATAGAACACAAGCTTGTCTGAAAGCTCATACAGGTATCTATCAACTTGGGCTTAGCAACGGACAAGATTTTTTTTTTTTTCTGAAAGACACTGATGCATCCTTGCAATTTATCTTTCCTACTGTATAGATAATTTTGGAGACACTTTCAATGCAATTATGGTCATCTAAAAGTCAACAGATCTAGAATTAAAGTTACTTGAGGATTTTTTCTGCCACCTCCCAAATTAAAAATCTGAACTGGACCATAATTATTTTTCAGATTACCTCCAGATTTTACAGTGCAGCTCCTGACTTAATCAGTGTTTAAATATGTATTTTAAGACAAGGTATATTAAAATCCACTATTTTTATTTTTATTTATAGAAAATAAAAAAAAATCCCATTTAAGTCAGTTTTTTAATGTTGCATTTAAAAAAAAATACATAGGATGCATAGAAGAGGCTGGCCATTGAAAACTGACATAGACAAAAATAGACTGACTGTTCTGTCACCCTTAAGTCAACATGACATAAAACATATATAATTCATAATTCATTATGACATAATCAGCCTATGCCATCCTGGTTTAAATGTTTCAGAACAAATATTGTGCTAATTTATTTGAAATCAATTCTTTAGAACTAAGCCAGTTTAAATGTGTATATTCTCACACTTAAAGAGATATTGTGCCAGATCAGCAAACTATTGACCTTAAAACAATGGAATCCTAATTAAAATGGCGCTATAGAGATAGAAAGTGCATAACTAGGAGTGAAACAAATCAACACTAACTTGTAAGAAACAGGACATGTAATTATCAGCATATATAAATGCTAACTTTTCCTTCTTTCCCAACTAATAAAAGAATTATCTCTGTCCCCTTCTTTTTGTATGTATGCATGCACACCCCATATATGACTTGTTATTTCAGAAATTTATTTTTTTTCTTTTAGTTCAGTGTTTAAATAAAATTATATAGCTAGCCAGCTAGATGAGAGACACCACAGAAAAATGTTATACACAATAATCTATCTATCTATCTATCTATCTATCTATCTATCTATCTATCTATCTATCCATCCATCCATCCATCCATCCATCCATCCATCCATCCATCCATCCATCCATCCATCCATCCATCCATCCATCCATCCATCTATCTATCTATCTATCTATCTATCTATCTATCTATCTATCTATCTATCTATCTATCACATTTCTGAACTGCCTATCTCCTTCAAAGAGAAAGAGATTATACTATGCATATACATAATAGCAATAGCGCTTAGACTTATATACCACTTCACTATGCTTTACAGCACTTTCTAAGTGATTTACAGAGTCAACATATTGCCCACAACAATCTGGGCTCTCATTTTATTGAGCTCGGAAGGATGGAATTCTGAGTGAACCTTGAGCCAATCAGGATTGAACCTTTTTCATATCACTGAAAAGGAAACCTATTTTTCATTATCATTCCTTTTTATTTAAGAATCTAAAAAAGACCAATGAAATATTTATTTCAGCAATCTGTGTGCAAATGGGAAGTCCACAAGCCTCCATAGCGGAAGCAAGCTGTGGGCTTCAACAACAATAGAGCTGATAAATACATTGAGATAACACATATCCAGAATGAAAGAGAATGAAACAGCCTTACTATGTGACAATTTAATGTGAGCATGATGCCTCAGATCTACACAAGATCTGTAATGTTTTATGCAATGGTAGCATAAACAAGGAAAATGATATTTTCCATTCAGAAAACTTGGTTGATCATAGATTTTTCTTCAAGATTTACCCCCCCCCTCTCTCTCCCTCTCTCTCCCTCCCCCCCTCTCTTTTTTTCTCATTTTAGAGGCTTTTTAAACATAGTAAATCTCTGGTTCAAAATATATTTTAAAATATAAAAAATATGAATTTCATCATTCATTCTAATAACACTGAATAGATAACAAACATTCTGAATTGGTATGAAACAGCTTTATATGTAGCAACAGGCCTGCATGATTATTCCTCTAATCAGCCTTCATCAGCCTGGACTCTTCCAGTTTTAATTCCTGAATTTTCTAGCCAGCATTGATAACAATCCTGGAAGAGGTAAGCTATACACTTTTTGAAGGTATCTAGGCTAAGAAAAAGGTTGTTTTAATATAGCACTTATTCTCAGTTAGATGCTTAAGGATCTTTGAGAACTGCTACCAATCAAAGGAGAAAAGCCTAAATTATGCGGAATAAAGATTTATAGGAAACAATTTTGCCTATTGCTATAATAAACTAAATCACTGAATTGCAAAGATCAAGCAAGACTATTACTTTTCCTCAAGAAAAACATGGTGTTATTTTTCTTCTTCTACCTTCACTTCTTTAACTGTCTTAGTTTCATAGAAAGGACACAACTAACAATGTTGCAAAACTCTGCTCACCCAGAAAACAACATAAATCAAACCATTGCTAATATGACTTACAAGAGGGGGCAAGGTATAGCCCATTAGTAACTCCATCCCAGGAGATAACAAAGATGGCCTTTGAAAAGAGATTTTATGACACTGCAGGATATAAAGAGAGATTCTCTCTCTCTCTCATTTGACAATATTGTACTATGCTTTCCTCTCTCAAACCAATACCCCAGACGGTAAACACCTCATTCTAATACAAAATTCCTTATGGTTCATTAAACCTGAGGGAGGGAAAAGAAAGGAAAGCTGAGAAAATTAAGTGACATAGATATAAATATTCTTTGAACAAACAATGGATTCTCTTGTTTAAATATTGCCTTCTTGCAGCTGCCAAAAAATGTGCAACTAATTCAAGGACATGGATATAATTACAAAAGTAGAGACTTCATGAGCCCAATCTCCTGAGTATTAACTTCTTAGGTTGTGATCCACTTAGGAATCCTATTAGGTCCCCCAAAATCCCACTTCCATGTATTCATTCCATCACTCTCTTTTCTTTGCTATCACTTCAGATTATCATGGTCTGATGCAACTTTGGAAACAGTCACAAAAGAAAGCAATGTTTTTGCCATTCTTCTGCCTAATTGCATCAACATTAATGAACAATGCTACAGTAGTACCTCAGAATTCATTATTAATTGTTGCGGGAGGCATGATGAGTACCAAAAACAATGAGTACCAAACACATTTTTCCCATAAGAAATAATGTAGTGAGTCACAAAGTAGCCGGCACTGACAAGTTCTATCTTGTGCATTGAATACTAAAGAAACCATGAATACTAAAGAAACCATGAGATAAAATGTTCATGTCAAAATGCATTGAACACCAAATTTGATGAGTTTCAATGCAGTTGAGTGCCAAGGTACCACTGTATAGAGTTTGAAATACAACATTTTTGAAAAATTATATCCTTCCTCAGAAAGCAATCAGACTATGAATTTCAGTTGCAGATCCCTGACATTCTTAAGTTTGTTTCCCTTAAGATTTAACTGAAGTAGTTAAAGTAGTAGTTAAGAAAGGAACAAAAGGAAGTGAATGCATTCCATAACTGTTGCCTAGAGGGAACTGTGGATGCATTACACAATATGCATACACCTGTAGAAATGAAAGTGGCCATACTTCATCTTGTGATTTGTTTCATTGTGTTCCAGTAATGTTTGTTTTGCATCTTGGGATAATCTCCATATAAGGTAAGAATATTGGTTTATCCTTGATATTCTCAAGGTGCAAGAAATTATTTCAAGAAATGTCACACTGGAAATTTCTTGTTTGATAGCCTTGTTTTGCAGATATCTCTACTAGTGCATGGTAATATTATGCATATTTGTAGTTGAATATTTTTTCCCTCTAAGGAGAAAGTAGCCTTGAGAACAAGATTAGATTGAATGAGTGGAAAATGCAAAGAACATTTTCAGGAAAACATCAGGAGAAATCTTCAAACATAGAAAATTGCTTATACGAAAATGTAGGCTTTCTGTCATGCCCCTGTTGGAGCCTGACTCTGAGGGAGAGATGGAACAGCTGAGTGGGAGTGGGAGTGTGGCTCCCGTGGTTGTGGAGGAAACTGGGGAAGGGCACAGGCCGGATGGGCATTCAGAGGAAGACTCACGCCCATCCCCTCTTCATCCTAGGGCACGCAAGGAGGAGCGGATAAGGGAGAAATGTGAGTGGTGTGGTCTACGGGGGAGGAAGGGGTCCTAATTCCCTTCATGGGCTGCAGCTGGGAGGACTGGTTAAAAGGACAAACTGTGCATGGCAATGTTGCTGGAAGCAAAGCGTGCATTCTTGTCGGCCGGACTTTATCTGTGTTTTGGCTTCCTCCCAACTGTGGTTGCTACGTTATCTGGTAGAGGTCTGCAATTAATCATCCTTGTCTGCCTTAATAATTTCTTCAGTGTGGTGTGTTAGTTTTTTTTATTTCGAATTAACTTTACTTTGGGTGCAGACTGTATTTACTCCCTCCGTTTTCTTTAAGAGTTTGATATCCAGCCAAGGATAATTGGACATTGGGGCCAAGTTGGAGGCATTAAAGGGACTTTCTTCTATTTTTGTGACTTGGTTATTTTTGTGTCATGCCCCGGATCATCACATTTTCCTTTACCGCCATGTTTAAATCAGGGTTCACCACAGTGGTCAATATTAACCCCTGGGGGTCAATGGGACTGTCCAAGGAGTTTTTGTTATTACCATTATTCACAATAATATCACAGTAGCATTTATTCAATTATTTTCATAAAAGAAATGTTGGGTGTGGGGTCAAGAAACCTAAAGTCCATGAAAAAGTTGATGAGCTGAGGAGTTTTTGTTATTACCATTATTCACAATAATATCACAGTAGTATTTATTCAATTATTTTCATAAAAAAAATGTTGGGTGTGGGGTCAAGAAACCTAAAGTCCATGAAAAAGTTGATGAGCTGAGGAGTTTGGGGATCCCAGATTTATATAGAGGATCACTGCATCAATGTGCAGATTCTATACCAGGAGACTTCAACCTTAAACACTCAAAGAGCCATGTGGACCCATTTCCCACAGGAAAAAAAAACAACATTGGGAGCCACAAAATCTGGGTGGGCATCACCAATTCAATGTCACTCACTCCCATATGACCC
Organism: Bungarus multicinctus; assembly: GCA_023653725.1. Classification (NCBI taxonomy): domain Eukaryota; kingdom Metazoa; phylum Chordata; class Lepidosauria; order Squamata; family Elapidae; genus Bungarus; species Bungarus multicinctus. The sequence goes on from CM042837.1 coordinate 8,478,898, forward strand.
CCCTAGCCATGCCTACCCAGCTGGTCATTAGAGAAGAGACCCGGTTGTTAAAAACACTGGGAACCACAAAACCCCTTCTCCCCTCTCTCTCCATCTCTCTCTTTGTCTCTCTTTCTCTCGTTCTCTCTCTCCTTCTCTGTATCTCTCTCTCTCTCTGTGTTTCTCTCTCTCTAAATCTCTCTCTCCCCATCTTTCCCTCCGTCCCCCTCTCTCTCCCTCCTCTCTCTGTGTATATCTCTGTCTCTGCCTCTGTCTCTCTCTACCTACCTACCTACCTACCTACCTACCTACCTACCTACCTACACCAATCTATACCTATCAGGATTTAGACTAAGTCAGATGCAAGGATATATATCCTACCAGTTTTACATGGCCTGGTAACACCTTTTGTGTACTTCTTCAGCTTGTTTTATTAGAGGACATTCAACCCAGTTGTGGGATTCAAAATTTTTTACTACTGGTTCTGTGGCTTGGTGGGCGTGGCCTGACTTGGTGGGGGTGGCTTGGTGGGGGTGGCAGGGGTGGCAGGGGAAGGAAACTGTAAAATCTCCATTCCCACCCCACTCCAGGGGAAGAATATTGTAAAATCTCCATTCCCTCCCCACTCCTGGGGGGAAGTTACGGCAAAATCCCCATTCCCTCCCCACCCTACTATCCTGGTTTCCAGCTCCATTCTCCTGTGCAGGGCAACAAAAGAAGATCCAACCAATCAGCTGGGACTTGGGAGGAAGAGAATAGATGGGGGTGGGGCCAGTCAAAGGTGATATTTTCCAGTTCTCTGAGCTACTCAAAATTTCCGCTACTGGTTCTCCAGAACTGATCAGAACCAGCTGAATACCACCTCTGATTCAACCTATTTTTCTATTTGGATCTGAGATTAAAAGGCAAGAAATTAAAAGACTTTAAGGTTTTTTTGCAGAGTGCTATTGAAACACTTCTGGCTTAAAAAAACCTGAAACCTTTCCTCCCACTCTTCATATTCTAGTCCTCCTTATTTTCATAATATTGTGTTTGGATTGTTGTGCTTTGTTTTGATATTTATTCCAAACCCCAATTTAACTAGGATAATTTCTAAAACTGATTCCGAAACTGGATTTTATAAAAAGTTTCTTCTGTTTTATTCTCTTTTGAACATTACCAATTCTCCTTCCCATATTACTGATATCCTCTAGTTAACTGATAAAAGTAGAGAAAGGGACATCTTGAGATTATTATATTTATCACTGTATTAACATGTCATAGTCAGAAATTTACACTGGATTTGGCATTTTTGTCCATCTATCAAGTTCTTCCCAAGGATCTGGGATAGGCAGATGTGCCTGTTTGATGGCATTAAAGGTATTGTCACAGGATGTAAGCTGTTCCAAGTAACACTGCCTTTTGCAATTGACCAATGGTGATTTTTGTCAATTGTTATGATTAAAAATGCACCACAATGTGAAATCACAGCTGCCAATTCTTTAGCTGGTCTTAGCCTTCATTATATATCAAGCTCTTTCCAAGAAGCTAGGATATCACAATATGTTGGTTATATGTGTGTGTGTGTGTGCATGTGCGCGTGTGTGTGGGTGTAAGCAATGTGGGGTTTTTTTGTAATTGACAGATGGAAATTTTGTCAATTATTTGCTGTAGTACATGTGCTGATGTACTGTAATTATTATTTGCTGTAGTACATGTGCTGATGTACTGTATGTATAGATAAACCATCACAAAATTAAATTTGAAAGAATAAATTATGTGATTGTAATATTATTATGTTTGGCTGCAATGAGTCAGATCTATAGTTTACTATTACACCATTACGTATAACAGCAGCTGCAAAACAAAAATCTGGTCACCATTAATGCTGTACAAAATTTCAGTCTGTAAAGGATGCTACTGAAATACTTCTTTGCATAAAAAGGTTAAATCAATTTGACATGCTGAATCAATATTCCTGAATCAATTTGACGATTCAACTTTTGTGCATTCTCACATAATTTTTTTATCAGATCTGATGATCTGAATCAAATTGTATCTTGACTGATTGATGGACCGCTAATTGCTGTGAAAAGGATCTTAATTGAAATTGTCTGGCTCTCCCCCCTCCCAGTTTTATCAGTAGATTGATTAACTATATGTGTGGAGTTTTGCATAGTGGCCATTTTATATAGCTAGTCTGCGGCATGCTTATTGAATGTATGTGTATGTAGATAAATCCAGAAAAAAAAAAGAACTAAATTACAAGTGAATTACAGACTCTGAAATTTTTTTGGGGTGGGATCAGAAAGAACCCTAAGTGAATAACTTCCTGAAGTTTTTATTTCTTGAAAAGTTTAAATGAATTTATTCTTAAAGCATAGTATTTTATCCTGTCAGTTATTTTCTCACGAAGGATAAATGAGAGAACAAGAATAATCTTTGAGATTATTGCTAAGGATATGAGAAAACTTTTCTTCTCTATTATTATTACAGTTATTTGCACTTCACCCAAAAGCGCTATTGCATCTTTAGTGTATTTATCTATAGTATGTTCAGATATAAATGGTAGAAAGGTAGAATTTTCTGAATTGCCTGGCTAATCCAAATATAAGTGTTCATTGTTCCATGCTGAAAATGCTAACCACATGTTGTCTTGCAAGATGCCAGATTGTTCCTTTCATTTTTTTTAAAGAAGATACTTGCCCATTCAGTTTGATAAATGTGTTTCTAAGCTACTCACAGAAATAAAAAGGTAGACAGCAGCTGTTGAATGAACTATATCTACAAATTAATTAGACTACAAATAGGGAAATCAAGCAGTGAGATAAATTGGAGTTAAGCTTAGTTATCTTGGAGAAAATCTAGGAGTCCAAAAAGCTTGATGGCATGTAATAAAAAATCTAGGTAAGCATGATAATCTCCTAATGACCAACAATGTTCAAAAGAAGCCATGCAAATTTTGGAGCCATACAAATATTGCACACCTTGGCCATAAGACCTATAAAAGGGGTTCCTCTATTCCAACTGTAATAAGCTCCAACAATATCAATATGACATAAGATCATGATGTCAATGCTCCAATGCTCCTATATGAAATATGCATCATGTCATCAGAGACCATGACCAAGTCACCTGCATGACAACATCACAATGCCCCTATTAATGTTTGTCCTGCTTGCTGCTGGACAAAGGTGCCCATTATTCCATTTCATTTTCTTTTAAGAGAAAAGCAACAGTCCTTTCTGCTACTCTGTAAGAAAAGCGTTAAGTGAAGTTGCTTTTCTCTAATGCATCTCTCAATCACCGAGAAGCCTGTCTAGCTGTTTCAGCCTCCTCTCACTCTTCTTATAGCTTTTGCTTCTAATGGAAAGTCAGGAAGCCAGTGTAATGGTATGCAAAAATGGGAAACCTTGGCAAACTGGAGGACGGGATGCAGACTGGACAACTGATGTATAAAAGGTATCTCAGGATGGGCATGGGAAACATTTCAGAATTGACTCTCCCTGGTTTTCTGGAGAGTAAAAGGAGAAGAGAAGAAAAATACTTCCAACCTTACAAGATTCTGTTAATATAGCCTTACAGTAAAGATAATGCTCTTATTCTTGATTGTTCTTCTGGTGCCTAATACCTTCGGGCTAACAATCAGGGAGACTAAGTTTTTGGGAAATTGTATTAACACTGAAAAGTAGGATCACCTGAGAGTCCTTTCAGCCATTTCTATTACATTTAATGAGAATAGTCTAAACTTACTGGGGTTGGAAGGTGGAGTGGGCAGGGAGAGAGAGAAAAAACCCTTTTCTTTAGCTACCAATATTACTCATGCTTCAGGAACCCCCAAAGTGTAGATATTCACTGCTTTGCCCATTGGCCCCTGTTCTGCAATACAGCTACTGTAACTATTGGGAAAGCAACAGTGGGTTTTGCCTTAGGATTGCAAACTCAAACTGCTTAAATGCAAAATTCTGGAAATTAATGAGGCCAGGCTCCAAGGAGAAGCTCACCATTTCAGCTTGCATTATAAAGTGACTTCGTAAAGTGGAAGGAAAATAAAACACACTTTTGGTAGCACCCTACAGCACCAACTGTGAGACAAAGAAAATTAAATAAAAACAAGGGAGAAAAATAATTAGGTTTTGCCCTGTGGTGCATTTCCCTTGCGAATCTCAAAGCATTTGGAGATGATAATGGATTAAAAACTCCATTCCCTATTGATAGTTACTCCTGAATGTAATAGATATGGCAAGCAAAGCTTAAAGAAAGGGGAGGGAATGGGTTCTTGAATGCAACTCTGTGTGTGTATGTGCGCGCATTGCACAACATGGCGGTCTACAGATGGAGCTCTTGCCTCACCACTAGGAGTCTGTGAGTTCAATCCTAGGTATATGTGTTATTGTAAACTAGCTACAGTTCCTCTCTGCGGAATATGGGCAGTTCAAAAATATGATAGATAGATAGATAGATAGATAGATAGATAGATAGATAGATAGATAGATAGATAGATAGATAGATAGATAGATAGATAGATAGATAGATAGATAGATAGATAGATAGATAGATAGATAATAGTGTAATGCATAGATGATTACTTAAGCCACAGTTTCCCTGTGCTTGCACTACTTACATGAAAATCATCTTGAAATCAAGCAAATTATACTAAATTGATGTACTTGATTTTCCTACATACAGTCAGCCTCAAATATACTCAGAATTGTTCTCTAGTGTTTGAATTTATATTCTGCTTGGGGTACCAGATATTCGTCATTGTGCTGAAAAAAGCTGAAAAGCCTTGCATCATTATTTACAGATCTTTCAGTGGGAAGAAAAGAACTTATTTTTCTAGCTAATTCTACTAATTGAAAAGCCAGTGTCATGCTTTGATATAATGCACAAAGAATTGATATAATGCACAAAGAACCTTCCAACCCATGACCACAGCTAGAGGTGGATAATTACAACAGGGATTTAGTACAGGTTTCATGTATAAAGAAAGTCTGTATAGAGTAGAATTTGGGGACTTATTTTCAGGGTGCTGTTCTAAGAGTTGCCTAAACGAGAATAAAAAAGAATTGTAAAACTGAAATTAACACCTTTCCTATTCTGTAGTTCAAAAATGTACGTGGGTGACAACGAGCTTCCTGCCATTGGTGTGCTATGATATACTAAAGCATTCCTTGTTCATTCACCATGTGGATTTTGTTCTATATGTGTGTTTGTGTGTGTTGGGAGAGGGAGGGAAGGAGGAAGGGAGGGAGAAAGAAAGAGGGAGGGGCGGGAGGAAGGAAAGGAAGGAGGGAGAGAGATAAGGAAGAAGGAAGGAAGGAAGGTTCTCTTTTCCTCTGGAATACTGTTTCCGAATCTTGGCAACTTGAAAATCTGAGGACCTCAACTCTCAGAGTTGCCCAGCCAGCATTTTTATATATCTTACTGCTTTGGAGTAGATCACCTACTTGAAAAGAAACATAACATGCAGATGACCCTTCACTATCAACAATGTTAGAAAGGAAACTTTAGTTTCCTGATTAGGAATAGGTGTGTGCTATCTAGAATCCTAAAATACTCCCCCCCCCAAAAAAAAAAAAAAAAAAAAGCCATGGACAGCATTAAGACCAAAACCTTGTTTAGTGTAAGAATATAATGGAAGCAAGCAAGGTGGATTTATTACAGAGGACTGAAAATTAAGCAAAATATCATGCATGGGTTTGTGCATCCTCACAGAAATTCAGTAGATACAACAATCCCATGTGAAAACATCAATATCTCCTTGCAATATAGCAGTTAAAAAGTGGAGAAACTGTTGAGGAGTGGAATGGGGGGTATCTACCTTAATTTGGAAGACTAGCATGGAAATATAAAGACTTTTAAGCCCTGACTTTAAAAAAAAAGTAATAAAAAAATTCAGTTATTATATAACTAATGTAAAAAACATTGATTTATGAGTTAAAATGTGCCTTATAGCATTTGATAGAATACATGCACCTAGGTTTTCTTACACATTGGTTTTTATTATTTTACTTTCTTGGAGGGGCTTCATCTGAAAAAAGTAATTTGAAATCCCATCCAGGGTTTGTTGGTTGAATTAAATAATTGTTAGCATGATTCTTCCCAAAACAGAACATTGTGTTTCCTTTATTAAATTTCCAACATGGTACAAAATGAGAAGCGACTGCTTTACAAGAATTGATCACTAGTATTAAAATATAATTTTGCTCTAAAGGTATTGTTTGCAGCTGCCAGGTTCACCAATTCAATGGTACAACGAGATTAAATTCAGAAAAACAGAATAAGTGGCTTCTGCAGAACTACAGCCTCTGAAATCAATTAAACTTATGGTGATCATACATCCTTTATCATAAAGGCCAACCCTTTATTTCAGAAAGCTGCTCTTTGACTCATTTGTTTTGTAAAAAACTCACTTTGGCCCTTTCTTTTAAACTTTTACTGCTATTAAACTTTTACCTACCAATGGTAGCACAGAATGCCCCATTTTTCACATTGCTCAAGAAAAACTATTTCAAGTCTAGAGTTAGAAAGAGAAATTGTCCTCTTGAAATGTCTCAGATTAACAAAGTTTGGTTCAGCTGCTATGATTCAACCTTTAGACACTTTTGGCTTGGATAATTGGAGCCTTCATCAACATATTAATCCATTTTGGAGAGAAACCTCTAAAGTTGGTGTGGCAAGAGTAGGTACATTGTGACAACTTACTGACTTTCTGCCTAACTAATTTTGCTTGGACTGATGAAGCTATTTGATTGAACAAGAAGTCTCAGATTTTTTTAAAAAATGGTCCAGTTGCCCTGATTCAACCTTTTGATACTTTTGACCTGAATGATTGAGTCTTCATTCACAAATCATCCTCTCATTTGTCTCAGACTTTTATCCAAACTAAAGTTCTAAGCTTCCTTTTGCTTCTGTATTTTTCCCTCCCACCTGGTATATATGATATATATATATATATATATATGTGTGTGTATATATATATATGTGTGTGTATATATATGTGTGTATATATATATATACGTATATATATATATATGTATATATATATGTGTGTGTGTGTGTATATATATATATATATATATATATATATATATATAATAGTATTCATCAACATAAGTAGAGCCTCACCTGTCTAGTTATTTCTACATTAAGTGAGCAATGCTTTGATGAATTATAAGAAATTATCTTCATACATAGGATGGAAGGGATATAAGCTTGAAAAAGGAAATGTGGGGAAAACTGAGACAGACTTATCAGGCTAGAAAAGAGATTTCTCAGAGGGTCAAAAAAGTCAAGATGGAGGCAGAAACATGCTCAAAGCCCAATCTCCTTTTGTAAGTGACCCACTATGTGGCACACATAAAGGGGAGCATGGCTTCAATCTTACAATCACAGCTGCTGTTTTGACACTTTTTGCTCACCTATATATTTGGACTTAGACCTGGACTTAAATATGTGAATCTCCCACTATATATGTTGCTGCTGTTCCTTTTTTAATTTCCTCCTTACTGGTTATATTAAACATATATATATTTCCTCCTTACAGATTATATTAAACATATAATCTGACAAGTATCCATATTCCAATGTATGTAAAGAAAATGTGTGTACATTAAACGTGGGGCTGTATGTATCTGCCTAATCTTAATATAAGAGTCTGTGATCTCATCTGGTTATATTTGCAATAAATTGGACTTGATACCACTGGCTCAGAATACCATTTTTGAAAAGTGTAAAGATTGGGAATTTCCAAAAATATTTCTCAATTAGGAAATGTGAAGCTATTCCTGTTATGGTGTAGTTGATAGATAGATGGTTCAGAATTGTCCTGAGTATTTAGGTAAAAACAAATACAGTTAAGAGAAATATAACTCCAAGTCTGGCTTATATTTTGAGAGGCCTTCCCATGTTTAGTTCATAACATTTCTTAAACAAATTTGAATTAATTTCTCTGGCAACATTACTTCCTTTGTGATGATTTTATTTTCTGTGCACATTGCAACCATCTGGTAAGAAAAGTGGCTCAAACTTTCAACTCATGTGGGCTTATTCTAGCAATTATACCACTTTTGGTTATATACTGGAATAACAATGATAACAAGCTCATTTTTGACCTCAACTTGAGAATTATTACCTGAACCCACTGAAATTTTGAAAGGGCAGATAGATGTTAATTTTGTATTTTTTTGGTTCAGAATGCTCAGATTCTCTAATTAACAAATATCTGTTAATGGTTTTGTCCTCATCAGTACCAGTCAGAGGAAATGAAGCATTTGGCAAAGTTGCATAAAAGTCAGATTATGGCAGCAAAAGTCACAATCGGGAGGGAGAAAGTATATGTTACAAATATGGTACATAAATTAGAGTGAGTTAGGATACTGACAGACATAGTATAGAAATATAGAGAAATATGTTTATATTACAATAATTTGGATTTTCAGGGCAGCTTTAAAAATAATTTGCTGAGAATTTAGAAGGAACTGTCAATCTTCCCTGGTAGATCATAACAGGAAACATGACCAAATGAGCTAATTAAACTTTATTGTAAGGCTACATTAACAAAATTTTGCAAATTTGAAAGTACAAACCTCCCATCATGCAGCTGCTGGTTATGCCCTTTCTTATCTGACTGTTCTCTAGGCAGCATCTCATGTCCCTATCATACCATTATAGGAACTGAATTTTCTTAGGCAGTAAGGACCTGGAAAAGCCATACAGGAATCTTCACATTGCTAATAACAACAGATTTCCCTTTGCCATTAAATAAAACTTTTGTGAATTTAATGGGGAGCTTGTAAAAAAATTGGCTCAGTAGATGAGTCTCTATGGATGTACCTGCATAAGATAACTGAAAGGTTGAGAGGAAAACTTGCTACCGATCCTTTCTACATTTTGTTTTCTTTCTTTCTTTTTTTAACAACTGAACATTGATTGTATTCACAGGGACATGACAATGAGGATAAAAACTTTATGGTGAACCAAATAATTAACACACTAAAGCAGCAGCTGCTATAATACTCACTACTGCAGATTTTATAAACCAAAACCCCAGGAAACTGAAAGTTCCATATAATTTTTTACCATAAGTGCATTGGAATAGTTGACTACCTAAGCTTTATTTCTCTTCTGGCATTGTCTAGAACTGCTTCATTCCTTCTATGCACCCATTCACAGAATAGTTAGGCTCCTACTGGCATTCCATCTTCATCCATGATTCCAGCTGAATCTTTTGTAGCAGCTGTGATCATGGAAATGGTTGCTATCATATATTCCAATTCTCACATGGGGCATTGTCAAAACATTTGCAAGAGCTGGAACATCTGGCCATTGGCTCAGTTGAATTCCTATTTGTCATGCCTTCCTAAATGCTTAGGATGGATTACTAGAATTAAAAGATAACACAGAACATAATATAGAGATGACCTGCTGAATTAAATTCAAGCAACTGATTAACTCTGGCTGCAGAATCTCAATCCACTCTTTTACAGCAGCTTTGGAAAACATATAGGTTCAGACAGTGGTGAATGTGGATTAAATAGCAGAACAAAATATAAAACCCACAAGAAATTAGTAACTGTTTTGTTTTTGCTTCACCATTTGATGTTGGTAACAATAAACAAAAACAGTGACTAGAACTTGTAAATTCAACAGTAAATATATGCATAGATATCTGAAGACAGGAAACAGTTCATAAATACACATTTTCCTACATATGTTTCTCTCTGTACATTTATTTTCCCATAATAGACTTCATTAGTTAAATGTTTGGACAATTATTGCAAACACAAAAAAAATAGAGAAGATTGTGGACATATGTAGACTTAAATGGAAGGTGACTTATCGACCATTTAACAACAATGCAGAGCCATATCAGGGGTGTGATTCAAATTTGTTAACAACTGGTTCTGTGGTTGTGGCCTAATTTGTGGGTGTCGCGTGGTGGTCATGTGACTGGATGGGCATGGCTTGCTGACTGGGCATGGTTTGGTGGTCATGTGCCTAGGTAGGCATGGTTTGTATGTAAATATTATAAATATTTATGTAAATATTGATTTTTTTTTATTAAAAAAGAGCAACTTTTACCCAAAAGCAGGCAAAGCAGGCAGGCTGATTGAGTTGCTCACAGAATCACACATTCAATTAGAGATATATCTTTCTGCAATCAGCTACCTGAGTCTGTCACATAAAATTTGCTTGCGAGCAAACTCACAAAATTAACTCACAACACACCATGTATGTAAATATTGATTTTTTTTATATAAAAAAGCAACTTTTACCCAAAATCAGGCAAAGCAGGCAGACAGACTGAGTTGCTCATGGAATCACAGATTCACTTAGAGAACTATCTATCTGCAATTGGCTACCCAAGTCTGCACTGAAAAGTAGACGCTCCAGTCCTAAGGAAGTTTCAGCTCTGCTTTTATAATAGATTAGCTAGAAAGCAAGAAATCCAAGGATTTCCTGCTTTCTAGTTAATCTAAATCTCCCAGCAAAGCAGAACAGCTGATGGTCAGGGAAAAAAAGGAAAAATAGAAACTTACCAAACCAGGCAAGTTGGATGGCTCACATGCCAGGTAAGGAGTGAGTGGGAAGGGAGGGGCAGGGCCAGTCAGTGGAGTGATTTGCCATTTCTCTGAACTGCGGATAATCATAACGTGTGTGTGCAGTGTTTGCAAGAAATCATCAGCTCTGCCGCCTGGACAGCTGACAAGCGCTGCGCGTGGGTGCATATTGGTTTGAAAATCCTCATTTCCTGCTTTTTCAATCTCAGCTGTGCCGCTCAAAGCATCTGAGAAGGGAAAAGCAGGGAATATAGCACAGCCTAGAGGTTGGGCAGGTGGGTGGATCTATAGAACCAGGCCGAACCCGTAGCATCCCACCCCTGAGCCATATCCTGCTGTTATGATTTGTCTTCAGCCATTCAGTAATACCAATGAAAGGGAGGGACTTGAAGAGAAATCAGGGGAAGATAAAACATTATTTCTTAATCCAGTTTCTTGGTTGAACATCCAACCACCAATGTTTTTACCAGGTGCCTTTGAGTTCCCCTTCCTGTTTTTCTCCCACACCTAATAACTTATTTCCAGTCCCTTATGTATTTTTCTCTTGCATATCTCCATGTTTCTGGCTTTCTTCTTCTAATAGCACTACATAAGAAGAATTTGGATTTCTAGGTAAATCTAACATCTGAGTTTACATGGGATGTCTTGCATGACCATTGTTATATTGGGTGAACTCCAAGATTAGTATTGTTATAAATGATGGGGTTCTTTACCATTTTTGCCAGAAATCGATGAATGCATGCATGAAACAAGTACGTATACTGAAAACCTGAACATAAAAGCACTTTCAGAAATGATCCCGTTTCATAATCATGTCCCATTCTTTATGTCAGAAAAGATGATATGGAGATATGGAGAACAGCACCTGATATGGGAGTTGCCACTCTTGACTACTAGCGAAACAACCAAGTAAAAACAACAATGCAGTTGTGTGAAGCACTTATTACCTTATCTATCCCTTGCAATGTCCTTGATAGGGTGGGAGATCAGTTATTTTGCCAGCATCTATTGGATCAAATGTGATAGAAATCCCTTATTTTTCCACCTGAACATACTACTGTAGGAATCGTATTTTAAAAAATGCTATTTCTGAGCCTCTTTTCCTCTAAACTAATTCTTGGGGGAAAAAATAATATTTTTTGGCGCAAGGATTATATATGTCATCTCTTAAAATAACAGTTTTTTTAGAAAATTAACAGAACTGTTTCTATTCTAATCTGAATTGTGGCACAGTCACATCAGCTGCTCATATGCAAAAAAAATGCTGCATGAGTAATGGAAGAAATTCGATTTAAAGGGAGAAAAAAAGCAATAAATTATGTTTCCCTAGTGGAACATATAGGGAGCCTTTACTGTTCCTGATGTGGTAGAACAACATTCTTCTAACATCCCTCAGTATTGATTATGTTGGCTAGAACTTTGAGGAATTTGATTTCAACAACATCTGGAGGGTCACAGTTTATAAATGAAGATAACACAGGTAATCTTCAACTTACAACTGATTGCTTACTGATCATTTGAAGCTATCCCCGGACTACCTATGACAGGGGTCTTCAAATTTGACAGTTTTAAGACTTGTGGACTTCAACTCCCAGAATTCCTCCTCCAGTCATGTTAGCTCAGGAATTCTGGGAGTTGAAGTCCACATGTCTTAAACTTGCCAAGTTTGAAGATCCTTGACCTATGACCCAGATTCAAAGTTATGATGGCCAGCCCCTTTCCCCCCGTAGTCACATGATTGAATGTTGGGTGCACAGCAATTGGCCCACATTTCCAAGCATTTACAGCATCCTGTGGTCATGTGTTGTTTTTTGCCAGACACTGGCATTTACTTCCTGTTTCCTGCAAAAATGCTCATTGCAAACAATGGATCTGCTTAATGACCACTTCATTTGCTATTGAACCATTGCAAAAAAAAAAAAGGTTATAAAATTCAGCATGGTCACATGGTATTCTGTTTAATGACCAGCATAACTTACAACCACAGGCTCGATTATGGTTGTATGTCAAGGACATCCTGTAAGTCTTACGGTAGCTATCTGTTTGCATGAAATTCAGACTTTTAATGAGCATGAATACATGCAGAAAGGGAGACCATGTCGATTGCTTCTCATTTTCATTCCCCCATCTTTGAGTTAATAACTAATTCTTTCCATCACATGTAAAACTAGCAATATTTATTTCAACCAGTTCCTCTAAAGGAAGATATCTCATCTCTTTATGCTCCATCCCATGAACAGCTGAATGCAATGAATGAGGTTCAAGTCAGATAACAGATAACAATCAATCAGAGTTGGAAGGGACCTTGTAGGTCATCTAGTCCAACCCCCCCTGCCCAAGTGGGAGACCCTACATCATTTCTGACAAATGGCAGTCCAGTCTCTTCTTGAAAGTCTCCAGTGACGAAGCTCCCACAACTTCTGAAGGCAAGCTGTTCCATGGTTGATTGTTCGCACTGTCAGAAAATTTATCCTTATTTCCAGGTTAAATCTCTCCTTGTTCAGTTTCCATCCATTATTCCTTGTCTGGCCTTCTGGTGCTTTAGAAAATAGCTTGAGCCCTTCCTCCTGTGGCAGCCTCTCAAATATTGGAATATTGCTATCCTGTCTCCCCTGGTCCTTCTCTTCACTAGACTAGCCAAGCCCAGTTCCTTCAAACATTCTTCATATGTTTTAGTCTCCAGACCCCTCATCATCCTGGCTGCTCTTCTCTGTACTTTTTCTAGAGTCTCAACATCTTTTTTATCATATGGTGACCAAAACTGGGTGCAGTACTCTTAAGTGTGGTCTTACTAAGGCTTTTTAGAGTGATATCACTCACTTGTTCTCTATTGTATCCCTCTGTTAATGCATTAGGTTTTTTGGCGGCTGCTGCACACTGCTGGCTCATATTTAGCTGGTTGTCCACTAAGACTCCAAGATCCCTCTCACAGTTACTGCTATTGAGCCTGGTTTCACTCAGTCTATATGTGTACTTTTGGTTTTTCTTGCCTAAGTGTAGCACTTTACTTTTCTCTACATTGAATTTCATTTTGTCAGATATGGCCAAATCAAATCAAATGTTTATTGTCAATGCACAACATGCATATAATAAAATTGAAAAGGTTCTATGGAAGGAGGCACATTTTGAACAGCCTTGTGGAAACATGGGAACAACCCTTAATCAATACTCTTCCATTTTTAGTGTATTGTTTTGGTGTCTTCCATTTTTGATGTTTTAACTCATTAAATCCCCTGGAACCTGTTTTCAAAAAAGTCCTAAAGATCAAATTATTTACTTACTGTATGTATTTCCCTGGATACAACATGATTGGGGCTGGGGTCTAGGAGCAGTGGAGGACTTAGTGCATTGGCTTATTGTTAGATTTATTGTTTTGTGCCTTTTATATAAACCACACAGAGAATGCTTATAGCTGACTTTGAAGCATTTTAAATAGCAATGAAAGTTTAGAAATAACATGAATAGCAACTCTCCCATGCCTTTTTTTTTTAAATGATGTTTTTACTTGCCTGGTGTTTGTGTGTATTTCTTCCAGGAAATATATATGCTATTAGTCCTGATCTAACACTTCCTGGCAGATGGCAGGTAGGAAGCAAATCTGGTAGGACTGATTGCTATTGGATGCAAAAATTAGCTGCAATACCTTCCAACCATCTCATGCCGGCTATAACTGACAATCTGAAAAGATCTAGATAATGCCTGGCCAAGCAAGTAAAAGGATATCAGACCAAAACAGATGATTCGTTCTAAATTTTTTAATGGATCCAGTCCACTGTCATCTGATAGAATGAGCAGTTCCATACCTCAGGGAAATCAATCCCTATTTTATATCTCATTTGCACAAATGAATACCCAAATGGAACTTCCTTTTGTGATAATACAGAATTTTTCTTTTTCTGAATACATTACTTCAACAATCTGGGCTGCTACATACAACTAGAGCCAATAGGATTTAAAAACTAAATAAATAAATAAAATCTGGGAGTGAGTTAATTATGCACTCTGGGTAAAAGTAATGTGAAGAATGGAAGAAGGAAGACAATAGGCAATATTCAATACTGCTGCGTGTATAATGCATAGATACATACAGATTAACAGAGTTGGAAGGGACCTTGTAGGTAATCTACTCCAATCTCCACCCAAGCAGACCCTACTCCATTTTTGACAGATGGCAGTCCAGTCTCTTCTTGAAAGCTTCCAACTTCTGAAGGTAAGTTGTTCCATGGGTTGATTGCTCTCACTATCAGAAAATTTCTCCTTATTTCCAGGTTAAATCTCTCCTTGTTCAGTTTCCATCCATTATTCCTTGTCTGGCCTTCAGGTGCTTTGGAAAATACCTTGACCCCCTCCTTTCATGACAGCCCCTCAAATATTGGAACATTGCTACCAGTCTCCCCTGGTCCTTCTCTTCACTAGACTAGCCATGCCCAGTTCCTGTAACCATTCTTCATATGTTTTAGCCTCCAGTCCCCTAATCATCCTTCTCTGCACTCTTTCTAGAATTTCAACATCTTTTTTATCATGTGGTGACCAAAACCGGATGCAGTACTCTAAGTATGGTCTTACTGAGGCTATATAGAGTTAAATTACAACCTCCCTTGATCTTCATTGTATCCCTCTATTAATACAATTTAGGATTGCGCTGGCTTTTTTGGCTGATGCCGCACACTGTTAGCTCATATTTAATTGGTTGTCCAATAAGACTCCAAGATCCCTCTCACAGTTACTGCTATTAAGCCTGGTTTCGCCCAGACTATATGTGTACTTTTGGTTTTTCTTGCCTAACTTTACTTTTCTCTATATTGAATTCCATTTTGTTAGATAGGGCCCAGTGTTCAAGTATGTCAAGATTCATCTGAATCTTGAGCCTATTAGAAGTATCTAATAACAGGTTGGTTTAACAGAGGGATTTGGAAAAAAAATTGGGAACTGTAATTGGGGAAAGAAAGTAAAATGTAGTCGTAAATGTAGCTGAATGTGTTGGACGCTGGGAGTACCAGGCAAGGATATAGAGAAATTGGGTACCATAAATTCACTTGGTAGCTGGATTAAAGTTTTCACTGATTTCAAAATTGCATTTTCCAGTTACAATTAGTTCTTTATCCTTATGAGATAAGAACTAATGGGGAAGAAGTTTTATATAAAATTTAGATTTATATTAAACTTCTTCCCCATTAGTTCTTCACTGATCTCTCCATGCATATCACATTATCTTGATTCCATGGATTCCATGGAATCAAGCCACAGTGGCACAGTGGTTAGAGTGCAGTACTGCAGGCTACTTCTGCTGACTGCCGGCTGCCTACAATTTGGTAGTTCAAATCTCACCAGGCTCAAGATTGACTCAGCCTTCCATCCTTCTGAGGTCAATAAAATGAGAACTCAAATTGTTGGGAGTAATTATGCTGACTCTGTAAACCACTTAAAGAGGGCAGTAAAGCACTTGTAAAGCATTATATAAGTCTAAGTGCTATTGCTATTCTGATGTTACCAGTACCTGCTGACCAGCTTATTACAGGTAGACCTCAACTTACAACAGTTATTTAGTGACTGTTACAATGGCAAAAGTGACCTATGTACATTTTTCACACCTACAACTGTTGTAGCATCCCCATAATCACATGATCAAAATTCAGACGCTTGGCAACTTACTCAAATTTATGATGGTTGCAGTGTCCTGGGATCATGTGATAATCTCTTGTGACCTCCTAACAAGTAAAGTCAATGAGGAAGCCAAATTCACTTAAGAATCATGGGACTAATAGCTGCAGTTATTCACTTAATAGCTGTGGCTGGAAAAATCATAAAATGGGACAAAACTCATGTAAGAACTTGTTACTTAGCAACAGAAATTTGGGGTTCAATTGTGGTCAAGGACTACTTGTATTACGATTGCCATATATAGGTATGTATGTTTGTATGTATGTATATATGTTTGTATGTATGTATATATGTATGCATGCATGTATGTATGTATGTATGCATGTATATATATATATATATATATATATATATATATATATATACCTCTGAAAACAAATATATATATATATATATACATACATATATACATACATACATACATACATACATACATACATACATACATACATACATATGAAATATTAGGAACAGAGTGCAGAAAAGAGAATATGCTAGAACTGTGATGGTGAACCTATGGCATGCAGAGCCACTTCTGCCAGTACATGAGAGGTTGCCCGGAAGAGCCCTACTGCACATGCGTGTGGGCTGCCCATCTGCCAGCTGATTGTCGGGTATCTGGCATGCATGTGGGGGGGGCACGGGAGATGCGTGGGGCATGCAGGGGGGGGTCTCATGTGCATGCACAGAGGCATGCGGGGCACATGGGGTCATGCATACATGTGCAGGGGGGCCCAGCGCACATTGTTCTTCTGGGTGCTGCACGCAATCACGAGCTTGCACACAATTTTCGGCACAGGAAAGGTTAGCCACCACTGTGCTAGAAGAAATATTAAAAGTTGGTTCTTCTTCTTTCTTTTTCAAAGAAATATAATCTCTGTTTTGGTAACATGAGATTACCTTTGTTAGCATTCTTCAATTCTGGATTGACATAAACTTGGTTGATTCCTATGAATCTATGGAAGATAACTAGAACGAATTCTAGGTCAATTTCAGTTTCAGTTCAATGTGGATGGTTTCTATTTTCAGAAAAGAGCAAAAGAAAGATTTGATTAAAAATATCAGTATATGAACAAGAGCTGAATGTTTATGTTTTCCTAGCAGAAAGCTAATTGACTTTTCAAGTGTTAATGGTTGTCATGTGTAATCATTAATTTAAGTATAATTTATGGAAGGTCTTTCTCTCATATGGTAGGGGAAGAGAATCATTTCATAATGTTTGCATTGTCACTGGACTCAAATTTGGATGTGATAAAGTTGACGTGGGGAATGCTGGTTAAATACAAAAAAATACACCCAGATTTGCCTAACATCGAATATAGTTTAATTTGTGGGCTATGCTTTCATAAATTTGTGGACTACATTCACATACATCAAACAGCTTGTTATCATAGCAATGCATGAGTGTGTATAGATATCTGGAGAATTGTATTAAAATCTATTTGTTTATTTGCTGTCATGTTTCATCTCCCAAAAACGTACTTATTAGCTGGATAATAATTAATGAAGATATGGTGGTGAACCTATGCAAGATGATTAGATTATATTTCAGCAACTGATGTGGTACTTGTCTCACGTAATATATTTAGATGAGTGAAAGGATACTACTGTATATTACTTCTCCACATTTCATGCGCAGAAAATCAGCTGTTTACTAAATGTGAGACTAACTAACTGTTTACTAACTGTGAGAGGGATCTTGGAGTCCTGGTGGACAATCATTTAAATGTGAGCCAGCAGTGTCATGGAGCTGCCAAAAAAGCCAACACAGTTCTAGGCTGCATAAACAGAGAGATAGAATCAAGATCATGTGTAGTGTCAATATCACTTTATAATGCCTTAATAAGGCCACATTTAAAATACTGCATCCAGTTTTGGTTGCCACAATGTAAAAAAGATGCTGAGAGTGCATAGAAGAGCAAAGATGATTAGGGGACTGTTGGCTAAACATATAAAGAACAATTGCTGGAACTGGGTATGTCTAGTTTGGTGAAAAGGAGGACAAGGAGAGTCATGATAGCAGTGTTGCAATATCTCAGGGGCTACCACAAAGAAGAGGGAGTCAGGCTATTCTCCAAAGCACCAAGAAGGCAGGACAAGAAGCAATGGGTGGAAACTAATCAAGGAGAGAAGCAACCTGGAAGTAAGGAGAAATTTCCTGACAACGGGAACAATTAATCAGTAGAACAATTTGCCTTCAGAAGTTGTGAATGCTCCAACACTGGAAGTTTTTTTTTTTAAAATGTTGGATAACCATTTGTCTGAAGTGGTGTTTCCTGCCTAGACAGGAGGTTGGACTAGAAGACCTCCAAGATCCCTTCCAACTCTGCGATTCTATTCTATTCTATTCTATTCTACTCTACTCTACATAATTAATCCAACATGTAGTTTGATCTTAAGTATGAAATTCAGTAAAAAAAAACATGGCTGAAGAGTATTATATAGTTACTTAGCTCATTAAGAAATAGTAATCAAGATGATAAGACATTCCAAATCAGATACTATAGGAATCTCAAAAAATTGTTATTGAGAATCCATCAATAAGGATGACAATTATATTGTTTGGGTAGACTTTTAGAGACACTTAAAGACATTTGATTGCCTCTCTATAAATGAAGTGCTGCACTAAATAGACTGTTTTCTAGTGATACTCAACACAATAAGAGAGCTGAAAAGGAATCTTGAACGTCTTCTAGTCCAACCCCCTTCTCAAATAGGAAACCCTATACCATTCAGACAAATGGCTATCCAATCTGTTCTTAAAAACTTCCTGTATTGAAGCACCCATAACTTCTGGAGGCAACTTGTTCTGTTAATTAATTGTTCTAGCTGTCAGGAAATTTCTCCTTAGTTCTAGGTTGCTTCTCTCCTTGATTAGTTTCCACCCATTGCTTCTTGTCCTGCCCTCAGGTGCTTTGGCCTTATATGCCCCCTTTCCTGTTGATGCTACCAATAATGTTACTTTATGTGGTGGAACTCAGAAATAAAATTGCTATTCCTTCCCACAATGTTATTTCTCAACAAAAAGGCAGTGTAAAAAGATTGGGGTCATACATGCTAAAGCCAGGTAAACTATGTACACATAACACAGTATATTTGTGCCCAATGAATGAACCATATATACTGACACATAACAGGATGACCAAGTTTATACAACATGCAAAGACATTGCTGGGGTATAATAACTTGTTGAAACACAGCATATTCAACTCTGTTTTAGCCTAGTCCAGTGGGTTGTGGGAACCCCACAAAGACAAAAAACTATAAAGGAGATTCTGACATTATGTCATTTTACGTATCAGGGTATGTGAAATACTTGAAATGAACGATCAGGGAGTGCTCTTGGATAATGTCCAGGCATGTCTTACGCCATAAACAAAATCCTTTTACAAAGAATCTGATATATTGTGTTAGAGATGATTTCAAAGGACTTCATTTCAGTCTCAGTTTATGCAATGTTCTTGGCTGCATTCTTTATGAAATTGGGCTAGGCACTTGGAAGGGTTATTGAACTGATGAATGAGCTAAGTACATGCAATTAACCATCCAGATGTTCTTGGATAAGCTGGGATGTGAATCAACATAATTAATATTGGAGGACAGAGCATTCATTTCTAGATATACGTTCTTAAAATGTAATATTCTTTTAGCAAACCAATATTTCAAGAATATTGCACATGAAAGTTTTAGCAAACAAAATTACATTTGGCTATGAGTTTTCATAGCCCAAAGGCATATTTTTCACTTATGGGTTTATCCCTATTCCCACCCACCCACCCTGATGCAAGACTTTCATTAGTTCACAAAGTGAACACCAAGTTATAATTATTCTAAGAAAAATCTAATTTTGCACAAAATTACCAGAATTGTACCTTTTTTTTTTATTAACTCGACTTGATAAAAAGTAAGGTGGATCACGTTAAAAACCAGTTTCATTAATATTCTCGAGAGTCATATTGTAATTTCAGCTTCCATTCTCTTTTTTTTCTTTTGCCCCATGAGTCAGTATGGGAGAATGTCTGGCAATCTGCTCCTGCAATTATCTTTCTTTCCTAGATTTGAATTGGTAACTAATAAAGTATAAATGAACAGAACCCCCTTCTGTCTCTCCCCACACTCTCACTTTCCTTCTTTGGTTTGCACAGCTAGTGGGTGGCTATTAAGACAAATGTTCTGGTTTTCAAGGCAGAACACTACTAGAAATACAGTATATTAAGAATTCAATCAAAGATATGATATAAAGGACAGGCAAAAAGACATACCCAAGCTTAAAAAAACTGGACTTAATAGCTACTGCTAGAATATAGTACTAGCACATTCTGAAACTAAAAATTACTTATCACATTTCTTTACATAGACTTGATTATCTTTAAACACTGACAGTTTATACAGGATTTAATTTGTCTTCATTGGTAAGTGTATCTGAGGACCTTTTTTTCAGAATGAAGGATATACACTATTGTTTATGATGTGCAATCCTGAGGTCTATAGAGGAAGGAAGGAAGGAGCATCCCCAGCCAAGGTTCAGCAAACATTTTTGGACCTGTGAAGTGTCTGTGTGTAGACTTCTGAAGAAGATCAAACTAATTGCACCCCCTACAGAGCAGAATGGACCATAACTCATCTCCAGAATTATCTGGATACCCATAAATAATGTCCCTGGAAAGGCAGTGGTATCACAAGGAGGTTTGGAGAAAATTCTAACCCATGCTTTTTTCTAGATTTTTAAGAATAGGAATTGGAGGAGGAATATTTTGTAAAGATCATCTCATTTTTATTTTTAAAACCCTTCAGTAACTTGACCCTAAAAAGTCCTTCAAAAGAGAATACATGAAGATTATTTATCTATCAAAGGCAACCTGTTTTCATTTTACTCTTACTTTAAAAAGAGAAAAACAAAGCAAAATCTATGCATATGAAAACCTGCCAATTTGCTACCAAATTTTGAGAGCAGAATCTCAAGAGTTGGTGGGCTACAAACAGGGTGTTAAGGATTACATGTAGTTGATACTTCCAGAAGAAACTGCACAACTGTATTAATTTCAATTCCATATCACAATTCTGGCTGATACACAATATTGTCTGTGATATTTCATTGGTGTAGAAAATTCTCCTTTTGTCCTATATGGGCTATAAGCATGGAAGTAGAGCGTGATTTTCTAAATCAGCTAGAAATAATTGTTCATTCAGTATATAGGTTTAGACTTGATTAATGTGTATAAACTGAAAAGTATCAGCTCTTCAACTACCTTCATGTTTTAGATAACTGTATTTGTGGTTGCTTTGTTTTCCTAAATCAGGGCAAAAACATCAATATTTTATCTATCAGTCCACATAATTCTAAGTAATCATTGAAAAAGGTCTGACAATCAGTCCTCAGTTAAGAATGTCTGTCTTAAGATCAAGTCCAAGATAGGAATGAGCTTTCTATTAATTAAAATGGTGGATGGCATTTACCTCCCTTGAACCTACAAAGCACTGAAGCCCTGTAATGCTTTCAAACAGGGGCTGAAGCCACCTGCTTTTAATATACAGCTTGGGGTTGGATTATTATTTTTTTTGCAATTTTTGATGTTTCCTGAAAGCATCACAGAGTTTCAGTGCTTTGTTGGCTCAAAGAAGGACAATGCCATCCATCACTATCCAGTTCTTACTTAAAATACAAAATTTGGTTAAAGACAGAGTTTAAAAAACATAACTCGTTCTTAGCCAGGGCATTGCATCTATATTGCTCTGTTCAGAAAATTTTACTATCTCTGCTAATATTTCTTTTCACAGTTTCCCTTTGGTGTTGCCCCCTCTTCCCTTACATATTTTGTTACTTTTTTCCTTTGCAAGTATTATATCACAAAATTCAAAGAATTGAAATATTTGACAAGAGAATTCCAAGCCATGAGGTGCAAATATGGTCAATCTCCTTAAAGTGAGAAAACAAACAACGTTCAGCAGTTCAACCTCCAACTTTGAGAATACAGAAATCCAATATCTCATACATGTTGCTCGTGCTAGGAACAGATGGTCTACCAAACAATTACACTTGGCAAGATTGAGGAAGAGAGAAGAGGAAGACAACGGAGAAGAAGATAGGATCACTAGCATTTGAGCTTGACTCAATCAATCTTAATTGCATAATGAAGACATTTTCAATCAGTGGTGAATATTTAAATCAGAAATCCACTCTATTGCTCACAGGGCTGATAAGCTGGTGGATAGAATATAAAACTTATTTCCTTTACTTAGAATTTGGTATCCTTTGTTGTCCAACAGTGCAGAGCTATGAAAGGTGAAATATTTTGGCTGTAGTCTATACATCAGCAAAGAGATTTGTGTGTATCTTATGAGTGATAGACACTGACATCAAGACCTGGGTATTTACGGACCGCCTACTGCCACCATCAATCTCCCGTCGGCCGGTGCACTCCCATAGAGTGGGTCTTCTCGGGGTGCCGCTGGCTGGATGGCTGGCAACCCCGAGGGTGAGGGCATTCTTTTGGGGGACACCCTCCCTCTGGAACGAATTACCCCCGGAGATGAGGATCATCCCTGACCTTCTGACCTTCTGGCACGCATTGAAAACTTATTTATTTCATCAAGCCAGTCTGGCCTAGGATTTTATGGGGTTTTAAATTCAGTTTTAATTGGTTTTAGTCCTTATTTTTAAATCCTTGTCTTGTTTTTATTATTCAGCCACCTAATTTAATTTTTTTAATTGTTTTTAATTATTGTGTTATTATTGTATTTTTTAATGGCTGTACACTGCCCCGAGTCCCGCAGGGAGAGGGGGGCAGTATATAAATCTTGTAAATAAATAAAATAAAAATAAATAAATAAATAAGTATATACAATTAAGAATAGTGAATCAACAGAAACACTTTGTGAAGGGCAGGCAATTCTTCTATAAAGTCACTTTTCTTAATTATTTTTAAAAACAAGGGGACAAATCCCAGGGCATTTGAGCAAAAGGATTTTTTTTTTAAAAAAAATTAATTTTGAAGAAAAAGGATGCCATCAACAGTCTACTACAGCCTATCTTTTGTAGCTCCCATAGAATTTTCAATATCAATGTTAGTATGCATGTGAGTAGCACCCACATTTCCGCTAATTGAAATGCCTGGATAACAGAAGTAATCCTGCTTGCCTCCAAGTACAGGGATAGTGATTTCTCTTTTTGAGGTGCTTCAAAGGCACCTTGGGATCTGCTGAAGGATGTTCCAGATGGAATACTAAGCAGTACGTCAGTCTTTGCTCTTTAGAAACTGGCAGCTGCATTATTTCATGAAGCATCTACCAGAGGATACTTTGCTCAAAACACTGTCAACTCAAACACTATTTTGATGCTTTACACAGCCATATAAATAAATTAAACTCTGTATTTTTTTTTAAATATTAATAAGAAAGTATAATTTAAGACCTGCAGGTGGTATTTGTACTGTTATTGTGAAATGTGCTGATGGATGCTTTGCCATCCATTAAAATTCTTCTGACTAGGATATTAATTCTCTAATCAGCTTAAACTAAGCTTAGCAGGCAAAATTACTATGCTTGAAGGGTAGGAAACATAAGGTACTCAGTTGGGAGTGCACAGCTAATAAAGGAAGAATACCTAGCAACCCCTGCACATTTGTCTTTTTTTCTGTTCAAAAGTTTTGGATGTGTATGTGTGTGTCTCTGCATGGAATAATTGCAACACAAAATCCAAATTTAGGATTTTTTTCTTCCTAATTTTTTTTAAAAAAATCTAAATTAAAGAAAAAATCTTATCTCTCTTTGCCTTTTGAGAATACCTTACTAAAAGGTTGGTGGTGGTGAGAATTGACACATGAGAAGTTTGGAAGGGACACATTTATTTATTTATTTATTTTATTTGGTTTGTCAATTGCTTACAAGATAATAGGTATAAGTAAAAACATAGTTATGAATACATGGATACATATAAGAAAAATAAAAGAAACAATAGGACAGGGGTGGTAGGCACGTTTGTGCACTTATGCACTCCCCCTACAGACCTCTTAGGAAAGGGGTGAGGTCAATAGTAGAGAGTCTAAGATTAAAGTTTTTGGGGTTTGGGGAAGAAAACACAGAGTCAGGTAGAGTATTCCAGACATTGACCACTCTGTTGTTGAAGTCGTATTTCCTGCAGTCAAGTTTGGTGCAATAAACCTTGAGTTTGTATCTATTGTTTGCTCTTGTATTGTTTTGGTTGAAGCTGAAGTATTCATTGACAGGTAGGACATTGCAATGTATGATTTTATATACTATACTTAGATCAGACCGAAGGCGGCGTAGTTCTAGGTTTTCTAGATCTAGAATTTCAAGTCTGGTCGCATAAGGTATTCTGCAATGAGTAGAGGAGTGGAGAACTCTTCTTGTGAAATATTTCTGAAATTTCTCAACTGTGTTAATATCAGATATGTAATGTGGGTTCCAGACTGATGAGCTATATTCGAGTATTGGTCTAGCAAATGTTTTGTATGCTCTAGTTAGTAGTGTAATATTACCAGAGAAAAAGCTACGTAAGATTAGGTTAACAACTCTTAATACCTTTTTGGCTATGTAGTTACAGTGGGCTCTAGCACTTGGATCATTAGAGATGGGTACTCTAAAGATCCTTGACAGAGTTTGGATCATCAACAAGGTCTTGACCATTCATCTTGTATTTTATTTTCTGATTTTTTTTGCCAATATGTAAGACAGAGCATTTATTTGTTCAGATTTGAAGTTGCCATTTGTATGACCATTCTTATACATAGTCGAGGTCTTTTTGAAGGATAGCAGTATTGTCGTTGGTGTTGAATAGCTTTACATCATCAGCAAAGAGAATGCAGTTGCTCTTAATATGATCACAGAGGTCATTTATGTAGAGTATGAAGAGGGTTGGTCCTAGAACACTGCCTTGGGGGACACCACTGTTGACAGGTACAGAATTTGATAGGACGCTCCCAATTTTGACAATTTGTTGTTTATTTGACAGGAATGCTTCTATTCAGTTATGAAGGTGTCCAGAGATACCATAAGATTTTAGTTTTAGGAGTAGTTTGTCGTGTACCATTGAATCAAAGGCTTTACAGAGGTCTATTGCTTTGTCCTGTTCGAGTTGTGTAGTCCATATGTTTTGGCAATGTAAGAGTTGCAGATTACAGGATAGTTTTTTTCTGAAACCAAATTGTTTATTAGGGAGTAGGTTGTTTGTCTCTAAGTGGAGGATAATGGATTGGTTAACAATTGATTCCATGACTTTACAGGTGACACAGTAAAGAGATTGGTCTGTAACTTTCAACTAGGCTGGGTCTCCCTTTTTGAAGATGGGGATGATCATGGCTTGTACCATAGTTTTGGCAAGGAGCTGGTCCTAAAAGATTTTTCAAAGATTATGCTTAGAGGTTCAGCTATGGCAATGGATAGATTCCACATATTCCATACGGTCCAATAGATAGAGATGGTTTTAGATCGCGTAGTGCTTTTCTAACATTGTCTTCTGTAAAATCAATATGTATTAGATCATTGTAGTAGTCTGTGGTTCGACTAGGAAATACTGGGCATGATCCATTGCTGTTTACAAATACTGAGCCAAAGAATGTGTTAAAAAGGTTGGATGGATGATTGAAAATTTTATTCATTTTCCAAACACAAATGCTGATTCTATTACATAGTTCCATAGTTCAGAACTATCTGAAAATGTTGCATTTCTTTAAATTTTGAGATTAAATTAAGAAAAAAAAGAGTGTCCATATTGGAATGCACTTGCAAGTACATATTGTTAGATTTGTTTCCATAAAAATGCAGATGGATGCAAAAAAGGGGAAATGAACAGAATTCTAAAAGAACAACACGAAACTGACAAGAACCAAAAATAGCCCAAGCTTTTTCTAGTATAATTGTTCACACAACCTTTGCCAGTAGAAGTTAATCTGAAGCACAGACAAGTACACTGATTCATATATTTAAGCCAACATGCAGTACACAACATTTGAACTCACATACACTGGCACGCAGCAATATATGGAACTAGTGATAGCATTCTGTGCAATATTTATATTTCTGTTTAATAGATAGATGTTAAACAGACATACATTTTCCTGACTGATTTTCAGTTAAGACAACAAATACCCTTTTTGTTACACATTAGAAGAGTACAAGCTGTGGCAGAGTAAACCAACATTCTAATACAGGAGGTGTTGAACACATTTCCATTTTAATCTCTAGAGAATTCTTGACAAGTCACACTAGTGCAGTATTCAGTGTTGGAAACTTCTAAGATTCTAAACCTGGAAGAATCAGCACCCAAGGATGATAATGTGCCTTTAATCATTTCTGTTGGTGCTGACTAATTCTCTATTTCTACTACTTTACATTAAGCACAGAAATACATCTGCATTCTTGGGGATGTGAATGAAATGCTACAAGCAAAGTAAGAGCCTCCAGCCATTCTTCATTTCCATGAATAACACCATGCTGTAAATCACTGTTACTCAACCACAACAATTTTAAAACATGCAGATTTCAATTCCCAGAATTCCCCAATGTTTCTTTAAACCCACTCTCTCCCCCTCCCAAGATCTTCATACAAATAGGAATTGCTGTTTTCAGTATGGCTCACTTCAAAGTTAAGAGAATTTTCAAGGTCAATTCCTTATTAAGGTACCTGTCTTCAAATATTACATGCTACAGCACAGAAGTATTGTCCTTTTTGTACTTGTTCCACATTCACAAGGACATGAATCTTGTTTTATCTGCCTTATAGGGGTAACACCAAAATATTGCCTGTCAATATTGTCATCTAACAGAAGTGAAGGAAATTACAGAGGTCCTACCAATCCTTTCCACTACATTCTATTTGCATTCTCAGTCTCCAGGCACCTTAGCTTAACCTCTGGAAACTGAATTCATTCTTTTTGCCTTTACAAGAACAAAATTACATCTTGGTTGTGCCACATCTTTAATGTAATCAGCATCCCATTATTATTTCATTGGAATGTCTCAGGATCAAAAGAAATCAGCAGAGGCCACCAAATCACCTTGAAAAATAATACATATTTTAAATAGAAACAAGGAACAGAATATTTTACACCAAAGGCAGTCAGCAAAGAGTGCATAGCAATAGAAGCAGATTTCAAGCTCTATTTTAAAAAAATCATATTCAGAGTACCCAAATCTTGTTTAGATAAAATGAAGACACAGATCTATCAGGGCCATATCTTTGCTCACCACCACTTTCAGATATTGGAAGATACACCCATAAATGTGCAAAGAATGACTCATTATGCTTTAAGATAGCAGCAGGAAACTAAATGCCGTTCAATATGGCCAAGATCAAGAAGACTGCAGGTTTCATGGTCTAAAACATCTGAAGGGAACCGAACTGCTGAATAATGACTTCATCTAAAACATTTTGAACCCAGATTAAAGAATAATAAAAATTAAGTCTATGGAAAGAAGGGAGGGAGGGAGGGAGGGAGGGAGGGAGGGAGGGAGGGAGGAAGGAAGGAAGGAAGGAAGGAAGGAAGGGTCAACCAGATATATTGCAGTTAATGTTATACTAATATTTACTTCAATCCCCACCCTTCAAATTCAAGCTTTAAAGTTGCATTTAACTAAAAGAAAAAAATGGGATTTTTTTTTGTCTGATATCCGTTAATAAGTTCTGACTTTTCCCTTATCTCCACTGTACTTTTCTTTTTAACTCAAATGCATAACATACCAAGTAACTTTCAGAAGAAGTTGCAGATAAATGAGGGTATAATTTAAAATGGCTAATATGGGTCACAAATAAATCACTTATTTTAGCATTGGCCTTTATCACTAATCATCAGTAATCAAGGGAGATTATCAGAAATCAAGGTACACCTTGCAGTTTTTCAGAAAGTATTTCCTGAATTCCCTTTAACTTTAAAATTTATTTTTCCCCTCTTTGGTATAAAAGATACCTTTCATCTTTCATCTTTCCTCTCTATCTTTTGTATCTGAATAATTGAGGTTTTCTGAAGGAATATTAATGGCTCACTTTACAACGCACCAGATGGACAAGGGTTACTTGAGTAAGACTCAATATTTTGACTGTAATGAACAGTAAATTTAAGATTTCCCTCTGTGACCTGACTCGGGTAAGCAAAATTGCTTTGCTTAATTCTAGATGATTGGCACTACCCTAGAAGTTTTTGCAAAGCTCTAGTACTGCAATTAGTTTTCTGGGCAATGCAATGTTTACACTGTTATTTTTGCAAAATGGTTGGCACCCAAGGTCATGGACAGCTGTGATCTGGGAGGATATCATTTCAGTCCAACACTAAGGAATAAGTGAAAAATGTTACGAGAATACATCTGAGCTCATTCTACAAGGCAGAACACACTCTGATAATATCACAACCTGAACTGGATTGTATTTTATGGGAGCACTGTAGATGACCTAGTGTGAACCAAAGATTTCTACAGCCTTTTAAATAAATCACAGGCAAATCCACATTTTGTACAATCTTTTTGTTTCAACACATCCAATCAACCACTTCACAGTGCTTTACAATGCTCTCCAAGTGGTTTACAGAGTCAGCATATTGCCCCCAACAATCTGGGTTTTTATTTTACCCACCTCGGAAGGATGGAAGGATGAGTCAACCTTCAGCCGATGAGACTCAAACTGCCAAACTCCTGACAGTTGGCAGTCAGCAGAAGTAGCCTGCAGTACTGTATTCTAACCACTGTGCTGATATGGCTCTTAAAGCACTGGTTTATTCATTGAAGCCTTGCTAAACACAGTGAAGTCTAGTGCAATGTATATGGTCATATTTTCCAGTATTACCTATTTTGATTGGCAGTGCTTTCCAACCATTTTATTGAATCTCCATATTTTCTTCATTTAAAAAAATCAAATATAATAATAAAAAACCAAGACAATCCTTTATGTGTTAAAATGCATTTTAGGGACCACCTTATATCCATAGTAGTTCTCATCCCATTAAGTAGGACAGGAAGGACATGTTCTGGGTTCTGTTGATTAGAGGTTATTTTCTAGCAGGACTCAGGAAGTGATTTCTTTCTAAAGCTGCATGTGCCCTCTGATATACCATAAAACTCTTTTCATTATTCAGAAATCTTTGAAGATCTGACTGTTTTTCCTGGTCATTGGACTTGAGAAAATAATTGGGTCCACATTGTTGATGTACAATGTTTATGGCAGTCATTGTTTACTTGGTCATGATATGACTTTTTATATTGTATTCTATTTTTTGTTAGTTGTGCAGAGTTGCCTTAATGATATGGGTGACTACATAAATTGATTAAATAAATTATTCATTTATTAAATTTACATGCCACCCATCACACTGAAAAATAAGCATCAATTCTGCTACTTCACTCCCTGAATGTTTTGGCACTATCCCTGATTTTTATAGCCAGAGAACAAAAGAAGGACACAGCACATGGAAATATCTCTCAATAGAAAGATTTAATTATTGGCACATTTGAAATAAGAAATAAAGTTTGTTTGACCCTTGATAACTCAAAGGCATTGATTAATCTGTTTAATGCAATAAGTTCTCTTGAGATGCAATTCTGTGCAACCTAGAACAGCCATATACCCTCTTTTAAAAGTGAAACATGACAGAACAAGAGGTGGATTGTAGAATGGGTAACTCCTTCATTCAGTGTGTATGGAGTTTCTCAGTCATCCAGGTCTTGGTTGTCCCAAAAATACTTTCAAAAAAGGCAACTTGACTTTCTTGATTTTTCTTACTGTTTTCTTGCAAACCATATAAATCTTTTCCTTTCCCCAGTTAGAACTGAAAAAGCTTATTGAATAAGAAGTGAAAGGTCTTCAAGAAAAATCAAGGAAGTCCAGTTATGTTTTTGATAGCACCTTTGGGATTCCTTCATTACTGTTCAGTACCAAGGACAGTGCCCGTGGATGAATTGAAGTTAATATGCCCTTTATAAATGATTGCTAAGAAGGTCCTAATTGTAATTTAATGTAATTTAATGTAATTTAATGAACCTATGATTATTTAATGTCCTCCCTAGAATAAGAAAGCATTCTTAATTTCAGGCCTCAAAATGTACTTCATCCTATATGTCCAGCCCAATGATAACAAAATATCCCAAAGGAATAAAACATAGAACCTTTAATTAAACATTTAAATGCCATCTATTTATTAAGGAGACATGTTTCTGGGAAGATTTTCATTTACTTAGCTAGGGCTGCTGTGTTGGCATTTCTCTGACTGCATTTTAGTGACCTCTTGGCTAAGTAACCAAAGTATCAAGAGTGATCTCAATTCTTAAAAGACATTCTTAATGCTTACTTGTGCTCATCCAAAACTAAAATGCTCACAGGAGTGTCATTTTTTGTAAAGATTTAGCCCTCTTTCATATTTAACCAACTCTTTTTAGAATATATTCAAAAATAGCTGATTTTACCCTTTGCTCTAGAAATGCATGCTCCCTAGAAAAATCAACAAAATTAACTGTTAGTGTAAAAATAACTGTTGCCAAAAAAAAAGGTTAATTAGACCAGTTTCACCATTGTTGGAACTCCACCACAGGGTTAGACATATAAATTTTTAGACCTGTATTAATGTCTGTTTTTCAATTTCCTATGTATATTTTCCCCATGAAATAGTTTCAGGATTCTTTCTTGGTTCATATGTATTTATTTATTTAATTTCTATAGCTATCTATCTCAATAAATGATGGTGGGATGCTTACAATTCCCAAAACATAAAAATAAATAAACAATAAAAAGTATTTTGTATATAATCTCAATCTTCTTTACTACCTCATTCTCAGTCCCTAACTCCTTCCAGTTCTGCTTTTGCAACTGCTTTATTATTGTGAAGTGACCAAGATAGATTGCATTGTTTCCTCTTTAACCGCAATTCACTTCCATAATCTCTTTCTCCACCATTCAGCCTAGGGGAGTAGAGAAGAAAGTAAAGCCTTTCTCAAAAAACTGTATTTTGAAAAAAAAAATACAGAACACAATATTGGCACATTAACAAAATAGCAGAGACAGGAAAGAAAAGAGAAATAGCTTTACTACAGTGAACAAAGCTTCAACATCAAAAATGTTCTAACAATGAAATAAGTTATACATGTGAAATGATGCAGAAGAGATCCTAACAGCCATCTTCGTCTCTGACAGTATAGCTTCCCTTTTCGTTCAATACACATAACTGCTTGTTTCCCCTCCAGAAGACAGGAGAAGTGCCCATCTCCAGATTAGCAGCTAATTGGTTGCTAGTAGGACTAGAAGACATTGTAGACAATTCCAGTTCAACTGTGCTAGAACATTTGTACAAGTATTGCTAACCAACCAATTAGAGGCTATACAACCAGTAATAACTAGACTGATAATGGAAACACTTGTCAAAATGAACCTGGCATAATTAACTTCCTGTTGATTGTTTGCATATATTCCTGAGTTGAAAGCCTGAAGACAAGGATTAATCATGGTTTTTTTGTAGGTATTTATTTAATGTTAACACACAGCATACAGTTGTTGATATGGAATTGAAGTGGCTTTTGGAAAGCAGGCTGGCAATCAAAGTGAAAAAGAAACAGCGAGGGAACAGGAGAAGTCAAAGTTTGATTAATGAGCATTGTGACAGTCACATGGTTATTGTGTCTGGAAATGAATTCTATGTGAAGCTGCGATGCCCCAAGAAAGAAATGAGATTCCAGATGTGTTTAAAGAAGGTAATATTACAATGATGGAAAACGTGTTGCAGTAAATCAACCCAACATAATCCATAATCTCTAACCCTTGCTGATAGAAATTCTTCTAAATTGATCTTGCAAGTATCTTCTTAGCTTGAGATTATCTGTGTCCAACTGTAGAGAGTTAAAAAAAAAATACAAAATTTCTAGATAAGACAGATGATTTCTCTGCATTTTTTCAAAGGAAAAAAGAAATGGAATACAATTTCAAAGGCAAAATGATGCTGAAGTCAGTTTGAACAGCTATTGATAAAGACCTCTTTCTTGAAATGGTCCCTTGAAATTTTAATGTAGATCAGAGAGAATAGGAGGGTACAGACTACTGGAGAAAAGATCTTATAACAAGCAGATCATTCACACTTATCTCTTTTCCCCCACTTCCATTCAATCGCATCTGGTTCTCCACAACTTTCTCGATAAGTCCCTGCAGGGTGTTTTTTTTTTTTTGGCAGAAATTGTCATATTGTCATTCACAGAATTGCAAAAACAGCAATGGTTAACTGGGAATCACTATGTGGTAATGGAAACAATAAACAGACATAGTTTGCATTTTGCACCCATTGTTTCTGTAACTAGGTGCATCTACCTTGCTAGTCATCCTCTTCTCTTTCATACTACCTCCCCAATATTATCGACCTACCAGAGAGCTGGGTCCTTGTATAATATGTTCAAATATCATCATCTGAACCTGGCCATTTCTGCCTTGAATGAGAATGCTGAGTTGATTTGTTCAAATTCGCATTTCTTGGTCTTTTTTTTTTTTTTTTGGCTGACTGTGGTATTCTCAAGAATCTTCTCCACACTGAAGTGTGTTGGTGGAGACAGAAATCCTCAGTAATGCACATTAAATAGCAATCCCAATGAAGAGATCAAAGAAACAGAAGACGTGCAGCACCTACAGCTGATGGGTTTGCAAATGTTCAATGAACTAGTTTACAGCTGGTGATTAAGCATTGTTTGCCTTATTCTCATCTCAATACTAAAATATAGATACACTTACAAAGACAATCCAGATGTGCAAAGAACAGAAAACAAGCTTACTCTGAGAG
Source organism: Bungarus multicinctus (assembly GCA_023653725.1). Classification (NCBI taxonomy): domain Eukaryota; kingdom Metazoa; phylum Chordata; class Lepidosauria; order Squamata; family Elapidae; genus Bungarus; species Bungarus multicinctus. The sequence continues at coordinate 8,511,836 of CM042837.1, forward strand.
CCATTTCATGATTTTAAAAGAGTGGAGGCTGTTCCAAAAATTCCTGATTATGTATCTCTGTAGTACTGTTTAAACATTATCTAAACTAGCATCTGTACTTGAAAAGAAGCAATTAACATGGGTCTAGAATAGGAACATGAAGAGAATGTTAATAACAAAATAAGCAGCACAGAATGAGTCTAAAATTGCAGACACCCTGAAAGTTCACCTTAAACAAACACTCCCCCCAAAAGAAATCATTTCTTATATTTTACTAGACTTCTAGAAAAGAGAGAGATATGCTCTAAATAATATTTTTCAGAGCAAACAGTATTTTCTGTTTTCTTAAACTATTTTGGGGAAAAAATGGAATTAACTTCCTCCAGGCTGATAGAAAAAAAAATGACATCTGCAAAGCCAGATAAACTTGTTTCATGAAATTAAACATATTCTTGACCTTTGCCTGGAATTGTCTCTTCTGTTCCTCTTTTACATTATGTAAAAGATTGTTTTGTAATGCTGAGAACTGAAAAACTCTTTAAAACACTATTTAATTTATAACAATTAAACAATTGGCTTATAGTTTCTCAACAATTTGTTCAACTGTTGTCAACCATTCTTGAGGAAGCAATCAGGGGGGTGTATAAACATTTGTATAAACCAAAGCATCACTTTTGACATTGTTACATAAAACACGTGTGGCAATGTTTGGATCATAATCATCTTATCATAAACATAGAATATATCAAAAGAGTTTCAAGCATTGTGAAACACTAGCAGTGAAGGGTATCAATATCAGTATTTATTCCATTGTCAAAAAGTGTTAGGAGTTGCTAAGAATTGCTCCAGTTACTATTCAATTGCCCTCAAGCCTTAGCCATGAAAGGCCAGTCACTTTCTCTCTCAGCCCAACCCACTTCCCAGGGTTGTTATTGTTGTAGGGAACATAGAAGCGGGAAGATGTGTTATGTTCTCTACCTTGAATTATTTGTAAAAACAATAAATGTGGGATGCAAATAAAAGAAACTAAATGAATAAATTTATCTGATGTTCAAGCTGGCTTCAGAAGGGATCTTGTACTCATGACCACATTGCAAATCCACACTGCTTATAGAAAAATCTCAAGAACATTTACATCTGCTTTATTGGCTACAAGAAAATCTTTGATTGCATCAATCATGACAAGCTGTGGAGAGTCCTGGAAGACCGGGGGATACCAATACAGGGGGCCAAGTTAATGGAGTTACTATATACAAATCAGGAAACCCTTTAAGGACACCAAATAGAGACAGTAATTGGTTCAAGATCGAGGAAGGAATGTGGCAAGGTTACATTCTTTCATCTTTCTTATTCAACTTGTATGCAGAAGTGATAATAAGAAACCTGGAATTTGAGAGATCAAAAATTGGAGTATCTGGCCAGGCATCTCTCAAACCTAGGGATAGTTAGCAAGGGAATTAAACAAGGTTGTGTTCTGGCTCCATTACTCTCTAATTTTTATACCAACACAATAGCTAGTAACCTTAACAATGGAGATTTTTTTAAAAAAACAAAACAAAAATGGATAGCAGACTTGTATCTATACTCCTTTATGCTGATAATGCAATTCCATTATCACAAATGCCAATAGAAATTAGAAGAGTTATGGGAGCCTTGGCCCAATTCTGTGAGGAACATTCATTATAAATCAATTATGGGGGAAAAACAAAGCTATTTTGCAACTGGTTTAAAAATTGTCTTGAACTTTTGAAGGACATAAATAAAAATAGAACAGGTCCCCAGTTACAAATTATTGAGATTTGTGCTGCACCATTCTGGAAAATGTCACACGTTCACTGGTTAGGTTGGTTCAAATGCCCAGAGGAGTTCAGCTGCAATTCTTTCTTTCTTCTTCTCCAGAGGTGCCCAATATATGCCATCTGTCCTCAACCTTCCTAAAGCCAAGACATTATCCCAGCTGTTATATGTAGCCCAATTAAACCCAGAAATCAATTAGCAGAATTTGGAAAGGATATAATCAGAATCCTTAAGAAAGCCATCCCCAGCATCCAAAATACGTGCCTAATACTGCTTTGTGGTTGCAAACAAGACTTAGAAAAATCAAAACAGGAGCATGGCTATGCACATTTAAACATTGGCTAAAGATTCACTTTCAAGCTCAAGATCTGATATTAAGCGATAAGCATGATTCCTTCTGGAAATTCCAAACTGAAAAAAAAAAGATATAAATTGGGTTTTTCATGTCCATGGGACAAGATCAAGTAATAGCAGTGCTTAAAGAAAGGATCCTCGATATAAAATTACAGTCAAAATATAGTAAATGCTCACAATTGGGAGACAGTTTAAGGCAACATTGTACCTAGATCAACACAAATAATAAATTTTGAGAAATAGTTACATTAGTACAATTTAATATTATAGTGTCAGCAGAGCTGAAGGTAAAGTTTTGCAAAATTCATATGCAAAAAGTCTATGCCCTACTAATAAGGGTAATATTAAAACAAGAATTCACATCCTGTTATATCGCAATTTCTATAGAGACGTGTGCAAAGAGCTCCTAGCACATTTTCTAATTTCATTTCTGGGATGGACTGAAGAATTTTAAATGCAATTCTTACTATTAAAGATCCCCTGGTAACTCTAGACATTGCATAATTATCTTTTTTCAGATTATAAAATATATATTACTGACACTGAAATAGTGCAAGTATGATTACAGATCTTTTATCTTATGCATTTTATTTTCTTCTGTATGTTCTATCTTCTAGCCCTAATTCGTAGTTTTTGTTTAGACTGGGTCATTGATCTGTAATAAATAATTTTATTTAATTAAATTTGAATAGATGGATGAAGACATCTATTTTTAAACCTGGGCATCATATAATGCACACAAACTTTAAGGCAGTACTATCATGGCAAGAGTTTTGATAGACAACAGCCCTAATCTCTTAATTGATCACCCTATTGGCTTTTAAATAAATGAAGAACAAACTGCAATAAATTAATTAGACCTGGACACTAATGACTTCAAAATTCTCCACCAAATTGGTGGGCAGAGCAATCAAGTGGACAATTTAGTCAGAGACAGATGATCTTTTTCAAGAATTCCTCCTTGGTGGTGATAGTAATAGGAATAGGAGGCAACTTCCAGGAGAAATTCCCTTGTGATGCAACTGAAAGCAGGACCTTTGGAGATAATGGGAGAGACAATTGTTCAATAAAAGACAGAATATATTCACTTTCTGAAAATGGTGAACTCATCCAAAGCTCTTGCCTAGCTTTTACTGTTATCTTCCTCTCCTCAAACAACGCAATGACTTTAATCCATGACTTTGTCATATGGAAAACTGAGTCATACAGAATACAGAATAACAGAGTTGAAGGGACCTTGGAGGTCTTCTAGGCTATGGCCCATTTGGAACTTCTGTGCCTCAGGGAAGCCTCCGGGGAGGGTGTTTTTGCTCCCAAAAGACTTCCCTGGGGCCCAGGGAGGAAAAAAAAATGGAGCCTGGAGGAGGCACACAGCACGCCATGCTTCATTTTGAGATCTTCTGTGCCTCAGGGAAGCCTCCTGGGGAGCATTTTTGCCCCCCTACCCCATTTGTGCCTCCCTCCCTCCATTTTTTGCCTTCCTGGGCCTCAGGGAAGCCTCCTGGGTGAAGCAATAAGTAAGCAAGGGGAATCCTGGCCCAGTAGGAGTGACTGGATGGACAAGTGTCAGGTGGACGGGGTGAGCAAGCATCAGGTGGGTGGGGCAAGTGAGTGACCAGTGACTGGGTTGGGGGCATGGCCAGCCAGAAGTTACTACTGGTTTGGCGACCCATGCCAAATCCTTGAACACCACCACTGGTTGGATGCCACCACTGGCTGAATTCCAACACTGGTTGGTGCATGCACGTGTAGCTTGACTTGCACAAGTGGGGTGTGTGTGTGTGTGTGTGTGTGTGCATGTGTGCATGACTTGCATGAGCAGCGGATGGTTCCCCTCCCCCCCCTTGCTGGGCCACCAAGCTGAAAGGTTGGGAATCGCTGTTCTAGTCCAACCCCACCTGCTCAAGTAAGAAACCCTATACCATTCTGGACAGATGGTTGTCCAATCTCTTCTTAAAACCTCCAGTGATGGAGCACACCCACAACTGCAGGCAAGACATTAATTGTTCTCACTGACAGGAAAGTTCTCCTTAATTCTAGGTTGGATTTCTCTTTGATAAGCTTCCATGGAAGGTAATCAGACATCAGCCCGATTATTCCAGATTCACTCTAAGCCCTGAGGAGAATAACAAGTAACTAATGAAGTTCTCCTCCCAAACACTGCCTCATTAGCAGCATGTCCTCATTTGAGAGGGCAGATTTACCATAAACAATTGCATCCCTTCTGTGCTGTCCTTAGCAGCAATCGGGCAATGGCACTATAGGAATTTACCCCCTGCTACTCAGCAAAGCATTAGGACTGGATGGTTGAGATTGTTAACTAAACATACAATGGGAGCTGTCCTTCTTAAGGTAATTCACAGCTTTTAAAAGAGAACATGGAGGGGGACTTAAGAGAACATGGAGGGAGGGGGAAAGAGACTTAATATTCCTGAAATATTTATCAACAGTTTAAAACTAAGTGCCAGTATTACTACAGCAGTGTTCCTAAGTAGATTCTATGCATGGCATCACAGCAGATTTGCAAATACAAGGAAGGTAATGAATAGTCCTTTGGTGTGTAAGGCAAGTGAACATTTGTCTGGCTTTCCGTTGATGGAAAGATAATTACCATGTATGTGGTCCAAGAGCCTTCCTGTTTACAAAAATGAATAAAATCAAATTCTGTCAATCCTGCTGTAGGTTTAAATGTGTGCTCATTCTACTACCTGAAGATTTTAAATTCATTGCTTTTACACCTAAGGAAGACATTACTCAGATATGTCCCCAAGAATGATCTATTCATGAATGAAATCTGGGATCATTGGGAATCTGGCAAGAATACCACATCTCATGTGGCACCTCATCAAGTATTAGAATGGATTAAAGCAGAAGCAAGAATCCATCAGAAGCTTAGAAGAGTTGGTGGTTGGTTGGTTAGTTTTGGCTTTTATGTATCATTGTTCAAGGGCTGTGACAAGTGGATGTTATCAAGATTTCCAAATTTTTGGGATCGGTGGATGAGAGGCATTTCCCTCAAGATCTGATCTGATAATCAGACTAAATTCCAATTTGTAAAATTCAATTAAAAGAAGACTTCAGGTGCACTGAAGAATTGAATTGATTGGAAGACACTCCCACTATCCAAACAGCATGTAAAAAGTTCCGTTGTATAGAGAAAGAAAGACGATGAGAATTCATGCTTAGATTAACATTGCATATTCACTCCTGGCTTCAATATTACTTTGCTTTATCACAAAATCCAAATTAACTGTCTTTATACTGATGGGCTTCAAGTTTTTAATATCATTTACACACACACACACACACACACACACACACACACACACACACATATATATATATATATATATATAATGAGCTTTAAGCAAGTAACCACCTTGAGCTCATTGTAAAAAAAATGGTCCATTTGTTATTTTATGGTTCAGGATACTAAAAGTTTGGTTAATTGAATAAATCACATTAGCCTTGGATAAACATGTTGTGCAAATGCAGCAAATTCAGTTGTTTGGACATGGTTTAGCCTGCCAATGGAACCTAGTCATTATTATTTATAATCTATGATAAAATGGGTTGGCCTGGAAATTTGGTTAGTGATCATAATAAATAACCAAAATTGTTTCCAAAGGGCACAACGGGAAATTTGTCTGGAAACAAAATTACAAATGACAATCTTAAATCAGCCACAGGTTCACTTCAATTAATGTATCTGGCAAACATTTCTATTTCAGATGAGCAAAAATTGCATAACTTATGGCTAAACGATGCCTTTCAAAGGTAAATAGGAAAACTATTTTCCCCCATAAAGCAAGTTAACAACCCCACTGTTTGCCTTACTTCTCAATGAAATAATAAAATAGAATTATATAAACACATTCTGTGTTACATTTAAAGCACTATCATAAAGAAACAGAGAGTGCCAAACTGAGATCGGATTTCAATTGTTTCATTTGTTTTCCCAAACCAGACAACAATATTTCTGGACAGTAATTAACACAAGAAACTTTTCCCTTCATATTGCTGACATTTTTAAGCAGTAAGATTTTTCTAAAGAAAATAAAACCTAGATGCTGGTATCAGTTATGGTTTTCACGTCTTACAACACCTACTGGGCTTCAACAGAAACTTCCAATATTATTTAGTTAGTTGCCTACCATTTCCTCTCTCATTCCATCCCTTTTTGCGCCAGAATCCTCTTTTACCTTCCTCCCCAAGAATGCCCCCCACTTTGCTAATCCAATGTATTGTTAATTGCCCATCTGCACCTGGTTTAATCAGCAATTTATGCTGTTCTTCCTACTATTCTGCAGACATCAGCAAACCGGAACCACAGACTGCAATCTGCCCACTGATTTCTACACTGTATGAAAGGGCTTTGCATACTATGAACATACTATAGCTCAGTTAGGGAATGATGCTCTATAATCATTATGTGGATGCATTTTGGATTTAATATATAGTTTCATGTTACTTTAGTTTGAATACATATACATACATTCTACCTGGGAATTCATAGTATAAAATGGTTTCAAACTCTTTTAATATAGTTGATGATAGTCCAAAAAACTCAAAGCTACAAATCAGATTAACATGACCATGTTAAACCCAAACTGTGTTGGAAGAACCAAATCTTTATTTCCAACTGAAAGATGAGCAAAAAAGAAAACAACTAAGTATCTGGAGATTTTAGCTTAGCTGCCCGAGACATGAAGTTGCATTGTTTTCTATTCTCTGCCAAAATGAAAAGCACAGCCAAATCTGTATATAATCCCACATGAACCACTAAAAGGCTTTGGAAAATGAGAAAATATTCCTTGGTCCTCTAAAATTAGAGTTCTGATGAGCATGCTTGGGAAGGTTATTTCACAACTGGATACCACTGAGGGTGTTCAACTAGAGGACAGAAATGCTTTGTAAACCTTTCGTTATGCCATATGGATCTCACCATGGCATAAATAACAGAAGTTAGATCATGCTGGGAGCAAACTATTGATGAGATTCTATCTAAAGACTTCCAGCTTTACTGTACAGTTTGAACATAGACAACAGAATATTAAGCAAAAGACTCAACATGCATTTAAAATATCTCAATATTGTTAAAATTTGACTAAGTACATACTATGGAGCTTGGATTTTTACTGTCTATTCCAGCAGTGGGATTCAAAATTTTAAACTACCAGTTCTGTGGGTGTGGCTTGGTGGATGTGGCAGGGGAAGGATACTGTAAAATCTCCAGTCAGAGATGGTATTCGCCAGTTCTGCAAACTACTCAAAATTTCCATTACTGGTTCTCCAGAACTGGTCAGAACCTGCTGAATACCACCTCTGGTCTATCCATAGTGGATGCAAAATACTAACCACATATCCTCCCCATGACTAACATGGAGAAGATATGTGGATATTAAAGTACAGTGGATGCTAATCAACTATAACCATGTTTCTTCAAAAGGGTATATGCCTCAATCTGCAAATTATTAAATGTTACATCCATTTTCCAAATGTATATCATTATGGTTCTAGCACCAGTAAAAGTGAGTAGGAAACAAAGACAGAGATTCTATTGTTCAAGAGCACATTTGGCAGAATAAAAATCTTAGATTCTGAGATTTCTTCTTTCTTCATTCATTTACTGCTCTTTAGTCTCATGGAAAATCTCAAAATAGTTTAAATTAGATGATATGCAATAAAATGATGAACAAACATAATAAGAAAATATCATTTGGTATCCCCCAGGACAACTAGTAATACAAGTAATTTGAAAAATGTCCAGGCAAAAAGGAGGGTTTGATAGTTGTTGACAGAAGCACTCTCTGAATTTAATGGGAAGATCATTTCATTTTTGCATTAGGATCAGATAACACCGGGAAAGAAAAATACTCCCCTCAATTCCTAGGAAAAAGCTGCCATTCAAAGCATTTAATAGCAAGCTAAGTGACAACCATTAGTGTGAAACCATATAAAAAAGTTTTAAATTAAAAGAGTTCTCATTAACTTCCTTACCAGAAAGATAGACTAGTTGAGCTACCATCTCTTCTATCAGAAAACAACAGTTCAATAGTCAAGCATGGCTAGTATTTTTGAGAATACCAATATGCAGTCCTTAAATAAATAATGCATTCTTATAGTTCTGTTTAGGAGTTTCAGTTTATTTTTTGTTGGTTTCACCAAAATCATACCAAAATGATATACAGATTGATTTAATGTAGATAAGAAGTTGTAGTGATCATGGAGAATGTAGCTGAAAAAATTTCAATTATGGAGCAGTCAAGTACTTGAGTCATGCATGCGTTGGAGCATGGATGAAGTAAGTTCTTCTTTAAAGTAGATATATGCAGGATAATTTTTCAAAAGTTCAGCAAGACTACAGGCTGAAAGCTAAACTTAGGAAAATAAGCTAATGGATCTAAATTTAAGTAAGCATCCTCTAGCAAGGATTCTCTGTCTTAACACTTGGTAACAATGGAACATTGGCCTTTTAAAATTCACCACAAAACCGTTTTTCCTCCTACAATGTATCATGCTCAACATTCAGTGAAGATACCATCCAACACAGAATCTGAAAAGAATCCAAGTGAGAAATAGAAGGGTTGGTAAATTCTTTAACCCTACAGATATTGAACACCTATTTCAAATATACAGTATATTTACAGAGAGGGAGAGAGGGAAAGAGAGATGATGATGATGATGATGATGAAGAAGAAGAAGAAGAAGAAGAAGAAGAAGAAGAAGAAGAAGAAGAAGAAGAAGAAGAAGAAGAAGAAGAAGAAGAAGAAGAAGAAGAAGAAGAAGAAGAAGAGGAGGAGGAATAGACAGACAGATAGAAATACTGTAGAAAAGACAGAGAGAGACAGAGAAAGACAGATACATAGTTCAACATAAGGACATTTGATTTGTTTTTGTTTGTTGTTGTTGTTGTTGTTGTTGTTGCTACCAGGTGAAATCTGAAACACCTTTACTAGTAAATACATCTATTAAATTTAGTGGGACTCTGTTTTTTCCTGATTAAAGATATCCAGCCAGCTTTCATGGCTTTTTCAGTGCTTAATATCTTCTTTTTTCAATTAATGTTCTGTCCTATGACTTCTCAGAATGCTTGATAATTTCTTTAGTTCAGTTTATTCTTGTAATTGATGTACTGCCAGCATGCTTTCGTGTTTTTTTCACTCTAAAAGTTTCACTGGATGTTCATACTAAAATAGTTCAATAAGAGGAATTTCCCACTGGGATTTTACAGAAGTATGGGAGAAGACTGCAGATTAATGGAGATAGTAGAAGGATGCAAGACTTAGCATAGACATATGCATCCTTTGCAATTCTATAATTGAATATAAATTGATATTGGGAATCTGTACTATATAGTATCAATCTATACTATTTTACACAATGTATTCAAAAATGGATAAACACACACATACAAACATATGTATACAAACACACACACACATATCTCTCTCTCACTCACACACATATCTATAACACACACACACACATTCTCTCTCTCTCACACACACACACACATACACACACACAAAATCAGGAGTATGGATGATCTCAATTCTTTTCAGTCAGACTATTAATCTGGTTCAAATGTATCTGAACTGACATCAAATGGTAAAAGCACAAGATTTTCAGAAATCAATTATTAGAAATATTTGACTTCACTATATCTTCCAATAGCAGCATAGCTGGGCTCATAATAGCACTAGCAATTAGACTTATATACTATTCCATGGTGCTTTGCAGCATTCTCTAAGTGGTTTACAAATGTCAGCACATTGCCCCCAACAATCTGGGTCTTCATTTTACTGACTTCAGAAGGATGGAAGGCTGAGTCATCTTGGAGCCCCATGAGGATCAAACTCCTGGTTGTAGGCAGAATTAGCCTGCAATATTGCATTCTAACTACTGTACCACCAATAGGCTCCTAATGTCCAGAGCATAGCATTTCATAGAATTGTATTGAGAACTGTATTCAATTGTACATGGTTGGCTGACTGACACAGCTAGCTGAATATTGCAAATAATCAAAAATTACATTATATCCATATATTGCTGCTATTGCAAGTCAGTATTAAAAATGTTGAAACTCTTAATAAGCTCTCTTTAATGTAGAAATGTAGGAGTACCTATTATAAACCTTTCTAATCTATACTTCTTATAAGCACATTATCCCACCTTTCATCCATTCTTAAAACATCAAGAAAAAAAATATAAGAAAAGCTAATAAACAGAATGAAACAAGTAGAGATAAGTTAGATACAAGAATGAAATGAATTAGATATTACAGCACTCAAGTGATAATAAATTATTAGGCATACAAAAAGCATTCCTGAAATAGAAATTGGACAAATGTATTAGGAATTTATTAAGAAGACAGCCCGACCTGCCATGTATTGCCTGGAAATATACCCTGTTTCTGTTCTGGATTAAGAGAAATTGTTAGCTGTTCCAAAGATCAAGATGAAGGTCATTAGATGCCTGAGTGAAGGATCTTGTCAAAGTTAAGATTTACAAATAATGAAATCAATTCAGTCAAGGGCATAAAGTACAGTGTAGGAAAAATAACAACAAAAGGTATCTTTAATACTGTCTAAACTAAACTGGAGAATTTTATAACTTGATCTTTCAGAGTCCTGCCTCACAACCAGCTGCACTTTTATCTACAATGTCCTCAGAGGCTTCCTCACAAACACACCTCTTACTTCTCAGTAGGCTTTTTACTTCTAAGGAGACCATGGCTGTTGCTAACCTTTTGACCAAGTAGTGGGGCAGATCTTTACTTTGTAGTAAGCAAGAGTTATTCATATTCAGAGGGCTTATTATTAAATTCTGTATTAAATTTGCACCCATTATTTATAAACAAATAGTTAATGTACCAAGTCCATATTTGGAAGACTGTACACAGAGAGCTCTATACTGAAAGATTCCTACTCTTTCTGCTCTCCAAATTGCACCCAAAAGTAACTGGTCAATAAATAAAAAGCTTGAAGCAGTAATAAAACATTCTAATGTAAACCATGTATATGACCACAGTGCCTTGAAAGCCAAGATGCCATCTAGCAATGGCTACTATATTGTATTAAATGTTGGTTTTAAATGATACCTATTTGGAATAGCTGCAATGTTAGAATTCTACTGCCATACAGCTAACACTGATTATAATCATGCTTCGGATCATTAAAATATAACTTGGAGGAATTAAACATTGTCTTATAAACATATGACTGTGACACAAAAACTTAACCTGTTTCTGTATACTGTATATGCAGTATTTCACGGTTAAACTGTGTTTTTTTTTTTTTTTAAATGTAACAGATATATTCACTGGAAGATATTTGGTCATACAGTTCATTGCTATTCATAAAGTAGTACTTTTCAGGTTTTTATTCCTTAATATATTCTTAAAACAGCACTACCTTTGCTTCCAAATTTATAAAGAAGCATGCACAACCCTAATAATTAACACAAGGAAACCAATTTTTGTTGATTTGTCAATAAAGCTGAAGATATGGAACGTAACATTCTGTATTTCCAATCTATTTGAATTTAACACAAAGTTTCCATTTTCCTTTTTGAGGTGAGTGAAGGCCAATTTGAGGGTGGGGATTAATGCTGCAAAGTTGATTGTCATGAGCTCAGAACTGTTATCAACAGGAGCATTCCAAGAGGACTGGATGAAAAGTACTCTTCCCTTATTCTTCCATATGCCTTGAGACCAGATCAGGAAAAATTCTAAATGCATATATCCACAGTTCTGTGCTTTCTTTCTCTTGACATCTGTTCAGTAGGACATTGGAAGGTGTCAGAGTGCCCTATCACTAGTTCCTGACCATAATTGAACATATGTTTCTTCCCACAATATAAACTGAAAGCATTTTTGTTGGTAGTGTTATTTTTAATGTATTAGTTACTGTACAACTTTATCTGCATTTGCTTACTGACAGCCATTGTGAGTGACTTTGGGAAGAACATAGGAGATAACTCTAAATCTAACAAAGAAAAAAATGAAGAATCTAACTCGACTAGACACTGTCCAGTGGAAGTCATTTCCTAATCCAGATGCTGTAAATCATCAGTAGGAGGAAACCCAATAAAAACATTTGACCTTAATATGAACTCCAGCTCTTTGAATGGCTGCCTTATTTGCCAGGATTGCTTCTACCATCATTTTACATGTTTTTAACAAGGGTATGCTCCTGCTACCCCACCTGTGTGTTATTTTACAACACATAATATTATCGGACATCACAAAAACTACTTGATGCAAAATCAATTCTGCATACTACATCCTGTTTAAAATATAGCCAGAATGAATACTGACCAATTGAAATGGAACAAACACCATCTCCACCCAATCCTAATCTGCTACATGTTCATTTTCTGAGCCCTCTGTAGTTAACTCTGGCATGCAAGGACAGGTGTACACAAGCCCAAAAAGCACAGTGAAATACAACCAAGTCCAATAATTTATTTGCTTAAACTAGTGGACAGAACTTTGTCAAATTAAAGCTATAAACTTTTAAGATACTAAATATATCTTCAGAGATTTTAGGGTATAAGGTTCTAGTCTGACTGTGCAGTCTCTTTACCTGGGTCTTTCTCTGGGAAAATTCTGCTACCAAAATGCTTCTCTTGGTGCACATTCCATCACATAATTTAAAAATGACACAAATAAAAAAAGCCAGAACGAGCCAGTTTTCAAAGGTTTTGATCTACATAGAGCAAATAATCAGTCTGCTTTGAAAAAAATAGATTAAGGTTTATCTATTCTTCAGAAAGCTGGATAATTTGATGTTTAGCCACAATTCCAATTCATCTCTACAAAAAAAACAAACCCTGAAGTATTAAATCTATTAACAAGAAAGAGGTATAAATAGCCTGTAATTCAAAAGTATTATTAGAACTAGTAAATATGAGTTGCAAAAATTCAGATGACCACTAAATGATAAAAAAGAGTCAACATTTTATCTGTTTCCTTATTCAATGGATGCCCAGATTTTTGCAGTCTAGAAATGAAAAAAAAAGTCAGAGATGAAATTCTTGTTCTATCCAATTTTGACATCCACATAGGGTAATTCATTTTAGATTTCATGGTGAATTGAATTGAACTAAAACAGTATGTGGGACTACAGCCAAAGAGAGTACTTATTAACTTTCTGGCATCTTTGTCTGTTAGCATCTTACAAGAGATCTATTTTAAGCCCTTGCATTTTAGTTCAGTTGCATGCAATGTGACTGAGGGATGCATGAAATATAACATTGGCAAAAGGCTGCACACTGTAATTTATGACAAAATATTATAAGAATGTCCATAGAAAGATGCTTCATAATAAAACATACGCTTCACTGTTTAATTCTTTTTTGGCTGCACATAACTATGCTTCTCCCATACAACACAACAACTTGGTGAGATGCATGAAACTAAAGTGTGGTTACTTAAATGAGAATAGCCAATATCTACTAGTAGAAAGGTACTGATTTTGGGGGTCAGAATGCAGACTATGTTTTTATTAGACAGAAGTTAAACATAACTAGATATCAAGCTATACAACCAGATACAAAACTTATGAAATCTCTAATCTTCTTTATCCCCAAGCTGAACCTTGAATATGCCATGTCTATATTTATACATATGAACATATCAGGTATTAAATATCAAAACAAATTAGAACTTAAGATACTGAGGGAGCAGTATAATCTAATAACATAATTACAGTATAACATAATAAGAGAGGGAACACATAGTTCTTGTTATTGTCAAACCACTTGGGGATTATGCACTCTTGGTTATGTGCTACATATACTCATCAAGAGATTTCAGTATTACCTTCTGCCTATCCCAGTTTTTTAAAAAATGGAGTTGCCTTGGAGACAGAATTGAGATGAAATGCCTTCATCTCTGTAGGGACATTGTACCATATATATAGACACACAGTCATTGGTCACATAGCTCTTACTTTGAAATTTATCAAGATGTTGCTTGGTTAGTCAGTCTGCCCTTTGATCTCACCTTTTTTAAAGTACTTAAAGCTAAGGTACAGGGAGAAACTCCATGGCTAGGTGACAAAAATAATAAATTAATGTATTTAGCTGAAATCTATGCAGATCACTTCCCTGACTCTCAGTGGAACGACTCACTTAACACTTCATGTTATCAGATAGAGGAAGAAAACTTATTATAGTTTAAACAAGCTTTTTTCCCCTGTCAAGCCTAAACATTTTTAAGTTAGGTTGAGATAGCATATGGACAAATATGATAAAGGAGCTACAATTGAGTCCAGTCTTTAATGTATTATAGGAAGAAGGTATAGCAAACTAGATAAAGGAATCCATCTGGAGAATGTGTTCAAAGTTGAGAGTAGATGAAAGCCACCACATTTCTGGGCACTTTGAGGGCAATTGAAAGCATATTGATGTACTGTAGGTCAGTATAAATTTGTTCCACTATTAATAGAGGTGTTAATAATGAATAACAGTTTTGAAAATAAATGTAAACCTCTGCTGGTTTCAATTCCTTTTTAACATGCAGCCCTTTTGTGCATTCTGTCCCTTCATTTATATAGCTTTCTCCATAAATTTTCCAGACGTGAGGGGAAATACAGGGGATTAACATGCAATTTTCCTTGGTAACTGTGAAACATGTATATGTAAATACTTTTGAAGGAATCCATATGCTATCCATTTTCCCCAAAGGAATATTTAGAAATCTCTCTCTCTCTCTCTGTATGTACATACAAATACATACATACACACATACACATATATACCCAATACTCCAGCCTGATGATGGCAGATGAGATTCTGCCGAAACATCGCTACAACTTTAAAAGCACAACTATAATGACGTGGGAAAATACCCGAACAAAGCTGAATACCATATATACATATGTGTGTGTGTTAGGTTTTTGAGCTGATAAATAATTAAACAAGGAAGACTAGGATAGATCTATTTTGAGCTATTTAGCTCTCATCAGCTAGCCATACCCTTACTGGGATTCGAACCAGGGAAGTATTATATGTGAGCACACACACACACACACACACACACACACTCTCACACACACACACACATATATGCAGGTCTTGGCATGTTCGGGTCTTTTTCTATGTAAGATTGAGACTATCTTGGCAACATTTTGACGAGATCTCACTCACCATCTTCAGGCTGGTGTTTTCGGCTTTGTGCTTGTGCAAGCAAAGCATGATCTGAGCTGCTGTCTCCCTATATATACTGGTGGGGAGGTTGGCTGTGTTGTCATTTCTTGATTGGTTGATGGAGTTGATGTTTGCAGATTGACTGGCTTTTTCTTAAGAACATGTGTGGCTGAGGTACTGGCTGTGTGTCTATCAGCCTCCTGTGTTGTAACGACTTGGGTAATGGGCTGTGTGATGACCTCCTGAGTTCTATTGTTTTGAAATCCTGGGTCTTGTGCTGTAATCTCCTGGGTCGTAATGACCTGGGTAAAGGGCTGTGTGATGACCTTCTGAGTTCTAATATTGTGACATCCTGGGTTTTGTATTGTAATCTTTTCCCATGTAAGATTGAGAGTATCTTGGTGATGTTTCAATGAGGTCCCACTCACCATCTTCAGGCTGGTGCTTTCGGCTTCGTGCTTATGTGAGCAAAGTGTGATCAGAGCTGCCGTCTCTCTATCAATACACAACACAGCCAATGACCCAGGAGATTACAGCACAAGACCCAGGATGTCACAACAATAGAACTCAGAAGATCATCACGCAGCCCATTATCCAGGTCATTACAACAGAGGAGGCTGATAGATACACAGCCAATACCTCAGCCATACATGTTCTTATGAAAAAGCCAACCAATCTGCAAACATCAACTCCATAAACCAATTAAGAAATAACAACACAGCCAATTAGCCCTCTTACAACAGAGCCAGCACACCACACCTCCCCACCAGTATTTATAGATAGACGGCAGCTCTGATCACGCTTTACTCACACAAACATGAAGCCAAAAGCACCAGCCTGAAGATATACATACATACATACATACATACATACATACATACATACATACATACATACATATGTAGGTAGATAGGTAGGTAGGTGATGATAGAGATGATAGAGATGATAGAGAGAGAGAGAGAGAGAGAGAGATAGTTGGTCATGTCCGACCCATCCTAACTCCATGGACAATGTTCCTCCAGGCCTTCCTGTCCTCTACCATCTTTTGGAGTCCATTTAAGTTCACGCCGACTGCTTCAGTGACTCTATCTAGCCACCTCATTTTCTGACATCCCCTTCTTCTTTTGACCTCAATCTTTCCCAACATTAGACTCTTCTCCAGTGAGTCCTTCCTTCTCATTAGTTGGCCAAAGTATTTGAGTTTCATCTTCAGGATCTGGCCTTCTAAAGAGCAGTCAGGGTTGATCTCATCTAGGTCTGACTGGTTTGATCGCCTTGCAGTCCAAGGGACTCACAAAAGTCTTCTCCAGCACCATAGTTCAAAGGCCTCAATTCTTTGGTGCTCAGCTTTTCTTATGGTCCAATTTTCCCAGCCATACATTGCAACTGGGAAAACCATAGCCTTAACTATATGCACTTTTGTTGGCAGGGGTATGTCTCCATTTTTTAGTATACTGTCTAGATTTGCCACAGATTTTCCTCCTCAGGAGCAAGCATTTTTTAAATTTCTTGGCTGCATTCCCCATCCATGCTGATCTTGGAGCCCAGGAAAATAAAATAATAAAATAAAATAAAATAAAATAAAATAAAATAAAATAAAATAAAATAAAATAAAATAAAATAAAATAAAATAAAATAAAATAAAATAAAATAAAATAAAATAAAATAAAATAAAATAAAATAAAATAAAATAAAATAAAATAAAATAAAATAAAATAAAATAAAATAAAATAAAATAAAATAAAATAAAATAAAATAAAATAAAATAAAATAAAATAAAATAAAATAAAATAAAATAAAATAAAATAAAACAATAAAATAAAATAAAATAAATGTATTTTCACAACATCTCCCCCACAAATAGATGTAGGTATATCCATTGATATGTTTTTTTTGCCAAATGTGAAACAAATTCAGAGGCAACAAGGATGCTTTGATGCATCCATGAGAATATACTCTCCACTTCTGTGAAACTTCTTAAACTCAATCTACTTTTTCCTAGGACCACTTTGCAAGTATGGAGTGCATCTCTGCAGTTGGAAGAAAAAGGATAGCTACTTTGAGAAACTGCAGATAGTTTTAATTTCATCAATTGGCATTAATTAATTATTAATTTTATTAATTAGGGAAGAGTTGTTGCACTTGGTCTTGCTCAGGCTCCCAAATGTTTTCAAAATGAGCAGGGCCTTGTTAATCCCAAGATTAAACAGTTGGTAGTGACTGATATCAGAAGTAATAACAAGGGCTCCTCTTGGTGCTCTCTGAGCTTGGTTGTCTTCTTGCAGATGTTTCATTATGCAAACTAATTTGAGTAATGAAACACCTGCAAAAAAATAACCAAACTCAGAGAGCAGCAAGGACCCCGCATTTCAACCCTGATCTACAAATATTCTCCTTGATTTTTCCAAGACCCTACATGCTTCTGCAAGTGTGGCCTCTGTTACAGTTCAAAATGAAATCTTTGTCCAACTGATATAAGTTTACCCAGGCTGTTGGCAGGAAATAAAATTGTCCCTGCTGGAAACAAGCAGAAGCATATTTCAGTTTTATTCACTGGTACATGCATGCCTGGATAATAGAAAGTGTTAATATGATTTGTTTATCAATTACTAAGCATCACCTTTTAAATCAGTATTTCCAATTGAGTATATCTTATGAACTTAGCCAATTCAATAATTCAATAAACTATGATTTCGCAACAATGGCTTGATAATTGTGTCTGTAGCTTATAAATTCTTGCCTGAAAGGTATGAAAATACACTTTTGTTATAATTTAAAAGAGCTAGTACTTCCTTTTAGACATTTTTTATTGTGATATACTGACAGAAGTGTTTTAGAGCTATTTATTCATTTGAATGATTTACATGACTGCCCATCTCTTCTCCGCACCTTTTATTTTTATTTTCTTCGAAAAAGTCTATTGTAGTTGACTCTGAATTGGTCAGAAATTACTGCCTTGACATAAAGTCACTGATGCATGTAGTACAGATCTTTGTGTGCTAAATATGAATCTATCTTTGATGTACAGTAAGACTGATGGTAATCTATCCATCATGAATAAAGAGATACTTGCCCATGTGATGAAAATGCAGCTTGCAAGCAGTTCATTCTGAATGTCCTACTTAAATAATCTGAGTTGCAATCGTACACTATTCTCAGATGAGAATAGTCTCACTGATCATAACAGTGCTTGCTTCAGAATAACTCAGATCAATCACCAAGTAGACTTGATTTAAAAGCAATCATACTACAAAAAGTCCACATTTCAGGAATATCAATCGCTTATGTTAAAATTCATTCAGAGGGTGACTTCTCCAGGAAATCTTATTATTAAACATTTCACATCAACTGTTAATGTTCATCTGTCAGTCACAGTGGGTAGTCCAGGTCAGAAAAAAATAAACTCCACAGGAAGAACATAAACACTTTCATTGAAATGGCCTGTAATAACAGAATCACAGTATATGTGGTTGAATAACAGGATATGTGGTTGTGCTTTATCTCCCATCTTTCTTATAATCCAGTGAATTAGGGAGACATTTTCCTGAGTTGCTTCTGAACATTATTTTTTGTTTTGTGGTGCTTCAAGAAGATTTCAACTTTCTTTGCTTAGTACATTTTTTTTTTTTTTTTTGCATACACCTATCAAGTTCACCTCCCTTATTCTACATTCCCATTCTAGCGGAGAAACAAAATGTAGGATGCATTCTTTGGAGATATTTACTCACTGTGCTTCATATTTTATGAGTCATGGAACTAATCTGGAATTATCTCCAATCTGGAACTGGAGATAGCCCTACATCTCAGCATGTTTGAATTGCCGCAGTCCACAAGATACAAACAGAGATTTTGATGGAGGAAGTTCGTTCTCCAGCTATAAATGGGAGCTGCCTTTCACTCTTGCCTTAGGTTCAGAAATTATAGCCAAGCTGCCTATAATGATTTCAGGTTATGTAAATCATGTTCAATACTAACGAAGAAATTTAAAGGACTTTGTAAGAAGACCAAGTGCATGAAAGGACGCCCCTGTTCCAGAGTTAATGAAAGCAAGCAAGAGGAAGTACTAGCCAAAGAAATAGATAAACGTTCAGTGAGCTAAAGCGAAAGATTTCAGGTCTAGTTATAGCTCATATTTTATTTATTCCTGAATTGTGCATTGTACTGTAAATGATCAAATTAGGTGATTTCAAACGCATCTCTGAACTAAACTCACATATTTCAGCTTCTGTTATTTTAGGAGAAATCCATGATCTGCTCACCTAGAGATAGATCTATACATTTTTGAATTTCTCATTAATTGTTCTTTGTATACAAAATGAGACCCAACAGCTTTGCAGATATGGTTTTATACACATAAAATATCTATAAATGTCATCTATCTATATCCATTTGCAGATATGGAAATACGGTATATTCAATATATATTTTATTCTCTCTCTCTCCCTCCCTCCCTCCCTCCTGTGTTTGTGTGTGTATGCATGTGTCTACTGTATGTGTGTGTATTGAAAAGAAATTGAATCAATAGAGTAGTAGAAGATGACCATAAGTGGAATTATAACTTTCATGGAACCTAAGACACGATTGCCTTCCTTTAGAAAACCAGAATATTGGAATGTTTTGATACCGATAACCCTTGAAGCCATTTGAGATCTGGTTGTAAATGTCAAATGTGAATACAACAGGAATATAAAACTTGGTTATTTGTAGCATACCCTTTTTTAAAGCAAAGATGTTGTTTTAAGAAACAAAAATCAAAATACTATATATACAGTTTGTGTGTATACACACACACAAACACACACAAAGATATATACACATTAAAATATACGCACATATTTAGTATTTCATTTTTTTTTCTTTTTAAAAAACATTTATCGTTTTTAAAAAAAATCTAAAGAAGTTGCATGGAATTGTTGCCAGCCTGCTCATTTAAATTGTGCCAAGCTTTAATGAAGTGTAGTATAATGATGTGCAATAGCCTACTTGGTCTACTTCTACCATGAAAGCTCCCCAACTCTTATCCCATAGAGTTGGTGAAAATTGGCAGGAGAGAATGTTATACATGTTACCTAAAAGTCCTTCAGGAAACATGGGCTTACACATTCTGAATACATGATTATATTTCCAGGTGATTTAAGTGAAGCTGTATGAAGTGATGAGGTGCTTTTACCAGTTTAGTACAGTTTCTTTGCTGCACTTTTGCCATTTTGTGGCACTTCAGTGGTCTCTTGTTCACATATGGCTCTTTATAACAAGTCATTTGCTTTAAACTAGGGGTGTCAAACTCAAGAGCCAAGTACTGGATCTGGCTCACAGGGTGCTTAGATCTGGCCTGTGGAGCTGCCCTGGAAACAGCAAAGGACTGGTTTGCTATGCCTCTGCCAGTGAAAAACAGAACTCGGGAGGGTTGCAGGAGGCTGTCACAGTCAAAAATGGAGCTTGGGAGCACATTTTCGCTAGCAGATTGCTCGGGCCACTACAGGAGCCCCAACACAAGTGACATTGAGCTGGCCACACCCACTCTGGCCCTTGAAGGTTAAACAGAATCCTGATGCAGCCCTCAATGAAATTGAATTTGACACCTCTGCTTTAAACAAAATCCCCAGTCTAGTCAGATTGTCTCCATCTCGGTGTTTCTTATTTTTGATGCTTGAAGCAAGACAGGACAGCTAAAATCAACTGGGCTGCTAGAGAAAACATTGTTCTGCTTTAAAATAATAAGTTTTGGTCTGGATACACTCAACCATTGTCTATTATAATGCCAGCCCTTTTTATGTCTCCTGTTATTTTATTTTCTTCATGTTAAAAAAAAAATCATTTCCAAGCAATATATTGTATTTTTAAAGACAGCTGAAATTTAAAAATTGTTTTGACAGTGGGTGAAATGGCTAAAAACTTATCCTTGCCTTTTTGTTACAATAGTAATAGCAATAGCACTTATATATGGCTTTGCAATGCTTTCCAGCCCTCTCTAAGTGGTTTACAGAGTCAGCATATTGCCTCCAACAATTTGGGTCCTCATTTTACCAACCTCAGAAGGATGGAAGGCTGAGTCAATCTTGAGCTGGTCAGGATCGAACTCCTGGCAGTGGGGAGGAGTCAGCCTGCAATTTAGCATTCTAACCATTTTGCCACCAGAGGTCTTATTACAGCTGTACCCTCAGAAATCTGTGGATAAAGATGCAACACAAAACCATGACACAAATGTCATCCCTTTGATACTTGCATTGCAACACAGTGTTTTGTCATGATTATAAAATCTCAACTTAAGAAAATGCCCTGCTTTAATCTGACATTCCACTAGGTGGTCTAAATTACCAGCAATGGATTTGTCCAATGCCTCATTTTCTAAACATACTTTTAGTTTTCTCTTTTCCAGGATGATATATGAATTTATAGAAAGAATATATTTTTTCCACATGCAAGTACAGATGCATGTTCATCTGAAACTTTTCTAGTATAACCTCTGCAAACACTTTTTGCAAGGTAACCGACCCTAATATAAAGTGGATTTTGCATATTTTCATTGATAATCATATTTTTATGATCATATTTCTATGATATATGGCAATTGGGAGCATTGACATCCAAGTGCATGTTGTAGGCACATTTGAATTAAAAAAAATCTTCAATCCCACCAAAAGTGTCACTGCCACCTAGAAAATCATTGAATGAGGAGATACATTTTAATATAATATGATATACAGGTAATCAAATCAAGTTTATTACAGTCAAAGACCAGAGACCAGAACAAATAAAAACACTCAATGAATATCCAGTTAAAAATTATAAAGTAAAGTAATAAATAACAGATAGAATCTATATTAAAATCACAATTTGGCATCCTGTATGTCAGTTATATATGGCCTAACTATATATAGATCAATTCATAAACTGTGAGGCTAAATACTCATTAAATACTAAAATACTGATATACAGATAGTCCATGACTTTCAACCAATGTTGGGATTGGAACTTCCATTGCTAAGGTCATTAAATGAGATATGCCTGATTTTATGACCTGCTTTACCATGGTCAGCTCCCCGTGAATCCAGCTCCCCATGCCCCTTAACTTGGTTTGTCAGAAGTGACCTGCAAAATTCACATTCCATTACCCCAGGACTCTTATAAACATTGGTTGCCAAGTGCCCCGAATCCAATCACATGACTGCAGGGACACTGCAGCAGATCATAAATGGTAGTTGTAAGTACCTTTTCTTTGTACAACTTCAAATGATCATTAAACATATGGTTATAAGTTGAGGACTAACCCAAACATGGAAAATTTACAGTCATAGAATATTACCCATGGGAATACAAAAATAATTTATAAAAATATGCATTTTTGCAAGGAGTAAGAGGAAGGTAATTGATTCACTGCTAACATTAAGAGAAAAAGATTTTACGGGACTGCTGCCTTCCTAACAAAGCATTTTAGGGTTCATTAGCAAAATAATGCAAATCTACACATATCTTAATTTTATGAACTGAGTTCCAATATGACTTAATCAGTCTTATTCAAAAGTTTCTGTGACTTTTTAACCCGCAATGTAAAATTGCAGGCATTTTGTTAAGTCTGCACAATGGTGCATTTATTCCATAAGAGAAATCTTGGTGTCTGATCTGTTGTGAATGCTTTAACATCTTTTCTAGTGGGAGTTACCAAACGAGAGGGCATGAGTCTGATTATTCACAAATAAAGCTTATTCATGTGTAATGCCCCTTGAGTAGACAGGAAAATTAGAATTGCAATGCTTAATGGGGAAGTTTAAAGGTCATTGGTCAAAAGAGCCCTGGGTTAATGGCTCAGCAGATGGCAAGTAGAAGGTTGTGAGAGGGACTTCCTTCTGGGTGAAGGGATTGGGACTATGGCATGGAAGATTATAAATGTACTTCATTTCAGTAGGAATAGTCTACAACTTATAAGTGGAGCGAGGTAGAAAAACACAAAACAGTTTTGTATTCTCCAGTATATTTCTAAGTATGATGAATACTAAAGAATCTTGGAAGGATAATTTAGAATAGCTGAGGAGTACCAGGCATCTAATATTTGCTATAGAGTTATATTAAATCATAAATTGGTTTAAATTAAGTTACTGTCCTTGGAAGTAAATGTCACCAAACCACATTGGTTTATTTTTTTTTTTACAAGGAATATATAGTGTTTCACAGTTGGCCAATTCAACAACCACTGGAATAAAATTTCAAGATCCAATCTGGATCGGCTACCGGGATCAGAAGTTTAGAGAAGAGAGAGAGAGAATTTCCCTGAGAATGGGTTCCAGCATGAGACTGAAAGTTTAGAAAATCTAAACTTCTCATTCTAGTGATTGACCCAGCTTGGATCTTGCAACATTATCCAAGGACATGTATATTTGCTTCATTCATAAAATTAACTTAAATAATGAATGAATATATCAATAAATCAGTGATAACTCTGTTCAATTATATACAAAACGTTAGGTGATATGAATATGCAGCTGGTACTATGATGTCCTAGCTGAATAATGAAGATGGAATAAGTAGCCACCATATTCACTTGGTCAAGACACTGGAACACCAATCAGCATTACTGATTGAATAATCATTACACAGACCTACATTTATATCACAGTACTGTCCCCATTACTAGGATGAGCAAATCTTTAACTGTTGCAGGACTAACACAAAATTGAATCCCATATGTTCTTTCAATATGTCCAACTTGGGTATCTCCTAATAGTGATGGGGCACCCAGACAGATATCAATTGTTCAGGGAACCATACTCAATGTACTGTATTTACATTGAGTTATAACCCCACAGAAATTGGTTTTCTAGAAACATATTGATCTATATTTATGTACATACAGAATGGTAAGCTCCAGCATCAATAAAGAGGAAATTTACATACTGAGTGTAAATTGTGGCTTCAATGATATTCAGTTGTGATTTCAGCAAGCTGGTCAATATAACAGCTGCCGTATGTTTCCAGAACTGGGTACCATCCTGCAATTTTTACCATTATTAAAAGTGATGAACTCATATACTGCTTTTGATTCAAAAAACATATGGCACTTATGAGTCATGTCTGCAAATGTTTATACACGCCAGTTGCTTCAAATGATAGTGATGGGCTTAGCCCACTAATTTTGTAGAACAATTGCAAAAATCAAAAGGTTGATGTAATACATATATATGCCAAAAAGAAAAGCTTGATTTCCAGTTCACATTCTTTACCATATGTCAGGAGCAATAGACACATATATTCTACATTAAATTATCACCCCTTGGATTGTAAATATTATTAAGAACATCCTCACAGAAGAAGCCATCATATTTCCAAGCTATTGTTTCTATTGCAGAATAGCTCTTAATAACCAAGCAAAAAATAATCTTCTCTTATTTTCTACTGCTTCTAAGAAATGTGGTGGTGCAGTAGTTAGAATGCAGTATTACAAGTTAACTCTGTCCACAGCCAGGAGTTCAATTGTAACTGGCTCAAGATTGACTCACCCTTTCATCCTTCCAAGGTCAGTAAAATGAGGGCTCAGATTGTTGGGGGTAATACGCTGACACTATAAACTGCTCAGAGAGGGCTATAAAGCACTGTGAAGTGGTATATAAGTGATATTGCTATTTTAACTTTTAGAAAGTCATTTCCATGAAAATGTTGGAGAAATTCTTGTGAGTGAAGTGCAGCAGTTCTGCATTTACATAGTTAAGATGTGGTCAAGAGATGCATATACATATCCTAGTGTTCATAGTGCAATTGTCTTTCCACTGAACTGTAACTTTTCTGGGTTCTCAGGATTCCACTGAATCCTAAAAGAGCACATTTGAACAAAATCCCCAAAACAGAAGCATTAGATATCCCACTGGGTCTTTTCAATAACTATGCTACTGTGTCTCTGTCAAGTTATTTGTATTAAAAATAGCCATTTGCTAACTATACTTGTAGATGCAGGATTGCAAATGCTATAGATTTATAATACAAATCCATAAGCTCCCACAAGATGGAAGTAATGAATGTACATCATGATATCTCTACATAAATCAAACCCTTTATGCATTTGAATCTGACATTAGGATCCCAGTTTTGGTTATAGACTAATGTTTAACCCTTTGAATCCTATTTGATTTTTTTTAGTTTCTATATGTATACAGAGAACAAATCCCATTCCCTCCAACACTGAAGATTTTACCTACTTGGGTAATGAAACATCTGCAAGAGGGGAAAAAAAACCAAGCACAGAGAAGCATCAAGGACACCACAGTTCAACCCTGAGCTACAAATATTCTCTTCTAGTGGTACTCTTTTTAAAGCTTTGCAACATGTCCTGAAAGCGCTTGTATATTCTGAAGTTACATCATCATTTACTGTTATAACCCATCATGTAACCATTGCATTCAAGCTACAAAACAATATGCAGGGTTTTTTTTTAGACCTGTTTTTTTCATGTCTATTTGCAGACCTCTGGGAAGTTATAAATAGCATGTTTGATTTAAGTGACAAAGACATCATTTTTCAATCACATTCCAGGACTGTACACATCTCTCATCTACATTGCTCACTTTTCTCCACTCTTACACTCATGCCATGGAAATCTGAGATTTAGACAGGAAAGTCATTTTCTTTCTGCTGCCATGACTATCAATATTTCATTTTTCTTCACCCAGGAAAATGACAATAGAACAAATACCCAAGACTGTGACAAATAAGAAATGTAAACTGAATTGAATAAGCCAAACAGAGTTATGCCTATGCCCTGTAGTTCAACCATAGCATATACAGCATCCTAATTAAATGGTCTTTCTAAGGTCTTGTGCTACAAATGTTCTACAGTAAAACTGTATTTATTATGCCTCCAGTGAATTAACATCTTGATTTTCAATGAACGCCTGTGCAAAGCTTGAAACATTTATAAAATACTAGCACGGTTCTAAAATTTATCTTCCAGTTTTTCAAAAAGTTTCCTCCCTTGTACAAGAGCTAACGATACTTCAGGATTTATTGACAGTACTGCTTGTGACATTATTGAGAGGATTTTATTGATCTAAGGTAGTAGAACATGCTTGATCACTTGGCAGCTTCCCTGCTGCCCAGAGTTTGCAATCTAATGGAGACCGTGAGAAGCAATAAAGATTGTAGACTAAAATGAAAAGCAGGACATTGCATATATCTTTCAGCCAATCCACACTTAAGAAAATTGAGGAAATACTATAGTTGCATGTTCTTCAAGACAATTTACTGAAATTGCAGTTTGGGGTAGTAGTTAAGGCATCAGTACACCTCCCTGCTGCTTTCAGATATCAATCTGCAACAGAAGATAACATTGCCAGGTTCTGCAAAACAGTGCTTAAAATCTGGTATATGGTGACCTATGCTACAAACTAGCCCGTAGTTCAGTGGTCCCCAATCTTTGCAGCTTGGTTGCCTGGTGTGGCTAGCAGGGAACTGGACCATACGAGCGGCAGGCACATACACACACACACACATACATACACACAGCTCAACTTGTGCAACTGCTGGTCTGTCATGCTCACGCATGCGCATGGAGTTGAAGTTGTGCAAATTGAGCTGCATGTGCATTTGCATGCTTGCTGACCTGTCACTCACCCAAGTCGAGCTGTGCACTCATGCAGATGCGCCAACCCAACACAGACACAGCCTAATTGCAAATAGGCCATAGCCCAGTAATGGGCCACGGCTCAGGCATTGGGGACCCCAACCTACTTCATCATTCTATGCACTGTACTATGCACTATACTGTGACAGATTTAGTCTGCCATATTCTAACATTAGGCTTCCCTATAGCCATCTAATAGCAATAGCACTTAGACTTACATACTGCTTCACAGTGCTTTACAGCCCTCTCTAAGTGGTTTACAGACTCAGCACATTGCCTTAAACAATCCGGGTCCTCATTTTACCAACCTTAGAAGGATGGAAAGCTGAGTCAACCTTGAGCCTGTCAGGATTGAACTTCTGGCAGTGAGCAGAGTCTATCTGTAATACTGTATTCTAACCACTGTGCCACCATGGGTAATGTTCCTCCACCCTCCCTTTTAGATTCCTTTTAGACTTTTACTTTTTATCTATAATTTGATTTTATAATTTTTAGCCTTTGATGTACTTTTTATGCTTATTCCACCCTCCTTAGGTTGGTCTTTGACTATAATAAAGACTTGATTGATTTGATGGGCTGATGGTATTTTCTGTATCTAAAATAATGGTCAGATGCTAAATACATAACATCAAATAAAAACAAAGCAAAACAAAACATAATAAAGAAATGGTGGTTTGTTAGATCAAGCTATCACCATGATCAGATCTCTGTTTATATAATATCTATCCTTTCATCTATTGCTTCTAGTTACTTGATCTTCAAAAAAGATATGTACATAATTCATGCTAAAGTCCACATAGGCACCTTCTATGGTTCCTCAAACAAGAGGCACCTCAGGCTCCCCACACCTCTGATTCATTGGAAAAGAATAATATTTTTTTTTGTTTCTTTGCAAAATCATGCAGCTTTCAAATCTTGACAGTATAATTAATCACAAACTAGGCAGCACCTAATAAATATTCCCATCCCTGAGGGACTCACAAATTAACATGTTGATGTCATTAAATATTTAGGTCTTTATTAACTGCTGTATTTGGTGGTCATACTCAGATAATTTTGAGGCTAACGAATATATCTTCATGCATTTCAGAGTGTTTCTATATAATGCATGCAGCTGGGTCATAAATACACTTTCCTGATTTTATAGCATCTTTTGAAGAAGGGCCATTTATGAAGGAAGATAAAAGAAGCTAAACAATTTTCAAGGATGATATACCTGGAGCAGTTAAGTTTCTCCAAGACAATCTATCCTTAACCTGATCTTTCAGGACTTCCAAAGGACACTCACTGCCACTGTAATTGATTCCATTCAATTTGCTGCTAGTTGTCTTATTTTTCTTTCCACCTTCCTAGTGTTATGGATATCTAAAGAGCTGGATCTTTCTATAACATGTCCAATGTATGATAACATGAATTGGTCCTTAGGACCTTGATTGAAAACTCTTGATTGCTTTCTTCCATGATCCATTTATTTGTTTTCTTGTCTATCCATGATATTCTCAATACAAAGCTTTCAGAGCTTTGATATTTTTCTATCCTGTTTTTTTCAAAGTCCAACTTTCACTTCCGCAGGGTGTCACAAGAAACCCAAGGAAAAAGTGAAAGGGAATTCCTAACATTAACTAGTCAGAAAGGCTATAGAATATAGGCTGACCAAAAAGTGTAGTCAAGGTTCAACCCTGGCCAAGAGCGTTCCCCCAAATCTCTCCTGCCCATGTGGATAGAGTAAAAATTATAGATTTTTTTAAAATAGGGAATGGCAAAAGTCTTAAGTAATAAGATAGATGTCTTCTGCAGATACGGAAGACATTGATTTTATTCCTTAAAACTTAAATGAGCATTGTTAAGTTTTGGAGTATAACCTTCAAAATGCTTCCCAAAGTTTGGTACTTCTCTTAAGAGTGCAAAATGTGACCCCTGAGATAAAGCCAGAGATTCTGGCACTCATCATGATTGTGTAAGCATCTTTCCAATTCAAAATTGAAGTTTTAAAGATTTTTTTCTAAAAAAACAACAACTTAAATCTATATGTTTCTATCTGATAATTCATTTTTCTAAATGAAAAATGAGATGTACTGTAAGTCTGAGATACACTAAAACATAATGTTTTATTAAGCTTTCTTAATCATCCTATGCTTTGGAGAAGGCTTGTAAGACACAAGAGATGTTTGTTTGTTTGTTTTTAAAATATATATATTGGTTAACTAGAAATGATTTTTTTGACAAAAATAAAAAAAATTAATGAGGAGGCAAATAATTTGTAATGTACTGTATTGTATAAATGGAACTGTGCATATGTATATACTTGCATTCCATTCCATTAGCATTGACCTTCAGAGAAATGAGTATTGACTTAAATGGGAGAATTAAACAAGACACACCAAGTATAGTCTGGTTAGACATAAAATGCAAATATGACCTATTGAAGATTAACAAAGCTAATTATAATTTGTAGAATAAATGAATAAATAGCCTCTATATGATAGTTTCATTTAACAAAATGGGTATTTTATATATAGATTAATATATTAATATCTACATGAATTATTTGCCATGTTAATACCTAAGAAAGCTTAGTTGCTTGAAGACATTCTGTAGGATTTATCATGAAATTTATACTACAATGTAACTCTTATTATATGTTTCATACCATACATTTTTCTTACTATAGATTAATCAAACTCAATAATTTTCCAACTCATATAACATCTCATAACTGAGAATCAAGAATACTTGGAAAATAATGGTAGAAGCTCTGAAAAGAAGGTTGAATCTTACCCTCCACCTGTGATTTTTGTGCTTTGACCAATGAGCCTCAAGTTGATATTACATCATTTGTTTCCAAGGTGTGGAGCTCAGTGTCCCCCAGTGATAAATTCTCACAATGATTACCATTATGTGTTGGCCTCAGTGCCACAAAAGAATAAGAAAGTAGAAAATAGAAGTCTGGCTTCTTTATTTACTTATTAATGGAACTAGTAGAAGCTGGCCAGAATTTTAATACTGTTCTTCTTGTTGTAAATCTGTGATGAGATCTATGATGAATTAATTGGCTCTACATTGTTCTGAATGTTTGTAGCTACTATTCAGGCTCCTGAGTCTGTGTGTTCCAAACTTGATTTAATCAGGGACCCTCTCTTGTCAAATAACAGAATAACAGAGTTGGAAGGGACCTTGGAAGTCTTCTAACCCAACTTCCTGCCTGCTCATGCAAGAGACCCTCTATGATTTCAAACAAATGGTTGTCCAATCTCTTCTTAAAAACCTCCAGTGATGGAGCACCCAGAACTTCTGAAGGCAATTTCCCAAATCTGTATGTCCCAATCTTGATTTAATCAGGAATCCTCTTTTGTCTAATGTTGTCTGAGATATCACTCAACTGAATAATAGCAGATTTAATGAGATGAAAATCTTCTGAACTCATTGATAGAAAGTATTTGTCTGGCTTACGTTATCAAATGAAATATATGATTATTATAATCAGTAACATTTCATTTTGAAATAAAAAATAAAAATAAAAGAGAAAGCTTTAAAAGGTAGCTTATTTGTCAAATTCAGAAATCTGCTAATGAAGACCTCTGGCCTTTTCTAAAATGTTGGATATTTTCTTTATTCAGAAAGTAAAAGGGAAAGAATAGTTGATTTTCTTCTGTTCATTAAGCAAAGAAGCATATAATTAGCCAATTTCTCCCATTCCATAACTTAGGGACAGATCACAACTTGACCTATGCCACTATGAAGTATTTTCTAGGAATCTGGCAGATATAATAACTTGGAGTACTCAGAATTTGACTGGCCAAGTCTTGCTGAGGTGATAGAAGCAGCATCTTCCATGATTAGCTGAGATAAGCTGAACCCCTAAGGAAGAGGACAAGAACTTTGTTGACTGCTTACTCAATCTTTTGTTTACCAGATACATGCCTCTGCAAGTGACATGTGGTAGGGTACGTGCAGCAGTCCCAGCTTCAGTGGGTGGTAATTCCATATTCCTTTAAGGAGGCCATGGTATAATTCCATAATTAATTTAATAAATCAGACTTTAGTATTAAAAGCATTGAACTGTTAATTAAATGCTTATTTGTCCATGGAACATATTGGAGTTAAAGAAAGAAAGTTTGCTTTTCTTTGGCTCTATTCCCATATTCTCTTTTTTGAAAGATTGTTTTGTATCCTGCCTTTATTATTTTTATAAATAACTCAAGGTGATAAATATAACTAATACTACTTCCTCCTCCTATTTTCCCCAAAGCAAGGCAGTTGGGCTGAGAGACAGGGACTGGCCCAAAAATTATCCAAGTATATTAGATGATTTTCCAGGCACTGTTCACTGAAATCAAGAAATCACTGGAAGTCTTTTGTCTAGATAGGCAACCTCCATATGTAGGGAACATATGAAGGATTATTTATTTATATTTTATGCATTTGCTTTTCATGTTTCTAAATCACCCATCTCTCTCTCAAGGTGGGGCTCTGAGCAGTGTACAGTATAATAACAATAATAACAAGGAAAAGCAGTACCAATAGCAATAGGCACATCTGAAGCAGCACTTGAACATCCTCAACATTAACAAAATCAACATCAGTTGCAAAAGACAGCTTTATTCAGAAAAGTTTACATCCTGTGACAATATCTCTAATGCCATTAAACATCCACATCTGCCAATCCCATTACACTTCAGAAGGACTCAATAGGTGGGGAAAATGCCACATCCAGTCTGAATTTCTGGCTGACTGTGTAACAACAACAACAACAACGATGATGATGATAATCAGAAAGAAGAAGACTGCTTGCCATTCACGAAGTACATAGCAAATGAGTGAAAGATCTACCAAATGCCGTGAACAACGTTTTAACTTTCATCCCATCCAGCACACGATGTGAAACAAACCAACTAATCTACAGCACAGCCAAATACACATTAACTGAATTGGAAGGGACCTTGTAGGTCATCTAGTGGAACCCCACACCCAAGCAGAAGACTCTACTCCATTTCTGACAAATGGCAGTCCCACCTTTTCTTGAAAGTCTCAAGTGATGAAGCTTCCACAAATTCTGAGGGCAAGCTGTTCCATTGGTTGATTGTTCTCACTGTCAGAAAATTTCTCCTGATTTCCAGGTTAAATATCTCCTTGTTCAGTTTCCATCCATTATTTCTAGTCTGGCCTACAGGCACTTTAGAAAATAGCTTAGCCCCTTCCTCTCTGTGGCAGCCCCTCAAATATTGGAACACTGCTATCATGTTTCCCCTGGAGCCACCATTATAACTGCAGAACTGAGTTATAAAATGCCAAAAAAGAAACCCATTGGAACACCAAAGTGGAAAATTCGACTTCAAAAAAAGAAAAAAACACCAAAGTACGAGGTGTCAGTAATTTGAAATATTTGAAAAAAGGAAAACTAAAGAACAAAATACTGAAAAATAATTTACCCCAAAAATACAACCTGGAGGAAAAAACCAATCACAGAAATAATGGAAGACCTAAAACAGTGTGTAATAGCAACAGCAAAGAAAATCAAAAGATACGGACAAATAAAACGATATCGTGGAAATTCCCAGTTCAGAAGAAACACCTTTTGTACCCATCACTTGATGAAAGTTGAGTCCAAACTAATGCTCACCCATGTAAAGAAAAAACTTTAAACTTTTGGAAACAACTGTGGGAAAACCCAGCGGAACATGATAAAATTGCTTCCTGGATCAAAGATATTCAAAAACAAGCAACATGAAACAAAAGGGAGAATATTGTAATAACAACTGATATGGTTGCAAAACAAATAAAGATCAAGAACTGGAGTGCACCTGGCCTAGACGAACTGCATGGATACTGGCTAAAACACCTGCTAGTCTCCATCACTGCATGGCCACTCAATTTGATGAAATGCTTCAAAATACAAGTGAAGAAATGGTTAGCAGCTGGGCGAACATACTTGATAATGAAATATCCAGAAAAGGGCACAGAATCAAGCAACTATCACCCAATTACTTGTCTGCCAACAATTTTCAATTTTTTTACAAGAATACTGGCAAATTCAGTATTCAATCATCTGATGGAAAACAGTTTGAACAAAAAGAACAAAAAGAAAATTATAAAAAATCAAGAGGAACAAAGGATCAGCTACTCATACTGACAAAATGATACTAAAAAATGCAAAAGCAGAAAAACGAATTTAAATATGGTGTGGATAGATTATAAGAAGGCCTTTGACTCATTACCCCACAACTGGATTAACATCTGTCTGGAAAATTTTGGAATCAGCAAAAATTTTTGTACATTTTTGAAAGGAAATATGCAAACATGGAAAAAGGTTCTAACAGCAAATGAGGAGAACATTGGTGAAGTCAACATCAGACAAGGAATCTTCCAAGGGGACTCACTTTTGCCACTTCTGTTCAACATCGCATTAATTCCACTGACAATAATCCTATGAAACACAAAACTGGGCTACCAAATCTCAAGCCAACATGGCAAGATAAACCATTTGCTATACATGGAAGACTTAAAAATGTATGTGAAAAGCCCCACTGAAATTGAATCAATACTCAACACTGTTCAATTGTTCAGCAATGACATCAGAATGAACTTTGGACTTGAAACAATGTGCTATATTATCCATGCAGCAAGGAAAAATGGAAAAAATAGAAGGAACAGAACTGGGAAATGGAAGCATCGTGAAAGCATCAGCAAAAGTTGATGGTTTCAAATGTCTAGGCATATTAAAAGCAGATAACATCTTGAATGGAAAAGTCAAAGAGTTATTGCAAAAGAAATACATCAGGAGGGTCCGCAAAATATTAAAATCAAAACTGAATGCTGGATACATAATTAAAGCCATTAATACATGGGCAGTTTCATTGCTACGCTACCCAGCTGGAATAATCAAAATCATTAACTGGACTGTGGCTGAACTGGAAAACTTGAACAGGAAAATGCATAAACTTGTACCATACTTTACATCAACAAAGTGACATCAACAGGTTGTACATGCCAAGAAGATTAGAGGATAGAGGGCTATTGCAAATTCATCAAACTGTAGAAGAAGAAAAACGAAGCTTGAATGATTATGTGAACCAAAGTACAGAAAAATTGCTGCAGGCTGTGAAAACAGAGAACTTAAAAAAAACAAAAACAAAGGCAGAATATAAGGAAAAACAGCTGGATGACAGATTAAATGGATAAAAAACCAAAGATTTGCATGGACAGCACTTGAAAAAAAGGAAAGGAAAATATGGTAACAACTTGACATGGGAATGGCTTAAGATGGGAACCATATTAGGGCTTGCAATCTGGGTGTCCTCCTGGACGTATGGCTGTCGTTAGAAGATCATATAGCGGCCATCGCCAGGGGGGCTTTTTGTCAGGTCTGTAGGATCTACCAGTTGCTGCCCTTTCTGGATCAGGATGCACTCCGCACGGTCACATCTGCCCTTGTCATCTCCCGCCTAGACTATTGCAATGCTCTCTACATGGGGCTCCCCTTGAAGAGCATCCGGAGGCTTCAACTGGTGCAGAATGCGGCCACGCAGGTGGTTTTGGGGGCTTCTTCGGGCGACGGAAGCCCTGCCGTGGTCGGCTTTTGACCACCGCGGCTGGATTCGGGCGGCGGCGGTCTTGCCGCAGCCAGGCTTGGGAGAGGCTGCAAGCCACAGAGTTCAGAGAGGCAGGCCTGGAAAGACTGTGGGCTGCAGGGTCGACGGTGGGGCCACCGTTGGATGGCCACCCGGGCCGCCCCGGTGGTTACCTGGGCGGTTTCTGAGTGGCGGTGATGTGGACGGCCCTGCTGCAGCTGGACTTTGCCATGGCGGCTGTCATGGGTGGCACCGTGGCGGCCGTAGGGGGCATTGTGACAGCCAAAGATGTCATGGCGGTGGCCATGGAGGAGAGGACTTGGCAGCCATGGGTGACATCTTACTCCAACCGAGTTTTGGCCACGGGACGGGCTTTACCTGCTGCAACTGTCGTGGGTGGCGCCATGGCGGTCGCACGGGGGAGAGCCCGCCCCTGACTACCGGGGTGGCCGTGGGTGGCGCCGTGGTGGCTGTGGATGACATCTGGCCTCGGTCGTGGGAGAGGGCTTGGAGTCCCCAAAGACGGTGGTGACAGTGCCCTAAGCGGTTGGGACTTCCTGATCCGATGGCAGTGGCGGCGGTTCCAGTGGCAGCAATTATGGCTTCGGCAGCCCTGATGATGGTGATGACAGCAGTGACTAGGTGGCCATGGAGACGACGATGTTTGGTGCTGTCTCCTCGGTGTTGGTGGCGGAGGCGAGAACGGTGGCCGGGTGGGACACGGATGTTGGCTGAACGTTTTCAAGCCCAGCCCCGGTCCCGGCCAGTGGGGCCCCCACATGGCCAGCGTCGGTCAGTGGAGGCCCAGCTGAGGGTGCCGTTGAGATACTCCTCCGAAGATCTATGGGCCTTGAGAAATGTCCCCCTTTCTCTTAAGTGGCCCTCTAGACTTTCAAAGACATTTCTTGAGGACAGATCCTGGGATCCAGAGAGATGGTGCGGCTGCAAGAAACGCTTGGGGGAGGGTTCCTGTTTATATAAATTTTTATCCAGGCTTTTATTGGGGTTAGGGAGGATGGCCGGGCGGGGGTTGGGGGACAACCTGCCTGAGGCTGGGGCCAGGCTGCAGGTCGAGCGTTGCCGGGAGGTCCTGGGGTTGGGTGGGGTTATATCGAGGAGAGGGGGTTGTCCTGGGGAGGGCGGAACACAGTCTATCGGCATGGTGAGCGGGAGAGGCAGATTTGGCGGTATATATATATATATATACTATATTGGGAGCGCGCCCCCGCTGCTTGCTCACGGTGGCACGCTCCGACCCCCTAGTCATGTCCCGTTCCCCGGGTGGTCTGAGTCATCGGGCCTTGGGCCTTCGGCTGATGTTGTGTAACACCAGGTCCGTCGTTAATAAGGCCCCCCTCATCTATGATTTGATTTGTGAGGGGGGAGCAGACCTGGCGGGTGTTACTGAAACCTGGTTGGGCCAAGAGGGAGGAGTTCCCCTGGTGAAGATGTGCCCACCCGGGTTTCGGGTCTTTCATCAGCCGGAGGCTCAGGGGAAGGGTGGGGGTGTTGCGGTGGTTATTAAGGAAGATCAGTGTCCTAGGGAATCCACTGTTTCTCAGACGACCGGATGTGAGTCCCTTTTCATGAAGCTTGGTTCCAGGGTTCATGTGGGCCTGTTGATCGCATACCTGGCTCCCTGCTATGTGACATCGGCCCTGCCTGAGCTCCTTGAGGTTATAGCCGGCTTGGCGGTTGGGACCCCCAGGCTTATGGTCATGGGGGATTTTAACCTGCCTTCTGCCGGCGGGACCTCGGGGATTGCTCAGGAGTTCATGGCTTCCATGACAGCCATGGGCCTGACCCAATTAATTTGGGACCCCACTCAGTTGGGGGGGTCACATCCTGGATTTGGTTTTTGTCTCTGATCAGTGGCAGGATGATCTAGGTATAGGGGATG
The DNA here is from genome assembly GCA_023653725.1 of Bungarus multicinctus. Taxonomy (NCBI): domain Eukaryota; kingdom Metazoa; phylum Chordata; class Lepidosauria; order Squamata; family Elapidae; genus Bungarus; species Bungarus multicinctus. The sequence goes on from CM042837.1 coordinate 8,548,197, forward strand.
TTGTTGTAGAACCCCCGTCATGGACTGATCATTTGCCCCTTAGACTCGATTTCCATTCCACACACCCCCGTTGCAGGGAGGCAGGGCCGATAAATGGTACCGCCCCAGGCACCTGATGGACCCAGATAGGTCCCTGATGGAGCTTGGGCTGTTTCCCGAGACTCACACACACGACTCGGTCAAGGGCTTAGTGGCTGCCTGGGATAGGGTGGTGGCTGAGGCCCTTGACCGGGTCGTGCCCTTGCAGCCTCTGACCTGGTGCCGATCCCAAGCGGCTCCTTGGTTTTCCAAGATGCTGAGGGAGATGAAGCACCGGAAAAGACGCCTAGAGAGTGGTTGGAGGGCCAGCCACTCCAGTTCTGACCGAACACTATTACGATTCCATATTAGGGCGTATTTAGTGGCAATAAGGACGGTGAGGTGATCTTACCTCTCCGCCCTTACTGCGTCCGCGGAAAATCACCCGGCCGTCCTGTTTAGGGTGACCTGCTCACTTTTGGAAGTGGAGGCGCGGGAGGATCCCTTGCAGGGACGGGCTGAGGACGTTTTTACATTTCTGCAAGACAAAATCACTCAGATCCAGGACGAGCTGGACTCCGACTGGGCATTTCCGGGCGGGGGGGCGGGGGTGGACTTCGGTGAGGTCATTTGGGATGAGTTCGATCCTGTTACCCTGGAGGACATGGACAGGATACTGGGGGGGGCTTAATGCCACCACCTGTTTATTGGACCCGTGCCCCTCCTGCCTGGTCTTGGCCACTCGGGAGGTGACATGAGGCTGGTTCCAAGGGATCATTAATGCTTCCTTGAGAGAGGGGCTTTTGCCCGCCGCCTTGAAAGAGGCGGTGGTGCGGCCCCTCCTCAAGAAACCATCCCTGGATCCAGCATTATTGTCGAATTATTGTCCGGTCTCCAACCTCCACTTGTGGCGAAGGTTGTTGAGAGTGTGGTGGCACATCAGCTCCCTCAGTACCTGGATGAAGCGGTATATCCAGACCCTTTCCAATCGGGTTTCAGGCACAGCATGGAGACGGCATTGGTCGCATTGGTGGATGATCTCTGGAAGGCCCAAGACAGGGGTTGTTCCTCTGTCTTGGTCCTGTTAGATCTCTCAGCGGCTTTTGATACTGTTGACCACAGTATCTTATTGCGGCGGTTGGGCAGGGTTGGGAGTGGGAGGCACTGTTTTACGGTGGTTCTCCTCCTTCCTCTCCGACCGCTCGCAATTTGTATTGACAGGGGGGCAGAGGTCGACCCCGAGGCCCCTATTATGTGGGGTGCCCCAGGGGTCTGTGCTCTCGCCCCTGCTGTTCAACATTTATGTGAAGCCGCTGGGTGAGATCATCCGTGGTTTCGGGGTAGAGTTCCATCAGTACGCTGATGATACTCAGCTGTACATCTCTACCCTGGGCCACCCCAACGAAGCCCTCGAAGTGATGATCCACTGCCTGGAGGCCATGCGGAGTTGGATGGGTCTTAACAGGCTTCAACTCAACCTGACCAAAACCGAGTGGCTGTGGTTTCCTGCGCCCAGATACAGCCAGCTTATTCCGTCGCTGGCCATGGGGGGAGAAATTTTGCCCCCCATGGAAAGGGCTCGCAATCTGCGTGTCCTCCTGGATGTACAGCTGTCTTTAGAAGATCACATTACGGCCGTCGCCAGGGGGGCTTTTTGTCAGATTCATCTGATTTACCAGTTGCGGCCCTTTCTGGATCTGGACACACTTCGCACGGTCACTTCCACCCTCGTCATCTCCCGCAATGCTCTCTACATGGGGCTCCCCTTGAAGAGTATCCAGAGGTTGCAGTTGGTCCAGAATGCGGCCATGCGGGTGATCTTGGGAGCTTCTCAGAGCTCCCATGTTACACCGCTCCTGCGTGTGCTGCATTGGCTTCCTGTGGCCTTCCGGATCCGATTCAAGGTGGTAGTGATCATTTTTAAATCGCTCCATGATTCGGGTCCTGGGTACTTACGGGACCACCTGCTGCCACCAACAGCCTCCCACCACCCAGTGCACTCCCACAGGGTTGGCCTCCTCGAGGTACTGCTGGCTGGGCGTTGCCGGTTGGCGGCCCCAAAGGTGCGGGCCTTCTCTGCAGGGGCTCCCTCCCTTTGGAATGACTTGCCACCAGAGATACGGGCCATCACCGACATTCAGACCTTCCGGCGTGCAGTAAAGACCCTGTTTTTTCAACAGGCCGGGCTGGCCCAGTAACGATTTGTGGGGTTTTAAATTTGGTATTTTTAATTTTTTATCAGTTTTTATACTTGTTAATTTATTTATTTATTTATTTAATTTTAGGATTTCTATACCGCCCTTCTCCCTAGGGACTCAGGGCAGTTTACAGCCAAATCCAATCCCCAAAAACAATACAAAAATTAAAAAGTCATTAAATAGTGGCTGATTGTATTTAATAAGACCCACCCCCCAACTTTAAAACCCAATTAAAAACCAAAAAATTTAGGAGACAATTTAAAAAACTACCTCAGCCCAGGCCAGCCTGCTCAAAGAGCCAGGTCTTCAACGTGCGCCTGAAGGCCCTCAGGTCCGTATTGGTGCGTAGTTCAGGTGGCAGAGTATTCCAGAGGGCAGGGGCCCCCACAGAGAAGGCCCTACTCCTCGGGGCCGCCAGACGACACATGGCGGCTGACGGCACCCGGAGAAGGCCCTCTCTGTGAGAACGCACCGGCCTGCTGGAGATCACCGGCAGAATGCGGTCCTGCAGATAACCCGGCCCAATGCCATGGATCGCTCTAAAGGTCAGAACTAGAACCTTAAAGTGAACCCGGAGAGCCACCGGCAGCCAATGCAGCTCGTGCAGGAGAGGCGTCACATGGGAGCTACGTGACGCCCCCATGATCACCCGCACGGCCGCATTTTGCACCAGTTGGAGTCTCCGGGTGCTCCCCGCAGGGAGCCCCATGTAGAGAGCATTACAATAGTCCAGGTGAGAGGTGACAAGGGCCTGAGTGACCGTGCGCAGGGCGTCCCGATCCAGAAAGGGTCGCAACCGGTAGATCCGACGGATCTGATAAAACGCCCCCCTGGAGATGGCTGCAATATGATGTTCAAGCGACAGCCGTACATCCAGGAGGACGCCCAGATTGCGAGCCCTCTCTGTGGGGGGCAAAATTTTCCCCCCGATAGCCAGCGAAGGTGTCAGCTGGCTATATCGGGGCGCCGGGAACCACAGCCACTCGGTCTTGGATGGGTTGATCCGGAGCCTGTTCCCGCCCATCCAGTCCCGCATGGCCTCCAGGCACCGGGACATAGCCCCCACAGCATCGTTGGGGTGGTCTGGAGTGGAGATGTACAATTGGGTGTCATCTGCGTACAGATGACACCACACTCCAATGGATTCCAAAGAAGATGGATTCCAAAGAAGAAAGATTACTCACCCAATCCAAAAAGAATTTTATATTCGGCTTCTAATTTAATCATTTTAAATTGTTTTTAGTTTTATAACTTTATACTGTTTCTGTTTTAGCTGGCTGTACACCGTCCCGAGTCCCTTTTTTGGGAGAAGGGGCGGTATAGAAATCTAATAAACTAAACTAAACTAACTAAACTTCTTGGAGTTCCCATGTTACACCACTCCTGCGCGAGCTGCATTGGCTTCCGGTGGCCTTCCAGGTGCGATTCAAGATGTTAGTGGTCACCTTTAAAGTGCTCCATGGCTTGGGACCTGGGTACTTATGGGACCGCCTGCTGCCATCATCAGCCTCCAGTCGGCCAGTACGTTCTCACAGGGTGGGCCTCCTCGGGGTGCCATCAGCTGGACGATGCCGGCTGGCGACCCCGAGGGTGTGGGCCTTCTCTGTGGGAGCACCCTCCCTCTGGAATGAATTATCCCCGGAGATGAGAACTATCCCTGACCTACGAACCTTCTGTCACGTACTGAAGACCCATCTTTTCCACCAAGCCGGTCTGGCCTAGAGTTACTGATAGGGTTTTTAAATTGGTTTTTAATGGTTGTAATTTTTAAATTTTCCCTTGTTTAGTTTTAGTCCTATTGTATTCAGCCACTAATTTAATCCATTTTAACTCCATTTTAAAATTGTATTTATAAGTGTGTTATTTTTACTCGGCTGTACACCGCCCCGAGTCCTGTTGGGAGAGAGGGCGGTATATAAAACTGAATAAATAAATAAATAAATCTAGAAAGAAATGGAAGGTTTAGTACTTGCTGCTGAAGAATAAGCACTACAAACTAATGCCATGAAAGGGAAGATACAAAAATCCATTGACAATCCAAACTGCCGACTTTGCAATGACAAAGTTGAAAATGCTTCACACCTAATATGTAAATGCAGCAAAATCAAGCAAACTGATTACAAAGCTAGACACAATCGAGTTGCTAAATTAATCCACTGGTCATAATGTAAAAAATACGATTTACCTATATCCAAAAAGTCATGGGAACTGTTGTGATTTGCCGGCAGCTTGTTCAGATGGCAGTGGAATCAGGCAGTGGGGAAGAACAGGGACCAATCTGGGAGCCTGGGGAGGGCGCTGTGTCCAATGCAGAGATGGGGCCCGGACCATCTGGGAGTTGTGTCTTCAGAGTCTGGCAGAAGCGAGGCAGAGGAACAAGGGGAGCCTGTTCCCAGTGTGCATGTGAACAGAGCTGCTAGAAGGCAAGAGCAGCTAAGACAAAAGGGGCAACTCGGGAGTAAGGCTTGGAGGTGATTGCCCCTTCCCTAAGGTATAAAGGAAGTGCAAAGGTAGATAAACCTTTACAGGAAGCAAAGTCATTTGCTCTGTTCGAATTAAACCTTGAAGCTCTGTATGGACTTTGTACTTTGGTTGGTTTTTTACAGGAAAGAAAAACTGAACAACTTCCTCACACACCTCAACAGCCTACACCCCAAAATACAATTCACCATGGAAACAGAAGCTAACAATCACCTTCCCTTCCTAGATGTCTTAGTATACAAAAAATCCAATGGCTCCCTAGGACACACCATCTATCAGAAGAAAACACATACAAACTGCTATCTACACGCACTCTCACACCACCACCCAGCACAGATCAATTCCGTAGCCGAGACACTCATCTCCAGAACAAAATGCTTAGCTGATGAACAACATCTAAAAACCGAACTACACACTCTCACTAACGTACTAACAGCTAATGGATTCCAAAGAAGGAAGATTACTCACCTAATCCAAAAAGAAGCCCCAACCAAAATCCAAGACAGAGAACAAGAAAATGGCAAAGCCCTCCTCCCATATATAAAAGGCACTACAGACAAAATTAGCAAGATCCTCCAAAAACACAACATTAAAACAGCATTCTGCACAAAGGGAAAAATATCCACCATCCTAAGAAACCCTAAAGACAAAATTGAGTTAGAAAACCAAGGAGTATACGAAATCCCGTGCACCTCCTGCCCCACCACATACATTGGACAAACTAACAGAAGGATAAGTGCACGCATTGAAGAACACAAGAACTCAATCAAAAAAGAAGAACCGACCTCTTCCCTGGTCCAACACCTCAAAGCCACAGGACATAAGATTGACTTTAAAAATACCAGAACTATCGCCAAAACCGAACACTTCAACAACAGAATAATCAGAGAAGCCACAGAGATAGAAAAACGCCCACACAGCATGAATAAATGAGATGACACCTCCCGCCTACCAGCCATTTGGAAACCCGCCCTCATTAACAAACAAGTACCTAACATGAAGAATGACACCAGACCCACACCCACGAGGGCCACACAAGAAGCTACCACCACACTTCCACGTAGAAAGCAGATTCACACTCACACAGAAAATGAGACATGACCACGGACCAGAAGCCACACCACAGCTGCATCACTATCTGCTTCAAACCGCCCCCAACCCATACATGAAGCGAACTGACGCCCACCATGAAGATGTGGCACGACCACAAACGCGAAGCCAAACAACAGGATCACAGCTCACCAGCTCAAATCCCCCAGCAACTAAGACTAACCTGAGTACATCCAAACCCCCACCAGAACAGAACACACCCCCAGCCAATCAGAACACAGCCAACCCCCCAACCAATCAGAACACAGCCAAACCCCCAACCAATGAGAACACCCCCCCACCCAATCAGAACACAGCCAAGCCCCAACCCAATCAAGTCACACCCCCACTAGTAGTTAAAAGGAAGAAGCAGCTGCAAACTCACATTACTCTGAGAAGCACAAGGCCGAAGACACAAGCCTGAAGATGATGAATAAGACTTCATCGAAATGTCGCCTAGATATATCCAATTCTACATGGGAGAAAACCCAAAGAACCAAAGATCCATATATATATATATATGTGTGTGTGTGTGTGTGTGTGTGTGTGTGTAAGGTTTTGAGCTGATAATTTAAATAATAAATAAGGGAGACTAGGATAGATCTATTTTGAGTTAGTTAGCTCTCTTCAGCTAGCCATACCCTTACTGGGATTCGAACCAGGGAAGTATTACATGTGAGGCAGTTGTAATTGCCACTACACCACTGGCTCTATCCTGTTCAGCTATATATATATATATATATATATATATATATATATGTATGTATGTATGTATGTATGTATGTATGTATGTATGTATGTATGTATATTGCCTAGATCAATCATCACTATTTATTATTCCTCATCAGATCTCATCAGAAAGAAAAAAACATGGCACAAATAATTTGGATTCTTTTCTTCTCACGAGTTGTTCTCAAGTTTTAGTGAAATATTACATTTAAGAAAATGTCAAAGATCAAGCAAAATTCAGGAACTTCACCATCCCCACTTGCATTAAACTACATTATAAAAATTACTCTCATTATGGCAATGCTGCTTGAGTGTGCTTGGCTACACAGGGGAGGCAATATACTAAATATTAATATTATACCTGAAGCCATTCAGCATGCAGTGACCTAAATTCATTTCACTTTCTGAGAGTGCTTGCAGACAATAATCTAAAACTGCTAAATGAGGAGATATCAGAGTCTTGAGCTCCCACATTGCTTATTGATGAAATCTATTCAAAGCTACTTCAAGCAATTCTTTATTTCATCTGAATCCACTTTTGTAGGGCAAGGGTTGATATTACTCATCAGAGTGAAACTTAGGGAAATTAGTATGGATCTTGTTATGGAAAATCCCACTGTGTACAATTTCAATATTCATTGTGTGACATGGTACAGTCCCCAATGTACAAAAATAACATTTCATTCATGTGTAAATAATGTAAAATGTAAAGATACTTGCTTCAATCCAGTAGTACAAACAAATCAAAACCAGGTTGGACCTATTTAGCAGGAAGAGAACAAAATAGTGACCAAGAAGGAGGCAGGTGCAATTTGGTGCAGAAGAAAATTACAATTCTCAGCCTAGCTGAGAATTATTTATTTATTTATTTATAGATTTTTATACCACCCCTCCCAAAAGCAGGACTCGGGGCGGTGTACAGCCAGATAAAACAGAACAAGCTATCGGAATTATAGAGTTAAAAACAATTTAAAATAATTAAATTTGTGGCCGAACGATAAAAATTGTATCAAACATATAAAACAGATAAAAAATTAAAATACCAATTTAAAATCCCCACAATTGTTACTGGGCCAGGCCGGCCTGTTGGAAAAAGTGGGTCTTTACTGTGCGCAGGAAGGTCTGAATGTCGGTAATGGCATTTAGCCTGCACTGAGAGCATCTTAAATGGCAACTGCAGCTGATAGCAGCTAGTGAATGGCTATTTCCTAATGTATCCATAAAGAGGTAAATCTCTTGGGCATTTTTAAAAAAATATTCATTCTTCCTGCTGATATTATTATGGTTAATCTTCAATTTGATTCACCCAAGAGCTGTTAAGATAACATCTGATGATAATGATGATTGATTGATTGATTTAATCTTCAATTCAATTCACAATCTGGGACTGGTAAAAACTTAACAGTTCAAGTTCTAACTAAAGACAAGAGTTGTTAAGATATATTATTATCGTCATTTTGTTGTTACTATTTAATCCGTACTTATTGAATTGGGAAAGTGTCCCAATGACCTTAATAATATGGGTTTTTTAAATTCAATCATGTCTAAATATCAGAGATTGTCTGGAGAAGTCTCTGCAGTTTTCTTGACAAGGTTTTTCAGAAGTGGTTTGCCACTGCTTTCTTCTTAGGGTTAAGAGAAAGTGATTGGCTCAAGGCCACCCAGCTGGCTTTGTGTCTAAGTCCACATAATAATTCATGGTCTCCCAATTTCTAGCCTGATGCCTTAACCTCTACACCAGACTGTCTGTCTATATTGTAGTTGAATTCATATGCTGCCTGCCCTGAACTGGATTCAATCAATTTTTCATTCCCTAGATTGAAGCAGTTTCATTTATTTTATTTTAATTTAACATCTTGCTTTTCCACTTGGGAAAAAAATACAATGTATAATGCAATTTGAAGATTTGAAGACATGCTGCTAAATCTTTTTCCTCCAGGACTAGGATCCCAATTCAAATAGTACTTTTCTGAATTACATCAAAAAGTTGAGTTCAAACCGTCAAGCTGAATTAACTTTTACATTATTCTATAAGCATTTTTCCAGGCTATCTAAAGACCATCTCTTCTAGGTGGAATCCTTTGGCCTGTGCATTCTGGTTGTGTAATGGTCTGTGGGAATGATCTCCAAAAACAGAAGAATAAGTCACAACTTAGACAATTGCCTGATAAGAGGCAACTTCATCCACTGAAGGAAAAGGGGCATGGGAAGAATACCACAAGGAACCTTCCCTAGCTTTCTGGAAAATAAAATTAAAGGAAGGGAGAAATAATTTCAGTCATGGGAGATTCTGTTACTGTAATCTTACAATAAAGGTAGGCTTGGCACTCCTGTGCTTCTGGTCTATCTTGAAGGGCTGAGAAGTTGAGATGGATTGCTCAGAGTTCCACCCCAACAAGAGATTGGGGTGAGAAGAGTTATGAACTCAGAGAAAATTCATCTCTGTAATAGCCCTCTTGCTTTTGAATTCCTTACCTCCAGGGAAGTGCCAAACCCACATACTCATTATGTTTCTGCAGAGTCATCAAAATTAGCTCTGTTTCAGCAGAAACAGAGTGGTTACTGATGATTAATGTTTGATTTTGGTTAGCTGTTTTTAAATGTGAGTTTTGCTTTGCTTTTAAATTTTCACTCTCTGAAACCTCGGAAGTGGAGCAGTAGAGAAATATTTGCAAATAAATAAGAATATTATTTCAGTACATCTTGTGAACCATGTTAAAAGATAGCAGTTTTGAAGGGTGACATGTATCATCATTATTTCTTTGTAAGAACTACAATTATATGTTCCAAAATTTCACATATTAGGTTCATGGGGGATTATACACAGTATATTACAGACAATAGGCACAAGTGTAAAACAAAGAGAATTTATTTTGTATCTAGCTGGCAGGGCAATTTCCCACTATTTATTTTCCATACTGTGGAATGTATAATAGCCTTGGAGCTAGCTATCATACCCATGCAGAAAATTCAAAGTGAAACAGGAACTTTCTTGAAGAAAGACCCAGTTGTCATAATCTACTCATTTGACTGCCAATCGGTTTTTTATCTGAACAGCACTAGCTTTCTAATAAATTCTCCTCTAACATTTGCTCCAAGATACTTGTTTAAGATTAAACATATGCAAGGTCTTTCTGTGCAGATGCGGAGGTGTTTAATACATGACCACAAACATCTATTTCAAGAAATTTATCCAATGTTTCACTTTCCTCCCAATAAAAGTCTATCAAGTCAGCCCTATCCACCAGAGGCAATTTGAAGCACCAATGCAAAAGAACGAAGAGCTCCTTCATCAGAATAACTAGGAGTAGTCCTCGTTTAACAACTGGTCTCTTAGCAGCCTCTAAGTGTTGTTCTAACACTCTGCTAGAGAGAAGTTTCCTGAGGATGGGCTCCAGCTTGAGTGCAAAACAGAGGTGGCATTCAGAAGATTCTGACCAGTTCTGGGGAACCGGTAGTGGAAATTTTGAGTAGTTTGGAGAACCGGCAAATGCCACCTCTGACTGGAGATTTTACAGTATCCTTCCCCTGCCATGCCCACCAAGCCACGCCCACAGAACTGTTAGTAAAAAAATATGAATCCCACCACTGGTCTAAAAGCTTGGAAAACTAAATCTCTGATCTCAATGACTGATCCAGATTGGATCCTGTAACTTAGCAACCATTTGAAGTTACAATAGACTCCCCTCCCCCTGGAAAAGGTACTTAAGACCTGATTTTGAAGTTCCAATGGCCATGGACCCATGGCCTCGTGATCACATTTTGGGCGCTTGGCAACTGTTACATCTTTATGGCTATTTTGAGTGTCCCACAATCACATGATCACAATTTCTGTTATTTTTGGTCTGTTTCTAGCATTTACTTCAGGATTCCAAGAAAAAGATAATGTATATAGCATAAAACAGATTCATTTAATGTCCACCTCGTTTGTTTAATGACTGTAGCATGTACTTACTTAATGACCACTGCAAAAAGGAATGTAAAGTTAGCCTTCTTTGTTTCTTTACTTTGTTCTTTTAATATTTCCATTTTTTAAAAAAATTGAACCTGTACAGAGCAATTATTCATGTCATCATTTTGTTTATTTCCATTTGGTGCTCATCCACCACCTTTGGCGTTCCTTTTCATAGCTTCAAAATCGGAAGGGTTGTGTTTTTTTGTTTTTTGTTAAATATCAAATAAATAAAGAGAGATTTATATACACAGACAAATATGCACACACAGAGATATATATAGATAGATGACAGAGATAGATAGATATAGATATAGATTACTTTAGGAGTCCAACTACACACAAAATCTTTTTTTTTTTAAATAAAAATAAAATGGTTGGAACTTTTGTCTCTGCTCTATCTAATAATGTCAGCATGCCATGTCCAAAACTACTGTGTCTCTTAAGGGCAAAATGATACAAAAATCAAGAATAAGGTTCCGTGCTCTAAGATTTCAAAGCTTAACCTTAGAATGAAAAGGAGCAGAGATAAACACCACTGACATAGTTCTTGATCCTCACCGGTCCACATTAAAAATAGAGGTGTAGTTTGTGGGAGACATTAGGTCAATATACAATGTACCCCTAGTAGATAAATTCTCTGGAGGGTCAGTTAAATTTTACACGAACCTTCTTATTCAGGATTTATCACGGTTTTCAAAGTAGCTAAATTTTGTGTTGCTGTGAAATGAAAACAAGATATATTTGGTCAAAGACATTTTAACTTAGTTTTAAAATACTACTTGATCCATCTTAACTATTAATTGTAGGGAATACAGCTTTTATGTTTACTTTATAACTATTAATGTCTTATATTTATCACCAGATAACAACAGTATTACTATAACAATAGAAAAATGAAAGTTATATTTGTGATTTATTTCACTAGCTGTTAGTATATTATTTTATTTATTTGCTTTACTCATTGCTTTGAATTATCTGATAAATTTTAAATGCTGAACTTATTGGATTGATATCACATAGAATTCAATAGATATTCATCATGCACAGTCAGAATCACCGAAGCCTGAAAAAATTAATAAGTATATGGCATGATATTATATGATGTGATGTAAATCTATTGGAATTTTGTGATTCATTTTTACTTGGCAGAATACATAATGTTACATGCGTGCAAAGAAGCCACTTAGATTACCTGCAGAATTGTAGAATTTCTGAGACTGTGGAATTATTTGAGGTATGTCCTTTAAAACATGCCAGGATATTTTATGGTGGCATATATGAATATTTTCTCTTTCTAAAATAGCCCTATTGAAAGGAAACACCATCACTTTCTTATGGAGGTTACAAATTTTGGTTTGTTTTTCAACTCCAAGTAATGTGAAAGCTGAATCTAAACAACTATATTGTATTTTCTGCCATTTGATATCTCTCAATTATTTCTTCTTGTGGTTAAGGTTATTATTTCTTATTAAAAAGCAATACAAACAAAACAGAATTTTGGCCAAACAGAGATCAATATAATCTTGTGTTGGACTTCCAACACAACGAAAGATTGGATCACAAACAGTTGAAAAAACAGAAGAGAATTTCTATATAAAGCACAATTTTTTCAGGGATTGCTGCATTAGTGTGCAGGAGATGTAGAGATGTAGTAGAGTTGATTGTATTTAAATTCTATGCTTTGGTGATGCTTTGTGGTTGCTTTGTATTCACTCAGCATTTTTATTAAAGGGAACCATGTTCTTAGAAAGAAGTTATATATATGTATGTTGAAATAGCCATGCCTGGATTACTGCTAAAAATGTATCATACATTCCTATGAAGATATTTCAATAAAAGATACCAACAGCTAGCTTGACAAAATGTGCCCACTATCAGCCTTTGAACTGACTCTTATCACCATAAAGGAAAGATGGTGCTCAAGGATTCATTGTTTAAAAATGGGCTTGTAGTACATTTTGTGTCATTAGACTTACTGTTGCATTTTTCTTAAGCTACTCATTGTTACATTTTTCTTAAGTTATTTGTTATATTTTTCTTAGGGCTTGTTTGTTATGCATATGTATTTTTAGTTTGTAACTCACAAGTTTTGTTTCTGTTTTGGAGTTGCATTTATTTACAGATTTATTTATTGGAATCTCTATGTCAACCCTGAAGCTGACCTGACTGAAGCCATCTTGACAGCTTCCGTGTTGCCACATTGGAGCTGAGGGATAAAAAGGGGGGATTTGAGATAGCTGGGATTTTGTAGTCAAAACAAAATGCTTTCCCTTGGGAACCAAGGACATTATCACACCTGGTCAGAGGAAGGAGGTGATGTCACCAGGCAACCAGACAGGACTGTGATTGGACCATGTGACTGGTTGTTTTGAGAAAGTAACAAACTTTTACTTTTAATTAAGTGAAAACCACGGGAACCTCCAGAGTTGGTTTTTACCAGATCGGTGCCAATATGATATATCCAATAAATCTATTCTTTGAGAAATCCATCTGCCTCGGAGTTTTGCTTGCTATGGGTCTATTACTTGGAACTCTGACATTCTTTTCAGTCTTCATGAGGGCTAGATCAGGCAAGATCAAAAGCAGAGGGCTTGAGAGTAAACTACTCCTTTATAATAACAATATGTCAATGCTAAATGTTCCTCTTGCCCCAGAAGGAATGGAACACAGCCCATTACGGTGCCCAAACAAGAAAAAAAAAATTGAAGGTGTGAGCTTAGTTCTGATGCCTCTCTGTGTAAGTGTGTATCTGTGTATTTGTGCGCTAGCCTTTTGTTTCCTGTGTCAGTATGAATGAAGCCCAACACTATAGCAGGTGTGATGTTGGCATATGACCAAGAGGTAGGGGAGGAGACTGAAATGAGTTTATTTTAGATCTTTCACTAGTAATTAAGTGCAGGTTTGGATGATGAACTAAGAAGTTCAGTGTCATTTTTATTACTCTTGCCAGCTTTCAGTTGATTAATTGGCCTGATTAATGGGCTGAAGCATTAATTACATAATATATTTCTCTTTAATCACTTGACTTCCAGAGCAGCAAATGTTGAGAATCATTGCAAACATTGCATTGCTAAGCCATACCTGAATATACTTTACAGTCGTACCATAAAATTGTCTTTAATCAATGAATTAACTAGCTGTTCTAAACGATGGCCTAGCTGTAACCATGTCTCTGGGATGAATTTACAAAATGTAGGGTTCCACTAGCCTATAGATCATGTTGCCTTGCTTTGTTTGTTCTTATAAGACTAAAATGTGTTGACTGGCATTACATAACACACCTAACCAATTTGTTAAGAGTTTGCAACTACATTGAAGTATTTTAAGCTTAATTGCTGCTAATTTTTATCTCTGTGTATGTCCAGTTTGTTCAATTAGCTTACGATTTAATGTAGTATTCAAATCCACAAAATTAGTTAATTCAATTACAAATAACATCTGTTGGCATAAATCTCACAATTTTCAATTTATATTTCCTAAAACTGCTGTAAGTTTTATTTCATGTTCTTTTATGTGGAACTTTGTTTATGGGATCTCTAAATTGTGTTTAATAAGTCATTGTTATGTACATATTGTTTATGTCTTGTACTGTAAGTAACATTTATGAACACATTTTCATACTTTCTCTCACTATAAGTTTGAACAAGCCATAAATAATTAAATACATGTTTGAGACCCAGATACCTACAAAAAGATATTTAAGCTGCATATTTTTTGCAGCTACGTTTCTCTAGCAATAATTACATTTATAATTATACTACAAATATTTAGTTATTGCTAATTTCTAAGACAGTTGTTTTAAATACAACTGCAGTGGCACCTGTTTTATTCTAAATTCCAAGGAAGTTCCAATATTGTATTTAAATATATGTTTGATATACAAAAACAAAATAAATCAAAAACCCTGTTTAAATTAATTGATTTAGCTTGTATTTATTTAAACATCTTACTTGTTTTGGGATACAGCTGTCCAAGTTGATTAAAAATAGAAAATTGCAGTTATTATTAAAGTACACACTAAAATATATATTGATTGATAAATAAGTCTATAAAATTAAAATGAAAACCATTAGCCAAAAGTAAGTAAAAAAAACTAGTACATTTAACAAAAATCTCTGCCTATAGCTGGGAACTCTAATTAGATGTTATTTTATCTATGGAAGCCATGTTCCTTGCCCTGTTAACCTTTTATTTTTAATAAAGAGAGATATTTGTATAATGAAATAGAAGATATTCACAGATATCCTTGGGCTAACATCTTAACAAATTATCCGCAAAAAAAAAATCACATCAGATATTTCACCAAAATTATCTTCTTATTTTTGAAAGTCATTCCTTTTATTAAATCTGACTGGATGAGATACTCATAAGAAATATGCTGGTTGTTATTGTAGTTACTGTTATTATTTCAATTTGTACAGCTGTGCATACCGCTGCAATTCTGGGTGGTATATGGTCTCTGGTACTATTCTAAAATCATATAAATAAAAATACGTGCAAAGGAGAGGCACCTTCTCCCCCATCTCTGTAACAAGAATTCAAAGCTAGACAAGGATAAAAATCTTTGCTTCCTGTATCTCATGTAGGCAATGTACTTTCCTTAAATAACAGCCAGTGTCTGACAGCAACACCATGTTTTTATGTGTTCTAACACATAAAGCACGAATGCATGAAACATGGAAAAAATACCTCTGCTAAATTTCTTCTCTTAATTAATGTGACCTTTGAATTGTACTGTTAAATTCCATTTCTACTTGCCTATCAACCGGTCATATGTCTATAATTTTTTGAACATAAAAACTTTTAGGATACTAAGGAAATTATTTAAAACTCAATGGGAAATTTCAGAAGCAGAAGGTTAATTTTCATTAAACATATCCTTTGAACCCTAAAAAGCAAACAGTTTTTTTCTGATAGCACCATGTGATCTCCTGCTTTTGTGCTACAGACATGTTGTGCCACAGACATGGCATGTTGTTTCAACACTGCTCATCCCAGTGAAATTTACTTGTTGACTCCTACAGGATAACTCAGTAATGGCATGTGTCAGGATTCCAAGTAATAGACTCATAGCAAGCAAAACTCTGAGGCAGATGGATTCCTCGAAGAATAGCTTTATTGGATATATCATATTGGCACAGATCTGGTGAAAACCGACTCTGAAGTTTCCTGCTCTTTTCACCTAATTAAAAATGAAAGTTTGTCACTTTCTCAAAACAATCAATCACATAATCCAATCACAGTGGTGTCTGGTTGCCTGGTGACATCACACCTCCTTCCTCTGACCAGGTGTGATAATGTCCTTGGTTCCCAAGGGAAAGCATTTTGTTTTGACTACAAAACCCCAGCTATCTCAAATTCCCCCCTCCCCATCCCTCAGCTCCAGTGTGGCAACCCTGAAGCTTCCAAGATGGCTTCAGTCAGGTCAGCTTCAGGTTTGACAGCATCATTTCAACAGTGCAGAAAATTAAGATTGTCTAGACCCAAATTTAGAGACGAAATAATATTGCAAGTAGCCAACTTTTTATGGGAAAGAAACTCTGTGTGTGTGTGTGTGTGTGTGTGTGTGTGTGTTTTAGCATAAGAGAAAGTTGCCAACCAATTAATTTTGAGGAGAAGTAATGTAAAAGGTTAGGAGAATGCTTTTCAGTTATCAATGAGTAAGGATCATAAAAAGACTATTAGGGAAAAACCAAAGTCTCAGAATGTCTCTTGCCTAAAATAAAAAAGGTTCTAAACTGAAAATTGCTCTTTGAAGGAATTCTTGTAATCTCATCTCTTTATCTCAATAACATTTGCTAAACAAACCTCTGAGAATCTTATTTAGAAAACAGTCACTTTCCGTTTTAGGCAACTGCCATAGAAAGTTACACATCTCAATTTTTCATCTTGCTTAACCCTACATACCCTTCTGTTCCACTTTTAATCCTTACAGGTAATTCTCAACTTAGTACCACAATTGGGACCAGAACTTCCATTGCTAAGTGAATTGGGCCCAATTCTACAATCTATTTTGGCACAGTCATTAAACAAATGGCTGCAGTCATTAAGTAAATCCAGCTTAAGTAAATCCCTGTTGACTGTGAGGCCACTTAGAAATGTTGCAAATTCATGACCATTATGCAATGCACGCAGGTTGCCAAGCACCTGAAATGTGACCCAGTTTCTACCCCCTTTATATGGACATTCAGGGAGTTCCCACTCTCTAGGAGTTACAGCATAATCTGTAGGCATTATCTGTAGCTGCAGGAGATGACCAGGCTGAGCCTGAGGGATCAGTCAAGCACATCATCAGTCTTGATTTCTTTCACACCCAGAATAGATGTAAGTCCAACCCAACTTGAATTCCATTGATTCTTATCCTCCACTGATTTGCTTTAACTGTTAGTAGTTCAGATTCTTGCAGAGAGTGCCAGCATGCAATAAACCTGTATTGATTTAAACAGCCTTGGTTCCTGACTTCCTGCACTTGATAGTAGCCTTTCCACTACAAATAGTCCTTGACTTACAACAGTTCATTTGATGACTGTTCAAAGTTATAACAGCATTGGAAAAAGGGATTTATGACCATTTTTCACACTTATGATCATTCTAGAATCCCCATGGTCAGATGGTCAAAATTCAGATGCTTCACAATTGACTTGTATTTATGCTGGTTACAATGTCCAGAGGTCACGTGATCACCTTTTGTGACCTCCTGACAATGGGGAAGTCAATGGGGAAGCTAGATTCACTTAACAACTGTGTTCCTAACTTAATGACTGCAGTGATTCACTTAACATCTGTGGCAAGAAAGGTCATAAAATGGGGCAAAGTTCACTCAACCAATGTCTCACTTAGCAACAAAAATTTTGGGCTCCATTATGGTTATAAGTCAAGGATTATCTGTATTCTGAAATAAATTTCTTCTGAAAGATGTATGGTCTCCATCCCCATGTGATTCTGGAAGCAGGAAAAAACATAGATCTTCCAGAGGGCTTTGGAAATGAATATTACATAGGGACACAGCTTTTATGGCTTTATAATTATTGGTTTCCATTTCATTTTTTCCTGATATGTATTTTATTTTTAATACTTAAAGTCTCTAAGGCAGGGGTCGCCAACCTTTTGGACCTGAGGGACCACCAAACTCAAAATTTTAAATCCTGGGGACCACTAATATGAATTTTGACTGATGGTGGGTTGCTGATGTTGGTGAGAGAGAGAGATCTGAACTAACCTCTCCCTCTCCCTCTCAATCTCTCATACACACACGCTCTCTCTCTCTCTCTCTCTCTCTTATACAAACACACAGAGGCAAGGGTGGGATTCAAATTTCTTAACAACCAGTTTTTGGGTGTGGCCTAATTTGTGGGTGTGGTATGGTGGTCATGTGACTGGCTGCACATGGCTTATATGTAAATATTATAAATATTTATGTAAATATTGAATTTTTTATTTAAAAAAGAGAGCAACATTTACCCAAAATCAGGCAAAGCAGGCAGGCAGATTGAGTTGCTCACAGAATCACAGATTCAGAGATCTATCTTTCTGCCATCAGCTATCTGAGTCTGTCACATAAAATTTGCTTGCAACAAACTCATAAAATTTGCTTGCAACAAACTCATAAAATTTGCTAGCAAGCATACTCACAAAATTAACTCACAACACACCATATATGTAAATATTGAATTTTTTATTAAAAAAGGAGCAACTTTTACCCAAAATCAGGCAAAGCAGGCAGGCAGATTGAGTTACTCACAGAATCTGCCATCAGTTATCTGAGTCTGCAACTGAATAATAGAACCTTCAGTCCTAAGGAAGGTTTGGCTCTGTTTAAAAGCAGAGCTGAAGATTTAAAAATTAGCTAGAAAGCAAGAAATCCAATGATTTTCTGTTTTCTAGATAATCTAAATCTCCCGGCACAGCAGAACAGCTGATGGTCAGGGGGGAAAAAAGGAAAAATAGCAACTTAGCAGGCAAGTTTGCCAGGTAAGGAGTGAGTGAGTGGGGAGGGTTCCCATGGGCCATGTGGGTGCAGCAACCTTGTGTTCCTGGATTAATTGCTTTGGGGGGTGCTCTGGGGGTAACATTTCTCTGCAGACCACCAAAATTTTGTCACGAACCACTAATGGGCCGCAGCCCACCGGTTGGCGACCACTGCTCTAAGGTATCAAAAATCTTCTTGATTTCAGATAATTGAATACATTTCATTAAACATTGAATAAATAAGTATCAATATTCTGAAGTATGGCTAACACAAAGAGAAATCTATTGGTCCCACAGATTTTGCTTATTGCTGTGTTAATACTGCTTTCTTTTACTGTCTTGAGATGAACTCTGGCTTGGGACAAGGATAACATCTGACATAGAATCTTTTTTCCCCTATATCCACCACTGCATTTCTAGTTTTTCAAAAAGTGTTGACCTCTCAGGAGTCAGATATAGGGAAACAATGATGTGACTATGTAGGGACAAATTCTTCAGTCCTCTTTAATTTTTTCATTGAAAAGTTGGGATTCTTTAAAACACCCTCCCATATATACACAAACTTTTCAAATGGCACATAAAGATTCTTTTCAAAGACATATAAATTGTGGCCTACTGCAAATTGCCAGGATTTTAGAGATATGATCTGGGACTAGGAGATCATCCACAAAGACTATTTGAAAATTGAGAATAATCACTGATGATGTTACCTAGTTTGGGTAATGAAATGTCTGCAAGAAAACAATCAAGCTCAGAGAGCACCAAAGACCCCTCACTGTTTGCAAAGGATCAGAATTCACTCATATGCTGCTACTCTTTGGAAATATTTTTTTGGGAGGGGGAGTTCCTAAACTTGAATTATTTTCTGTTACTCAATATGACTATCAAAGCTTTGCATTTCATAGAAAATGCAAGTAATGTAATGCATATTACTGGATTGAAGTAATGGCCATAACTGAATTTAAGGAAAGGCCAATTGCAACAATATTACCCATGATTATCAGTGCTGTCCATGGAATGTAAAGCCTTAAAAGCAGATATTATGATCAAATATAAGTTGTAAGATGTGAGTTTGAACAGTGTGCTTTGCTGAAAATCTTTGAAGTAACATAAGAAGAGAAAATATGGGAGGGAATAATGTTTATAAGTTAACTCTTCATCTGGAATCCATGTTACCATTAACAGAATTGTTTTCATTTCAGCATGAATATGTTGGTCAATTGGTCAGCTGAGTGATTCTCATATTCTATTTGATCAGTTAGCAAAAGAGCAAATATTACAGCTATATAGATGATTCCATCCAGATGAAATGTGACAGATATTCAATTCCTTTCCCTTCAAGTCTAGAATACAAATTGCCCAAGGCTTTACTAAAGAAATAGTTTTTTCACTACTAAGCCAGAAGTCTCAATATTTTTGAACAAATATTTTAAAATTATTTTCATTTTTTATTTTCGTTGGTCAATATTACACTTAGAAAGTGAATGCAACAAACTTGCATATGTTAGCATATCATCCATTGGTGACATGCCATTATGACGTTTTCCATTGATTTCTCCTCTAACACCTATAACAGCTAAAATCTTTCTCCAAATCTACTCCTGACTCGTGCAATTTCACAGTACAGATATGCTTCTCCTAACGTTCACATTTAGGACTTGCAACTCTGTTGTTAAGTGTCAGGGTCATTAAGACATCCCAACAGATTTATGACCACTCCAGGCTTATGACTTCACTTTCGTTACAGTCATTATGTGGGACATTATATGACCATGGCTTACTGGCTGTCCATTCAGTCAGAAGCCAGGGATGAAGTGCTCAAATGGCGATCATGTGACTGCACAAATGCCTGATTGTTGCAAAGCATCTAAATGTCCCAAAGGTGCTTTTTGAAGAGGCAGCTGGGCTTTCTGGCTTTTCTTTGAAGATTTTTACTTCTCATCCAAGAAGCTTCTTCAGCTCTAACTGGATGGTGGGGATGGAAGGATTCATAAATACATGGCACAACATAGGAGAACAGACCCATCAGGACAAGATTCAGCAGTCCATCTGCATTTAAAAGACAAAGGCCACTCTGATGAAGACAGCAAAGTCTACATTTTGGACAGAGAAGATCGCTGGTTTAAAAGGGGGATCAAAAAGGCCATCTATGTCAAAGTTGAACATCCCTCTCTGAACAGAGGGGGAGGTATATGACATCATCTATCTCCAGGCCACAACATAGTCCTTTCAATAGATCCAAGAAAGGCTCACTATTATTTGCTTTACTCAATAATGACAACACAGATAAATCTCCAGGTAGCCTCAATGACTCTCTAAAACAGGGTGGTCAAATTCTTGTTGTCACGGCCATGTCACATGAAGTATAGGGACTTTTTCCCCCTTTGCTAAACTGGCCAGCCCATGACACATCTGGCCCATGGGCCAGGAATTTGACAGCCCTGCTGTCAACTCATGAAGCATCCCTGACCTGCATTCTAAAAGAAGGCAAATGACCAACTGTCTGCGAGGAGTATATATCTTCTGTAACCTACCATCCAGTTATTGGAAGAGGAGGAGAGAGGTTGATTGATGATAAATAAATGCCAAAAGTTTAAGAATGTTTCACTTTACATATCAGTTTGTGGACTGTAAAATTCAATAGATTCCCATTCAAGAGGAAAAAAATAATAATTGCTTTTAATCTCTAATTCCAAAGTTGCTTCTACAAAGGTTTGCAAAAAAAGCTTGTATGGAGATTAAGACTAGAAGACACCAGGAGTTCTTAGCCAGAAATGATGATTATAGATGCTTACAAAAATTACTAGGTTTTAAGGCCACCAAAAACCAACCATAATTTGCAAGTATCCATGAATTGAAAGAAGGAAGCTAACAGTCTTTAGTTTAAACATCGGAGATGTAACTGTATGTATTAGTGGGCAATCAAGTGGCTTAATTATTTTCTTCAATAAAGATTCTAATCTATCTTGTTTGTTTCTATGAACCTTCTGCCAATCTAACCTGAAAAACCAAAACAGTCATCAAATATCAGGAAATTGGAATGTACTGCCAAATCCTAATTAGGGAAATCAGGGAGCTATGTGGGTCAAGATACAGAGTCCATTCCAACAATCATGAAGTGAAGTGAGACATATTAATTTACTTTATATCTCATTTTTAGCCTTCCATCCTTCCAAGGATGGTAAAGGAGCCAAATTGTTGAGGGCAATATATTGACCCTGTAAATTGCTTAGAGATGTAAAGCATTATGAAGCATGGTATATAAATCTAAGTGCTATTGCTATTATTTTTACAAATAACTCAAGATGGCAAACATATCCAACACACCTTCCTCCTCCTATTTTCTGCACGACAACAAATCTGTGAGGTGGATAGGGCCAAAGGACAGTGTCTAGTCCTGCTTACTTTCGTGACTAAGGCAGGATTAGAACTAACAGTCTCCTGCTATCTAGCCTGATACCTTAACCACTAGACCAAAGGTCTTCAAACTTGGCCAGTTTAAGACTTGTGGACTTTAAATCCCAGAATTCCTGAGCTACCATGAGTGGAGGAGGAATTCTGGGAGTTGAAGTCCACAAGTCTTAAAGCTGTCAAGTTTGAAGACCCCTGCATTAGACCAACCTGGCTCTCTGTTTAGCTATCTCATGATTCCCACTATCCACCATTTACCTACAACTGAGAGCAATCATTGCAGAAAAATATAATAATAAACCTTTCACACTCACAACCTTGAACATATCCACAGATAAGAGATTGTTAAGCTACTATATCAAGTTGGCCAAGGTATCTAGGCTGCTTTATACTTGAAAAAAAAAATCATTTCTTTTCCATCATCTGCATTCCTGAACAACTCTTAAATTCCTTTTGTATTCTTTTGAAGGAACATCATTAAAATCAATCTTTGTCAACCTCACCAAAACTAAAAATGAAAAGCATGTTGCAAGGCAAGATTTCTATATTCATGGCATTTGGCAAGAAAGGCAACAAAACTGAAAGAATTGCACCACAAAGTGTATAAAAAAAGGATTTGGGTTGCTATGGTTACCTAATGATCCCAATGTAGCCTGCTATAATAATCTCTCTGGGCCCTCCCATATGCACAATGCTGAATTATACTGCACAATTTTCCCACTTGCTTTTCATTCAGAATTGGAGTGGGTGCAAGGCAAGGCAGGTTAAAATTAAAATAAACTCCCCCACCCAGTCTGATTCCCCTGCTTGCTATACAATACTTTTGCTTTTTTTTTTTTAAGGTTAAGCTGAAGTTGAACTTCAGTTTCATGAGGGAGTATGCCCTATATTGAGGTGATATGAACACAAGAAAAGTAGCAATAGAATTTTATCAAGAAGGCATAATAGAATTACAAATAGAACAAAAGAACTGGAGGATGTTCTTTTTCAGTCTTGCGAAATCTTTGTGCCCGAGAAGAGGGACTTCTCACTTGAAGTTTCCTGTCACGTTTTCTAGCATAAAATATAGGATTTTACACATTGTCTCATATCTTCACTCCTTTCTTACCATAAAACATTTCCTATCCAGTTTTCTTCCTCATTTCCCACTCTAATTAGGAAATTCAACAAAGTTCAGAAAGCTAAGTTTTGGGGCTTTTAAATTTCTCTTTGAACAAGAGGTGAATTTCATGTTTTCCAAAAATTTTCCTGGCATCATTAGGAACTAGAAAAGAAGCAGAGTTTCATTATGATTCTTCTGAGCTGATAAAAGTCTTCACTTGCTTTTACCTAACTCCCTAAGTACTCTGCTTCTGCTCCTTTTCCTTCAAGATGTAGAAGAAGGCATTGTCTATGGCTGAGACAAAATTAAAATGGAAGGTGAAAGAAAGTTGGTGTGATATTGCTCATTTCTTCCTGCCAGAGAAGTCTTGAAATGGAAAGGAGAATGAAAGAACCTCAAGAAAGGAGACAGTGTGAGATCTGTATCCATTCCTGTGTATGGAATGGTTTACTTCAGGGTGATTCAGAAGGCTGGTTTCTACAGATCATACTTCATAGTGATAAACAACTATAAACAGATACAACTGATCATTTTTTTTTATCATAACAAGGTTCACAACACCTCCTTGAAATGTTCAGCAAGCGATTGTGGGACCACACATGCTAACCTAGGACATGTATAAGTGCTGTTTGTCTCAATGAAAATGTAATTGAAATTCATGTTGTGTTTTCCATTTGTTCCATAAAACAAAGTTCCATAAAAACATTATGCAGTTACTCACATTATTTTTGCAAGGTGGCAAAGTAATGCTGTTATTGTTTTTCTGTTATGTATTTTTACATTTCACAGAAATTATGTAAAAATACAGAGAGATGGCAAGCAGCTGGAGAAATTGTAATAAGAAAAACAAATGCAAAGTTCAAAAAGTCACTTGGTAATCATTTAAGACATGTGTAAAAGTGTACATTCTTCCCATAAGAAATTTGTTAACTTTTTCTTTATTATTTTGTTAAGTATTTACCATCAAGTTAAAAAAATTGTTTAAAAGTACAGAATAAATTTGGCACTGCACATACTGAAGAGATGCAAATGATATTAGGTCTGAGATTCATACAATTTTTTCAATAGGGAAAAAAGCCAATTCCACTGACTAATTTATTCCTAAAGAATAATTCTACCAGCTCTAATAATACACATAATTACACACCTCGGTAGAGTGTTGGGGGTACTAATTAGTTAATGTTTGTACAGCATGTTGAAGATGTTATGCATTTAAGTATTACTATTAACTAAACAGAATATTCACTTTCAATTAATGTGTGCCATAACTTGGGCTGGTAGTATATCAGCTACAGTTATTATATACAGAACTATAATTGGCCCAAAGTGATACATAGAGCACTGGGAAATAAATAAAATTGCTGATTAATGGAGAATAAGAACTAGGAGATCTAACTAATTTCAGAAATCCAACCATGTACAAATAGTTCAGTATAATGAATATATTCTATAGCTGATAGTCTAGAAAATACCTTTATATTAAATTAGGACATTGATTCATCTCATTTGCTTTATTGACTAACTATGATTAGTCAACTTTTTCTGCATTTTTAAAAATGATTTTTGTTTAATTTCCCCCTCTGCGTATATATATATTATATTACACACACACATATACACATACAACATATATATGTGTGTGTGTAGATATATAGATGTTATATACAAGATAATGTTCATGCAAAGTTGGTAAAAAAGGATGCTTATAGGAAGAGAGACAGAAGATTCTTTGTGGTTTACTTACTTTATTTGCTGCCCATCTCATAGTTCTTGGTTCCTTTGAGTCAAATAGTCAGTATGATGAGCCAAAAATTCTGGCCATAATGTGCTATCCTTTAGTGTGCAATTTTGGTTTGATGCTAGAATGTGTTTAAGCTATTTGTACATGATACATACACTTGTGCATTCACATATTTGTAGTTTTTTTAATCTCCCAAGTTAAACAGACATTGTACATTACAGTTTCAGTGGCCTTAATGTTGGGGGTGAGAGTCAAATCCTCTACATTTCCATGCATCTAGTAAATCTTTGGCCGACTCTTCTTGATGACATAAATATTCAGAAAAAAATTATGGAACTGTGTCTCCTTGAGGAATAAAATCAAAACAAAAGGGTGATTAAGATTAGCCTACAGTATATTTGGAAGTCTTCCTCTTGAATAATATTCTTTGATCAGCCTGTTCATTCCTCGGTCTTCTAAGAGGTTACATAAATTCATCAATTTAATTTGCTCTTGAATGCTCATTTGATCTAGCCTGACCACTGAGGAGAAAATGGCTTGTAAATGTCAGTCAAAAGACAGATGTATATGGAATGCTGGGGTTTTTTTTTTTAGCAAAACTGATTAAAATGTCAGCGTTATGAGAGACAGGAGCAGATGGATCTCCATAGATTGTTGTAGCTAAATCCAGAAAGAACACAGACTAATGTTATCATTCTTACCTCTTCCATCCCTATTCAAAATTATTGTCCCATCATTCATAGAAGCTTTAATACTGTTGGAATGAAGTTGTTAATTTCAAATTCTCCAGACAATGAATCATGGCTAGAGAGTTCTCATTTGAGGAAACAAATGAGCTGGAGCAGTTTCAAGTCTAAATTAAGAATTTAGAAAATGGCACTTGCAATTGTTTGCAGTTAATGCATTCCTTTCCTTTCCTTTATTTTTTCATTAATATGTTATAACCATTGGTGCAACTTGTATTAATTTAAAACTTTCATCACCATTATAGGCTTAACATGGCATCAAAATACCTTTGCAGAGTTATCTATGTCAGAAAACTGGCAGAATTATTTAAAAAGTTAAGCTCAGGTGTGTTCTTATTCAGTTATTCTTTAAAGAGAACACACACGTATGCTTATTGTAGACAAAGTTCCACTACGACAGAGTAGACCAACCATACACAGCAATAGATAGTTTTGAAAGTACCATATATTTTGCACAATCTCTTCCAATTTTTTTAATGAAAAGTGCAAATAAAGGAGTGCAATTATGTTATTTGCTTAAATAAATGAAAGAGAAAATGTCAATTTATGGAACTGACATTTGAACTGACAAGAGAAAACTCAGTTTATGGAACAGGTAAAATATTTTAGAAAAAATAGTATTAAGTTTATAGGGGGACATGGATGGTTTTGCTGCTAACAAAAGATTATTGGCAGGGTTTTTTTCCAAATATCACAAGAGAAACACCCACAAAAGAATCATATCTGAATGACTATGTAAGTTGTAATATTGTAATATTCTGTCAATGTTTGCTTTGTACAAACAGTAGGAAATTAAAATTGTGACAAATTGTACAAAATGCTTATGTATGAAAATGTGGAGGGGAATGGTACAGAACTGAGCATGCAGCCACTGCTCTCATAAACAAGATCAATCAATTCAAGAGATATCTAGATGAAATTAATTTTAACAACATTCCTGGAAAAAAAGAGGGACAAATCAAGTCTGTTGTGACACAGATATGCCACTTTAGCTAACAAGAAGGGATGTTTGTGTGTGTGTGTCGTCTTGACGTGTGCCTGTGATTTGCCCTTTGAAAGTTCCATCTTATGCTTCCTGAATAAATATGTGAAGGCTCAAGTCCAAATCTCTTAGTTTAAATCATAGGATGAAACCTAAATTATATATGTTATATTTTGCAATATTACTCAAGGACAGTAAGTTGTGGACCAAAAAATCTTACTATATCCTTTAAGAGCCACTGGCTTTGAATTTTAAAATAAAAAAGAAGAAAATTGTAATGCTTATTTCTGAATCTCTCTCTCTCTATCCATCCATGTCTATCCCCATTTTATTTACATACAATAAACAGAGATACCTCCCTCCCTCCCTCTCTCTCTCTCACAAGAAATCTAAAATAAGTCATAGGAGAAGGAAAATGCAAGTAGTTCCTTTTGCTATTTTTCATTTAAACAAGACATCCTCTTTTCAATTAAAAAATAGGCATATGTGTGATTGTTGAAATTCTAAAATTTCTGATATTTTTGAATGTTATCTCATGCATTTTCAAAAGTACAAACTAGGTATAAAAATTGCCAGGGGAAGAGGTGTTGAGAAAAACCAGGTATTGGGTGCCTTGTTTAAATGGAAAACAGCAGACAGTACAGGTCAGAATTGCTGATAACTGCTCGTGATGATGGCCTTCTTGATGAAGCAAGTAATGTAACTTGCATTATGATATACTTGGTCCCATCCTACCTGCGTAGGTGTAACAAGTTACAGTCATGTCAAAGTAATGGTACACAGCTCAGTACTTGCATCTTAACAGCTCTCAGAAATAGATCAGATGTATCAAATGATATAGAGGAAGAAGCGGCAAAAGTAAAGGGGGTGAGTAGCTGAGAGATTAAATTGCATGCTAAGACCAAATAAGGTGGTTGCATGAGGAAAATAAATAAATAAATAAACAAACAAACAAATAATGCATATACATACATACGTACATACATACATGCTAAGCATTCTTACTTTAGACCATACATCAAAGATCTAATGTATTGTTCTTTTGTTTTTAATCACCCAGCTTTTGTTTAGCTATAACATAAGCAATTTTCCATAGACCTGTTTGCAATCGAGAGGAAAAAGAATTAGAATAGAATAACAGAGTTGGAAGGGACCTTGGAGGTCTTCAAGTTCAACCCCCTTCTTAGGCAGGAAATCCTATAGCATTTCAGATAAATGGCTGTCCAATCTCTTCTTAAAAACTTCCAGTGTTGGAGCACTTACAAGTTCTGGAGTCAAGTCGTTCCACTGATTAATTGTTGTAACTGTCAGGAAATTTCTCCTTAGTTCTAGGTTGCTTCTTTCCATTATTAGTTTCCATTTGTTGCTTCTTGTCCTGCCTTCAGGTGCTTTGGAGAATAGCTTGACTCCCTCTTCTTTGTGGCAGCCCCTGAGATATTGGAACACTGCTATTATGTCACCCCTAGTCCTTCTTTTCATCAAACTAGACATATCAAACTCCAGCATCTGTTCTTTATAATAGAATGTATTGCATACATTCATAGAATAAATAAAGCACTAACAGGATCTTTCTGATGGAATGATATGATCTCGTTGGCCCTATTCAGATGTTAGGCACAGTAGATACTAAGATTGCAAGTAGGATTCTTCTTAATGTTGTTTAATATTATTCAAACTATCAATCCTTTTGCATTCATTGTATGTATGAGACTAATGAATCTCTGACCTATACTTGATTTGGATTGATCTGGACCTTTAAAATGTGTATGCACTTACCTTAAAATGCATATGATAGCTGTCTGAACTAATTCAGGCACATTTGATTTGATTCATTTAATTGATTAAATGCTCAGAATTGGTTTCAGTGTCTTGAAATGTCATATATTCGATGTGATTTTGGTGTTATTGGTAATATAAACCAGGAAATGAACTTGAACTAGAACTGTGAAGAGAAGTGGAGAAGATAGGCTGCAATAAATATCACAATGAAAAAAGAAGGAAAATCGACTTATAGAACTGTATTTGTTGCTCTCTATAAATGGAAACTTCCTTTAATTCTTGGGATGGGTGGACAAAGAACATGAAGTTGTGATTTGGAGGTGGAAAAATATGTTTTGTATCTAACACATTTAGTCTTCAAGCATAGAGGTGTTGCATGCCTTGATTTAATGGATCCTCTTCTTGTGTTCATTCCTTCTGTGGATGAAAAGCTTTCCTTTCATTTTCTCTATATTTCATTAGCATTGAATTTGGAACTTTGAGGCCAAATGTGGTATAATATCTAGTCCTACAGATTGTTCCCAAGAGCAATACATACACTAAATATTAACAAGGTATCCATAAGAATTTATGCAGGGCTGAATAATTTTCGGCCACTCTAGCAAAAGCGGTTAATCCATTAAAGATTATGTATTGGCTACTATCTTTTGTTCTGAAATCTCATTTCTGAATGTTCCATTTCTATACAAATAAAATCACTTCATTTACTGAAGTTTTTGCTTTATTAAGTTATCTGTTTTCAATCTAATATATCATTAGTGTTCTGAAACAAACATACTCAAATGTTTCTAAATGTTATTGTCTCATTGCAATAGGTTTTTCATTAGATGTTTCTATAAAACACATTTTCCTTCTTTTTAAAAGACTCTTTAGATAAACTTGCTGCTCTGTAGTCAAGATACTAGTTTTGCTTTTGATGTTATCTATTAGTATTACCAATATATTTGTGCTTTTCTAGTTGCAGTTTGTTCACTCAGCAAAATCAATAAATAATTTCCTCCATAGGTGTCACATAGTAGCTATGACAGGGTCCAGAAGGCTTATTCTGTTCTGCAGTAGAGTTTTAGCAGTTTATGAAAATCTAATAAATCGAGAGTGAGACAATGTCCTTAACATGACACCCATTGTACCCTTTAAACAAAATGGGAAAGTCTATAAGGACTTCATAAGCCAAAATATACCATTTGAAATGTCTTAAAGAGCACCACTGCTTTGTTGATGGGTAGACATAATAATGCATCAACATTCATCTTGAAAAGGAACAACTCTGAGAGAGGAAGGGATAAAACTGATGTATGCTAGAGAAAATATTTGGTCATGGGAGTGACCTATGAAACATTAGCATGAGTTGGGTATACTGAACAAAATGAAATCACAATACTAATGAAGGAAAAGAAATATCTCACAACTTATCTGATAAAATATGTTGAGAGATCAATTTGATAAAAAGTCATAGAAGAAAAGTGCCACAAATACATAGTATGGTCATTCTATGAAACATCTGAGAAACAGAACAAATCAAAGCTTCCAAAATGTCAGCCAGGAGAGGGCCAGTCTGATCTAAAAAGTGCGCCTAGGAGGCACACATCTTCAAATGGTGCACCAGTTGTGCTCATACCTGGACAGGGAGGCCCTGCTCACAGTACCTCACACCCTTGTAATGTCTGGTTTAGAATATTGTAACATGCTCCACATGGGGCTTCCCCTGAAGTTCATTTGGACATTTCAAGTTAGTGTAGAATGCAGCTGCATGGGAAGTAAATGGTGCCAGATATATGTAATACCACTGCTGTGTGAGCTGCATTGGTTACTGGTGTGTTTCCAAATGCATTTCAAGCTGCTGGTGGTTATCTTTAAGCCCTTCGTGGCTTGGGATCGAGGTACCTGGAGGATCACCTTTTCAAAGAGTCTTTTATCCATTCAATCAGATCTAGAAGAATGGATATGCTGCAGATCCTGTCAGCCAAAGAGTGTCAGCTGATGGGGACTAAAAAATAAGCTTTATCTACTGTGGTCAGAGGTAGTATTCAGCAGCTTCTGATCAGTTCTGGAGAACCGGTAGTGGAAATTTTGAGTAGTTTGAAGAACCAGCAAATACCACCTCTGATTGGAGATTTTGCAGTATCCTTCCCCTGCCACACCCACCAAACCATGCCCACAGAACCGGTAGTAAAAAAAAATTTGAATCCCACCACAGACTGTGGCCCCTGCTCTATGAAACATTGTTCCTTTAGAGATCAGAATGGCTTCAATCCTGTTAGCCTTCCATAGGGGCCTAAAGACTTGTCTATGTTTCCATGCCTGAGTTGCTGAATGTTAAGGGCCCCGTTTCCTAGCTGTATTGCTAACTGCCCAAGTATGTTGGCTGCTGTGCATGTTTAATTTAGACATTTCTATTGTCTCTAATATTTTAAACTGCTTTAGTATTTTGATTGTAATACATTTTTTGAATTGTAAGCTACCCAGAATCATTGGCTGAGATGGGCAGCTATAGAAACTGAGACAATAAATAAATAAGGATGTTCCACAGAAAAGCAGTGCCTCCTTGCTTCAGACCCCGATCTCCCAAAATGTGGAGTCAGTTATCATGTCTCTCTGTTTTATCTAAATAGCCTGTCCACTACTAATTGGAACAGGAAGTACTATGGATAGTCAGCTGCCAAGGTTCAAGCAGCAACTGTACCAGAAATTGAACCCAGAAACTAATGTCGCTATGAGTATACCAGATTGCTTTCTTTTAAAAAACTTTTAAAAATGTACTTTTAGCTAACATGCTTAAAAAGAAAAAAAAAAGAAAAACTTTAAAATTAAAAAAATGTAATCTGTATGCTATCTGGCAAATTACCTTTATATATATATGTCTGACTGTCTGTGTATATGTATAAGTATGTATATGTATGTATATATAGATATCCACACACACATCTATATATACCTTTATCTACATATACCACCCAGATATATGTATAAACCATATGTATATGAGATATCTCTATCTTCGTCCCCACCACACAAGTTAAAATGCTAAACCAGAAAACTATCCTTAAAATGCAAGAAACAGGAATGGAGAGGTAGAAGATGGAAGAGAAATTCCATAGGGTGGTGATATATAAAGTAGATCATTCTTCTTATGGAAAAATTAATACATGTAACTGAAATTTCTATTCAGGTCACGAATCTCACATCTGCTAGCAAACAGGTCACACTATTTAAAAGGAGAGGGAGATTCAATTGTTTGTATAAATGTGGAAACATACACAAAATCCATTCCCTGGGAAAGGAAAGAAACTCAGTGTAACACTGCTGAGGCAGATGAGACTGCAGAAAATAGAGAGCAGCTGAAAATTGTGGAGTTTTGGGAAATACCCATTTAACGTAGTGATAGCAACAATGAAAGACATTCTAATGCTTTGTTCCTTGAAGAAAGGAGCTGAATGTTAATGATATTCTAATCCAACTACTTGTTTAGAAAGCACGATCAGGCTAGTTCAAAAAAATACCTTGGAACATGTGCTATTAGGAAAACAGAAAAGATATTTCAGAGCTACGATTTAAGTCCAGAGCTAAAGGATTTCCAGTGTTCATAAAATTGGTATTCCTCATCTATCACTCTTCTGCTATGCTTGGACTCAGTCCAGTATACAGGGACATCTAGTGGTTGAGGCATATACTATACATGAGAATGCCATTACCAGATTATCAGTCATAAGTGCCTCCTAGATTGACAAAACCTACTAGATTCATACCTTCTGATTCCAAAGCTCATAAAGTATTCAGGTTGTGGGGAAGAAAATCTTGAGTAATTCCTCTAATAACAATACTTATTATTTTCTCCTTGAGAAGGATCATGGACTCTATGTGAATGTCATAACACCTATCAGTGCTTCAAAAACGCATCATATTTTGTTGGCAACAAGAGGAGCTGTCAAAACTATGTACTAGGACTTACCTATTCAATATATTTTGAACAGATTTTCAAACTAGTGGTTAGAAAATAGTATTAGCAACTTATTTATAAAGTTCAACAAGAATGAAATGATAGCAAGTATCTTAGAAACCCAATCAAGATTCAGGTGTATCTTGGTAAGATGGAACAAAAAGCAGATATCAGCAAGAGAATTTTCGGCTTGCAGAAATGCAAAATTCTACTTTTAAATAAGTAACCATCAGTGGAATGAACATAACCCTCTGGAATGGTCTGCCTCCTGAGCTACGTAACAACACCGACCTGAGAGCATTCAGACGTGCACTGAAAACTTGGCTCTTCGAGAAGGCCGGCCTGGACTGAAATGGGAGTTTTAGAGCAATTTTAGAATTTTGGGTTTTAAATTTCAGGATTTTAATATTTGGGGTTTTTATTAATTTTTTGGGGTTGGGTAAAAATTTTAAAGGCAGCCTTAGGATGTTTAATCTTCTTTTAACTTTTATAATATAGAATGTTTTATAGTTGGCTGTACACCGCCCTGAGTCCTTCGGGAGAAGGGCGGTATATAAATGTGTAAATAAATAAATAAATAATATTGAGGTGGGAGTTATACTAAGAAAAATTACATGTAAAAAAGGATATGGCCAATGAATCATGAACTTAAGTCAGGGAAAAACAGATGCATAAAAAAGAAGATAAAATCCTAGATATACAATGTAATAGTTTAGTTAATAGTAAAATAGTTTAATAGTAATAGTCACAGATTCTCTTTATATTGGTCAATCCATATCTAAATTCACTTCTGGGTGCCTCATTTTAGGAACGGCATTGATACACTTGAACTTATTCAGACAAGAACAACGAAAATAAAATTGGAAAGAAACAATTATGAGGAATAGTTAGAGACATGGGATGCATTTAGCCTGGAAAAGAGTTGAAAAAAACCTGACAATTCTCTTCAGTTCTTGAAGAGATGTCACATAGAAGATGATATAGACTTGTTCAGAGTTATGTAAGAGGAAAGGTGTTTATAATCACAGCCCTTAAGAACCACAATTGGAATGGTATCTCCATTGCTAAGCAGCTCAACCATTCAGTGAAAGGTGAATTACATGACTTGTAATTTTACTGCCAGAAACCCATTGACTCAGCTCGTCTAAAATCAGTTGTGAAGTAAGCAAAAGGAGATGACATGACCACAAGACACACTGCTATAGTTGTAAACGTACATTATTTGTGAAGCACCCAAATTTAGATTATATGATCATGGGGGCACTCTGATGGTTGAACCTGTA
Source organism: Bungarus multicinctus (assembly GCA_023653725.1). NCBI lineage: Eukaryota > Metazoa > Chordata > Lepidosauria > Squamata > Elapidae > Bungarus > Bungarus multicinctus. The sequence goes on from CM042837.1 coordinate 8,581,616, forward strand.
AGGACTGGTCATTTAATTTCTTTTTTAGCTGTGTTGTAACTTCAAATGATCACTGAACAGGGCAGTTGTTAAATGAGACCACCTGCCCAAGAGTACAGATTTTAGCTGGACATTAGGAAAAAAATCTTAATTAGAAACTGATGGACTTTCCTTTGCTGAAGAAGCTTTAGCAGAAGATGAATGACTATCAGTCAAGGATGCTCTAATAATGGATTTTTGCACTGAACAGGGGATTAAAGTAGATGTTCTCTAAATTCTCTTCTAATCCTTTCATGTCAATATTTTTCATATTTCCTTTTCTTGTAAGGATTTTCTTCCAAAAATAGTTTATTATTCTATCCTTTCTCCAAAAAAATTCAGACTGACTTATTTTCACAAAATACTTGCTTTGCTATGTCCTCTTACAATGAAGCTGCATCTGATCAGAATTAGAACAGTCAAAATAAAAATGAAAGATCAAAACAGTGAAGAGTATAGACAGTAGGCTGCAGCTGTAGTTTGGGGGCCTTTTGTGGAAGATTTTGTTGCACTTCATATAAAGAATATTTATACGGAAGTTCTGGGAACTTCATCACTGGAGACTTTCAAGAAGAGATTGGACTGCCATTTGTCAGAAATAGTGTAGGGTCTCCTGCTTGGGCAGGATGTGTGTGGACTAGATGACCTACAAGCAGAAGTGGTATTCAGCAGGTTCTGACCAGTTCTGGAGAACCTATAACAGAAATTTTGGGCAGTTCGGAAAACCGGCAAATACCACCATTGACTGGAGATTTTACAGTATCCTTTCCCTGCCATGCCCACCAAGCCACGCTCACAGAACCGGTAGTAAAAAAAAATTGAATCCCACCACTGCCTACAACGTCCCTTCCAACTCTGTTAATCTGTAATGCTATTATACCTATATTGCTACAACAATGAAATAGCATTCCTGTTATCCTTGTGGCATCTATTTCTTCAGCTGAGAGCAGGGTACAAAACACAGACTACATTAATAATGTATTTTATAAAACTAAGAGAAATCTACCTTTCAATTTAGGAGACAACTCCCTTGACAACCTCAATCTCAGATACTATAACTAGACAATCTGGTTATATACATTTGAAACTAATAGTTATACATGAAGACTTTATATCAGATCAAGAAAGTTTCTTTCTTTTTCTTCGTTCTTACTCAATTAAAAAAAAAACATTAGTGCCAAAGACTGGTGCTTCCAATGTAGATTCTTCCATTGAACTCTGAGATTTCATCTCGCACATGTATATAACAGCTTTCCCCAACCTCGTGCCCTCCAAATTTGTATATTGGATTAGTAATTAGCTATTATATTTTTAATGTTACTTAATTAAAAATCTCAAAGCATCCTTCCAACATGGTCATTGACCATTTTGTCTGGAAATCAGAATTTGAAGTATATTTTTTTAAAAAGAAAGAAATTAAAGTCTGAAGTCTGTTACATATAAAAATTGAAGTCTGATACATATTAAATTGAGAGAAGTTGGTTTTATTTTCTCCCACTTTTATCTAATTTGTTTGCTACTGTTTTATGGTTATTTTGTTTCAATTTTCATACTATGAACAGTTATCAGGCAGCTTGCAAATGTAATAAATGTTTAAAGCATCTCACTAATAATACAATCTTTTTACAATTAATAAAACACTCTTATCCCTAAAGCAGTCCACACATTATTTTAGTACACTATAGAAGGTTGGGTAAGAACTGGTTATACCTCAGATATGATACTATAAGTCTGATTATTCCTTCTGGTTTACTATACTTAATAAGATGGACGTTGCAGTCTGTGAGGGATATTTCCTACTATGGAACCATCTTACTGATCTTAAGAAAAGAATGGCTTTTTTGAAAAGAAAATGGGGCACAAGATTAGAAGTAGAAGGGAAACAGATGGAAAATCATAACAGAACCAAAAAGCAGCTAGAAACTCCTTAAATGAAATCCACCGATTATGACTTATGCTTTTATGGATTGGAGCCCACTAAGAGATACGTAAAGTATTATCATAATTTGTCAGGCATGCTTGTATGTGGAAGGAGTAGAGAAGACTAAGTCAGAAGTAAATGAAATGGATATATCAGAGGTTGGGCTTATGCTTCAGAGTATAAAAATTGAAAAATGTTGCATATTAAGTGACAATTAACAACATGGCACTGACGATAACACAAATCTCCTTGCATTTGATATATGTAGTGAGATAAAAAAATGTTGTCCCTTTTAAAATTGTATGTAATTGAAATTATCTTATTTATAGCCTCGGAATGGTTTTCTCATTGTTATTGAATGAACTGGCCTGATTTGTTAATTTTAATAATCACATTTATGCAGCTGCCCATCTCCATATAAGGCTACAGATGGCTCACAAACAATTAAAATAATATATAAAATCAGCAAACCAATATAATAAAGGAACTAAAATAATTAAAAGCATATTAAATGTTAAAAAAATGATCATGGCCAATCATCTCCATATGTAATAGTCAATCAACAAATTAGAGTCGTGAAACGAAAAGACAGACATGTGTATTGAATGCAGGACTGTTATTGATCAAGTTGGGTTAGTCTTGTTAAGAAGTCCTATTAAAGATCTGAAGGATTTTTCTGGTAGTTACTTGATGACATTTCTAAGCAGCTGCAGGCTTCCTAACTACTGTATTTTGTTCAATCACCTAATCCAATTCACCACAGGATTCCCAAAGGCTGTGTAGGTTTCTTTTAGAGATTCATACTGCCCTGGGAAGTTTCTCTTCTAAGTCATCTGTTCCTGGAGTGGAAAGACTTTGTGTCTATATATCTCATATTTCTCAATAACCTGTGTCTGAGACAGGGGGGAATATTGACTTAAAGTAGGTAGGATTGTTTATTTATATCCTGTCTTTTCCCCAGGAGTTCAGGATAGTATACATATTGTCTATTTTTCTCTGCAATATTCCTGAATTGGCTGGTCAAGGAGATAATGACTGGTCCTAAGTTACTGTATCTAGTTAGTTTCTACAAGTGAGAATGGACTTGAATCTACCTTATCCCTGTCTAAGGCAACACCTGCTCTAATGCAAATCACCACTCCATGTGAAGTCAGACACAGCTGGTGAATTTTGTATTAGTGGAGCTTTTTATCTAGAAGGGACAGAAAGATCATTTTTAAGAATCATTTTTAGCTTATGGATATATCAAATGTCATTCAAAGAAATTTTAGATTGCAACAAAGCAAGTAAAAGAAAGAATATCTCAACAATATCCTTGTGTTTGTTAACTTCCCCCCATTTTTTTTCCAGTGGATTAGTCTAGTTCATTCTTGTTCTTTATTTTACGCCACTGTTTTATATCAAAAACAAAAATGCTGCTTTCAGTATTTTTCTCAATGTTTACCTTTTATTTTTTTGTGGTAAACATTAAGGTTTGCTTGAGCATAGGCATTTCTGTAATAGATATGAATCTGCATTTACAAACTAGCGATTTAAAAGGCAAACTTGCAAACAACACTGTCATTTTGGTTTTTGTGGGATGTATTGCAATCATTTTTCTAAAAATTTAGTCTCTAACAAAGGTTTCTGACAAATTACAAATAATGCAAATGAAGACAAAATCAAGAAATTTGTTTCCCAAGCAAAACCACAATTTTCATTTTAGAGTTGACTGATCTAATGGAGCTGTGAAAACTGTTGCTAACTATAGCACATGGTATGAAAAGAGATCAGATTTGATTCTTAAGCATTCTTGAGCTAATGATCTGTAGCCCAAGTAGCGACAAAATCGAAAATAGATAGACCAGCGTAATAATGATTCAGCTATCAAACGGACCAAGGAAGCATTAAGATAATAAAGTCCAATCTGATGAAAAAATGCCAGACCCCTGATAAGTCTAACAGTTCTCTTTGAGACTCATGTGGTTGCCTGATCAAATAACCCAAGCAAGTCCTTTTGAAAAAAGAAAAGGGGGAAAAAATCTCTCCAACTACTCTAATTATCAAAGGCAGAGCAAAATGAGAGAGACTTTTAAGCTGTCTATTCAAAGAAAATACAGCTTAATATAAACAGAAGACAATACGCCATCAGGGTTAGCTTCCAGAAAGACTGCTGCACTATAAATGTTGACTTTGTAAATGAAATCCAGGGAAAAAATGCTGCGTTTGCTCTTATTTTGGTCCACATATACTGATAAAAACAGGAGGAAGGGGAAAAAGGAAGAGAAAGAAAGAGAACAATATTGTTAATAGTGTTGAAAAACACTCCCTTTCAATGTTTTTATTTAGTTCTTGCTAAAATGTTCCTCTGTTTGCAGTTAAGTTTTAGTAATATTATTCCTTCATTATTTCTTTTATTTGCCTTCAATACCATATTATTACTTTTTCTTGTCTTCAGCACCACGTTCTTTCTTTTATTTGCCTTCAGTACATCAGTTTCTTTTCCCCCAGAGTTTAAAGTGACACACATAGCCCTCTTACTTTGTTTTAGTATCAATTCTGAGGAGGAAGGGGGAAAATATCAGCTATAATATGATTGTATATAATAGCAATAGGAAAAACTTTTGTGGCTGGGGCCAGATTGATCATTATGATTATAACAGTGATCATTATTTTTGATAACACTGAATTCTCCCTTGGGCAAAATAACAGAGTCAGGAAGGGCATAGTGAAGAAAAGTGGATAGGGACATATTACAAGCATAGGAACAATGAAGTTTATTCTAGGACATATAAAGCAGGTTTGTTTAATTGCGAGAAACTACAGTTCATTTTTATCACAGACATGACACTAAAATACTACTGTATCAAGACCGCAAGGACAAGGTTATCTACCAACAATTTTATTTGATTATGGGCAACCAACTCAGTTTTGATTCTTAGGAACTACAGGATTTAGGATTTTCTTCATGACAGTCTCCCGTTAACCTGGTCTTTCAGGTCCTCTAACAGTGTATTCATCACCACTGTAACTTAATACAATCCTCTTTAAGGCTGATTGTCTTCTACTTCTGTTTCCTTTCACTTCTTTCCAGCAGTATAGACTTCTCCAGAAAGCTATGGTTTTCCATAATGTATCTAACACAAGTTAATCAGCATGCTCATTTAAACCTGAAGTGAGAATGCTGGGTTGATTCATTTGATGATCATTTGCTTGTTTTCTTGACTGTCCTTGATGTTCTCGGGAATCAAAAGACAAAAGTTCAAAAACATCAATATTCTTCCTATCCTGCTTCTTCAAACGCCCATTTTTCTTGTTATAAGAAATGCCATACTTCCATTATTCTGATCTGAATTTGTTTCCCAAGGCCTTCATGCAGTGATGGCATTCCAAAATTTTTACTACCGGTTCTGTGGGCATGGCTTGGTGCGTGTAGCGTGGTTTGGTAGGCATGGCAGGGGAAGGATACCGCAAAATCCCCATTTCCTCCCCATCCCACTAACCTGCTTTCCAGCTCCATTCTCCTGTGCACGGCAACAAAAGAAGACCCAGCCAATCATCTGGGACTTGGGAGGCAGAGAAGAAATGAGGGTGGGGCCAGTGAGAGGTAGTATTCCAAACTACTCAAAATTTCTGCTACCGGTTCTCCAAACTACTCAAAATTTCCGCTACTGGTTTTCCAGAATTGGTCAGAACCTGCTATTCTATTCATGGCTATTCTATTAGGTTCTAGTCTGTGGCATATTTCTTGATTACTTGTTCTTTGCTGTTGGCTCTAAAATATTTCAAGTAGAAGCTATCTACCAGCTCAAACTATTATTAAGTCTAATACTAGTTGTTGTTCTTCTATCATTTGTTTGGTCTTCTTTATGTTTAATTTTAATCTTATTTTTTCATTTTGTTATTGACTTTTATTATTAGAGCTTGCAATTCATCTGAACATTCAGTTATTATAGTATTATCATCAGCATAGGCCAGATTATTGTTTCTTCCTCCAATTTTTACAGCCATGTTCATTTTCTTTCCATCCAGCTTCCTCTAATATGTATTTAGTACATTGGTTGATTATTATGTGCCATCAAGTCAGAGGTCACTCTTAGAGGCCACATATAATTGATGGTTGCATAAACAGAGAGAGAATATATAGCCTCGTCTTTTTACTTTGCCAGTTTTACCATATTCTGCCCATACTATGGATTTCTCATCTATATAAAATTGGCATGAAGACAATGAGATTTTCTGGGATTCCTGTGCTTCTAAGCAAATTCCACAGCTTGGTATGGTAAGGGCCTTTCTACAGTATAATCAATGAAACACAAACTGATTTATTTTTGGTATTCTTTCATTCTTAATAACCAGGCATAGATCAAAATACTACATCCCATTCCTCATCTTTTTTTTAAAAAAAAAAAACTTGAACATCTGGCATCTGTTTTTTCATGTAAGACTTCAATCTGCATTGTATGATCCTAAACATGATTTTACCAGTATATGAAATTAAGACTATTGTATAATAGTGTGTACATCCTTTTAAGTTTCCTTTTTTGTTTTTGTTTTGCTTTTAATTGGAATAATTGGCCAGTATGTCATTTTCCAGATTTGCTTTGTAGGAACATTTATTGAATTTTCTTCTGTAGCCTTTTGACATCTAACTGGTATGACATCTAACTTCTTCGTGGCATCTAACTGGTCTTTACTTCATCTTCTAGTATTAGAGATACTTCCCCATTGGAAATATTTTCTAAAATAACTTGAATGTCTTATTCACATCTCTACTGTATTTCAGTAAACTGTTTCTATTTTTTTTCTTTGAATCAATTGCTATGTGTCCATTAATATCCTTTAGCATATCAATTTGGGGTTGGATCCTCCTTCTCAGTTCAGAGATGTCCTAGAAGCTTTTCCTTGTTTCTCCATGTCTGTTTCCACATTCAGGGCCTTTACTGATGTTCTTGCAATAGTGCTTCTTGTCTCTTCTAGTAGCTCTCTAAAACTCTACTTCAAAATTTCCTTTCTGAGATTTTTGTCTTTCTTGGCTTTGGCTTCTCTTCACTGCTTGGCAATTTCAATGCCTTGCTCTAAAATTCAGTTTGCATTTTTTTACAGTCTCTTCTCATAGCCATCCTTACTGACCTCTTTTAAGTTTATTCCATTAATTCCTCTGATTCTGGATCAATGAAGTTCAGGATTTCAAAGTCATTCCTGATATTCTCCTTGTAAATGGTGCGTATAAGCTCAATATCATACTGAAACTGTTGCCCCTCCTCCTCCTTTTTCCCTCCTCCGTTTTTCCTCATCCTCCTCTTCCTCTCCTTCCTGCTCCTCCAACTTGCACATCAGCAGTTCATGATGTATTTTACATTCAGCCCCTGGGCAGGTCTTTGATGATATAGATGAGCTCTTACATTCCTTTTAGCAATAATATTTTGATAGTCAAATTAAGTCAATTAAGTCAAATTATATCTACACTTGCCTGATGTTATCCATGGTTGTTTGAAGACAGTTAGCTATAAAAAAAAAACAAATTATTGGAATGACAGAAATAAGTCATTCTCCTGCTTCACTTTGGTTGTCTAAGGCATACAAATCAACTGTATTTTCTTCCTGAATGTTTCCAGCTTTGGCATTCCAGCCAATTTCATCAATTAAATATATATCCAGAGTTTATGCAGAAAACAGCCATTATTATATCTTTAAACTCAGAGACAGTTTATCTTTAACACGATCAACACAGCTCGCACTATTGCTAGCCTATTATTCCCCAGCACTTCAGGTTATTGTTTTAAATATCCTCTTTCTTGTTTTGAGAAAATTATCACAAATAGGGGTAAGTTTGCAAAAACCAATTGCATCCACCGGGGACAATTTCCTGAAGCTTTTACCGAAGCTTATACTTGACTACTGCATCTATCTGGCATTATATTCTCCCCAGTGGAAAAAAAAATGAGAGAAGATTTGCTGAAGAAATGGCAAGCAGCGGATGGCAACGTTCTTTATTAATAAAGGAGAATATTTGTAGCTCAGGGTTGAAATGAGGGGTCTTTGGTGCTTTCTGAGCTTGATTTTTTCTTGCAGATGTTTCATTCCCCTAACTAGGTAATATCATTAGTGCTGGTGAATGATAGCCAGCGCTGATGATTTTATCCTAGTTTAGATAATGGAACAACTGCAAGAAAACAATCAAGCTCAGGGAGGAACCCTAATATTCTTTATTATTTGTGCATGCAATATGGATTAGATATATTCTAGGAGTAGCAAATGGAAATTATCTCCCACATGTAAGGTAATTGTAGCCTGAGGGTGGGGCAATTGTGGCCTCTATTAATTATGTGGAACATGATCAGATCTTTCTGTACTAATAAGAAATATCTACCTAAGAGAATTATCCATGTAAACAAGCAAGGCATAATTGATAAACATCACACATGGGAACTGTGGTCTTAAATTTCTCTGAACTCAAGAGATTTGTTCAGACAGGACAACATGAGATTAACAAGGGATTCATTATATAGAAATAAAGAAATCCAGCACTATTCTCAAGCTTTTTTAGGCCTCTAATTAAGAGACATACACATCACCCTTAATTACTTTGGGGAGACAGAGTTAAATTTGCCTCTCTTTTTATCAAGCTTCCAAATATTGTATGGATTTGCCTTAGAGCTCTGGGCATCAAACACAGGTATCCTGTATGCCAATAAGAAGCAAGGATTTGGTCATTCTTACCCACAGCCTGCAGGCAAATACTCATAGACTCACATGGCATTTATAGGCTTAAAATAAAAATATTTTTATGCATTAGAACATTGGATAGTTGATATTTAATCATCATCATCTTTTAACGACCCCATAATCCCTTGCGGGGTGGAATCTGGGCCACTGAATGGAGCTGAATGTTTACTGACCAGATGCCCTTCCTGTCGCCAATGCGAAGTTATATTCAGCAGATGTATTCTCAGTGTGCCTAGAGACAGAAAGATCTGCCTCTACCTAGGATTGAACTCACAACCTCCCGATTGTAAGGCAAAAGCTCCAACTCTAGGCCACTGCATCCACTCATACTTGATATTTAATGAAAAAGTAAGTATGTGTATAACTGTGTATGATACACACACAGACACACATAGATACACAAACGAATAACACATTTAAAAAAAACAAGTGACAAATACCAATTCATATTGGAACATCAGGAAATAAGAGTTTTCCATGCTGTTCCCAGACTTCCATTTTTCCCTCTCATTATTATGACAGGACTACATATTCAGTCTGAATAAAACCATAAAGCTCAAGAGGAAGAAGTTTTATGTCTCACCACTACCAAACTTCCTTTGATTAGACAAAAAAAAATCTTTCACCACTTGCAGAATTTAAATTCTCCATTTACATTTGTTTTAGAAAACCTTTTTTAAAACATATAATAGAGTACTTGTTATCTTACATGCAATAGAAAGAAGAGAGTGCATGTTTTGGAACTTCTTAAAATGCAGCATATAATTTTAGCTTTTCCAGTTTAAGGCCTCTTATTCTCTATAACTTGCCTCAGCTATATTTTCAGGAAAGCATGACTCTTGAAAAGGTGGTAGTTTAAAAAGAAACCTTTACTGAGAGTGTGATTGCAGAGAAGTCAGATGCAATCTGAAGTTCCCATGCAAAGCATTAAGCTATTTTTCCCTCTTCAAACCCCACCCCGATCCACCATTCCACCAGTAGCCAATATAATGTTGCAAAAATGTTTTGAGAACTCTGAGGCTGGGAGGAAGCCCATCCATCGCACAGACCTGGTCCCTCTCCCTGGATCCTCCGTGTTACAGCAAAAGCATGCAAAGAATTCGCCCCCAACAAACAGCCCTCTCCAGAATGTTAGTGTCTCTATGGGAACCTGACATGCTGCCCCCCTGAAAGAAGGATACACCAGGGTAGTACACTACAATCCTTTCCGGGCTCCTTAGATTCCTCCTAATATAAGGACCTGCCTTAGCTATATTCTCAGGAAAGCATGACTCTTGAAACAGTGATAGTTCAAAAAGGAACAAAAGACACACAGCTTCTATGCATCCTTTTCCACAAGCAAAATGTTTATATATTGAAGGGGGACCCAAAGAGAAGGTCATTTACACAAAGGGATAGTCAGCGTTCCTTTACAAAGCAAAGAAAGTGAAATGAACTCCTGTGATTGTTTGATCCAAAGTTTTAAAGCACTCTCTGATTCTCTGTTTAAAGTGTTTTTATATTGTATGCTTTGTAAGCCCCCAAGAACTGTTATTCCAAAAGTCTCAGGTCAGCCTATACTTTCAAAAGTAATATTATGTTTTATGTTAAAGAAAAAGATGATATATGTCTATATAAAAATCATACACAGGACATTAAAGGAAACCCAACAGCTACTTTACCCAGAGCCTAAGAAAACAGACCGATTTTCAAGGACATTGGGGATATTATCAAGGTTAGGGTTAGGAGCCATACAGATCTCTGGAGCAGCAGTGGTATATAGTTTAATAACTTTTTAAAAAATATTTTTATTGTTAAAATAAGAAAATAGAAATGTTCAGTTAAAAAGCGAACCAACAGCAACAACTGTGTGTTCTAGAAGGAAACCATTACCATACACACAGAAAATCAAGGTTTGTTTTGTCTTGTTTTGTTTTTTAAATATGGAAAATATATCTGATTTTTCTCTTGTCTAGTGTGCCTCTACTGTTTATAAACTTCATTCATTTATGTTTCTCAAGAGTTTAAACCTCAAAATATCCTTGAGATCTTTGGAGAATTCAATAATACTTGAAAAATCCAAAGATTTAAATTTTAATCCATTTGAATTTTTCAAGTGTTCCTGCTGAACAGTTTAGAAAAATCTTTAGAAAGAAATCTACTTGAAAGAGTGTTTTGGAGCTGGATTTTTTTTGCACATTTTTATCATTTTGATGTGCTTTTGACAGGTTCCTTACTGAGTACTTACATTACTGAAGTTATCACTAAATATACAAATGCAGCAATGTTATATGCATTAAAAATAAACTTTGTTCTGCCCACAAAGGGTCAGAACAAACATGCAATTTTTAGTTTATAAAGAGATCCAGGTGCAATGATGTTTCTAATGGCAGTATTTCCTGTGAAATCTATGAAAGCAAGAGATGGAATTTTAAGAAGCTGGATGGAAAGACTATTGATATAGGGACAGCCAAGAAAAAAAAAACAATTCAAAAGAATGAATTATCCCACAAATTAAAATTAAGAGCTTTCACTCAAAACACGTGATCATCATAATTTGGTCATATTAGATAAGGATGCAGTTCACTGGAGGGATCTACAATGCTAGGTAAAATGGAAAGAAAGAGAATAAGAAAGTGACCAGCAAGTAGATGGATGGATTAATTTACAATGATAGATACCCCATTGAAAAGCCTGAAGCATCAGTTGGAGAATATCTATTGTTCACAAATAGTTAACACTGATTCAATAACATACAATCCATCAATCAGTTCTGAATGAACGTCCTGAATGAACATTATATATATAATGATGAAGGACTTTTGTGCATACCCAGAGTACATTTTTCAAGATCTCATTATCTGTGGCTTCATTATCAGTAGCTGCTAGAGTGGAACAGATTCCTCATCATAACAAGATTCACTTATATATTATAGAAGTCTAGCAAGAGGATTAATTATGTGACTGTTAATAAAGAAGGTCCCAAAACCTATACAGAAATCTAAAGGAGGTAATATTTTCATGTCTCTACCGAACAATATGATTTAACTTGCAAATAACAAACAACCCCTTCTGCAATGGGAAAGAGTGCTCTTTCTTTCCTCCTGACTCTGGAAACTGCAAGGACAAAAGAAGAGGAAACTTACCACTGACTAATCTTAGTATTACTTTAAATCCCCTTTTGGATTTAAAAGACAATAAGAGATAATAAAGTAATCAGGTGCAGACATGCTGCAATCCCCAATCCAACAATAATTTCTACTAAATGTCTACTGATCAGAACTTTGTGTTAAGTGTACACAGGTCAAGAACTATAAGAGTTTTAATTACAATAAGGTAAAAGTGAAAGTTTCACCAGTCCAGTAATATTTGACTCTAGGGTGCAGTCTCATCTCCGTCTCTTGGCTGAGGGAGCCAGCATTGTCCAAAGACATTTTCCATAGTCATGTGGCCAACATGGCTATACACCAAAAGTGCACTCAATGCAGTTACCTTCCCACCAAAGTGGTACCAATTTATTTACTTGCATTTGAATGCTTTCAAACTGCTAGGTGAACAGGAACTTTGGCTTTAAACTTGTGGGTGGGGGGTTGTGTTCTATTGTGTTTTGTGCTTTTATTACTGTGAGGCACCCACTGATTGTGCTCTCTAAGATGGGCAGCCATCTAATCTTTTAAATAAATACAGTAAATAAACACATTTGGCCATAATGTTTCAGATACAGATTTAATAAAACAAAACAAAACAGTTACTTGGAAACCTGTTGTCACCCCACCCTCTTTAATTCTCTGCATAATGGAGATCAAAATAAAACACATCACTTTGTGAAGCAAAGAATTGAAATGGAGTCATCTCCTAACTGAGTTATTGGTTAATTCCTCAATACACACTACTTTGCAAATTAATGCTAAATTGAAAATCCACTAAATGTTTGTTGTTATTTTTCTTTTGTATATAGCTTTTGTCTAGTATGCATTTTTATACTTACCTCTTACAAGTCATATATATATAATCTTTGGAATGGAAATATTTTGAGCCAAAATACAATAGACAGTGAAGATTATGTGACCATTTTTGCTGCAATAGAAGATATTTTGGAAGGCCATCCTATTTTATATGGAGGGAGCAAAATCTGTGATGAGTTTTTTTCAACATCTCTAAAAGCAAGAGTTTGTTTTCGTCTTCAAAGATTACAACAGACAGCAGAGGTGGGAGAAAAAAAAACAATCTATATCAAATTCTGGTTGAAATTTAATAATAGAAAACTAATGTAGCTGAAATAATATGCTTCTTGCTAACCATCAAGGCACTGCCATTAAATGGATGGTAAAAAGTGTAGCGGTGTTTTATAAATCAGAACATTGCTATTACACACATTCTTCCCCTTCCAAAAATGGTTCAAGAGATTTGTATGCTTTTTTCCCAAGTCAAATTTAAATGCAGACTTGAATTCTTGGAGAAATAGAGTTTGAAGTGCTCATACTGTATGTCTCTGCTAGCAATATTCTTAGTCTTTGCATATATATGCCTTAGATACCAGAATTACCTACAGAAGCAGTTTTGATAATGCAAGCATACCAAGCAACAGTAATCAACTGGTTGTTTCATATTAATGAAACATTTTAATTAATTTTCAGCATCGCATGCCTCTTTTTAAATTGTATGTGCTGTTTTTATATGTTTAATATTTTATTTGCATACTACCCTGAGTCCCTCTGTGAAGGAGATTGGCAGTTTTAAAATTTGATAAATAAATAAATGTTCACATGCAAATGTTCTTTCTGGTGTCACCAGTATAGGGTGAAACAAAAGAAACACCCTGTTCCAGTTTGCATTTTCTTTTCACCTTGCTGCCTGGCCTGGTTTGACCCAGATGCCAAGAGCACAACAAAGTCAATAGCAAAGCACATGGGAATTGGATAGCTTCAGGAAACTCCAAGTTAGTAGCTCACTATTTCAAGCTCTGTTGCTCAACAGAATTCTTCTTGTCCTGAAAACTCATTATCTTCTTTTGCTCCATCCCTTCCCTGAGTCAATGACTTAGATACCTTTTGGCCTGGAAGTAATATTACATTACTAGATGCAATAAGGCAAAGTCAAATGTATAATTAAATATAGGTAAAGAACCCAGGAAGCAATCCTCTACTGACATGGCAAGTCCCAGATACGCACCTTTCCATGCATCCATCAGCTGGCATTTTTTGATTCATTTCTATTTCAATATAAAACACAATGACCAACATGAGATTGGAGCCATCAAACATAAGAATCACTCTATTTCCTCACCTCTATCTACATGCACGTTCTCTCCAGAGGTTCATAAACCTCCTTCCCTTATCGTATTGAGAAGCACATTGAAGATAGTTTTATTTCACTGAGCCTTCAGCTCTTAGTTAAATGTTATCAGCAGCCATTCTCTTGTCTTTGGAGGTTTTAATGCTGTAACAGACTCTTTTTGATTGGGGCAGACCCATAAAACAAGCAAGTAAACACCAGCAAGTAAACTGAAACGAAAGCACTAGGAACATTAGCGCACAATAGTTCCTTCTCATTTTATTTTCCCAAGAGAAAATAAATTAAGCTTTAGCATAGAGCCTGAGTTCCAATAACACTATATGTCAAAAATAGTGAGGTTCAATTTCAGGTGTCTATGAAGAGGCTAGCAGAAGCTTTTTGGCTATCAATGATATTGCTGTTTGGTATTAGATTAATCTACTTTCCTTTATCCATTCAAGGCCCAAACATTTTTCTGACCTGAAATCAAGAATTGGTTGAGCAAACCCTATTTAACTACCAAGTCTATAACTTGATCTCAAGAAGACTCACCATTAATACGGATAACAGATTTATACACCGATAAAATAACTTCTTTATTGCTGCCTTTTATTCACAATTAGAAATGGTCTCTCCTGTATACAGGATGATTACACTGTCTATTTTAAGAGGCCACTTACAGAGAGGCTGAAAAATAAGCACTAGGCTTTTGTTGTTGTTGTTGTTGTTCTCTGGAGGGGAAAAAAATCCAGTGTGTATGCTCTTGCACATTCTCTGTCTTAACTGCTCAGGATAACAAAGACTAGATGAAAATATCAGTCAAGCTAAAAATTATGACTTGGCTTTTCCAGTGCTTAACTTTATTTTTGTGGTAAATAATCAAGAGCAAAAGGTTAATAATTCCCTGAGACTGCCTGGATTTATTTTTTCTACTTTGCTACTTTTGACAACTAAAACATACACATGCAGAATCTGTTTCCTTAGGCAAATGGTTCTAATTTGAAGTTGCCACTCCTTGCTTCCTAGTTTGATTTGTCCGACTTGCAAGCTAACTGTGAAAAGACATGAATTGCCCTTGTTTCTACATTTTATTTAATGTGTGACACTGGTGAGGCTTCTTAAATCAAAGGCTCTTAAGACATGATTTAGAAGCTCTGGGAACAAAGGCTGTGTAGCAGTGGATAACATTGGAAGAAATGGAAAAGGTAGGAAAATAGCATTAACATAGGGCAGTTTTGCTCTATTGCATAAAATTGCTTGGCTGAAGCAACAGTAACTATGGAGTTGCAGAAGATGCTTTAGATCAGGGGTGTCAAACTCATGACCCGTGGCCCAGATGTGTCACGTGCTGCCCCCACCCCCACCAGGTTTAGAGAAGGGGAAAAATGTCCTGATACTTCATGTGATGATGTTGTGACGCTATGAATTTTACACCCCTGCTTTGTGGCGATCAAAGACCAGTCATTGCAGGGTCCAAAGATGTCTGACTGCCTCGGCAGTGTTTATTACATTTATAGGGTTTTTACAAGAAGACAAAGGCAACATAGATACAGCATCTGGATTGGAGAATAGATGCCACATGGGTGAAAGCTCCCATCCACATTGGTACAACCTCCCAACCAATCCTTAAGACTAGTGGTGATGTTAATAAAATGAGATCACCTGTTATGTCTGGAAAGGTAGGGACTTTCCACTTTTACCAAAATATAGGGAATGATATCATGCAGTAACAAAAAGGCCCCCTTAGCCAAATGTGCAGTCTGTTGCTAGCATCTAGCACCATCCAGAGGATCTCAGTGGCTACCACACTGCTTTAGATTAAAAACATGGTTTAGAGATTAAGAGTATAAGGAGGAGGAATGGAAGGAGAGGGATACTCCTCAATGTACAATCTCAAGCATAACAGCCCAAAATTACATTCATAAATCCTTATAGTTATAAATTGAGGCATCCATATAACCAGAAGTAATTTTCTGACCTTTTATATAATATGGCGGTCATTAAGCAAACACTGTGATTGTTAAGCTAACTCACTCATGTGAATACCAGCCAAAAATGCCAGAAACTGGCAAAAAAACATTGCAAATTGCAGTCACAGGATTTCAAAATGCCACAATGAGTTGTAAAGCTGTTCCACCTAATGTCAAAAGACATTAGTAAGTCCGATTATTTCCAAAGATATTCCGAACAAGCCACCCTTCATAAAGGATGTAACTTTCCAGAGAAATTTATTTAATTTTATTGAAACTTTGCATTCCATTGATTTAAGGACTGATGCAAACTTCATGAGTAGGATCCACCAATATTGATTTAGAAAAAGAATAATTAAAACAATTAAACTACAAAGTTCTAGTTACAAAAGCAAGTCAAATATTAAATACTATAAAAAAGACAAATGGGATTGAAAACATGATACAATGTTAAAAGCCTGTTTTAAAATTAAAAGTTTTAAACATTGCTTTTAAATAACACATATGATATAGCAGTTGCATAAGAAAAAAGAGATATGCTACTATAATGAACTTCAGGAAAATAGAAAATTCAAATATCTCTCAATCTATTCAAAGAATCTAAGCAATCTAAGAATCTACAGTACATGAATTTAGGAATATCAGGAATTGTTCCTTTAAAATTGAAGAAGTTTTACCCAAAATCAAATTCTTAAAGTATCAAATATAGTTCTTAAAATATGAGAAACTAAAATAATTGGAAGCTGTAAAGAACCAATGAAATTAACTAAAACATCAATTTTAGATTCAGGGTAAAAAAAAAAATTATGAAAATTCGAATCTGGACTCTGTAAATCTGAAATTCAAGCTTATTTAAATGCCTCCTTTCTTATACCAAAACACTTTCATTTTTGCTTTTGCTATATATTTATTTTTTTCCTGGAGAAAATGGCTAAGTTCAATTTGTCATAAAATGTTAAATTGAAGCAAGCATCCTTTTTATAGGCACCCCCGTCCCAACTCCAAAAGAGTGGCGATGGGAGAAGATATGAAAAACATGCTTACTGGAAGGGAAAGCAATTGTTCATAGACTTCATAGGATATTAGATTATCAAAATAAATTCATGCATCTGCTTCGAGGGTCGGAGCATTTATACAATTTGCCATAGCAATATGGATGAAAACAACTCCTCTGAAGCTTTTAACTATGCCAGTTAATTATGAATAAATTCATTGAGACAATTGGTTTTAGAAAACTACATTTCCTGTGTTCCCTAGCAGCAAAAGGTTGTCCACTATCTGTTGCCATGAAGCTCCCAATTACCCAGCTATGCTTAGCTACTAGTTATATCCCTTGACCTTTGTTTGCTGATGACTAAACAACAGCATAAAAATCTGGGAGAAGGGGGCGTGCAGTGAGCCTAATTGAAATTTGTGTGTGCTGTGGCCATTCTGATAAAATAGCTTCCTTTAAGTTGCATGGTCATCCACTGAATGACAAACAGAAAATATTGCTTCTTGCAATGTATGAAACCTAGTTTATTTTTGTAACTTTTGAGGATGGGGAGAAAGATGAAGGTGAAGTAGGAATGTAGGTATATTCCAGAGAGATTAAAATGCTTATGGAAGGTCTATAAAACTGAAGATCTTTGAGGAAAAAGGATAACATTTAAATATGTGTGCTTTGCAGAATCCTTCCTTCCGCCTCCCTCCTTCCATTCTCTCAGCCTCTACCTCTTTTTCTGAACTTCAGTGAGATAAGACTGGAAGCAGAGCCTGTCATAGTGCAAGAATAACACTAGGAAGTAGAAGAATTAGATAAAATTGGGAAGTAGGTCAGGCAGGTGCTGAAGGAATCTGCAAACTGCTCTGCAGGCTCATTTCATGTTAAAAGACAGGGATGCCAGAATTCCCATCGTGTTGGGACAACTTCCAAGAATAAATGCTGTCATCAAATCGAATGACAACTGGTAGGAGGAAAGAATTGCAAGAGGAATTGTCATGCTTAAAACTAAATCCTGAAACTACATTTTGTAATTTCTCTCAGTTGGTGTAGGGTAGATGGATTACTGCAGCTGCTCTTTTACAAGAGTGACGGGTGGCAAAGATAGAAATGTGCAAGTATCATGAAGCTTTTCACTGAGATCTCTGAATTTAGAAGCAGAGGAGTGAAATTATGCATACCTGTTATTTTTGTACCTCCAACCCATCTTAAAACTAGTAATTACCTCTTCCCAGCACAAGCAAGTTGAAAGTAGAAGCGAGGCAAAGAGTTTCAAACAGGAAGCTGTTTCACTCTTCATCCTGCTTCCCAAGCAAGGAGACATTTACTGGAAAGGTCAACCTTATGGAGGGTTCTGGATTCATTTCCACAGCTAAGTCATTCATTTTTAAAACAAGGGCAGGGCATTTAGAGCTATACATAGCCTAAGCATTTTCTGCTTCTTTTGCTGCATCTGCTTAGGTTGTCTATTGCTGAGAAAAGTTACGTGGCAAATGCTAAGGTGCAATGGGTCTTCCGGGAGGACAATTAATTAGATTAATTTTTCCCAGCTTCACCAGAAGCCAGCCACAACATTGGCATTCAGGGCTGAGGCATAGATGTGGAACATAAGAGCAGAAAATACTCCCGTGTCAATAAAGACTGTTCCCTTCCTTCAAAATTAATCTTCATCTAATGACAGCCATAGCACTCAGACTTATATACCACTTCACAGGACTTTTACAACCCTCTCTAACTGATTTACAGAGTCATCCTATGGCCCCCAACAATCCGGGTCCTCATTTTACCCACCTCGGAAGATGATGATGATCTCATAATCTCAATTTTGCTCTGATATAGTAACAGTCATCAAACATAAAACTCCTCTTCCCCAAAGGAACTTTAAGAGAAGAGCAAGAGAAAGAATAGAAGAATACAGCCTAGTACTAGTTGTCATTTTCCTTTTAAACCTATAGTTGCACTTGCAAGTCTAAGAAAGGGATGCATGTATCTACCCCATATATTACATTTATTAGTTACTGAGTGGAGAGCCAGTTTAGCTTAGTGGTTAAGGCATCAATCCGTAAACTAGGAATCCATGAATGCTAGTCTTGCATTAGGTATGAAGTCCTAAGCCTTAGGACCTAAGGCAATACTTTTTCTCTCAATCCTAGGAAGGAGAAAATGGCAAACTACTTCCAAAGATTACAATTTACAATAATAAAATACAAATTTTAAAAATATAAAAAATAAATAATAGTAAAGAAAAAGAAAAGTAATACATAAAGAAATGTCTTTCCCCTTCACCCAGACAAGTATAAATATTTGTAATAACTTATCATCTTCTCTTAAGATAGAAATGATCTCTTCTTCCCATTTCCCTTCTCATCTATAAACAAATCCATAAATCTATTTCAGTCCTGATATCAGCAAGGATTAAGGATCCTTAAATTAAGGATTACTAAAGTTAACAACATATCTATTTTAGCCTTGAAACAAATAAACATTATATTCCTTCCTTTACTGCTAACAATCTTGAGCTTTAGTCCCATCAAACAATGTCCTAAAATTTGATTTCTTTACATTTTTTCCTTTGTTTTCTTCTTTCTTTTTTTGTAACAAGCCTTTTTTATAAATCCACTATAGGAAAGTTTTTCAGATCATTTTTTGGTTTGTTATTTATATATCATTTTTAATTATTTATATGTCCCTTTTAATTATTATTCCATACCAGTGGCTGAAAAGGCTGGACTAAAAGACAGCACTGAGACACTGATCATAGCAAGAACAGGACTCTAAGGACTAAATCCATAGAAGCAGGGATCTATTATATTGAAAGGATTCAAAGTGCACAGTATGCACAGAGGCCTCAGAGAAGTCCAACACATAGTGGCAGATTGTAAGATGCAGACAGGAATAGCTGGCCTTGTATACAGGAACATCTGCACAATGAATGGGCTAGACCCTCCTAACTCCAGATGGAAGATTCCCTAGAAGCTTGCAGAGCATGAGAGGGTTAAGATCCTGAGTTACCTCTGGATCCAGATGGACAAATAGATACTGGTTAATCAACTAGACATTGTCTATGGACCAGGACAGAAGACAACAAAGCTGATAGATGTAATGGTGTCAAATCACAACAACAGAGAGAATTAAAATAGAGCTGGAAGGGACCTTGGAGGTCTTCTAGTCCAGCCCCCTGCTCAAACAGAAGATCCTAAATCATTTCAGACAGGTGGCTATCCAGTCTCATCTTAAAATCCTCCAGTGATAGAGCATCCATCACATCTGAAGCCAAGCTATTCCACTAGTTAATTGTCCTCACTGTCAAGAAATTTCTTCTTAATTTCAGGTTGCTTCTCTCCTTGATTAGTTTCCATCTGTTGCTTCTTGTCCTGCCTTCAGGTGCTTTTGATAATAATTTGGACCCCCTCTTCCTTGGGGCAGCCCCTCAAATAGTGGAATCCTGCTATCATGTCCCCCCTGGTCCTTCTTTTCTCTAGATCCAAATCCTGCAACCGTTCTTTGTATGTTTTAATCTCCAGGCTTTTAATCATCTTAGCTGCTCTTCTTTGCACTTTTTCCAAAGTCTAACCATCTTTTTTGTAATGTGGGGACCAAAACTGGATGCAAGCATTCTGCAAAGTGACTTGAAGAAGGAACTGTAGAGGATGTGGAAAGTAGAGGTGAGAGTGGCTCCAGTAGCAGTAGGAACATTTGGGACTCTGACTCCTAAGCTGGGAGCGAGGCTCCAACAGATCCCAAGAGCAACAGCATAGCTCTTTGTCCAGAAGACTGCAGTATTATGAATAACTAAGATACTGTGCAGAAGTCTCAAACTCCCAGGCCTCTGGTGGAGGACCTGAGATTGAGAAAATTATAGACCACCCATAGAGGTGAGAAATGTTTTTTTTTAAATAAGAGACTGACTTGAGGGCAAAACTATAGCTATGAACAGAATTACCTGTGGAGATGGGTAGCTATAAAAATCAAATTAGTAAATACAAAAAATTAACCCTGACTGTAGTTATGCAACATTCTAAACATTAAAAAGAACAGTAGTAACTTTCTCTGGGGTTGATAAGGGAAACTTCTAAAATCATGATAGGTATGGCTTTCAAAAGCAAAATGAGTAAGGCCAGGAATATTTTACGTGTTGACACAACAAGCAGAAGATACCTTGTCTAATCTGCCAAAGGCAGGCCAATTTTCAAGATAAATATCATTAAAACTTGGCTGCCATATATATTTCACTTGTATTATATTATAATTGTTTTTAATTGTTTTAGATTCAGTGCCCAGAGCTACTTGCTTGAGATGGGTAGCTATAGAAAAGCAATAAACAAACAAGTAAACCAATGAATCAACTCTGAAGCATGCATCATATTTTTAAAATCTCATTTTAAAATTAACAAAATTATAATTTAAAACTAGATACAATCAAAATTGAATACTAATGAAAATAACAGTATTATTTTCTATTACATTTCATAGCTGTAATTGCTTTGGATTTTTCCTATCAAAATGGAAAGGTTGTTCAATGAGAATCATTTATAAATAGAAAGGTATCTCAATCAATCAATCAGAATAGAGCTGGAAGAGACCTTGGAGGTCTTCTAGACCACTCGTCGCCAACCAGTGGGCCGGGAACCACTGGTGGTTCATGAGAAAATTTTGGTGGTCCACAGAGAAATGTCACCCCCAAAGCATCTCCCAAAGCAATTAATCCAGGCTGCGTGGGAGCACAAGGCTGTGCCCACATGGCCAGCGGGAACACAAGGCTTGCATCACTTGCATTGAGAGCAACATGAGGTAGTGAAGCGAGAAGGGAAAGGGCGGAGGGGGAAAACTTGCCCCACGCGCTCCACGTGCCTCGCCTGGCCATTGGGCTGCTTCTTTCTGCTTCTTTCTTCTTCTGCTTTTGGCTGCACGCAAGGAAAGCAGCAAAAGTCTTTCTTTCTTTCCCCTAAACTCCGCCAGAAGTGAGTCTTTGGAACCCTGCAAGGCATCTGCTCCAAGAGGCTGCGGCAGTGTGACAAGTCTCACAAAGACTCATTTCTGATGGAGTTTAGGGGAGAGAAAGAAAGACTTTTGATGCTTTCCGTGCATCCAAAAGTCTCTCTCTCCCCCTGAGAATGGAGCTTGAGACAGTATCTTGCGATCCTGAATAAAGAATGATTGATCGGTAGGAAAATGGGGTGGGGGATTTTCCTACAGACTTTTTGGGAGTCTCTGGTCTGCAGGATTTAAAATTATGAGTTTGTCCCTGAGGTTCAAAAGGCTGGCAACCCCTGTTCTAGACCAATCCCCGGCTCAAGCAGGAGACCTATGCCATTTCATATAAATTATTGTCCAGTCTCTTCTTAAAAATCTCCAGTGATGAAGCACCCGCAACTTCTGATGGAAAGCTGTTCCACTGGTTAATTGTCCTCACTGTTAGGAAGTTTCTCCTTAATTCCAGATTGCTTGTGTCCTTGATTAGTTTCTATCCATTATTTCTTGTCCTGACCTCTGCTTTGGAAAATAAATTGACGCCCTCCTCTTTGTGGCAGCCTCTCAAATACTGGAATACTGGAATACTGTTATCATACTTATATTCAAATACATTTAATACTGCTATCATGTCTCCCCTAGTCTTCTTTTCTCTAGACTAGCCAAACCCAAATCCTACAACTGTTCATGTTTTAGTCTCCAAGCCTTTGATTATCTTAGTTGCTCTTTTTTGCACTTTTTCAAAAGTCTCAACATCTTTTTTGTAATGTGATGAGCCAAACTGGATGCAGTATTCCAGGTGTGACCTTACCAAGGCTTTATAAAGCATTACTAATACTTCATATGATTGATTCTCTGTTTATACAACCAAGGATTGTATTAGCCTTTTTGACTGCTACTGCACACTGCTGTCTCATATTTAAGTTTAAATCAGTTTGTCCCCTTTAATAATTTAAACAATACAGTTAAAAAAAACGAACAGCAAATGAGTCAATTCAAAATGCATCTACCCCTGTTCGTATTTAAGTGATCGTCCACTCTCCACGATCCCTCTCATAGTTACTGTTTTTGAGCTAGATTTCACCTAATCCATACTTGTACCTTTGGTTTTTCCTGCCTAAGTATAAAACTTTGCTTTTTTTCAGCATTAAATTTCATTTTGTTGGATAGGACCCATTGTTCAAGTCTGTCAAGATCTTTTTGGATCCTGAGCTTGTCTTCTAGGGTGTTGGCTATTCCTGCTAGCTTAATATCATGTGATTTTACATGAAAAATTAGGCAATAATTTAAATATATTGGACATTACCGATATGTATGCACGCATATGAATTTACATTCTGTATCAATAGTAGGATGCTAAGATTATATATGATCCATCTCAAAACAATTTAACTGAAAAAAGTCAATCTAGAATTGTCAGCTGGAGGGGTTGGGGGTGGGAGGCACTGTTATGCGGTGGTTCTCCTCCTTCCTCTCTGGCCGTTCGCAATTCGTATTGGCAGGGGGGCAGAGATCGGCCCCGAGGCCCCTGGTTTGCGGGGTGCCTCAGGGGTCGGTGCTCTCACCCCTTCTGTTCAACATTTATATGAAGCCACTGGGTGAGATCATCCGTGGCTTTGGGGTAGAATTCCATCAGTACGCTGACGATACTCAGCTGTACATTTCTACCCCAGGCCACCCCGATGAAGCCGTCAAAGTGATGGCTTGGTGCCTGGAGGCCGTGCGGTGTTGGATGGGGTGGAACAGGCTTCAGCTCAACCCATCTAAGATTGAGTGGCTGTGCTTCCCGGCACCATGATACAGCCAGCTGGTTCTATCGCTGGCTGGGGGGGGAATTCTTGCCCCTACAGAGAGGGCTCGCAATCTGGGTGTCCTCCTGGATGTGCGGCTGTCATTGGAGGACCATGTGGCGGCCGTCGCCAGGGCGGCTTTTGGTCAGGTCTGTAGGATCTACCAGTTGCGTACCCTTTCTGGATCGGGATGTGCTTCGCACGGTCACTTCCACCCTCGTAATCTCCCGCCTAGACTGTGCCAATGCTCTCTACATGGGGCTTCCCTTGAAGGGCACCCAGAGGCTCCAGCTGGTGCAGAATACGGCTGCGCGGGTGATGTTGGGGGCTCCTCGGGGCTCTCATGTTACACCGCTCTTGCGTGAGCTGCAGTGGCTCCCAGTGGTCCTCCGGGTGCGCTTCAAGGTCTTAGTTACCATCTTTAAAGCGCTCCATGGCTTGGGACCAGGATATTTGCGGGACCACCTCCTGCCATTATCGGCCTCCCGTCGACCAATACGCTCCCATAGAGTCCGCCTCCTTGGGGTGCCACCGGCTGGATGGCTGGCGACCCCGAGGGTGCGGGCCTTCTCATTCGGGGCACCCTCCCTCTGGAATGAATTACCCCCAGAGATGAGGACCATCCCTGATCTCCTGACCTTCCGGCGCACGTTGAAAACCTATTTATTTCAGCAAGCCGGTCTGGCCTAGGGGTTTTTAGAGCTTTTAATTCGGTTTTAGCTTTCTTAATCTCCTATTTTTAATCTTTTGATAATGGCCAACCTATTTAATTCTTTTAACTTATTTTAAGTATTGTATGTGTATTTTATATGTATATTTTATCTTGGCTGTACACCGCTCCGAGTCCCTCTGGGAGAGGGGGCGGTATACAAATTTTAATAAATCAATAAATCAATAGGAAGGAACTGAATTGATCCAATTCAGAAATTAAATTTGATCAGGGGAAAAAGATATTTTATGCATGCCCCAGAGACCTTCAAACTGCCAGATTAATTGGAAAATACCTGATTCAATTTGATGACTCAATCCAAATCAATAATTCAATTCAGTCAACTTGATTTGGGGATTCAATCATCTACCTGCCAAACTGAATTTCCAAACTGAATATTGGTGCAGTCCTAACCCTACTATGTATTTTGCATTACAAAAGTATATATTACAGAAATGCCAAAAGTGGGGGGAAGATGTAAATTTTCCTAATATGGTTAATGATCTATGGAAACAAAAGTGAAATTTTTTTGCTATTAGAAGACCTTCTGTTTTCAAGAGAAAAAGAGCGGATTAGAAAACATTCTCAAGTCAACACAGAAAATAATACTCATTCTCACACAAATTATTTGTTGGTCTTTTGGAAAATGTGTGCATGTGTGCATGTGCATGTGAATGCTGAAGGCATATCACATGTTGTGCTTCCACAGCTGGAAACAATGATTACTTGCAGAACCTGTGTCATATTTTTGAAAGACTTGTGTTTTTAGGAAACACCGTCTCTTTAGGTGAAACCAGGCTTTACAACAAATAAAGGCAGCAGTGGCTCCAGTTATGTGCTCAATGGTTCTATTTCAAAAACAAGCTGAAAGCTTTCTCTTTCTCACCAGCACCCACTCTTTCATCCAAACCAAACAGCAAATTGCAAAATAATAATAATAATAATAATAATAATAATAATAATAATAATTTTTGCTATTTTAAATCTAGTAAACCCACTCCTCCTCTTTCTTGCAACACATTAGATTTAATTCATGGTCTTCCCCCCTGCCACACAAATTTAGATATGTTCTTGTGCCACTGTTTACATGGTCTATCAATTGTCAAAAGAGGAATTATTTAATCAAAAACATCGTTCTAGGCAAGACATTCAATTTTATTACAGAAATTCTCCCTGGCACATGACTCTTATAGTTTTCCCCATCTTAACATATCTTTTTTTTTTAATTTAATGTCTTAATGTAGTTATTTTGAAATAACCTACAATTAGGACATAACCTGAGGCTTTGGTAGCAGGCATATTTGTGGTACAAGAAAATCAAAGCTAATGTAGATTTTAAAAAGCATTATGTTAGATATCCATATTGAGAGTGCAGAATAGATATGAATCCAGGTTGTGCCTGAAACACACTTTTGTGATTCATAGCACCAGAAGCATTTTATAGACAAGAAATAATAGGCGAAATAAGCAGACATGGCTCTAGTGCTGAGGCTTTCAAATTAGAACATAAAAAAATTCATTACAATCTTACTAGAATTTTACATGCACATAGTAAACTTCATAAAATATATATCTCTTGACAGCATTGCTCAAAATATACCACTGGTATAGTAAAGCATTTCTACCACTCTGTGCCCTTTTCTTCTTATTTCTTTATATTTTTCTTATAGAACACAGGATAGGAAGGGAGCTTAGAGTTTTCTAGTCCAACCTCTTCCTATATACCATTTTGAACAAATGAATGTCCAGTCTCTTCTTGAACAGTGTTGGAGCATTCACAATTTCTGGAGGCAATTTGTTTCATTGATTAATTGTTCTAACTGTCAGGAAATTTCTTCTTAGTTCTAGGTTGCATATCTCCTTGATAAGCTCCCATCTGTTACTTCTTGTCCTGCCCTCAAGTTCTTTGAGAATAGGCTGACCCCCTTTTTTCTGTGACAGAAAAAAGTACTTGAATACTGAAAGACTTGTTAAGTAACATTTCCTCCAAGTTCTGTTTTCCTAAAGTTTTTTCCCTAAAGTTACTCTTGCATCCACCATATTCATCACCTTTCATAGGTCATGTTTATTTCCTATAGGAGGTCCTTCAGTCAACCACATACTTCTCCAAATTACAGCAACTAAACTTCCTGATAAGCTTTAGTCAATGCCATTTCTCTGTGACTTGAGGTAGTTTTATGGAATTACGGTTGCCACTTGATATAAATCCTCAAATAAACCCTGAAATATACAAATCCTCCCATTCAAAGAATGATCTTTACAGAACAGCTGATATCTTATCAGATGATTGATAATGCAAAAGATTTATTCTTAAAAACTAAGTTAATTTCTCTGGTCTTTACACAGCAGTCAATTTTCATCCAATCTTTTCTGTTTAAAGGTTACAGAATTTTACATCATACAAAATTAATTTTATTTTTTATCCTACTTTTTATTATTGTTCCCTTTCTTGTAATATGAGCATGAGCAAAACAACTGCTGATATCTCAATGCTATAAAAGCAGAGGTGGTATTCAGCAGGTTCTGACCAGTTCTGGAGAATCGGTAGCGGAGATTTTGAGTAGTTCAGAGAACCGGCAAATCCCACCTCTGACTGGCACCGCCCCCATCTATTCTCTGCCTCCCAAATCCCAGCTGATTGGCTGGGTCTTCTTTTCTTGCCCTTCACAGGAAAGCTGGAAAGCAGGTTAGTGAGGTGGGGAGGGAATGGGGATTTTGCAGTAACTTTCCCTTGCCATGCCCACCAAGACACGCCCACAGAACCAGTAGTAAAAAAATTTGAATCCCACCGCAGCATAAAAGGAGTTCAAAACAGCTTCCTGTGGTCATTAAGTTATTACAACAACAAACCATATGATGGCAACCGCTTTCTTGGAATCAAGACATTTACATTCTAGTACCATGATTATTTTTCTTGGATTCCCTGAAATGATTTAAGTTCAGGATCATTGTCAAAAACAATAATGCTAAGGTCTATCTCAAATGTACACCTACAGAACCCAATGAATACTGAAATAGACAACATTTTAGGAGAGAATTCATGGGATGACAGTCAGCTGTGGGAACAGGTGCACAGATTAACCGACTCTCTTGGTAGCTCTCCATATCTTCCTCAAGTTAAGTTGAAAGTCTCTCTCTCTTCATTCCAAAATAACAATGTTAATGTAAGTTCATTCCTATATTCCCAATTCACTTAAAAAAAAAAAAGATCAAGCCTGCTGACTTTGTCCTGCAAGAAGAAAATTATATACCAATCCTGCAGAATTCAAGGATTCATGATTGCATATAGCTCTCACAAAAGGTTTGGATGTCACCGTCTTCCAAAAATTGCCATTAATTGTAATTTTTAAATGTGGTAATTGGGAAAGTAAGTTAGAGACTAGATTTCTGCTTGCCTCGTTTATTGTTAAAATGAAGTTACATCTGGTTCCACTCATTCTTTGTGCAAGCCTATCATATTTTGAGGGGTGCATATGACCCTACCACCACCATGCATCATTCAAAGTCCGTATCTCTCAGAAAGGTTTATATACACACTGTTACCCATTCAACAGAATCAAATTCCAAGAGTCAAACACAACTTTTCTATAATCCTTGGAGTTCAAATCAATGATATTTAATTCCATTATTACAGTCATAAGATTACAACTACCAAAACTTTATGCATGCATTTTTAAGGGAAATACATTAGAAATAATGAAAATTAAACTTGAATTTAAAGAAGAGGAATATGAATCATGAGAACCCAGCAATTGATTCAGTGTTGAACTTTTGAAGAATACAAACTGGTGCATGAAACTTAACAAATTTGTAAACATGGTAGACACTTCTGTTTGCTAACAGATAAACAAATTAAAGTTGCCAGTGCACCCTGAGATTTCAGCTAGCGAGAAAAAGTAAAAGCAGACCTACTTGCATTGTAATAAAAGTGTTATAGAAATATGTGGGCTAAAGAGTCTACTCGATCCATAAGGACAAATGTGTTTTTTTTTCCATTGGTATTTTCTGGAAGTGCTTTTTCATCACTGCTGTTGGCAGTGTATCAAAACATTTCAATATTTTTTTCTTAATTTATGGACTCCTGAGAGTAAAGATAAAGCTACTGTTTTAAAAAAACTAGTATGTCAGTGGCATTGTTTCCATGGTTCATTAAAACTTCAATGTAACCTCTAAAATAGACATAACATAAAGTGAAATATTTTTTTTAAAAAAACCCAACCCATCAGTTCTAAAATTTCCAAGCAAGAAATAGTCTGACCTACCTATGAACATGGAAGAAATGCTGGAATAACTGTCCCATCCAGCAAAGGTCCCAAATGTTAAATGGAATCTGACTATCAAAAGGTTGCTTATACAGGTATTCCTCAACTAATGATCACAATTGAGCCCAACATTTCTGTTGTTAAGTGAGACATCTTTAAGTGAGTTTTTCTCCTTTTAACAAACTTTCTTGTTACGGTTGTGAATCAGGTCAGTTGTTGAATTGGTAACATAGTTGTTAAGTGAATCTGGCTGCCCCATTGACAGAAGGTTGGAAAAGGTGATCACATGATACCTGGAATACTGCAACCGTCATAAATATGAACCAGCTGCCAAGCACCTGACTTTTGATCACATAATCATGGTGATTCTGCAAAGATCATAACTGTGAAAACTGTCAGTGCTGTTGTAATGTTGAATGGTCATTAACTGAACTGTTGTAAGTCGAGAACAACCTGTACATTTTTAGAACATGGAGGAAGAATTTGGGGAAGTCCAGAAGCTGGAAACTGCCATCCTATTACCCAGCTGTTGAAGGATGTTGATAATTCATCATCAATAATTCATCATCAGATAATTCATCTGGAAGGCCATTCCTGCTAACAAGAAGCAAGAAAGCAAATATAACCTAACTTCTACCTGCTTGGGATAGCAATAATGTGGTTTATTTTAAACAACTGTTAGACGTTAGTGTCGCTAGTCTTCTCAAGTGACTTCAACATGGTCATTAAGCAGAATCTCTTAGACCATTTCTTTGCAACACAGTGCTAATGACCTCCATGTGGACAAGATTTAAGGCCAATTTAGAAGGCCAATGTTTGTGAGCAAATTATTGACCAAGTCTCTGAATTTGAAACAATAGAAACATTTCATTATTGGTTGTGATAGAGATTTTCCAGTTGTAAATTAGCTTTGCCTTAATCAAGTGGACTGTTCTTTTTTCTCTACTGAGCCCCAAAGTTCTCTGGAATTATGAGAAATCATTTGCTTTTTTCTCACATTTTATTTTCTCTTTGCTATGATGATACTACAAAAACTAATCCCTATTATTTATTA
Organism: Bungarus multicinctus; assembly: GCA_023653725.1. Lineage (NCBI taxonomy): Eukaryota > Metazoa > Chordata > Lepidosauria > Squamata > Elapidae > Bungarus > Bungarus multicinctus. The sequence goes on from CM042837.1 coordinate 8,611,254, forward strand.
GTTATTAATTCTACCTCCTTCTTCCTTTAATTGGGAATATTTGAATTACAGATTTTTTTTAGATGTTAGAGGTTTTTAGAGGTTTAGATTGACTGGGTCAGTTAATTTCACCTTGGATATTACCACAATTTATTTTGTATGTTGTCAGAGTACAGCAATTTATTGGTCCTGTTCATACAATCTATTTATCCAAGTCTTCAAATCCGTGTACAGAATCTTCACAGTTTCTCTTGGAAATTCCTAGTCCTGCTAGGACTGTATTAGCAAGGCTTTAATAAAACTAGTTTATATATCTCTCTCATAAATAACTTCCCCCACCCAGAAGACTTTTTGGTAATGACTCATTAATGTAAGACTTAATGAGTCATTAACTTAATTTTATTTACAGATATATTATTTTCTATATTGTATTACTAATATTGTAATTTACTGAATATACTGAAAATTATCTCTAGAGTTCAGTTCGATAGAATAGCTTCTATAATTCATAAATAAATACATTTAGCTAGAAATGAGTTTATAGATTGTTTTTGAAGGGCATCAAAACCAGGTAATGGGATATCTGGATTATATTACAGTTTCCTTAAGTGTGACATTAATGGAAATAACTGCACCCTTGTAACTTCATAATTTAGGGGTTGAACTTAGAATGTGGGGATGACTTCATACTGTTGCAGATGTTCATCATAAAAGATCAGAATTCTTTTCCCACGTAACAGTTATTGATCTTCTATTAGAAAATGGAAATTATCCCTATATTATGCTTCCTAGTCCTTGCTTGGGTGTATGACAAATGAAAACAACACACTAGCAATATTTATCCCATTTTTAGTTTATGAAAAATGATAAACCAGGATTTACAAACCCTAAAGAAATTATAATCAAGCAAATCATATCAAATTCAGAGGAACCTACTTTTGAGAAGGCATAGCCCTTTGTTTTATATATTTATCTATAAAACAATACATGTATAATTGATTTTTAAATTATATGTCTCATTACCATAGAAAAGAAACATCTGTCAGACTTCCTATATTTCCCCTAGGATGGCCTATGTTTCTTCTTTAGTCAATAAGAAACACATTAAACTTATTTTCAAGCAGAGCAACTGATGTGATTTGAGCATAACCAAAGCCCAGCAAAGTCATATCCAATGATCCATTGAATTCACTAGACTGTAATAGGGATTTATCAGCTTGTTTTGGACTCTTCAGGAGTTATAAACATGTTTCTGAAGAAACTAAATTAGACTGACGGGACTAGCCTTTCTCAACAGGTAGAAAAATAATTAAAGTGTCCACTCCTTTATTATTTATTAAAAGAAAAAAACAATTGATATATTAATTAAAGCCAAAATGGAGGGAAAATACAGTGAAGCAAGTTAATACTTTAAGTGCAATTCCAATTGTCTTTCTATTGATATACCCCTAGAAACTAAATCCGGTAGTATGGGAAAGCAAAGGAATCATCATTGTAACATGGTCAAAACAGATTTTCTCCTAGGTATCTGTAATTCTTATGTAAAATATTCATTCTGATTCAGATAATCAATCTGATCTGATCTGACCATCTAATTGATTTGGAATATAAAGTTGATTGGATTTTCTAATCAATTCAGAAAGGCATAAAAAAATGTACATTCAAACAGCTGAATTGATGAACGGCATTGGATTTGATTCTGCAGTTCAAAGGAGAGTGTCCGTCTTATTTGGAAGGTGCATTCATTTGCACTGTCTTTAAATTGAAGTGCTTTTTAATGTAACAAGATATCAAAAGCATAAGAGCAATCTATCTTGGCAAATTTTGGGCACAGGCTTCATAGCATAATCCATATTCTGGTCAGAAGCAGGTTGGATTTTTAGGAAAGACAATTAGGAGGATTGTAAATTCTACAGCCGCTCAAGTCAAATAACACCTCCCACCCTGTCCCCATGCTGCCAAGAACCATAACTAGAGTACACATTATTCGTCTTCTCTCCTCCCATCCTGTTTGCAGCAGCCTTCTGTGAAGCAGTAGGTCCTTAGATGCTCTTTCTCCCATCCCTGAGAACAGCAACATATCCTCCCATTCTCTCTAAATATCATATTCATATTTGAACCCAAGCTTCCAATTGATATAAAATAATTATTCTCAAATGAAATGTTAGTGGAGAACCTGCCTTTCCCCAGCAAATACGCTTTAAAGAAATTATTTGATTTCAGCACCACCAACCATAAAAAAGACCACATTTAAACCCTTCTTTATTCATCAAGGCACTTCAGAAAGAACTCCATGGTATGTTGAACATCCACCTTCCTTACATATCAAGGCAGTGATATGTAACGAGATATTTTTAACATGCATGAGGGACCAGGACCAAAATGCAGGGAAGGGGAGAGTTTGTATAGTAAATTATTTAGAATTTCATTTGAAATAGGACAAAGGCAAAATTTGATAGTATAAGAGAGCCTCCCCTTTGTTGCTGTTATCTTTCAATATAAAATCATGATAGAAGTAATCCTAACTTTTAACCAGCATAAAATAGCTAAAAGCTGGACCCCTGATGCTGTTCACCCCAAACTCATTTTTATTCTTAAACTAATAGCTTTCAAGTCTGAGTTCTTGAAAGTTAGACACCATCACTTCCCTGACTGTTGCAATTTAATTAATAACCTTTCACTGCAAAGAAACCCCAAAGCAAGAAGACTCATTACTCTTTCTAGTGATTAGAGTCACCTCAAGAGTGTCAAACATTTACCTCTCCTTCCCAGCAGCAGAAATGGATTTAGGAGGATCATGGTTCATACCTCACATTCCCTGGAGCCAGAAATAGTATACGTGCAGGGTCCAGATCCATTAACCGATACATCCATGGTCTCAGAGTTTGTTGGCTTGTAGTCCACATAATACTCCTGTAAAGGGGAGTTCATTTGCCTTTCAGATTCTCGGGCTTTTTTCCTACGCCTTTTCATGAGGGAGTGTTGCTGAAGTTGTTTCATGCTGGCTGGGTAGCGTTTCCATGAAACATAAATGACCAACAAAATCATAGCCACTGAAAGAAAAAGGGCAACACTTCCAGCAATTATTTTGTGAAATGAAACATGCTCATATTCTGGTTCTGGTCCAGATGTTGGGAAATCTGGAGAAGGGCTTGGTGTAAAAGATGTTGGTTCATAGTCTTCCACTTTGGGAATGGTGGGTCTTGGAATAAAGATGGGTCTTTGTTGGGTTTTAGGGACCTGGTAAGGTTTTTCAGTGACCACCACTGGGATTTCTGCACAAACGTTGTAGGTTTCTACAGCATCGCTTACCTTTTCACCCTGAATATGTTTAGGGCCTGCACAAATCATGGTACTTTCTTTGTTTCCCTTGAAGTTTTTAAGCCAATTAAACAGAGGGCAAATGCTCCGGGTACATTCCCACATATTTCCAGAAAGAGTAATAGATATCAAAGAAATCCAGGCATTGACAGTCTCCTGAGAGATGTTAGTAAGTTTGTTGGAATCCAAGTTGAGCTTCTGCAAGTTTGGCAGGCACTGAAATGTCCCAGGTTCAATCCCTGCAATGTCATTTCCCGATAAATCCAAATTGTGCAAAGAACTCCAGGTCCAGGTCAATCCTTGGCTTAAGGATCGGATCCTATTCCACTGCAAGTAAATGGAGCGGAGATTAAAGAGACGAGGAAAGTGAGCAAAGTTGATCTTTGAAAATTGGTTGTGTTCCAAGTGGAGCTCTGTGAGCTTTAAAAGACCAGCAAAGGCATTGCGAGATAAACTCCGTAGACGATTGTAGCCTAAATCCAGAAAATCAAGGTTGCGACAATCTTGGAAAACCCGAATAGGAACCGTTTTCAATGAGTTGGATCGTAAGTGCAAGATCAGGAGTTTGCGAAGACCTTTAAACTGCTCTGACTGAAGTGCCTGTAGCTTGTTATAAGACAGGTCTAGATTGCGAAGGTTGGGAACTGGGTGAAATGTTTTATTGTGAAGGTGTGTAATTTTGTTGGAGCTTAGAATTAATTCCTTCAGCCTTCGGATGCCTTGGAAGGCATCCTCATCCACTGAAGTGATGTAGTTATGATCAAGGTAAAGCCATATGAGTTGGTGTAGGCCTGCAAACTGATTTGGCTTGAGCTTCTGGATGCTGTTGTACCGTAACGATAAGCCTTGAGATCCTCCAGAAATGTTATGAGGAATGTCTCTGAATGCATGGGATTCACAGTACACAATTTTGCCATCACACCTGCAGTTCTTGGGGCAAGCTCGCTGAGCCCCACTCAACGTCACAAACAGCACAGTAGGAAGGAGAACAAACACTGCACTCATGCCCCTCAGATGCTTAATTACATGGAAACCTACAATATGAAGGTGACAAACATACATCGTGAGGCCACGCGAATCAGAATCATAGTATTCACTATCAGGATTTCAAATAACAAATAAAAGAGTTGAATTCATGATGATGCCTTGCTTCCATGCAGTTCAATCTCCCTCCCTCCCTCCCTCCCTCTCTCTCTCTCTCTCCCAACTTGTTTTATATGGAGATGTTTGTTATACTGACTCTTTTTTCCCAATGTTTCCTTCTCCCTAACCAACTAACATATACAATCAGGCTATACTTACTCATTTACCTCTAGATGATTTATGACAAATGAAGTTCCTCTTCCCATTTTTAACTCATAGCAGCATGTATTAGCATGATGCACATACCCTTATCATTAGGATGTTATAGATTTAATACTAAACATATTTGTCAAGTCACTGTGAAGTAGATTTTGGGAAGAGAATGCACCCAAGCTTGAATTGTTAAATATTCTTAAATCAGTAAAAGGTTTCTTAATAAACTAGCTCACAAGTACACATCTCCTGGGTCCTTCAAGAGATGCACAGATGACCTTAAAAATATGTGTTAATGTAGCGTGACAAATAGAAGTTAGAAAAATTGGAGAGAGAGGGGCGGAAAGCACACGGTAAGATATTTTATTTCATGTGAGCTAAGCATAATCTAAACAGACAAGTATGAATGTCTTATGTGTCAAATTTTATATATATGAAAAAAATCTAAGGATGCTAAATAGCAATGACAAAGAACTTCTGGATATCATAATAAAATGCATGTGGTCATCAGGCATACTTTCATATTTTTACACATAACAGCTAGCATAACTATATTGTAACTTATTGATATATTTTAATATACAGTAGCATGGTATTTTTGTTTTAGCATCTACATTTCTTCTATAATTACAATCATTCACACCAAATATTTATTTTGGGTAAAAGATGGGACAATATTATTACTATAAATTAATAATAAACATGAATGGAAACTCAATCCCAGATGAAGCAAAAAAAAAAAAAACGGTGAATTTTTCTTCTCTTTTTTCAATTCCAGTTTTGATAGTCTACATTTAACATATGTAGCAGAAAACTTATTTTATAGTCATCTTTCTGATCTGCTCACACTTCCCATGTCCTCTGAATAACTACGTGAGTCTTGGGAGAATTAAGCCACATATAGGCTTAGGGTTCTCCAAAATAAGGAGAGAAATTGGACATTGTTCTAGTCTTGAGATAAGCTTCAAAGTATAGCTTTCAAGAGTTGTAACCATTCTGGTCATTTGTTTTGCCCCCTTCAATCAGGAATTCTGGAAAAGTATTGCCTTCTTAACAGTAAATAATATTATTAGGTTGGGGAAAAGAAGGAACAAAGAATAGCCAAATAAGCCATTATTTTTATTCAGTGTTTATTTGAGTGGAGGCAAACTGCTAATCCAAAGAGCTTTTGATTGTTTGTCTCTGACACGTTCATTTCAATGGCAAGATTCTTCCTTTCCTTCCTTCATTTAAATTCTGATCTTTTCTCATTGCCTGATGCCAGGAGGAGCAACAGCAGAAACATATTCCAACCTACACATGGAGGGAAAAATATAATTCTGTCACATTTGGAGGAGGTTTCTGGAAGGAGGGGAAGAGAATCTCCAAAATAGATGTTGGAGATGTAACAGTTTCTTTTGGAGGATGGTGCATGCATGTGTATGAAGGATATCAACTTAGTTCTCCGGAGCAGGTTCATCAGCAAATTCCCCCCCTTTTTTCTTTAATAGAGGGTTGAGGATCTGGAATTATCATTAGCACCACCTTTGAAAAAAAATTAGGACATGTATCTGAGCAAATCCTAAACAGGGATGAAGCATAGATTGAATAGCAGGGCATCAGGGGAGTAGAAGAAATGACAGAACTGGGGGTGGGGAAAAGGGGGTAAATACACAGAGAGAGGAAGAAAAAACAAACTGTTCTGGTCTGTATATCTACCACTAATAATGGAGTAAGGGTGTTCATCTGAGGGTGAAAGATCTCCCAAAGCACCAGAGGGGAGAGTCAAGGGTGGGATGAGGCAGAAGAAGGCAGAATCTATAGAAAAGTAGCTTGTGTAAGTCACCTAGCAAAAGGAACGCAGTAGTGTTATTTTGGTGGGTTTTCTCCTCCAGCAAATGGGCAGGCAAGAGATGTGCACACACAGAGACACACAAAACACACGCCATCCTCAGCCCTGGGCACAGCTGCAGCCTTACCAAAAAAAGTTCACTTACCCATCGTTCCCTCATCTGCAATTGTATCCTGTTTCTTCTTCCAGATGTTGTTGTTTGTTGCTTGGAATGACCTGGGAGGTTGACGATTCTTGTGGTGGTTGTTTCTTACCCACCCACCCCCCCTTTCAAGCAGGTCCTTTTCCTTTAAAGCATGGTATCACACAGACTAGACCAGCTGCTACCTACTTCCATGCCATCCAGGAGGATGCCAGGAATCTACACAAAGTTACTGAGAAGGAGAGAAGAGAAGGAAGGAAGGAAGGAAGGAAGGAAGGAAGGAAAGAAGGAAGGAAGGAAGGTGGGTTAGGGAATAGGGGTAGTGAAATGTAGGGAAAACAGGGTTAGGAGGAAGGAAGGAAGGAAGGAAGGAAGGAAGGAAGGATAACCTAATCTCTGAAAGCCATGGAGCGCCCTGCCTGGACCGTTGGCATCAATCGTCCAGTCTCTCGTTGGAGCGCGAGAGGACCATGGAGACGAAGCAACTTCTCAGCCAGGGGGAAGAGGGGGAGGACGAAAAGGCCGCGAAGTGTCCTCCTGCTGTAAGACAGCCTCCTCAGTCGGCTGCCTCTCTCCATCCCCAAGCACGGTGACCCATTCCTTCAATCCAGCTGTCAAAAAAAAAATATATGGGTGACTCCTCAGGGTCTCGTCTCCAAGATTTTGCCTTCCTTTCTTCGTCGTTTAAAAAGCTAGTTTTTATCCAAGGAGGCGCTCGGGTTCCAAACAGAGTGAGTGTGTGTGTGTGTGTGTGTGTGTGCGCGCGCGCGCGTGTATTTTCTGGAGCCCTGTGCTGCGCGCGCGAGGTTGTTCTCCACATTCAATCTCCCACCTCTCCACCTCCCTTTCTCTCCCTCTCTCTTCCTCCCCCCCTCCCCCTCCTCCTTTTTCTTCCTTTTCTCAGACACAGATGAAATGCTTAGGAGCTTGTTGGTGCTAATGTTCTACTTTGCGATACATTGAGTGCCCTCCGCTGGAGAAAACGGATCACATATTGAAAGCACCAACTAGTGAGAGGGTTAACATTGCTATGCAGGCTCCCTTTTGCGCGGAGAAAATTAAAGATGCGGGAGTGCAATTTCTCACAGCTGCCCCCCTCTTGCCGAATAAGCTTCTCCCCGCCATGGCTGCCGTGTTTATCCTTTTAAAAATAATTTTGTTGGAGTTTAAAAGAGAATTCTTCACACACCACCAAAACAACTTTGACCCCATATTTGAGGAACCATTTTCATTGCCCTTAATATTTTGATTACAGTGTAATCCCAATGGTGCTTTTTTCAGGAGCCAACTGGACTTCATTTTTCTATGGAGACCTTTGGCTTCTCATCCATTCAGAGCTGAAGAAGCTTTTTGGGAGAGAAGTGAAATGTCTTCAAAGAAAAAGAAAAAAAAAAGCCCAGTTGTCTTTTGAAAAAGCACCTTTGGGACAACCATGACCTGAATGACTGAGAATCTCCATAGACATTTGACAATGTAAGATCCAATAAGGATTTGGCCAACAAACCACAAAGAAAGCCAAAGATTGTAGGTTAGGTAGGGAAATTGAAAAGAAGATAATAGAAATCGGTTTCTTAAGCTCAATTCAAAGGTTCCTTGAAGCCAATACTAATATATCTATATCTATCTATAGTTATATCTAATCTATATATCTATACCTAATTAAACCCTAAGAAACTTCCTCTGAGCCCATGACTATGTTGATTTTCTTTTTATTTAAAAAGTAAAACTATATTCCAATAATTAGATACACTTAATTAGATACTTAACTTTCTTAGTGTGGCAAGATCAAATTTTGCAGAATACACTTTTACTCTTCTTCAACAAAATATATTATTCTATATGCCCACTATTTTTATCTTCAATAATGCATTCTAGTAATTTACAATATCTGATATAGAGGTTGAGCTAACTGCTCTGCAATATTCCTACTATCTTCCAATATATATTTTTAAAATGTTACATTGGCAATTTTTCAGTGATCAAAGCATCCTTCCTCTGGATAATGTCTAACATATCTTCATTGCTGGTCTTTAAGAATTCTCCACTGAATGCAATTTTGGATTTGGCAATTTGTTAATTTTTAATTTGCAACAAGTCCTAAAACTTCATCACTTATCCCACTTTTCTTTATAAATTGACTTCCTCACTAACTAGATCTGCACTGCAGGCAATGTCAAGTTATAGATTAGTCTCTCTTCAATTTCTACTTGAAAAAGCTGTCAGGATGTTTGTTTAGTCAACTCTCTATCTCTTTTAAGCAGAACAGCTATTCTAATTTGCCTCATAACTATTTTTTACAGGTGAGATTTTCATATAATTCAGATATTATTCAGTCAAAACCCTAGCTCTTCACTTTTTCCTCATATTCCTGAGTCATGACAAAAAATTCTTAAACAGAGAAAGCAAAGTTTGAAGTCTTGCAAATCAGTATTATTTGACTGTGGTGTGGTGTTTTTTTTAACATGTATACAGAATCCAGAATATCAGAACTGGGCAGAGACAATAATGAAGAGAGATGTGGAAGTTTGAGTGACTTCATATTTTCGTTTCAGACTCCAGCATTATCACATACCAACATTGGATTATATGGGGTTTTTTTCTTTTGCACCCACACCAACACAAATACAGTATTAATGTGATTAGGTTACATAATACCTCTTCTCATCTCTCTCTTTATCGCTTTCACTTTTGCAGCCTGACTTTTTAATCTGATTCCCAATTAAAAACCAGAAATAACAGTTTGCAAGATTCTTGGTTATAGGACAGCTTTAAGGTCTTGAGCTCTGTGTAGTTGACATCTTAGAGTGATAGGTTTCAATCTATGTTTACATTTGCAGATTGTATCAACTTTAAACTTTTTCATATTCTTGTGAAAGGAATATAAGCACATTTAATAAAGTAGTACATAACCTTATCCTTAATAAAGGTGAATAGATGGTCCCACTACCAGATATAATTGGTTGGTACTTCCATGGAGAAAGGTATACATCAGGGTGGGCTGCTGGGGGTTTACAGGGGGTTCGGGAGAGCCCCTAGCTAAGATTCTGTGCAGTTCAGAGAACCCCTAAATACCATTCCTGGCTGGCCTTTCCCCTCCCCTCCCCACCCACCCACCCCTCCCCTCCTCTCTCCTCCCCTCCCAGGAAGCTTGAAAGCAAATTTTCTGGGGAGAAGTTAAGGATGGGTGAGATGACAGGCTTGGAGGAAAAATCCTCTGGAGCAGGAGTCTCCAACCTTGGCAACTTTAAGCCTGGTGGACTTCAACTCCCAGAATTCCCCCACCAGGCTTAAAGTCGCCACGGTTGGAGACCCCTGTTCTGGAGAATATGTTTGGCTAAAGAAGACTATTCTAGGAGAAGGCATGATGACAATTCTTCTTATACCTGAAAGGCTTCCCTGGGAAGAGGGTGTGAATTTATTCTCCTTAGTATCTGCCAGTAAGACAAGGATCAATGGGCGAAAGGTTTACAGAGAAAGAATTGAATATAAAAAAAGAAGAAGAACATCCTCAATGTGAGAAGTTGTTGAGCAAAGGAACAGCTTGCCTCCTTTAATTGTGGGTGTTCCACCACTCAAGTTTCTAAGTAAATGTTAAAAAGCTGCTTGATATAAAGTATGCCTATCTCTACTACTATTGTCAACCAACTTCCCAGAGATTCATACAGGATTTATTTTTCCTATCTGACCTGGAGTAGATGGGTATCCTCTGTTTACAAAGATTATGCTTTACCTCTGAGCTATAAATTATGTAGTCTTACTGTCTACAAACCCTAGGTGTCCAGCCTGATGATGCTATCCATTCAAAGGAAACCAAGACAACACTGCATTTCAGTTTCCTATTCCCCAGTTGTGGATATTCTGCCATAGGTTCCCAGAGAGAAGCAGAACCTGCTTGCTGCCCAAGAAGCAGAAAGAATGAGCTGCTAACTGAACCTTATTTCCCCTGGGATGAAATTTGCTTTGAGACTTATAGAAGTGTTTATGTCCCATGGCAAATCCAGAACTTGGCTTCCCAAGAACACTCTCACAAAATCCTCACTTGGGAGTTAAATATCTGGAGCATTCTCTACCTAAGTGCTTTGCTTAAGCACCACCATAACATTCTAGTAATATAGGTATCCTACATGAATTTGCTAAGTATGAATATCTTTGTTTGTAGGTATAAAAGATTGCCTGAGTTAGGCCCCTGTTTTTAACTCATATGGAAGAGAGTACACATGCATCTATACTTACAAAAGTGTTTCTCCTGCAGACATTTATGTGCTGAATGTGTAAGGAACCACGGTAGAAAGACACACTTTCAGCAATGTTGGTGAGAGATAGTGCACTTTGAAATATTTGTATTATAGTTATATAGATTACATTATCTATAATCATATAGAGAGTGTGGTGGTGTGTCAGCTCCCTCAGTACCTGGAGGAAATGACTTACCTCAATCCTTTCCAATCTGGCTTCAGGCCCGGGCATAGTACCGAAACAGCATTGGTCACGTTGGTTGATGATCTCTGGAGGGCCCATGACAGGGGGTATTCCTCTGTCCTGGTCCTGTTAGATCTCTCGGCGGCTTTTGATACTATCGACCATAGTATCTTATTGCGGCGGTTGGAGGGGTTGGGGATTGGGGGAACTGTCCTACGGTGGTTCTCCTCCTTCCTCTCTAACCGCTCGCAATTTGTGTTGATGGAGGGGGGGAGAGGTTCACCTCTAGGCCATTCATTTGTGGGGTGCCTCAGGGGTCAGTCCTCTCCCCTCTTTTGTTCAACATTTATGTGAAGCCACTGGGGGAGATCATCCATGGTCTTGGGGTGCAGTGTCATCCGTATGCTGATGATACTCAGCTTTACATCTCCACCCCAAACCACCCCAACGATGCTGTGGAGGCTATGTCCTGGTGCCTGGAGGCCATGTGGATTTGGATGGGCGGGAACAGGCTCCAGCTCAACCCTTCCAAGACTGAGTGGCTGTGGTTTCCAGCGCCCCGATATAGTCAGCTGACTCCGTCGCTGGCTATTGGAGGAGAGATCTTAGCCCCCACAGAGAGGGCTCGCAATCTGGGTGTCCTCCTGGATGCATGGCTGTCTTTAGAAGATCATATTATGGCCATCTCCAGGGGGGCTTTTTATCAGGTTCACCTGATTCGCCAGTTGCGGCCCTTTCTGGATCGGGACACCTTATGCACGGTCACTCATGCCCTTGTCACCTCCCACCTGGACTATTGTAATGCTCTCTACATGGGGCTCCCTGTGGGGAGCACCCGGAGGCTTCAACTGGTACAAAATGCGGCCGCGCGGGTGGTTATGGGGGCATCACGAAACTCCCATGTGACGTCTCTCCTGCGCGAGCTGCATTGGTTGCCGGTGGCTTTCCGGGTTTGCTTTAAGGTTCTGGTTTTGACCTTTAAAGTGATCCATGGCATTGGACCAGGCTATCTGCAGGACCGCGTTCTGCCAGTAGTCTCCCACCGACCAGTGTGCTCCCACAGGGAGGGCCTTCTTCGGGTACCAAAGGCATCTATGTGCCACCTGGTGACCCTGAGAAATAGGGCCTTCTCTGTGGGGGCTCCCACCCTCTGGAATGGTGTGCCTCTGGAGTTATGTAACAACACCGACCTGAGAGCATTCAGACGTGCATTGAAAACCTGGCTCTTTGAGCAGGCTGGCCTGGACTGAAGTGGGAGTTTTATAGTAATTTTAGTATTCTGAGTTTTAAATTGGGATTTTAATACTTGGGGTTTTATTAATTTATTGGGGGACGGTACAATTTTAAATGCAGCCTTAGGATATTTAATTCTCTTTTAACTTTTATAATTATAGAATGTTTTATGGTTGGCTGTACACCACCCTGAGTCCTTCGGGAGAAGGGTGGTATATAAATATGTTAAATAAATAAATAAATAAATAAATAAATAAATAAATAAATATAGATATTATAATAACATATAAATAAATTATCATATAAATAGGTAGATAACTAATGTTTTTCACACATGAAAATTGATGTAGTTTCATATAATAAGCATAGCTCAGAATGTTGTTCTATATTGAGAAGACATGGGCTCAATTCTTGAAATCTCTAGGTAGACATAAACTTCCTGAGTGATTTCTGGAGAGCTATGAATCAAAATCAGTTGCCTGGATGCACAAATAGCTTTAGACCATACAAGTGGATTGATTAGCATGTTGTCTGAATCTAATCCCATGTGGTTTGCTGAACAAATTGTGGTTATTTGGGTTCTGTTATTTGTCAGCTCGATCAGTATAAGACAGCTTCTTCTATTAAGAGCTGTCAGAAGTTCCTTTATATCACTAAAATTATTGTTTCTGTGGAACTTGACCCTCTCATGGCCATATTGACTTGAGTAAATAAAATAACCTGAGTTACAAGATAGAGCAGTTTCTGCAAAGGAACATTGTTTATATGTTTACAGTGTATGTCCTAATCTTTAAATCCTGCCCTTCTGACATTGCTCTAGTTACATCTGGCCCACATTTACAAAATGCATATATCAGGTCCACATTTCTTCTTTTTTTCCTTTTTTTAAATCATTTTTTTTATTTTAATCTACACATACATATCAATACATAGACAGTGTGGCACCAATACATCATACAGTTTAGCACAAGCAAAATTAATAAAACTAACCATATCTTTAATAAACATATTCATATTAAATTATAATCTTTCATTGCTTAATTTTTCAACATTTCCATACTCTCTCCTAGTGCCAATCACCATATCATTGAAACATACCTAGTAATTTCACTATTCAATTTTCTCTTCTATTGTTCATTTTTTTTAAAATAAAAGTTCTCATTTGGCAAACAGTATGGTTCCAGGTTTCACATCTCAACACAAACATGACCATAGTTATCTATTCATCTTACTTATTCAGTTTCATATCACTTCACAGTTTATATTATCATTTTTCTTGAAGTATTCTCATATCTTATTTTACAGTATTATTTAAAATTCATATTCAGTTATTTATTTTATTTCCTTCCTTCTCTCAATCTTTCTTTTGTACTTCCCTTTTCTGCTTTTTCCCTTTCCCTTAATTCCCTTTTCCCCCTGCTTAAATAATTGTTGCTCCACTTGAACTTCAAAGCTGGTTTCTTCTTTGTTTGACTCCTCCCTCTCTGGTTTTCTTTGTTCTTCTACAAGCTGAGTCACCATTTCTAATTTCTGTAATATATTGCTGCACACTTCCAGTCTCACTTTCATCATTTCCTTCAAGTCTTGTAGATCCATTCTTATTTCAGCAAATAATTCCCCCATTGTGTCTCCTCCTTTGTTTCCTTTTTTGTTTTTCCCCTCTTCCTTAATATCCAATCCACAAATCCAGTGTGTTATTTCAACCAGCGTCTTTTATATTTATTTTCAACAATAAATATCCATAAGTCTTTATTTATAGGTCTTCTGGTAGATCCTTTTCCAGCTGTTTCCCAAAGTCACCAGGTGGTTCTAAGATGATCTTTTCAAATATCTTTCCCCTTATAATATTTTGGTATTACTTTTCAGAGTTTTCCTTTTGTTATGATGGTGTTTCTCTTATTTTCTTTTAAATTCCAAAATCCAATTTATTAGAAAGACCAAGCACTTTTCAAAGAGTCACTGAATTTTTTCCTGTACCATCAGATGGCACTCTTGAGTCTTTTTCCATAATCCACTCTTTCTTTTACTTTACTTTCTTCTTTAATTATAAAACTTTTATTAAATTTGCTAATTTCAATTATTAGCTATTATTTCTTTTCAACACATTCAATTCCAGCATTTATTTATGCCTATTTAGTGCCAAAAGTCCAATAATTATCCAATTTAATTTCCAAGCCTTTTGTGATCTAATATTTCCCTCTGAATTTTCTCCTCCAAATTAATTCATTCCAATAGCTCAAGCCAATTTTATAAGTTCAAATTTCCTTCTCATTCTCTCTTGTTGCTACCCCTGCACACTTTCCTCCAAATAGTCCTTTTATTCTTAATACTAGGGTACCTAAAAGTCCATGTATTTTGCCTGGTTCTCACTCCACTTGCTGCTTCTCCGCTCCAGCACAGTCTTAGTTTCCTGGACTGCTCCTCATCTTTGTAGTGGCCATTTTAGACCACCACTGCAACTTGCCTTTGGAAGGGGTTTTACTTGTTAGAGAGAGGAGTTGCGATTTCCCTCAACCCTCCAAGTGATTCCCCCTTCCTTCACCACCCCTCCAAGGTGTTTCCGGTTTCGATCAGGACCCTCTTAACAAGTGAGCTTGAAGCAAAACCATGCATGATCGTGGATTTCATTCTGACACCGATGGCAAGCAACTGGAAGTCTGGTCCTACATTTCTTGTCCCCAGCTTGCCATTTCTACATTTCACAATACTTATAGGAATGGTGAAAAGTCTTACTCCACAGTTGTAGTGAGGCATAACTCATTGTTTCCTATAATGGTTACCTTCAGAAGTGTTATCAGAATCATCTGTTAATAAGAAGAAATGATCCATAATGATACCCAGGAATCTTATATATGCAAACAACTTGAGCTGGATTGTTTAGGCCAGGGATCCCCAAACCTGGCAACTTTAAGACTTGTGGACTTCAACTCCAGCATTTGGCTGGAGAATTCTGGGAGTTGAAGTCCACAAGTCTTAAAGTTGCCCAGTTTCGAGATCTCTGGTTTAGGCTGATGAATTTATATTGAGGGCAAGGAAAAGTATCCTTCAAATGAAGCTGGACTCCTCGTTACTCTTTCTTGGTTACAGTATGGCAAATAGCAAACTTCCCCTTGCCTTATTCCAGAATGCTGACTTCTCCAGGTCATTCTTTTGTAATGATTTTTAATCCATAAAGAAATTGCAAAGCATAGGCTGGGTCATCTGTGTCTATTAATGCTTCTGTTACTGGCCTTAAACATGATTTAAGCCATTCAGGTTGTGTCTTCTAATTTCTATAAGTACTCTTAATGAATGAGGAACAAGCCACAATGAGACAGCAGCTTGCTTGCATGTAGAGGATAAATAGGTTCTCTTTCCTGACATCAGTAAATTATTAGCCTTAGCTCCTTAAGTGGGACCAGGAATTGAAGGGGAGAAAAAAACTTGTCACAGTTTGCTTATATAAATAAAAGAATGATCAACACAGTAGTATCTGTATGAATGGGAATGGACTTGATTCATTAAATCCATCTCAAAATATACTTTGGCAGTGCCAAAATGTATTTATTTTTAAGTATCTGTGCATGCATGTGTATGTATATATCTGTACCTGTATCATCTCTCTCTCTCTCTCTCTTTCTCTCTCTCTTTCTCTCTCTCCTTCCTCCTCCCTGCATTTCATGGAAATAAAGCATAGCTTTTGGACAACTGCATACATGTATATATCCACATGCATATACCAGTTTAGTGATTAAAACGCCAGGTTGGAAATCAGAACATTGTCCGGTATTGTGCAGAAAGACATCTGGTTGTCCATAGGCCAATCCCTCTCTCTCAATGCTAGAAAGTAGGTTTTGTCAAACCACTTCTGAAATCTTGTCAACAAATCTACAGAGAGTAGTCTAGGACAAGAGTTAGCCAGCCAGTCAGCCAGTCAGTCAGTCAGTCTCTCTGTCTCTGTCTCTGACTGTCGCTGCCTCTCTCTCTCTGCCTCTCTCTGTCTCTGTCTGCCCCTACCTGTCTACCTATCATCTGGTTGTCCATGAACCAGTCTCTATCTCTCAACCCTAGGAGGTAGGTCTTGTCAAACTGCTTCTGAAATCTTGTCAACAAATCTGCATAGAATAGTCTAGGACATGAGTCAGTCAGTCACTCAATTTATCTCTCTCTCTGTCTCTCTTTCTCTGTCTCTCTGTTATCTATCTATCTATCTATCTATCTATCTATCTATCTATCTATCTATCTATCTATCTATCTAATCTATCTATCTATGTCTATCTATCAGATTTCTGCATGTATGATATATACAGATCTATGCATATATGATATATACAGATTTATGCATGTATGATATATAGCCGTCGAAGTGATGATCTGGTGCCTGGAGGCCGTGTGGTGTTGGATGGGGCAGAACAGCCTTCAGCTCAACCCATCTAAGACTGAGTGGCTGTGCTTCCCGGCACCCCGATACAGCCAGCTGGTTCTATCGCTGGCTGTGGGGGGGGGAATTCTTGCCCCCACAGAGAGGGCCCACAATCTGGGTGTCCCCCTGGATGTGCGGCTGTCATTGGAAGACCATGTGGCGGCTGTCACCAGGGGGGCTTTTGGCCAGGTCCGTAGGATCTACCAGTTGCGGCCCTTTCTGGATTGGGATGCGCTTCGCACGGTCACTTCCGTCCTGGTAACCTCCCACCTAGACTATGCCAATGCTCTCTACATGGGGCTGCCTTTGAAGAGCATCCGGAGGCTCCAGTTGGTGCAGAATGCGGCCGCGCGGGTGGTGTTGGGAGCTCCACGGGGCTCCCATGTTACGCCACTTCTGCATGAGCTGCATTGGCTCCCGGTGGCCCTCCGGGTGTGCTTCAAGGTCTTAGTTATCAACTTTAAAACGCTCCATGGCTCGGGACCAGGATATTTGCGAGACCGCCTCCTGCCATTATCGGCCTCCCGCCGACCGATACGCTCTACCATAGAGTCGGCCTCCTCGGGTTGCCGCCGGTTGGATGGCTGGCGACTCCGAGGATGCGGGCCTTCTCATTGGGGGCACCCTCTCTCTGGAACGAATTACCCCCAGAGATGAGGACCATCCCTGATCTCCTGACCTTCCGCCCTGCGTTGAAAACTCATTTATTTCAGCAAGCCGGTCTGGCCTAGGGGTTTTTAAATTTTTTAATCTGGTTTTAACTTTCTTAATTCCCTTATTTTTAATCTTTGTAAGGGCTAATGTATTTAATTCTTTTAATTTTTAAATATTGTATATGTGTTTTATATGTGTATTTTATTCTGGCTGTTCACCGCCCCGAGTCCCTTTGGGAGAGGGGGGCAGTATATAAATTTAAATAATAAATAAATAAATATACAGACTTCATTGAGAATTAAACCATCAGCAAGTAAACAAGGGCTAAGAATGCCCAACAATATATACTACATGCATGCATCAGGGAGGATTCACAATAGTACACATTTCACAATTCATAAATTCATAAACTCTCTTTTGGTCTTCAGTCATCTGGCAGCTATCATTTCATTCATTCATTGTTCCCAGAAGCTCTGAAACTGCTTTGCCAGATATCCCAAGACTTCAATTCTCTATATCTATTTTGGAAGAACACTTATTTTAATGTTAATAGACCTAGCCAGATTTGCATGTTGCTCTCCAAGGCACTGATGACTCTTTGTCTTGTCAAAATCCAGGCCTTTTGCCAACTAAGCAGTTCTTAAGAACCTGCCTTCTTCTGTTTTGCTCACCTGGTATGGTAGATTTGCATCTTAGCAGCCATGCACACTTTTTAGAAAGGAGTCAGGATTCTCTGTGTGTATCTTTTTGCATTGTTGATCATCTTAAATATCATATGGAGAAAAATGAAGAAGGAGATACAATCAAACAAATAAATTGTTCAAATTTTGGATCTCTTCAACAAGCCAGACCAGAACAAAGCCTGTTAATGCCAAATTATACATTTCTTCCACCATCTGAATTCCTAACAATGTTGATATAGACTTGAATTATTAATTCCTTAATACATTTTGGCTTGATTTTCCCCAATAAAACCCCATAAGGGGTCATTACTATTTTGCAAAATTCTGTAGGAACTCAAGATATGGAAGATATATATGATACCCAGTTCTCTGTCCACATTCTCTTTCTCTTCATCTGTCTTCTGTAGCTTAATTCTCTTAAATCACTTCTATATTCATAGTTTCTTTTTCTTTTCATAAAAAAAATATATATTTCAATCCACCTTAGATTTCCCTTGCCTCTTTGTGTATTTGATAGTGTTTGGTATAAAATCTATGTTATAGAAACCTACTCAAAGTAGTTTATGAGTATTTTAGAATATTTCTGACCATCTCAAAAGCAGTGAAAAGATATTGCCTAGATAGATGTACAACATATGGCTTGGATGGAAAATGGTGATGAATGAATTTATGAGTTTTTCATGGGCTGTGTAGCACACAAAGCTAATGTTGCTTTCTCTAACTCACATACTTATAAATGTGTATAAAGAGGATGTTTCTGAATGCCAAGTGCATTTACAAAAGAGCACTATAAGTAATTGCTTTGCCATCTCTGTCCATGCCATCTCCGGTGCTGGTTAACATCGACTATATATCACAGACAAGTTCATCGGTCATTTCTATGATGCATTTTGGGTGTAAAATATTTCTCTTACTCTCACTTTGATGTTTGCTATAAACTAAACACTATGAGGGTTGTTGATCAGAGAAAATATTTGTCCAATTAGGCATTCTGTATTATATCTAATGTCCTTCTTTCATTCCTATGAGGGTCTCTTATCTAGTGGAAGAATAGAAGAAGGAAAGCTACATTTTTGCCATTCTCCTCCTGCAATTCCATCCATATAGTATTTTCCATAGTATTCCAGAGAGCTGTGTAATCTGTGAGTATAAGGAGAGCTCAATGCTCATAGTAATGAGGGAGTAAATTAGTTGGGAAGGGGTGGAAATCACTCTTTCTTTATGTAGAAGCTTCTGCTGAATCAAAAAAGGATTCCACTGAATTAGAGCTGCATCCAATGCTGCAGCTGCCTAAAAAGCCAACAGAGTCCTAGGCTACATTAACAGAGGGATAGAATCAGGGGTGGATTTCTACCAGCTCAGTCCACCTCTGTAGAACTGGTTGCTCCAAAGAGCAGCAGACATAGAACTGGTTCTATGTCTGCTGCTGTTGTGGCCCGCCCACCCGCCCGGGCTCTTACCTGACCTTTATTTCCTGCTTTTTCAATGGCACAGCTGCAGTTGTAAAAGCAGTTTTGCGCGACACAGCTGCAGTTGTAAAAGCAGGAAAAAAGCACTTTTCCAACTGCTGCGCACTTGCACGAAGTGCTGGTCAGCTGTCCGGGCAGCTCAGCAGGTTGTAAATTGCACTCACACGACTCGCGCATGCTGTGCGTGATGCTAATAGACAGAACCGGTAGTTATACCAGTCAGATCCCATCCCTGGATAGAATCAAGAACACATGAAATGTTAGTAGCACTTTATAATTCTTGATAAGACCACACTTGGAATATTTTGGTCTCCATGATATAAAAAGATGTTGAGATACTAGAAAGAGTGCGGAGAAGAGCAACAAACATGATTAGGGGACTGGAGGCTAAAACATATGAAGAACGGTTACAGGAACTGGGCATAGTCTAGTGAAGAGAAGGACCAGGGGAGACATGATAGCAGTCTTCCAGTATTTAAGGGACTGTCATAGAGAGGAGGGAGTCAAGCTATTTTCCAAAGTACCTGAATGCAGGACAAGAAGCAATGGATGGAAACTAATCAAGGAGAGAACCAACCTAGAACAAAGAAGAAATTTCCTGATAGTGAAATTAATTAACAATTTACAATTAACAAAAATAATAATTAATCAGTGGGATTATTTGCCTCCAGAATTTGTGGGCGTTCCAACACTGGAGATTTTAAAGAAGAGATTAGACAGTCATTTGTCTGAAATGTTATAGGGTTTCTTGATTAAGCAGGGGTTAGACTAGAAGACCTCAAAGGTCCCTTCCAAGTCTGTTATTATATTCTAATTCTTTTTCCTCTGGATTGCAAACAAGCCTATGGAAATTTGCTTATATTATGAGTAAACAAAAGCTGGGTGATTAAAAATAAAGGAACTATAGATTAAATCTTTGATCTATGGGTAGAGAAACTTTTGATACAGATACAGATTAACAGAATTGGAAAGGACTTTGTAGGCCATCTAGTCCAATCCCCCCCACAATCAGACCCTACACCATTTCTGACAGATGGCAGTCCAGTCTCTTCTTGAAAGCTTCCAGTGATGAAACTCCCACAACTTCTGAAGGCAAGCTATTCCATTGGTTGATGTCAGAAAGTTCAGAATCATTGCTACTGAAAAAGCCCAATGGAAAAAGTCTTCCATTTGGAATTCACTGGAGGTAGGGAAAAAGGGAGGCTGTGGACAAACAGAGATTTTACTCTAGTTTGAAATACAGGAAACAGAAAAGTGGTCTTTGCACTTTCTAGTGGTAACATAAGGCAATAGTAGACTATGACTTGTAGGAAATAGTCATAATTAGGATGGGGCAGAAAAATCATTTGGCATTGTTTCTCTATAAGCTCACATTAAGTTTAGCAAAAGACAAGCTGATTTCAACATTTCTTTGCAAGGAGAAGCAAATATTATGCATGGCATTCTTGAACATGTAGTATGATGGTCTCGTACTTACACAGGACAGTTTCCCCCACATCCCTTCATGCCATCACTCTGCTGAACACCTAATTTTCACAATACAGTCTTATGTCTATTTACCCATGCGGTATGGCTGTATTATTATTCCTTGTCATCTTTTCCTTATTTTGTTATTATCATGATTATAATTATTCTGTTGCTTTGAAAGTTATATTGAGAGCTTCTGCACCAGAGACAAATTCCTTATCTGCCTATAATTGGCCAAATAAACCCATTCCATTCCATTCTGGTCTATTCTATTATATTCTAGTCTATATTTTTCAGTTTAAGATGGCAAAAGCATATGTGTGAATGACCTGTATTTCAGTATATAAATATTTTCCTGTGGTCTGCAGTCTTTATAAATTCTCATACTTTAATTAAATCCTAAGGGATCAGCAGGGAATGCCTTCCTCATCTCAATCAAGCTTTCTGACCAAAGAAGGGCTCAAAAAGATAGAATGCAAACATTAACACCAACTACAAGCTGTTCTGAAGCATCCTGAACCATACAAAGCAGAAGTGACTTTTAAAGGAAATAAAACTTTTGAACAATTGCAGAGCAGATTTTGGTATAGAAGAGAAAAGAGAATGATAGAAATAAGAGAGAGAAAGAGAGTGGGGAATAGATCCAGTTTGATGAGTGGTTAAAGAATCAGTCTGCAAATGGAAGATTGTGAGCATTAGTCCCAGTGACATTGGGCCAATCACTGTCTCTCCATCCTAGGAAGGAGGTAATGGCATACTATAGCAATAGCAATAGCACTTAGACTTATATACCGCTTCACAGTGCTTTACAGCCCTCTCTAAGTGGTTTACAGAGTCAGCTTATTGCCCCCAACAATCTGGGTCCTCATTTTACCTACCTTGGAAGGATGGAAGGCTGAGTCAACCTTGAGACTGGTGGGATTTGAACTGCAGAAGTAGCTTGCAGTACTGCTCTCTAACCACTGTGCCACAGAGGCTCATGCTGAAATCTTTGCAAGAAAATTGTAGGGATTTGTCCAGGCTGTCACCAAGAGATACAAAAAACAAAATAAAATAATAAAATAAAATTGACAGAATGTTAGCAATAGAATGGAGGAATTTTGCATTCCTCATTTATGCTACAATTATATTTCATGTAATCATTTACACGGAAGAACATTTCCAAGTTAGTTAATTGAGCTCTATAAAAATAATTCAGACCTGGCAATTGTTAATACATTTAAAGCCTTTCCATTTGTTTCATTCTTGGAACAATCCATCAAGCTTAAAAACTCGCCTGTCTTTACTTTTACTTCCTAATCTTATTAAAAAGAGAAGCAATCAGACAGACTGAGAATGAGCAAGAGAAGATCTGCAATGCTATGTTATTGCTTTAATTCATGCTCATTTATGTTTCAGAACAGAAAAGAAGAAGGTTGCATTAAAGAACCATAGCCTTAACCATGTCGATTTGAAAATCAGAACAAGATTAGCTAAACAGGCCTCTAACATTGTAATGCAGCCCTATTACAAACCGCAGTGGGGAAACCTTTTCACAATGTCCTTACTCTCACTGATTTCTCTGAGGATATCAGCACCAGCCATTTTATTTGTGCTTGCTGGGAAAGAGGAGAATAATAATTGAAACAGCAACAGTCAGGTGGCCAGAACATCTGCAAATGTACCAGCCCTAAGGGAAACATGATATCCACGAAATGGTTAGTTGAAGAACAAGTTAGCTTCTAGGGAAAAAAAGAATTCAAGTATAAGGTTTCTCTCTTACTTTCAGGCCAGATGAATTTACCATTTTGCTGGGTCAATTATTCCTTTTAAATTGAGTTTTCTCCTAATTCTGTAGCTTAAGATGGATTGGTACAGTACCTAAGGACCAAAAGGCTGACCTTCTGAAGCATAGATATCACAGGTCCCCCCCCACCCTCCCTGTATCTATACAACAAAATCTTTTCAAGCAATGGACATCTTTGCATGATTTTACACAGTGTCACAAATGATAGATGGAGATGTAGAGGCAGAGATATGATTTCTCCAGGGAAAGGGGGACATCTCCAATAATTTATCAGCATCTGTTTTGGCAGTGACATTGGCACCTCTGTTAAAAAGCAAAATGTTTTCCCTGTGGGAGACTTCACACTGTGTGAAAGATGATGGTACAGTAAAAGACAGTTCATTCCTATATACCCCATAGCCAAATCGTAATTTAATAAGCAAGACTTCTAAAAATTCTCTTTACTGAAATGGAAGGAATACTGAGGGAAAATGTCCAGCCCTGGTACACCAATTTGTACCCACCAAATAGATATAGGTAGTCCTTGACTTCTGACCACAATTGAGCCCAAAATTTATTTTGCTTATGACCACAATTGAGCTCGAAATTGTTGTTGTTTAACTATCCACTTGATGAGCAGGGACTTAAAATTCCAATTTTCAAATTGTCAGGTGAGTTTTGCCCCCATTTTATGACTTTTTTTGCCACAGTTGTTAAGCAAACTACTGCAATTGTTGAATGAATCATGTGATCCTTCAGTGAATCCCATTGATTTTCCTTGCCAGATGCCAGCTAGGTAGGTTGCAAAGGATAATTACATGACTCCCAGGTCAGTGTAACTGTCTCAAACATGTGCCAGTTGCCAAGCACCCAAATTTTGATCACGTGACCATGGGGATTCTGCAATAGTTGTATGAGTAAAAACTATTCATAAGTCACATTTTTCAGTGCCGTTGTAACTTCAAATTGTTACTAAATGAATGACTGTAAGTGGAGGACTACTTACATGGAGATGGCATGAGAAAAGATGTCCACATATGAATGGGGAAGGAAGAGAAAGAGAGAGGCTATCATAATATTCAAATACATTTCAGAGGCTCTCATGTCAGGCTAATTTAATTAGTTACCCAAATTATCTAAAGTAGAGTCAAATAGCTGAACCACTAATGCAGAAAGTTGTCCTAAGTAGTACAAGTGAATTGCAGAGAAGTTGGCCCTAAGGACTGGCCCAATTAATTTATGTCAACCTTGGTTAACGATACACATAATATTAGTTATACACTGAGCCCTGGTGACACAGTGGTTAGAATGCAATACTGCAGGCAAACTCAGCCGACAGACTGGAGTGCGATGCTGACTGAGTACAATTATGGTTGACTCAACCTTCCATCCTTCTAAAGTTGATAAAATGAGGACCCAGACTGTTGGGGGAAATATGCAAATAATGCTTAGATTGTAAATCACTCAGAGAGTGCTGTAAAGCACCATGGGTCAGTATACATATCTACATGCTACTGTTATTATGTTAACATATCTTAGGCTAAAACAAATAAGCCATATCATTTCTTGGCTAGATGGCAGTGCCATAGTGTTGGAACTTTCTGTACTATCTTGTGTATGTGCAGGCCATTCCGCAACTGTAACACATACACAGAACAAAGAGGAAAGATAAAAAGAGATTCACCCCTGCAACAGTTGCCCAGCCAGTGAGAACCGCGCACGTATAGAAAGTTATCATATCTGTATACGTTGCTTGAATTCTTTTGTTGCCTTCTGTATCCTCTCACCTTTTGTTAATAAAAGGGGGTCCCGGAGTCAGCTCTGGGCTCTCATCCCGAGAAAGCTGCCTTGTGTGTCTTTCCTCATTTGGACCCCTCATGAGCAGCCCACCAGAAACCACATCTAGTGACTCCGACGTGATAACCTCAGCGGTTGTACGTCCTTGGACCTCCTCTACTCATCGCCTGGAAGAGGCTTGTGCACACGATTCCGTCCAAAGCAAGACGGCAATCCCCTCGTGAGTATGGGAGTAGGGTTCTCTAAGGCGCAGGCGGCGCACCTGCAAGAACTTAGAGAGCTAACCAAGCCTAAATTTAATAGAAAATCCACCCCGGCCCTTACTAAATCTGACCTTGCCAGTTTAATGGCATAAGCATTGTCCGGCTTATCTGGAGAGAGCTCGCTTAAGGTGACTACATGGAGAAAATTGGGCATTTATTTCCATGAAAGTCCGTGAGCCCCCGCAACAATTCTTTCTGCCTGGCAGGCGGTTATGGAGACTCTGATACAACATGACAAAAACCTGCATGAGTCTCCTTCAATTGTCCCACAGCCACCGCCACAGGGGGCTGCTCCGGGGGATAAGGCTGCCTTTTCTGTTACTCCAGTCTCCCCCCTCTGAGGCTACTGCCCCTCCTGCATTCACCGAGCTCACTGCGCCCCCTCCCAACTCCACCATGGGGGCGGTTGCTACTGCTATAGCACAGGCTCGGAGTCAAGGTCTCCTTGATCCCGAGGAATTCGCACAGTGCTCTGTTATTCCTGTGTCATTTACCAATCTCCATCCTCCCCCTCGGGAAACTAAATTCGGGGCTTGTAGCCAGCCCCACCCAAAAGGCTGCACAGTGGGCACCATTTCCTGCTTCTTTTCCGGCTTCTGTTGTTCTTGCTGCTGAGGCGTCACTTGACGCTGATTTCCCCAACACCTCCTACTTTATTCCCGCCTCCCTGGCCCAGCCCCTTTCCCTCCCCGTTTCTGTTGTTTTGCTGCCACAGGAGTCATTTACGCTCCGGGGTGCCTCTCTTCAGCCTGCTCTTTTGACAGAATGGTCACAGGACTCTTCCCTGCCACCCTCCCTCTGACCCTCATTTTCATTTCTTAAAACAAGTTCCGGTTTTGTGGGACTGTCATCAGAAATTAGCCCCTATTCAACATGCCATTACAGCCTTTGCAGATGGCAGTAAAACTCAAGGTGCCTGTGCCTGGTTTTCACAGGGCAAATGGCATATAAAAGTCACCCCACCACAATCGTCCACCCAACGTGCTGAATTGGCTGCTTCTATTTTAGCCCTTCAGCAATTTTCTAGGTACCTTTAAACTTGATTCTCGACAGTTTGTATGTCACCCAAATTGTTAAAACAATTTTCCAGTCTTATCTATCCCCTTCATTGAACCCAGATCTTTTGTCGTTATTTCTGACCTTGCAGACCTTGATACAAGACCGTACGCATCCCTATTTTGTTACGCATATTAGAAGTCACCAACCCTTCCCGGGTTTCTTACAGGAAGGCAACAATGTCACGGACGCAGCTGCCTCCGCTTCCTTGTTGCTCACTCTTTCCCCCATTTCTCCATGGGAAAGCCATTCCTACTTCCATCAGAATAAAAAAGCACTCATTAAACAATTTGGAATTTCGGCATCAGAAGCCTCAGCCATTGTTCAGCAGTGTGTTACCTGTAGCAAACAAGCTCACTCATTACCAATGGGAGTAAACCCTAGGGGCACCGAGTGTTGTCAGATTTGGCAAATGGATGTTAATCTATATCCCTCCTTCACCCCTTGGAAACATCTTCATGTTTCAATTGATACCTATTCAGGATTCATAATGGCAACTCCACAAAGTGGTGAGGCTACAAAGCATTAATTAACCATTGCATTCGGACTTTTACAACGTTGGGACGCCCAAAAGAATTAAAAACAGACAATGGGCCCGCTTACACTAGCTCGCTATTTGCAGAATTTTGTAACCGTTGGTCCATAGTCCATAAATTCGGTATCCCATACAATTCGCAGGGGCAGGCATTGGTTGAGCGTGCCAATCAAACCTTAGAAAGGCCCTGGACCGTTATAATATAAAACAGGGGAAAATCACCCCTGGCCTCTCAGCAGTGCAAGATAGATTGAACCTTTGTCTTTTTACCTTGAATTTTTTAAACCTAACTGGGACCGCACCCGCCTCTGCCGCAACCCGTCATGTTTCTGCCTCTCCAATCACAGTTATCAACAAGCCACAAGTCAACTATCGACAACTCCCTGATCCGACCTGGAGAGGCCCAGCTGACCTGATCACCTGGGGACCAAGAGATGCAAAAAACACAAGAATTGGTAATTCCTGCCCAAGCAAAGAACACCTTTTTAACCTTGGCAGAAACCATTGCAAAAGAACTTCAGATTTCCAATTGCTTTGTTTGCGGGGGAACCAGTATGGGAGAACAATGGCCCTGGGAAGTCCAAGAAGTGGACTATGATCACATTGAGGTAAGAGGCACTAACAACACCTTGCAAAGGAAAGTGCTAAATCCAGGACATACATTATGCAAAATCGTTTGGCCCTTGACTATTGGTTAGCAAAAGAGGGAGGGGTATGTGGAAAGTTTAATTTGACAAATTGTTGTATAGAAATTGATCAGGGCGGGAAAGTAATACAGGAAATATCTGAAAAAATGGTAAAAATTGTGCATGTTCCAGTTCAAACATGGAACGGGTTTAATATTAATGATTTATTTGGATCCTGGTTTCCAAAATTACCAGGGTTACAGGCTATTGTAGCTTTAATTGGGATGATTGTGCTCGGTTGTATTATATTACCATGTGTTTTGCCTATTTTTGTACGCACTATTAGTAATAGCTTATCATTACTCGTTGAACGCAAGGCTAAGGCGCAGGTAATGGCATTATGGGCGAAGACTCAAGAAGAGCATCAGAAAGATCCTCTGAATCCAGAAAAACTCAGCCTAATGGCTGCAGTGTGGGACGAGGGAGAGGAGGAGCCAGAATGACGCAGCTATCTCCATCTATCGGACGAAGAATCCTCCCTTTAAAAACAAAAACAGTGGAGATGTTGGAACTTTCTGTACTATCTTGTGTATGTGCAGGCCATTCCTGCAACTGTAACACATACATAGAACAAAGTGGAAAGATAAAAAGAAATTCACCCCAGCAACAGTTGCCCAGCCAGTGAGAACCGCACACGTATAGAAAGTTATCATATCTGTATACGTTGCTTGAATTCCTTTGTTGCCTTCTGTATCCTCCCACCTTTTGTTAATAAAAGGGGGTCCCGGAGTCAGCTCTGGGCTCTCATCCCGAGAAAGCTGCCTTGTGTGTCTTTCCTCATTTGGACCCCTCATGAGCAGCCCACCAGAAACCACACCATAGAGTATCTATTTCCTAAGTTCAGCTTTTATGAACTCAGCCTGTTTTTTCAAAAGTCACATCAAAAACTGCTTCTGAATACAGTTTGATATCCGGATTAGTGGTGATGTATATTCTAGCACAGTGAATGCTACATTTCTTCTTCTCCTTGTTGTTTCATATTCATTGAAAAGCACCATGATTGGCATTTGAGATAAAGTTCACAAAAGTTACATTTATAAGATCAAAGACTTGCCAAGCCTTCAACTCCAGTATGAATTAATTAAAATGAGCAAAATTACCTCTGAAAGCCTCAAGGTAAGATCTTGACATATCTGCGTTAAGCTTCAGCCTAAAGAGGATTTTATTTTTTATTTAAAATCCAGTTGAAATAATTTATCCTGGTGTCCATGCATTAATGACTTAAGCTTTGCAAAGCCCAAACTACTTGAATAACCATAGAATCCCCACAGAGATCCTACCATTAGGGAAACACTTTGCAAGTTCTCCCACCCAACTGCAAAACAAGAGCCATGCCTAGATTGTCCCTTTTTGCACTGCAGAACAATATAAGCCTCTTAATATTTTCATTCTTAGAAATTCATAAATACGGACATTCTTTGATTTATTTTTTCTGTGAGTTGAAGTATATGCAAGCATTTATTTTAGTGTGCAAGTCTGCTACAAACCCTATTTTATATTATTACAAGCACTGGCAATTTTCCATGTAACTCTCAGAAGCAGTATAACTCTTAGATCTGTCCTTACCGTTCAATGACAGAATGGTGCTTTGATCAGATGCAGGACTGGGTACCTATTCTCTATGGCCCATGGCCCTTTTTGTGGCACAGGGCAACTTTACTTAGATCACACTAGAATGTATTAATTATAATACTAGATCAAGATTGTTTCTACTGAGGTTTCAAACAAAAACAACTGAAACTTTAATATGCCTGCCCAGCGTAGAGCCGTATAATCCAGGAAGCAATGTTCTTAATTGTCCGCATGAGATATGACAAATCAGACTGCCAGTCATGGAAGATGACAAGGTCATTTGGATGATTAAGACCATCCACTCTACCAGGTCAAAGGAAGTAGAAATGGCTTTCTTGAACCACAGAATGAGTTGAAACAGATCTTTTTGGAACTCCTTGTAGGATTTAAACTTAGACTTTTGCTTAGAAGGCATGCATAAGCACACCAATGTGCCTACCGTCCCTGTCCTATTGTTTCTTTTTTTCTTATTTGTATCCATTTCATGTATTCATAACCATGTTTATTCTTATACCTGTCACTTAATAACTGCTTAACCAAATTAAATAAATAAATAAATAAATAAAGAATGAATGAATGAATAAATAAATGAAAATTAAGATAATGTGTTCTTAATTATCTAGTTGGTATAGGATCCTGGGGCCAGAAGTCTCAGCAAAATAAGAACTGGGACTTAAATGTACAGGATACCATATCATGTAGGGAAGGAAATTAAAAAAAATCTTGTTCAATAAGGCACCTCTCTCCACAAAAGGCCATCATATACAGTAGGGTATCAAACTCGCGGCCTACAGACTGGATGCGTTATGTGATGGCCCCGCCTCTGCCCAGTTTAGCAAAGGGGGAAAAGTCTCAATACATCACGTGACGCTGCCGTGATGATGCAAGTTTGACATCCCAATATACAGACTCCTAAGTTACTCAACCTGCCTGAGGAACAGGTGCATCTTTCTCTTCTATTATGGCCTTGCTTCACAGGTGGCAACAGAAAAAGGATAAACCTGGCCTTGTTGCCTAGGCAACGCATGAACTTGGCCTCTTGCTGTACCAGGCTGTAGCCTGACAAACAAGTTTGGGTGTTATGGAAACTTATTTTATAGTGTGAAAAAAAAGAGGGAAAAAATCATTGGGATTGAGAATGATCAGGGGAGAAATGTTTCTTTAGATGTATAGAAACTGTATAGGCTAATTGTAAATCTAGCTTAGGGGTACAGCTTTTATCTGGATTAGGAATCCCATCTTGACATTAAATGGCATGCTGAAGAATTCACACTATTAGTGGACAACAGAGCTAAAGGAAATATGATTTCATTTCCTTTGAGTTTATGTTTTATTAAAATCATATTTGGGTCATCGTATTGTGTGGTGCTTCAGATTTGATGATAAAAAGGTGTTTCGTCCACAGTGACATAAGTGTAACCCTTGCCTGCAACCATTTAAAACAGGTAATCCCAGAAAATGATTCATTTGCTTTAATGTATTATAGACAAGTGCTATACTTGCCCTCCTGCACATCCCAAAGCACTTTTTATCAATTATGTCTGAAATATTGTATTACCCTAATAGTTCATATGTCAGTTCTTCAGTCATGGATTTCTCCTTTCTAACACTTTAAAAATTAGAGTGCTGAATTTTCAAGATTGCATCCAGGTAACCTGCTGCAGATTCAAGTGACTTATGGCTTTATTAGTTCATATCAGCACTTTGAATTAAATTAGTCTATCATTTAAGGGCGAGAAAACTAGACATTTGCAACTAGAAACCTAGGTGAGTACATGAATTCAGGTTAGAAAAAAACCTCATGAAACAATGCAGAATTGCATGATGATTGTGACTCATATTAAAACAGCTGGCTGGCAATGTTTTAATTTTCTATAATTGCAATTACAATTCTGCAGGAAGACCAAAATAACAATAAGCAGCTGGCTTATATTCTAAACTGACATTAACTGAATATGAGACCAGTTAAGACTTTATGAGGTCAGTATCACTGCTGGAAAAATTTGGCTTGCTTGGGTAGATGCTGGTTAGTACTTTGATTCCCCCAAAGATGGTTTAATTTGCCCAACTACAATAGCAGCCTACTTTTAGTTTATGTTGTGTGATTAAAGTCTACAAACAAAACCAAGAAAGCATTTGTTTATGGTTACTGTATATTTATTGACTCAGGATAGACAGTGTGAATGTATACACAGGAATATATAATTTTTTTTCACAATTTAACATGTTTTTTTTAAAAAAAATTGATGTGTATCTTTGTTATGCCATTTATTTTATATTGGAGATGCTCAAGTATCTATAATTAATACATTTATTTTAAAACCACTCATTTTTTCCACTAATTTTAATATATTTAATGTTGTTACCCTGCTCTTTCTGTAGATGTTATGCTTACATCCATTGTGCTTTTATTGTTGGAATTAGTCTAGAATTTGAAATATTCAAGAAATATTACTTGAATCTTTTCAGAAGAATTTATTTAATTCTATTAAACATGTGTAGTAATATCCCAAGAAGCCTATTCATAGTCGCATTCTCAGTGTCATAAAAGGAAGGAACGCAGCGCTTACATATATCTTGATTTCATGATATTATTTCTAAGATGGATAGTTTATAGAGAAAAACATAGGTAGATTCCTAGTGTTCTCAAAAAAAATGTACGTGCAAAGAACCTTTCTCTTTTTATGGGATAGGACCCAGAATTAATCAGATCCAATCAGCCAATAGCATTTTTAATCACTGCAAACTCAACAACATTTGATTCAGGGGGCCATCTCTAAACAAGACTAGACTAGTTCCCATTAAAGGAAATGTGCTACTGAACGAAACTGGTTAAGAATCAGAAAGGAAAATTCAAACTAAAAACCATGAACTTACTTCTTCTTTTTAATTTCACCCAATGAACAAATTCATATACCCATTTTTCTCCCAAAATGAAAATGCACATATTATTTGAAACAAAAAATATGTTGCTACAATGTCTGTTGCCCAGAGAAAGGGTTTGGAAAGCTCTTTGTAGACTTACCATAAAGTAAGGATTTGTAAGAACTTGGATGACTCAATTCTGGTTAAGCACCAATTAATATTGACAAAATTCTGGCACCCTTAAATAAGTTGGGGAACCTCTTATCTGAGGTATAGAGGCTGTATTAACCCACTCGGGGAACATTGAGCTAAGAAGTAAACCAGAGTTACAAAGCAGACTAAACCATATTCATTTGTTCTGACCCATTTTAATTTATAAACTGTGATTTATAGTTTAATTCGATATGTGACTCCAGAGAATTGTAGCCTATGCTACAAGTCATCCTTAAACTTTGGCTTTGTATGATGCATGAGCACGCATTATAAAGTAGCTTCTTTTCACCTATCCTTTGCCTTTGGTAATTCATCTCGCTTTCATCCCTTTCCAGTTCAGCATAAAATAGAAATGAGAATTTGGTTTGTGCATTTCCAATTCAAAACTATGATTTCCTTAAGAACCTCTCACTGAGCAGTTAAGGAAAACAGAGGGAGAGTGAAAGAAAGAGAAAGAGGGAGTTTTCATGTTGCTATTCTCCATCACAAACAACTCCCTTTGTGTCTAAATGACAGCAAGACAACATTTCCATTGGAAGCTGCTGACCCTCAAAAATCTTGCTTGCACTTTTGCATTTTCTGCTACGTAACCTGTCATAAGTCCATATGTGACACATGGTTGGCAGCCGTAGAGAAAGTAAATAAGGATTTGAGGAGCTGTAACTATCCAAAGCTAATGTTTTCAATAGAAGAGTATATATGTAGTTCAGGGTTGAACTGTGGAGTCCTTGGTACTTTCTGAGCTTGGTTATTTGCTTGCAAATGTTTCATTACTTCACTAATATCTTCAGTGCTAATATTCCCCCCCCCTCTGCAATAATGGAGGGCAAATATATCTAGAAAGAGTCTTTGTGGAAAGAGAGAAATATGAATATCTCATATTCTTCTATGCAGTCCCTTCTATGAGCAAGCCAGTCAAGTCTACTTATTAAAAGGTTTAAAGAGCAGTTGACAAAATTTACCTTCATGCATTGCTGAAGGGTACAGCTCCTAATATTCCAGTGCAGTGGCAAGACTTTGTTCGGAAGCTGTACAAATCTTTAAGTGCCTTATGAATAAAAACTATTAGCAAGAAAAAAATGTATATTTCAGCCCACATTAGTAGTGCATGCCACAAAGTCATCTGCTTCTTCCATTTCAGTTTTTCTTATTTATTCACATGTACACCCAACTGTATATAGCAACAAATAAAGTAGAGAGGTTTTATAAATAATGTGGTTGGTTTTTAGACTACACTTCTTCAATAGATTTTATGTGTATAATTTTATGCTATTTTAAATTTGTTATTTGTTATAGATGATAGATAGATAGATAGATAGATAGATAGATAGATAGATAGATAGATAGATAGGTAGATAGATAGATAGATAGATAGATAGATAGATAGATAGATAGATAGATAGATAGATAGATAGATAGATAGATAGATAGATAGGCAGGCAGGCAGGCAGGCAGGCAGGCAGGCAGGCAGGCAGGCAGGCAATCTATCTTCTATCAGGCTAGCGCTAGCTAGACTATCCTAAGTTCAATGCATAACTTAGGAAGTGGATATTAATCAATTGTTTACACAATTATCCATTGTGAATTGGATTCGAAGTGAAGCTTGTAAAAAATAGTATGGCAAATTAATCCAGTCTAAATCAAGTCATATTATTTTTGATCAGTTACTAAAAGGGACCTAATAGGGGACCTAACTTTATCTTCAGTGTAAATAACTATCTTGAACAGAAATTCAATTTTACTTATTTGTTATATGGCATCCATCTCACTGTTAGAGACTCTGGGCAGCTTACAATATGGTAAAAATAGATAATACAAAATGATTAATATTAAGAAGATTAAATAAAAAACTAAAAACCAAGAGGATGGGTACGATGGAGCCAGGGATCTTCTCTCTACTCAGATATCCTCAGTGTAATGCATCCTTATTGGGGCCCAGGCCAGCTACCACAGCTCTTCTGGAAGAATAGGACAGCAATATGGGGATGGACCACACCTCCAGTGGAAGAATAGGACAGGGGTCACAGCAGAACCCACTAGCCAAAATTCTTTGGCAGATAGGATCCAAAATGGGCCTCTTCTCCTGGAGCGAGTAGGACAGGATAATCCCATTTGGGGTGAGACAGCTCCTCACATACCCTGGACTCATGCCAGTAAGAGTTTTAAAGATAATGAAGAGAACCTAAAAGAAAACTAGCAACCAATGCAGCTTGCACTACAGCAGTCTGTGTCCTGTATCAGTTGTAACTTCCAAATACTCTTCATGGGTAGTATCCATATAAAGGACTTTGTAATCCAACTGAGAGTTGACCAGAATGATGAACGACTGCACATTCTTGCCTTAGATATTAAAAGCAGCAATCCAGTGATTGGACCAATCACTCTCAGCAATGTACTGGGAACTGAAAAGCATCTATTCATCAGCTTGCACTGGACTACTATGATAGATTATGGTCCATAACTTTTGGTGAAGAAGCCTTCATTCTAGAGTGATAAATGATATCATAATTTTTTTTAAAAAAATCTGGGTTTTGTCTGTTTGGTTTCATTTACAGAGGGTTTATTATGTTACTCTGATTGATTTGTTGTTAGAGTTCCAGGGTTTATATTAAGGTGGGTGGCCATATTCATTCTCTAAATAAATACACAACAGAATAACAAGAGAATGAGAAGAAACCTTGTAGGTCTTCTAGTCCAACCCCTTACTCAAGCAGGAAACCCTATACCATTTCAGACAAATGGTTGTCCCATCTCTCCTTAAATGCCTCCAGTGATGGAGCCTCCACAACTTCCGGAAGCAATTCGTTCCATTGATTAATCGTTCTTACCATCAGGAAATTTCTCCTTAATTCTAGGTTAGTTCTCGCCTTGATTAGTTTTCATCAATTGCTTCTTATCCTTCTTTCAGGGGCTTTGGTTGTCCCCTCTGTTTTATTATCACTAATCACATGGTTAGTATTGCATAATATATATTGAATAAAGCACAGTGATTGTGTTTGCCTGATACCCTAAACTAAACTATGCTGCAGTTTATAAACTACCGAGCTTCTTTTCCTAGAACATCAGTAGCAAGCCAGCTATATTCTCAAATTGCACAATATGAATCCAAGCATGATTTCTCTATCAAGCTCCAAATTCTACCCATCGGGATAACAGGCCTTCAACTATTTATATAAAATTTATCCATGAATTAGAGAGGTTAATAAAGACTCATTTCTCAGCCAAGGGACTGCTAATTTCCCTGGCTGACTTAATTTGAATTCTAATATATCCCTTGGCCATGTAAACCTCAAGAAACTAAAACAACTTCAGTTACTGTTATCCATGGATAATTAGTCATACGCATCTGGCTGTACTGATGGCCTCATTTCTACTACAATTTTGGGCTAAATTTTAAATTCAGATGAAGAAATATATATGTTGAGATAAGGACTGGCATCTATTTATTGGGAGTGAGAAAATAATGCCATTGTTTTGGAGTAACCCAATTATAAATTACAAGCAATATTTCAGCATAAATAGCATTTAAACTCTGGTGGGGGAAATGCAACTGTTTTAGATGCTTACTTGTCACTTTCATATGTTTGCTGTGTAATATGGGAGACAAAATTTGAACAGATCAAAGAATGAGTCAGTCGATGTACTGTTTCCATTTCATAGCGAATTTGTTTGGTGTTGCTTTTCAACATGTTGACTCAGGGAAAACCTTTGATTAAATAAGTATTTGCCTTGTACTCAGAGATGAGTATGCTTTAATGTCTATTGTCCCAAGGCAGAGATCCCTAAATTTAGCACTGGAAAACAGTTGTTATCATATGGCCTATTTGTACAAATTAATATAAAAAGAATATGGAAAGAGACATGGAAAAGCCTTCAGCCTTTGGTAAAGTTGGTGTTGTATTGTTTTCCAATATGTCCAGATCATAATTCAACAACCTATTGTATCAATGTTGCAATAAGTGGCTGAATAGCATCCCAGCATAAGATCAATTTAATCCAGCTTCCCTCCCTACAGTATCCAATCAGATATCTCTGGGGAGTTCATTAGCAGAATATGGAGACATAGGTATTTCCTGCCATTATTCCCCTGTAATTGTTTTTAGAAGCACACTGGCTGCAACCCAGAGGCAACATTGATTCTCAAGATGACTAGTCTTTGATCGACCTGTCCTCCAGGAATCTATTACCATGTCTTGGTGTAATGAATTCCACAGGTTAATTATGTGCCCAGTCAAGAAGTACTTCCTTTTGACTGTTCTAAACCTCCTTCCAATCAATGTCATTTTGCATTTATCTTTTCCAAGCTAGGTATGATTTGTGCACCTTGATCCTATCCCGATTGTATCCCTTTTTCTCAAGCCAAAGAATCCTAAGCATTCTAGTATTTCTCATATGAAAAGTAGAAGACCTTTGGTTATTGCCTTCTTCATTTTTTCCAGCTCTCTTAGATGAATTCATTCTACAAGTTAAGATGAAAACCGAAGACTCATATAGGAATTACTGACAGCATGCTTTGACTAACATTTTAACCTCTTTAATGTAAATAAGTTCTATGCCAAACTGCCTCAAGATTCAAGAGAAAAAATAGCTCCAAAAATTGAATAAATGGCATGTGAGGTAGATGAAAAAGTATGCTCTTGTCTATTGTGATTTAAGAGCCGCTACAAGAGCTTTCTTAAGAAGAATGACAGGTATTTGTGAGTCCATCTGACATTTGTTTCATGTGTATGTGTTGGGTGGTATAGTGTCCCTGAAAAGAAAAGTGTTGTGGTGATGACCCTTTTACAGACAGAGATGTGGTGAGCTCTGGAACTAAAATAAATAAATGCTAGAAACACTGGAGAGGAAAGTTGTATTAAGCCTGAGAGACATTGTTTAAAACAAACCCAGGCTCTTTTGAAGCTTCAGTCATTCAGATTATTAAGTCAGATTATAATGTCTAAGTAACTGATTTAGCAGCTGCAGCTAGTAACTGCTCTTCCCTCAACAGACAGCTCTCTTTCCTCCCTGTTGGCTTTCCAGCTGCAGGGAATATCTCAGTCTTTGCTGGGACATCCAGCAGAAGCTTTGTCTGCCTTTACTTACACTCTGCATCAACTTGGGCCAGCTATTGCTGTCATCCTTTAATCCAGGGGTGTCAAACTCACGGCCCACAGGTCGGGTGTGTCATGTGCTGACCCCACCCCGACCCATTTAGTGAAGGGGGGAAAGTCCCAATATGTCATGTGATGCCGCGATGACGCCGTGAGTTTGACACCCCTGCTTTAATCAATCCAATCAAAGCTTTTCCTAGGATAATGTTATAGGGAAATTTGGGACTTTTTCCTCCTCTTGCCTCCAATACCACTAGGACGTTGGATATAGCACAGGGCTAGGATTCTCTATTAACACATAAAACAGGTGCCTTCTCTATTGGGAGATGCATCAGGGTGGGGAGACACATAAGATCATCATATTGAGCTAAGGTTGATGAGAGGTCCCAGTAGTCATTCACTGACCATTGCAGTTGTTGGTTCAGTTTCATTGCAATGACTGAAAACATCTCTTCAACTAGATCATGGGTGTTAAACTTGATCACGTCACATGATGTCACATGATGTATCATGTTTTTTTTTGCCTTTATGGAACTGGGGTGGGTGTGGCCTGCGCATGTTGCATCCAGCCTGTGGGCTGCCAGTTTGACCCCAGGGGTGGGTTTCTATCAGTTCGCACCTATTTGCTAGAACCAGTTGTTAACATTCTAAGTAGTTCAGAGAACCGGTTGTTAGAAGACATTACTGGCCTAATCCTGTAAGGAAGGCAGGAAGGAAACATTCTGGTGTTGCTTACAGAAACTGCCTCTCCATTAACCCTTATTACATTCTTGGCAGGACTAGACTTCCTGTCTCTGGAATTTCTCTGGAGTTTTTTTTCCCCGCATTTGCTGGTACTTTGCTTGTGTGGAGTGACCATTCAAAGTTACAATGGCACCGAAAAAAGTGACTTATGACCATTTTTCACACTTATGACTGTTGCATCATCCCCACAGTCATGAGAGGCCAGGTGAGGAAGATGTGTGCATCGATATGAGTGATATTGAGTTGGCCAATAACATGACCACTAAGCCACGCTCACCAACTAAGCCACACCCACAGAACCGGTTGTTAAAAAATTTGAATCCCACCTCTGTTTGACACCCCTGAGCTAGATCAAGGGTGTCCAACCTTGGCAGCTTTAAGACTTGTGCACTTCAATTCCCATGCTTGCTGAGAAATTCTGGGAGTTGAAGTCCACAAGTCTAAAAGCTGCCAAGGTTGGAAACTTCTGAACTAGATAGTATTTATCCCTTGCTTGACAGGACAATACAAATATATGACAATTAAATTTTAACTTGCTTAAAGGCACTTCCATATTTTCCTTTCCCAAAGTCATGATGCTAATTTTCATTGTATCCAGAACTGTAGATGAGAGGTCTTAGCATGTTCAAACTGATTGCTATGTAAAATGAAATATGATTTAATACCAACCCCACTTATTTCAATCAATTTTCAAGTGAAATATTTTTACCTATTGTCTAGCTATTTCTTCTTGGACCTCTCTCCACAGTTAAGAGAATGTGATCTACAACCCAAAGTTTCCATCTAGGTAGTGAAGTAAAAGGCTATTTTGTGAAGCGTTTGGATTTTCTTCTTTTGAGGATGGATTATAACTAGACTTAGCAACTGGAATGAAATAACTTGAATGACCTCAATCAATCTCACCATCAATCTCAGCGAGATGAAAATATAGATTTAAAGTACTGTGATTTTTTGAATATATTCTTGCTCATCCATACAATCAAGTACAAGTTACACCTACAGTATGTATAAAGCAACAATAAATTGTGGGAATAAGCATTTTCTCTCTTCAGTTTTTTATTACATTCATAAGAGCCAAGAATGTTAAATCAACAAAATTTATGCTCTCTTTCCTCCCAGCAGAATGATGATGGAGAAACTTTGAAAATTAGAAATGTGTGTGATGTTGTTTTGACAGCAGTTGGAGCAAGTTGCATTCATCACATATGTTATGACTTCAGCCTTACAAACCCTTATGAGGAAATTATACTAGTAATTAATAAGGCTGCACAAAGCACTTAAAAGAGGTCAACTCCAAAGCAAGCTAGGTGAAACCAAATACTTTTGAGGGTTTTAATCCTTGGAAATATTCATATAATTGCTTTAAAATAGCCATGAGTAGCCTCCACAATGCACCTGCAAGTGCACTTATTTTTATTTATTTATTATTATTTTTTCTCCCATCTTGCCACATGGTGATTCTGAGCAGTTTACAACATTAAAATGAAACCATATACATATATATAAATGCATAAAGAACTGTGGTGGTGCAACGGTTAGAATGCAGTGATTCTTCCAGCTGCCAGCAGTTTGATTCTGACTGACTCAAAGTTGACTCAGATTTCCATCCTTCCAAAGTTGGTAAAATAAGGACCTAGATTGTTGGTGGCAATAGGCTGACTCTTAGAGGGTGCTGTAGAGCACTATGAAGTGGCATATAAATCTAAGAGATATTGCTATTTCTAAAAAATGACATTAAAATTGCAATAAAATACAAGTTGTATAACTAAAGATGTGGAAGAAGGGAGCAGAATATGGAGGGGGTAGGAACTGCTACTAGCCAATCAACCATCCCCAGTGTGATATTTCCTTCCCTTCACTTCCTTATTAACATTCACCAGGAATGGCTACAATCAAACAAAGGATAGTCCCATTATTTTAGACATTGTACATTTAACAACTTTTCTAATTTGGAAATAGAAATTAAAAAAATTAATAGAAATCCTTTCTAGCATTTTTGGATGCATTTTCAAACTTTCAACACCTGCCATGAGAAACTGGCATTAATCATCATCATCATCATCAAAAGAAAACATATCAGTATCTAATAGTTCAAATGTCATGAATCCAATGTGTGTGGCACCCAGAGACCAAGGAATTTACAGTTTGTAGGTTTTAAAAGACTTCTGATTTTGATCTCTGAGGCCATATGCATGCAACCATCTTTAACTCCTTATTTCTGGTCTTTTAGGATAATGCCTACTGACTCTATTACAAAGCACGCTTGGCGTGACCCAAGGAGGGAGGCAGATGGCCAACGATTCCTGCTCCCCTCCTGAAGACATTAATGGAAATTGCCAGTTTTGTAGCAAAATTCAGCATCTGTTCCAGGACCTTCCTTTGTTTTGTTAACTCCTTTTTCCTAGCTACACAATCATCTGGAACAATGTTAGATAATTCCACATCATTAACAATAAAATAAATAAAAATCTATCTGGTGATTCAGAATATCACATTGGTGGTAAGTCAGATGTCTGTACAGACCCTAATGAAACCTTACGATGTCTTAGTGATGCTCAATCACACCTATTATTATTATTATTATGATCATCATCATCATCATATCATCATCATCATCATCATCATCATCTGAAATTCACTATGTTTTCTTTTCATTTTCTTGTGAAAATCTTCAGTTTTCCATCAAGCATCTTGCCCTGGATGACAATAGAGTGTGGAAGATACTTTCCATTAAAACATGTTGTTCAAAGACTTTTCCATAGGCAGCTCTTTATAAGCATACATCCTCAACATTTACTAGTGATAGAGCAGATAGTAATTTGCTAGGCTCAGGGCCATCATAATTTTGTAGCAAACTTGCAACTTATACATAATTGCCAGATCCACAATTTGACTAAGTTTTTCTCCTTTTCCTTGTCTTCTTTCTTTTGACATTTGTCAATGTTTAAAATAAATCTTGTGTGAGACATGTTACTGTATTGCTTTGGAATGTTCATTTTATAAGACTGCATTCTAGTCCAATATAATTTTGCATCTTTTTACTTCACCAACAGACCTGCAATCATGTTGGTCCCTAGAAAGACCTTCATTTTTTGTTCCATAAGTACTATGCAGATTCTCTATAAACCGATGTTAGCACTTTTTTCAAGATTACTTTTCCCTTGGCATTTCTATTCTATACCAATTCAATTCAATGGAAAATCATTTTTTCTCTCCTGAAGGCGAACAGTGGGGTATATGTTGGTATGAACTATGGGGTAGAAGTTAATATTCACCTTTGTTTCAAATTGGCAGAGAGAGATATGCAAATGACTCTTTTTCTTCCCAGAGGTGCCTTTCCAAAGGGCAACTAGATGTTCTTGTTTTTCTTTGAAGATGTTTCATTTCTCTAACTCTTTTGGATGAGAAGCAAAACATTTTCAAAGAAAAACAAGAAAGTCCAGTTGCCTCTTGAAAAAGCACCTTTAGGACAACCATGACCTGGATGACTAAGAATCTCCATTTTCTTCCCACACTTCAGGAGCTGGAAGAATAGATGCCTTAAAGTCATCTAATTGGCCTTCAGGCCTAAGGAAGGACTACAATACAGATTTCCAAGCTGCTAGTTCAGCAACTAAACCACTAGACCAACTG
This sequence comes from Bungarus multicinctus, assembly GCA_023653725.1. Taxonomy (NCBI): domain Eukaryota; kingdom Metazoa; phylum Chordata; class Lepidosauria; order Squamata; family Elapidae; genus Bungarus; species Bungarus multicinctus. Next base: position 8,652,372 of record CM042837.1, read on the forward strand.
GATCCCAGAAATGTGGATGGGAGGGAGGAATGGATAAGAAGGAAGTCAATTCAACACAATGACAGCATCTACTATTAGTATATCTACTATTAAGCCCACATCTACTATCAAAAGAAATTCTAAACCACCTTAAAAATAGGGTCCTCTTTTACAGTGACAATTCTGCAAAATTGTTGAATAGAATAGAATCTTAATTATCACTTTAAATCTATGCTAATCAGCATTAAAATGACATTTCATTGCATTCAGCTCTTAAAAAATAACCATTATGCATATACCCGCATACACATACATCTATGATACAGAGAAGCATCACATACATCGAATGTATACATGGCAAAGAAAAAGAACCTGTGATATTGCAACATGGGTGGCATAAGGAAACAAAGCTATTATAGAATCTAGTAGTCCTGCTATAGATACTTTGAAACCTCCTGCCAGAGGGGAGCAACAGAAACAGACTGTGAAATGGGTATGTGGGGTCTCTAATAATGCTTTTAGCTCTAAGCATATAGCACTTATAAGCAGTATCCTGAATAAAGGGAAGCCAGTTGCCTATAATCTTCTCAGCTGTCCTCACCACTCTCTATATGGATCTTCTATCTGAGGTGCTACTGCCACCAAACGAAACAGTGATGCAGTTTATGAAAATGCTCTCCATCAGTGCCTCTGAAAAAAGTGGCCAGGAGAGAAGGAGAAAGATATGCTCTCCTCTTCTGATGCAGGAAATGCTAATGCTGGTTTACACTAAAGATAAAGCATGAAGAGGCCAAGTCAGATTGTTAATCTGCACCCCAGATACTTAACACCAATGACCACCTCCACAGCTGCAGCCTTACTCTTTTATATAATGGAAGGTTGGATGAAGCAAGTAGCTAGAAGAAGCCTGAGAAGGTAAAGCTGTTCATTCCCCACTCTTTGCAATGCTGATGAGACTACACCTAGTTACATAAAGTAGACTCTCTGCCAACCCCAGAAAAGTATAGGAAAGGTAAGATGGAATAATAGTCTTTTCACTACAAATGCCACATATCACCTAATGTGTTAAAAGACCTAAGAGAGCCATTATTCCTATTGCTTCTCTTCCCTTTTCACACTGTCATCATTGCAGATGTAAAAATGAAGTCTCCAATGTCCTTTCATTGGTAGTGATTATTTCCACTTGCAGCCATAATTCTTTCTATCACATCATAATCATGGCCAGTTGTTATGATATGGGGAATAGGGATTATCCTGTTCCAGTAAGCCCTTGTGTTACATTTCCTTTTTAACAAATTATCGAATAAAACCTTCTTAAACAGTGGAAACTGTAAGCTACAAACAACTGCATCTGTATCATATGCATTCATCAGGAGCATATGATGACCTCCCCCCCCATTGAGCTGATCCTATTAAGTCCCACTAACAAAACAGTTTTGATCTAGGTTCAGAATGTGGGTCACAAGTAATAACTAATGCAAAACCCTAGGCTAGAATTATTCTGGGGAAGATAGAATGTGGAAAGAATTAAATATATATGTGGGGAAAATAAAATAGAAAGAATTGGCCAGCATGTGAGGTGATAACCACCTTGGCAGATTGTCCCTGCTGTGTGCCCAACATCTTTCCTTAAGATTAAAAAGAAGGATAGAGAACTCTCTTTTTGGTGCTTCCTAGGAAAGAGGGCAGAGATGGAAGAGAAAATGCAAATCCTGCAGATAATGAGAAATAATAAAACCTATGACATTTCTATCCGAGTGATCACTGTATTGAGGTAGCTAACAGCTTCTCTGCTCCATGGTTCAGCCGTAGCAACACAACAGCATGGAGCTTAATTAAGGTATGAAAAATAAAAGAAATAGAAGATTTTTATTCTGGATTCTCTGGCATTTCTATGCCGAGTAATAGTAGACTACAGTGTAGCTTGATATAGTGATTCTAGCTTGGCACCAGGCTAGAAAATATGAGATTATAAATTCTAGTTCTGCCTTAGTCAAAAAGCCATCTGACCAGTTGACTTTGGGTTGCTCTCTGTCTATGATCCTTAGGAAAAAGAAACCAAGGGTAAACCATTTCTGCAAATATTGACAAGATCACTGCAAGGACTTGTTCAGGTGATCACCAGAAGTCAAGAATTACTCAAAGACATCCATGCACACACACAAGCACATCACACAATACAATTATATATTATAAAATATGAAATATAATTATCAATCAAATTCATATGGACACCCATCTCATAGAAAGTGACCCTGGGTAGTATTTTATGATTTACATCCTGGAACTGTGATCCAATATAGAAGTAATGGTGATCAACCATAGCTTAGGAGAAGAACATAAGTTTACATTGCAATGATGCAGTTGTTAGTATCTTCAATCACAAAAGACTATATAGTGTACAGTGAGAAAGCTCTGGAGAGACATAATCACTCAGAAAATATATCCATTTTTTATTTTTGGGGAGGGTAGATCAGGGAGTACAATATAAATAAATCAGGAATTGGCAACTTTTCTTGGATCTAGGTGCCTTTGCACAATTTTCTCCTATCTTGTCTCAGGGACATCTTGTGCAAGTCTATTTAAATCAACAGTTTTGAACAATTTTTCAAGCAATTATTGTATCCTCATGGAATATCCTGCAAGTCTTAGTAACCTCCTACTGAAAGTTAGTAGTGTAAAATTTCAAGGTTCCCCATTGCTAAACTTGTTAAAAGAACAATTATTATATGTGTAAATAGTTTAGTTTGGTACTTGTTGAATATGTAAGATGATGGTTACATCTGAGCTGGAAAAAAGCATTACAAACCAATCAATGGAGCAATTAAATTAATGCAATACTTGTCTTTTCAGTGAATAAGGACAATAGGAAAAACTCTTCTTGGTTGTGGGATCACATCAAGAATACATTTTTTTTCAAAAGGGAGTGGAAGATAAAGGCTTTCATAATGAAAGCTACAACTGCTGAGGCAGAATGTGTAGGAACACAAAACAAATACCAAGCTCCAGGATTGCTGGTCCAGTAATTTCTGTAGTTGCTAGAGGATATTCTTTGCTATTCAAAAACTGGTGGGTAATTGTCCATGCAAATTTTATCCTCCAGAACAGAGACTGAACAACTAAAGTGCCAGTTGTGGCAAACTACACATTTAGGAAATAGGGTCTGTTTAGTCTCCTGCTGTGTGCCATTTTCCTGGCATACAAACAAACAATCATTCTGTCCAGTAGAAGAATTGAGGAGAACTGAGAAGCACAGTTTAGCAGAATACTATTTCCTCCCATGTTTTAATGGGGATATCTTTCATCTCCCAGACAGCTAGGATAAAGAGTAACACATATTCCATTCCATGGAAAATAATCTCCTTGGTAGCTAAATGTCTATGGAGATTCTTGATCATCCAGGTTATGGTTGTCCCAAAGGTTCTTTTTCAAAAAGCAACTGGACTTTGTTTTTCCTTGTATTTTGCTTCTCATCCAAGAAACTCTCTTCAGTTCTTTCTCTCTCATCAAGTGACTCATTTTGAAATATCTTCTCTTCTATTGCTTCTCTTCATGGGGCTACTCTTGAAGACTTACCTTGGTGTGCCCATCAATGATGGGATTCAATTTTTTTTACTACTGGTTCTGTGGGCATGGCTTGGTGGGCGTGGTGGGGGAAGGATACTGTAAAATCTCCAGTCAGCGGTGGGATTTGCCAGTTCTCAAAATTTTCATTACCAGTTCTCCAGAACTGGTCAGAACCTGCTGAATACCACCTCTGGTGCCCATATAACACCTGTTTTGTGAGCTTCACCTGTTACCATAAAGTTTCTGGGTGCAATTCAAAGTGCTGATTGTCACCAACATGATATAGGATCTGACTAATTGACTGTCTTTCTCCCAGTGTTCCAATATCTAAGGGGCTTCCACAAAGAAGATGAGCTCAACCTATTCTCCAAAGCATTTGAAGGCGGACCAAGAAGCAATGAATGGAAATTAATCAAGTAAAGAACCAACCTAGAAATAAGGAGAAATTTCCTGACAATGAGAACAATTAATCAGTGGAACAGTTTGCCTTCAGAAGTGGTGATGCAGCTGCTCACATGCATGGAACCATCCCCTTCCCCTGTCTGGCTAGTCTGCTAAGCCAGAAAGGTTGAGAACTTTGGACTAGAAGACCTCCAAGGTCCCTTCTAACTCTGTTATTGTATTATTATGCTTGTCCTAATCATCATTTATTTATTTATTTATTATTAATTAAACTTTTATACCGCTCCCTCTCCCAAAAAGGGACTCGGGGCGGTGTACAGCCTACTAAAAGCATAACAATAAATATACAATAAATACAATTAAAAATAGATTAAACAATTTGATCCGGCTGTGTCTATCCAAAGGATTCAATTAAAAGTTAAAAGTTAATAAAACCCCAATTAAAATTGAAATAAAACCAAAACACAGTTACCGGGCCAGGCCAGCCTGTTTAAAAAATAGGGTTTTCACTGCGCGCCGGAAGGTCAGAATATCCGTCATAGCCCGTATCTCCAGGGGGAGATCATTCCATAGGGACGGAGCTCCCACAGAGAAAGCCCGAACTCTCGGGGCCGTCAGCCTACAACGGCCAGGCGGCGGTACCCCAAGTAGGGCAACCCTGTGGGAGCGTACTGGGCGGCGGGAGGTTGACGATGGCAGTAGGCGGTCCCTGTAAGTACCCAGGTCCCGAGCCATGAAGCACTTTAAATACCATCAGTACCACCTTGAATCGAATCCGATAGGCCACAGGAAGCCAGTGCAGCCTGCGGAGAAGCGGTGTAACGTGGGAGCTCCGAGGGGCACCCACAATCACCTGCGCGGCTGCATTCTGGACCAACTGTAACCTCCGGAGACTCTTCAAGGGGAGCCCCATGTAGAGAGCATTGCAATAATCCAGGCGGGAGATAACGAGGGCGGACGTGACTGTGCGAAGTGCGCCCAGATCCAGAAAGGGCCGCAACTGGTGAATCAGATGAATCTGATAAAAAGCCCCCCTGGCGACGGCTGCAATGTGCTCTTCTAAAGGCAGCCATACATCCAGGAGGATGCCCAGATTGCGCGCCCTTTCCACGGGGGTCAAAACCTCTCCCCCCATGGCCAGCGAAGGAACCAGCTGGCTGTATCTGGGCACAGGAAACCACAGCCACTCGGTTTTGGTCGGGTTGAGACGAAGCCTGTTACGACCCATCCAACTCCGCACGGCCTCCAGGCACAGGGACATCACTTCGACAGCTTCGTTGGGGTGGCCCGGGGTGGAGATGTACAGCTGAGTATCATCAGCGTACTGTTGGAACTCCACCCCAAAGCCACGGATGATCTCGCCCAGCGGCTTCACATAAATGTTGAACAGCAGGGGCGAGAGCACCGACCCCTGAGGCACCCCACACAGTAGGGGCCTCGGGGCCGACCTCTGCCCCCCTGTCAACACAAATTGCGAACAGTCGGAGAGGAAGGAGGTGAACCACCGCAACACGGTGCCCCCCACTCCTAACCCCTCCAACCGCCGCAATAAGATACTGTGGTCGACAGTATCAAAAGCCGCTGAGAGATCTAATAGGACCAGGACAGAGGAACAACCCCTGTCCCGAGCCCTCCAGAGATCATCAACCAACGCGACCAAAGCTGTCTCCGTGCTGTGCCCGGGCCTGAAACCCGATTGGAGGGGGTCGAGATAACTCGCTTCATCCAGGTACTGCGGGAGCTGACGTGCCACCACACTCTCAACAACCTTCGCGACAAAACGAAGGTTGGAGACAGGACGATAATTAGATAACAATGCTGGGTCCAGGGACGGTTTCTTGAGGTTTCATCATCATCACCACCACCACCACCACCACCACCATCATCATCATCATCTCTTTTAGTTTTCTTCTGTCTCAAAGGATTCTCCCATCTCTCAGAATATCATTCTTTCTTCACTGTCACTATCAGGAGACTCATGATGCACCCACTATTGAGATTTAAAAAATATAGCCAACCTGATGACCAAGAAACTGTCTCTTTTGATTGCCTGAAACTGTGTCCCCCCGCCCTTTTTTTACTGCAAATACCATATCTTTTCCTTCACTCTCTTGAAACACAAACAAGTCAAATGTAAGCCTGGCTGGCAGGTTAAGATGATTGTGGGATAATTTTGTGCTTTGATGGGGAAAAAATCAATCAGTATTATTTGGGGACAAATGGAATTAAGTGACTGTGAAAAGACATTTGTTTGGAAAATGTATGAATAGGTTTCTCAGCATGCTAAAAGAGATGTTTCACTAATCCCTTGAGCTGTAATTTTCAAATTTCCACATTTTGAGCAATCAGAAAAACAGGACTTCTTGTAGTGACTGCTGAAGATTTATCTATGTTAAAGTCTCTCTCTCTCTCTCTCTTTCTCTCTCTCTCCCTCTCCCTCCCTCCCTCCCTCCCTCTCCTTGTGGGTATATCTATGCACACTCAGTACACCTGCAGAGGAACAGACTGTTGTTTTTGTGCTACACTTTAAGTTGTATATTCTATTACTGTTGAAAATAGTTGTTAAACCTTCTGTGATTTCTAAAATGCATTTTAATTAAACTATTCCTAGATCTCTTGCATTAGATTAATTATATGCAATGCATTGATTAAATGATTGATTGCAATTTGTGTTAGATGATTTTTGTGTTCAATACCCTTTCATGTTTAATTCCCACCTGAACAGTTTGTTTTGTTTGAAAATTCTATTCATCCCTTTGATATTATGGAATTCAATTTTATCTTTCTGTTCCCATAAAGAATTTAACAAGGCATATATAGCTTTTCACCACTCATTTCATTCTTACAACAGCCCAATGTAGTGAACCAGGTTAAGCAATAGCCATGATCTTCATATTAAGTAGTAAGTTTAGCAACAGATAAAGGTGAGTTGTTCCTTTGTTGTTCTAGTTCATATTTAAGCATCAACTATTATGTATACTTGTTCTCCAATGAAGAGAGGTTTGCAGAGGCACATCATATTTGGGTTGCAGGAAGTTTGAACAACCATGCAAAGGCAGCAAATTTAGTTTTCTGTATCTCTTTTTGCCATCTTATGGTCCTCTGATTGTTTACAACCCAAGTATAATTAACCTAGGTTTTTTTCTGAACTCACTGAAAGAAATGTAGGAAGTGGATTTGTGAAATTGATGTTTATACTTTTGATACAGCAGTACAATAACCATTTTGACCTGTTGATAGCTAAGAAAGTAATGTTCTGTATTATCTAAAGAGCTGCATATTTTTCCTCCTCCTCCTTGATTTTATGCAATGATACAGCCAACTTACTTATAGAAAAAGACAACTTTGCCCTCTACTGAAATATATAGTAGAGAGAAAAGTTGTCTTTTTCTATAGGTAAATTGGCTATATCATTGCATATAATGTGTGTATGTGTGTGAGTGAAGACAGCCTGGCAATATATATTATTGGTCTTGACTGGAAGCAGAAGACAGAAAACATTGGACTTAATCCAGGTTCAGTAATACCTCTGGACATTTTACCACTGACTTCAAAAAAAGAAGATGGATTATACTTAGTATTTCTGAAAAAAACTACTTCTAAAATGGAAATGTTCTCTCTTTTGAGTTTTTATTTCTGAATGGCTTTAGGCATCATTAACTTCATTAACACACATATAGTGTGTGTGTGTGAGAGAGAGAGAGAGAGAGAGAGAATGCATTTATTTTTTTGATCAAGATCTTTCAGTTATAAATAATATAAGATGCCTAATTTAGAATGGTTACAAAATTAAAGCTGAAGCCTCGTACAACACATTTGATTAATTATATATTTGATGTCCTTATTTAATGGGTCATGCATGACCTCTGGAGTAGCAATATCAGGCTTCTAGAGAAATAATCTATTGCTACGCATACAGCTTTAGCAATTACTTTATGTTCAGTACCAGGGAAATGGTTTTCTCATTCTCTCTCCCTCTCCTTCCCCCCTCCTAAAGTTATATAAATGCCTCTAGGGAGAATCATCCCTATGCTCAAGAGTCCAATTACTGTTTTGGTACTTTTAAAAAATGGTTCCTCCATTATGGAATAGAAGGAACATTAAGCAAGTGGAATGGTATTGTGCATTAACCAACAATGACTTTATTATAGTTGTAGAACCGATTATTCATTAACCAACTAATCTGAGAAATATGCGTGCTTTAAATTACATCCATCCACCCATATCTATCACACTGTTCATTCTGAGCTAAGCTATGTTATGCAAAATACAGGAAGAAATAATGGCAAGCATTGATTGGGAATAAGCGGAGGTAATATCTACTTCTTTAGTTTAGCCTGAAACTTGAAAAGTTCTCTTTGTTCTCTCTTTCTCTCCATTATTTCTCCTTCTCCCTTCCCCCCCCTCTATCATCTCTCTCTCTCTACCTACTTATCTACCTACCTGTACTCCATAACTTACTATAGTTCATTTAGTGACCACTCAAATTTACAACGGCACTGAAAAAAGTGACATGACTATTTTTCACACTTACAATCCCAGCGTCCCATGATCATGTGAACAAATTTTGGATGTTTGGCAACTGTCATGAATTTACAATGGTTGCAGTGTCCTAGGATCATATGGTCATCTTTTGTGATCTTCTGACAAGCAAAATCAATGGAAAAGTTAGCTTCACTTAACAACCATGTTACTAACTGAACAGTTGCAATTATTCACTTAACAACTGTGGCAAGCAAGGCAAAGGTAATAAATTATTTTAGAAAAACTATATGAAAAAAATGCTTAGTTCAGTTTGGACAGGCAAGCAGATTAGCAGTTGTCAGAGTGCACATGCAAGATTCTTTTCCATTGGCCCATATTTATCCATCTTCTTCCAGGAAAGTGAAAACACAATACAACACCCAGCATTAGAAACATAAGGTAAATTCCTCACTTCTCTGAGCTTTGCCAGCTAACTAGGCCTCTGCAGATTTTTTGCAGTGTTAAACCAAAATGTTTTACTGCTTGAAATAGGTCCCATATGACTTCCTCTAAATTAGGGGCAATAATTTGAAATTGATCCCCTCTTACATTTTTATATCAAAGTAAATATGCAAAATAATGTTTATTTTAAAGAAGATAAAAAATATGACTTTCTTCCCTCACTGATTCTCAATGTATAAATTATTCCCATCCACCCCCAATCCCTCCCTAAAGAAAAGTTTTCACATAAGCCAACAGTCATCTCTTTATATTAAAATTCATGAAGACAGAACATGTCATTTCCATTTAGGAAGGGTAAAAGACTTTATACAATCCAAAGCAGGTTCTGCATATTTCCATAAAAGCAATATCTAAGAGCTGGAGAAGCTTTTTGGATGAGAAGTGAAACTTCTTCAAAGAAAAACCAGAAAGTCCAGTTGCCTGTTGAAAAAGTACCTTTGTGACAACCATGACCTGGATGACTGAATCTAGACATAACATAAACATAAAACCAATAGATAATACTATGCAATTTTGCTTAATTGATGTTGGACTAGTGGACTAAGTAAAATTATTGTCTAGTCTTGTTGATGTAAGACTATGACTGTTTTCTGTATGGCTATATGGCTATGAGAATTTTCCTGCTCTTTCTCTCTCCATTCCTCCCTCCCTCCCTCCCTCTCTATCACACACACACACATGCAAGGGAAGGTGAAGAGAGAGAGAGGGAGGGAGGGAGAATATGCCTGTTCAAGGCACTGGCCTGTGTTTTAAGGAATAGTCTGGAAATGACAGTCTTGATATTTTTTTAATATTGTGTGACATAATCATTTCCATTTCCCACCCTCCTTGAAAAGTGGACGGTATCTGAAAACAATATTTAACAGTGATTTCCACTTGACCCATTAACTCCCTCATGAGAATAGCTGTACTGCCATAGACACCATGGCTTAGAAATTTCCTTAAGTTTGGGGTATTTTTCTTTAACAGAACTTTTATGATGTTATACAGCTTCTTTTTAAAACGACTTCCCCCAAAGTATACACTATGTGCATAAGACAACAGATATTAGTCTACTACATTTATTACTAATTTTCATTCAGTCTTTGGAATGTGACAGCTTTTCAAGGTAAAGTAATTCAGAATTGGTTGCTTTTACATCCTTATCCAAGCATGAATCCTATATTTAAAAAAAAAAATGGCATGAAAAATGACTGTTTTTATATAGATTTTGAAATACATTGTCATTGCTAAACATGAAACCATGTCTGCTTATTTATTCGTTGAATGATTATATTGTAATCCACTTTTTGAATGTTTGTACTGAAATTTCTTGGAATGTGATATCTTTGGGACAAAGATGATAATTAGACTGTATCAAATGTCTAGGGGTAGCAATGAACACATCAATGTTTAAAGAACATTCTGCCCATTTCACTTTTATTAGTGATAGCTATCTTCTAAATGTTTTGAGGAACTATCTGACAAGATTGCTAACATCCCTTGCAGTTTCCTAGTGCCTTTTTCATGGAAACATTAAATAGGAAGCTCTTTGAATTCTATAGCAGATTTTATTAAACTGGTACTAATCTATCATTTGGTTGTAGTAAATAACATCTTATTAAATAACATGATAAACTATTGCTGCTCTTTGTGCCTTCAGGAGTTGGAGCTACTCTGCCAAAGTTGTTCCCTAGCAACCCTGTTTCTTCTGCTGTCCTGCTACATGACTAAGGGAGGCCAGGAGATTATGAATAGCACCAATAGCATTTTGATTTCTTGGAGAAAGGAGAAGAGAAAGGTTAATCTTGGCAGAATAGGTTTGTAGACATATATTTCATAATAAACTACCTATTTTGCTCATATTCATAACTTAGAGTGTAGACATAAAACACTGAGAAGCATTTCTCATCATTCTATGTCAAAATGTTCCATCTTCCAAAAGAATCCCATCTGAGGAGAATTCTCTTAATTCACTTTCATAGACAGGTTTTGACAAAATTGATGTTTTACATTGGACATTCTAGGGCACAACACCAAGTTGAAATTGGATAAGATGACATAAAAGATGAGAAATAAGAGAAGACATAAGATGTTATAAGAGATAAGAATTGATAAGGTAAGGGATAAGGCACAAGAGTTAAGAGTCAAGACTCAAAGTGGCCATCTATGTTAAAACTGAACAGCCCTCTCTCAGTAGGGGAAGAGGGATATGATTCCACCAATCTCCACAGTCCTTTCAGCAGTTCCAAGAATGTTCCACACCCATTTGAACTCTGATTCAGGTGACCCTGAGGGTACAGATAAACCTTCAAGGGCTCTCAATGACTCTCTGAGAGAATGCTAATGACCAAATGACTCCAATGAGTATAAATCCTTCAGTTCCTCACCATTCAGTCAGAACTGAAGAAGTTTTTTGAATGAGAAGTGAGGAAAACACAAAGTAAGTCCAGTTGTCTTTTGAAAACACACATTTGGGACAACCAAGACCTGGATGACTAAGAATCTCCATAGACATTAAGTGTCAAGAGTTGTTAAGAGTTAAGAGAAGTGTGACCTTCTGTAATTCTAATTGCAAATAACTGCAAAAAAAATGTTGATATACTATAAATAAAACAGATTCTATGCACAAACTCTCAGAAGCTTGACTTGTTTGTTATAACAATCCATAAAATTCATACTATTCATATCCATAACATCAGGTCATCAGTCAACTGATGTGCATTTCAAACAAAAAAGAGGTAACGTGGACAATATTTGTAATCTGAATTTTCCATCTGATGCAAAGCTCCTACAACTCCATAACCATAACTCTATTAATCAGAGATGCTACTGAGTGTTGGTATAAAGCTTAGTAGAATATTGAAGACATTGGTGGCTTTCCAAACTCAAATCAAACTATCAGATTGAAGGAAAAGATGGTTTGGAGGGTCAAAGTAGCTGGGATTGGGTCCAATGATTTTTGAGAAAGTTGGATGATGAAATCAATGTTGATAAAATTAATTTCATCAGATCTAAGCCTGGCCAGGAACTTGGTGCTCTCAAAGACCATATGTCTTTGACAGCATAGCCAATGCTTAGGGTCTAAAACATTGTGATGATAGCAAGATGACCATACCAAGCTTAGTTTTGTTCATTTTTGAATACTGCACTTGAAATACAGTATTTTCCCAACAGCTCAGTGTTTAAAGTTTAGTTAAGAGAACACAGATGAATATATTTTTAAATTCCATATAACATACCTCCTTCACACTGTTCACAATTGCCTGCTCTGATGACTTTATCCTGCCGTTATTATTTTTATAAATAACTCAAGGTGGCAAACATACCTAATAATCCTTCCTCCTCCTATTTTCCCCACAAACAGAAGTATGTGAGAGGGTGACAGGCACAAGGCCACCCAGCTGGCTTTCATGACTAAGGCAGGACTGCAACTCATTGTCTTCTGGAGATTGGCCCAAAGTCACCCACTCAGCTTTCATGCCTAAAACAGGACTAGAATTCATAGTCTCTGGCTTTCTAGCCTGATGCCTTAAGATTAGACCAAAGTGGTTCTGTACTTTTTCCTAAAGCATTTTCAATTTACTGACCTATCACCCAATTTTTAAAAGAACAATTTTATTATGACCATCAACTTCCCAACAGGTCAGATTTGAATATATATATATATTATATATAACTGAAGGCAAGCAGCAAAGTATCTATCATTTAAACTCTTTTTGGACTTTGCCATCTGGGCAGATTAGTTCAAATAAAGTGTAATGCACAGAAGACTAAATCCTATAATGTTATTTATCTCCTAGTATGATACCCTGCAGTGATCAAAATATGGCTAAATTGCTACTTTCATCCCAGTTGTACTGAACAAGGATGACATTAGAAAGTTGTGATTGCAAGTCTAGGCTGCATTAATAGAGGGGTAGATTAAGTTGGAATAGAGCATCCGGTTTTGGTTGTCATAATGTAAAAAAGATGTTGAGATTCTAGAAAAAGTGCAGAGAAGAGCAATAAAGATGATTAGGTGACTGGGATAGGATATGTCCAGTTTAATGAGAAGAAGGACTAGGATGATATAATAGCAGTATTTCAATATCTAATTGGCTGACATAAAAAAAAGGGAGTCAACCTATTCTGCAAGGCAACTGAAGGCAGGACAAGAAGCAATGGATGGAAACTAATCAAGGAGAGAAGCAACCTAGACCTAAGGAGAATTTTCCTGACAGAACAATTAATCAGTGGAAGGATTTACCTCCAGAAGTTGTGGGTGCTCAACACTGGAAGTTTTTAAGAACTGGACAACCATTTGTCTGAAATATTACAGGGTTTTCTGCTTGAGCAGGGGTTGGACTAGAAGACTTCCAAAGTTCCTTCCAACGCTGTTCATACTGGCAGTTCATAACTAATTTTCATGCTGGATAGTGTCAAAATGGAAATATCCAGATGAACTTGGTGGAATTTTCCAGATGTGCTCCTTTCATATTCGGAAAGAAAGAGGAAAATTATGCAATTATGTCTTAAAATTGGGCAGGTCCAGATTAGTTTAAACCTTGTCAGGATAATAAAAAAGATAGGCAAATGTATGTTGACTAAGAAAATTACCAGATTTTCTTACATGTCACTTCATTTCCCCAATACATGTATTTATGCCTCCTTTCTACCTGCAGTATCATTCCTTCATGTGCATTTTTTTGGTAATGTTTTCAGGTATACACATTTGGTTTCAAATATGCACATTTTTTCTACATACATACATTTTTACAGAAATTGGAAATTATCACAAATTCCATAAATTATGCATCCAAACATATAATGATCAGCTTCTTTTTAAGAGATTATACCAAATGACACTGAAACAACATTTTTGGTAGCACATTAAACACATTTTGTTATTTTCATCTTTGAATTTCATTTTGTATAGGGATACCTGTGTTGTTCCTTGAAGCACATTTTAGAATAAAGATGGAAATCAAAAGATTTAGAGTTAGCATGTCATTGTTAGGATCAAATTTCATTGCAGTTATTATCTTTTTAGAGTATGATGCTTTTAATGTGGAGATTGCTTTGTTGTTGTTTTGTATAGTTGCAGGTAAAATGAAAGCACTTCCATTTTCAAAATATAATTCATAACACACAAATACAAATAAAGCTTGGAAAGGTTGATGAAGAATGACGCCCATATTCACTTATATGTAGTTGTTTGATCTCTCTGTGTCAGCTTTTGAAGCCATATTGAGACCAGATGCTCCCATGGTGCCACATTTTGAGCCTGGGAAAGTGGGAGGGGGGAATTTCTTAGAGTGTATGTAGTTAGACATAACAACATTCTTTTTTTTAATTCAAGATCATATTATTTTGTGCATAAGTGAGGGGAAGTTTTAAGTTGGGACGGATGGTGATTGGGACATGTGATGTGATGATGGGTGCAGGAGATGGATTTGTAGTTTTAACTTATTGCAAGGAAGCCAGGAACTTTCAGATTCGGGATTAAAAATAAAAATAAAAGGAACTTTTTAGAAGATGTCTGTCTCGTAGTTATTGGTTGGAGTGGAATGCTGACATTATGTTTATGTGACTAGGCAGCATAAATGTCATAAATTTCTGCAGGAGAAGCTAGTAGGATGGATCTAAAAACACCTGCTTTCTTTTCACCTCAAGAAAGCAAACAAATATTGACTTCAGTTATTTTGCTAAACTCTCTACACTTTTCCTGTTTCTGAAGAAGAATCAAAGCAATGTGTGGTTTAAACTAATATGGGATGGAAGACAAAGTGAGACAATGAAGTTAAAGTAAATTTATACAAAGAGAGGTCTACTCTGTTTTATAACTACCAGGTGGACTTGTCTTTTCAGAACAGAACAGAATAACAGAGTTGGAAGGGACCTTGGAGGTCTTCTAGTCCAACCCCCTGCTCAGGCAGGAAACCCTATACCATTTCAGAAAATGGTTGTCCAATCTCTTCTTAAAAATATCCAGTGTTATTTCTAGGTTGCTTCTCTCCTTGATCAGTTTCCACCCATTGCTTTTTGTCCTGCTCTCTGGTATCTTGGAGAATAGCTTGACTCCCTCTTTTTTGGGACAGCCCATGAGATATTGGAAGTCTGCTATTATGTCACCCCCTAGTCTTTCTTCTCATTAAACTAGACATACCCAGTTCCAGCAAACATTCTTTATATGTTTTAGCCTCCAGTCCTTTAATCGTACTTGTTGCTCTTCTCTGCACTCTTTCTAAAGTCTCAACATCTTTCTTACATCGTGGTGACCAAAACTGGATGCAGTATTCCAAGTGTGGCCTTACCAAGGCATTGTAAAGTGGTATTAAGACCCTCTGTTTATGTGGTCTAGAACTGTGTTGCCTTTTTTGGCAGCTACAGCACAGTGCTGGCTCATATTTAAATGATTATCCACTAGGACTCCAAGATCCCTCTCACAATTACTATTATTGAACTAGGTACCACCTATACCACCTATTCTATACATGTGCATTTAGTTTCTCAGGGCACAGTTTTCATATACAAGGTGACAGTCAGTTGTTTGACCAGATATACCAATACAGTATTTTTTCCTTAGCTTTTCCTCTTGATGATTTGATATAGTGCCTACTTTGCTTCTCTAAAATTGTCCTGAGTCTAATAATTCAACAGTTATCTGTTTTGAATCTTATGATAATATGCTTATTAAGCCTATAATGTAAGTTACATGTCAGATGTGTGTGTGTATTCTAACCATTATCTATCACATATATATGTGTGTGTGTGTGTGTGTGTGTATGTATAATGCAGTTTATAATATTCCAATAAAATCTTCTAAGCACCATCTGCCACTTAATTCATTTCTAAAATCCATCTGTTCTGTAGGTTCTTCTACTTTTGCCTTCTTCCTTCCCCTAAATTTCAAATCTGCTTTCCAGATTAGTTATACCGGGAATTAAAAATGTAAAGGGGAGGTCAAGTAGCTTTTGTTTAAGCATCTTTAAGCAAATATGTATTTGTTTCCCTAATCCTGCTTCAAAAGTAAAACTGCTCATACATATAACATCAGTTCTGAAGTATGGAATCCCTTTAATTGAAGAGATATAGTGGGTTGCAGATTTTTAATGTATAATAAAAATAATTAAATTTTCTCTGTCCAGAGGTTTCTCTCATTCCCAGATACTTTATGAGATAATAAAACATACCTCTTCTTTCTCTTTCCTTCCTTCCTTCCCTTACATATTTATATCCCTAATTCATATTATAAAAAAACAACATTTCTCAATTTTAAACTAGAACTGTACTGGCCCTTAATATTTTCCCCAATATGGTCTAAATAACTTCTAAGAAGTTGAGCCACACAACTGTTAGTATCAGGTTGGTGAAGAGGAAAACATCAAGCAATTGCTCACATGCTAGTTCCAGATGATCAACAGTCATATATTGTACAAATCTTCTGATTTCAGGATTGAAGCTAACCATGGCTTGGAAGGACAGCTGTTACTTTTTTTTTTTTTTACTTACAACAAAACTGCACAACTTCTGAGTTCTGGGTCCATACACCTTGGCAAAGACTGACTGCCAATTCCACCAAATGAGGAGAGAAGGACACAGGCTTCTAAAAGTCAACATGGTAGCCATGATACATGCAAAACTAGGACCAGATAAAATATGGCATCAACCTTGGCAGGTAAATTTACCGCTCCCCACATACAGTAGACTTTCCCAGCTAAAGCAAAGTATCTCTGATATAAATATATATCTAGATATAAAATTATCTAGAAGACATGGAATGCTGATAGGCTGGGAAAAGTGAAAATTATATAAGGAAATAATACCTTAGAAAGAAATTTTATTCATTAAGTATTGTCTCTACTCTTTCAGAACCTTCATTGTCTTTGAAAAACCATTACTTGCTACTTCATATTTATGCCCCAATTATCTCACTGACTTTACTAAATACATATTATTATATCCAATCAAACACCTTGCTGCTATACCCAATTATAGCTTACTCTAATTTTCATAATTCTATAAAGAGGGACTCTTATTTAGGCTTGACTTTGCCTCCTGCATAAACCAATTATACTTCAATGACAGTATCCTACAATATCAACATATCCTACAATATCAACAATATTAACTCACTGATATAGTTCATTAACATAGTGAGAAAATACGTTATATCTTGATGAGTCAAAATGCCCAGGTTTGATACCGTGTTTAACAAAGTCAAACTTTGGAGCTCAATATATAGTGTACTTTTCTGGCCCCCCATCAACAAAGACACCAACCTACCCACCTATACAAAGATGTTTCTTCTTCTTCTTCTTCTTCTTCTTCTTCTTCTTCTTCTTCTTCTTCTTCTTCTTCTTCTTCTTCTTCTTCTTCTTCTTCTTCTTCTTCTTCTTCTTCTTCTTCTTCTTCTTCTTCTTCTTCTTCTTCTTCTTCTTCTTCTTCTTCTTCTTCTTCTTCTTCTTCTTCTTCTTCTTCTTCTTCTTCTTCTTCTTCTTCTTCTTCTTCTTCTTCTTCTTCTCTTCCCCCCTCCCCCTCCCCCTCTTCCTCCTGTAGGTAAGAATTTGTTCATTGCTTTATCTCAGCCTAATTCCTAAAATCTAATCAAAATTTTCTTTTTTCCTTCAAACCAGTACTGGTAATACAATATATTTCCTGTATGCAGATAATAGAATAATAATTGGGCTCAGATATGAATTGTAAAAGAATAATACCTCAACATTATTATCATTCTTTGCTTAGTTTTAACATTCAGGTGAAACAATTTTCTTTATGCTAATTAACCTACAATAGATTTGGGATGACAAAGAAATTATTCCAAAGAACAATAAAAATGGCAATTAATGAGCTCTCAGAATGTAAAAAACATACAAGATAAAGTTGGTGAAGATTTTTTAGGGGAAATATGCAAGCTTCATCTCTTTTAAAAGCTAAATCTGCAAAGCTAAGAAAAGCTGATATATAGGTAAAGCAACTAAATTATATTACTTATGTGAACATAATATTGGTAAAACTTTATTTTATAATATAAAGGTTGTTATACTTGTAAGAAATTAATATATTTGTTTTACTATGCTTAACATCAGCCAAGGCATAGTATTAGGAAACTGAAGTGAGGAACTATTGAAAGGAATACTGTACCCAAAGTTACCATCTGATTTCTTCCATTGAGATTTTCTACTATGTGTTGTTCCATCACTCTGGAATCACCCTGATACTCATGTTTTTCTGAAAAAAATGGCAGGAGAGAAGTATCCCTTGACATTTAATTGCAGCATGGCAAAGAGAGAGACAGACAGACAGACAGAGACAGAGAGAGGGAAGTAGGGAGAGGGAGAGAGAGAGAGAGAGAGAGGATACAAACATACATAAATACATACATTCACAAATCTGTTAGCCCCTTAATTAAAGTGCAAGTGGTCTTCTCTATTTGTTCCATTAAATTTTCACGAAAGTCTTCTCTTTTGGAAAAAGCATCAGAAGCTGATCCCTATTTATCAAATGGATGAAAAAGATTTTTTTCTCTGTATGGCATTGTATGAAAGTTAAATTTAAAAAGCAGCAGATAAAAAGGTCCCCAAATTGAGTCTGATTCCTGATGACTGCACCATGCATTTTTCTTGACATTGTTACCAGAATGATTTGCCTGGTGTTTACTGAAATAAAGTTGTTAAAGCTAGCACGGTTATATTTTGATGTGAAAATTGGTAATATTAACATAGAAATCAAGTGCACATCCATACAGAAAAGCTAGGAGAAATTTGTTTTGAGATCTCAACCAGAGATGATAATGGTACTTTCTGCTTCAATTTAGATCTTGGGTTAAGCTTGTATTTTCATATTGGAAATTTTTATATGTAGCCTGGGAATTCTAACAATTATAGAATTGGTAAAGTCAGCAAATTTCTGAGGATTGTTTTGGATGTTATGCTCTGGGTTAAATAATTTTGAAAGCTTTCCACAATTTTGAATATATAGTGTTTTCTTTCTTTTGATTATCGTATCAGTGAATGCACATAGCTTAGTTTATTTTCACAACAAATAACCAAATTGCTTGAAAGTCATCTTTCTTAACACTTTGTTTGGGAAGGGGGAAAGAGGAAAACAATTCTCCCTAATTGATGGGAATGTATCATTGATGGGAATGTATCATTGACCCCTAATTGATGGGGGTGCAAAATGCAGCCGCGCGGGTGATCATGGGGGCGTCACGTAGCGCCCATGTGACGCCTCTCCTGCGCGAGCTGCATTGGTTGCCGGTGGCTCTCCGGGTTCGCTTTAAGGTTCTAGTTTTGACCTTTAGGGCGACCCATGGCATGGGACCAGGTTACCTTCAGGACCGCATTCTGCCAGCGTTCTCCAATAGGCCGGTGCGTTCCCACAGAGAGGGTCTGCTCCGGGTGCCGTCGGCCGCTATGTGCCGTCTGGCGGCGCCGAGGAGTAGGGCCTTCTCTGTGGGTGCCCCCGCCCTTTGGAATACTCTGCCACCGGAGCTCCGTACCGGCACTGGACCTGAGGGCCTTCGGGCGCGCGTTGAAGACCTGGCTCTTTGAGCAGGCCGGCCTTGGCTGAGATGGTTTTAATTTGGTCTCCATTTTATTAATTCTAAATTGGGTTTTAAGGGGGGGGGGTTTGTTAGTTTTATCAAGCAGCCGATTGAAATTTAATATTTTTAACTTTTGTATTCTTTGTGGGGTTTTTAGATGGGCTGTTCACCGCCCTGAGTCCCTCGGGAGAAGGGCGGTATATAAATGGAATAAATAAATAAATAAATAAATAAATAAATAAAATAAATGTATACCAGCAATGTGTTGCAATGAATCAGTCATACTCCCTCAATCCATCTTCAATACATTGAAGATTTGATTTAACTTGCTACTTACAAGCAGATTGCACATACACATAAACTTTATATGGATACATATAATGAAATAGGGAATTCATTTACACAAATTACAATAGGTTAAAAACACGATAGCTATATAAGTGTATTAGAAATGAATCAGAAATTAGAAATGTATAATATTTCTGATAGACAAGAAGATATATAGAATTGTAACTGTTTATTGCAATAACAACCTTATATCGGGTCTATCCAGCTTGTGGCCTTGGACAGCCATGGACAGTTTATAACACTCCCAAAATAAAGGAAGTTCAATTTTTATATACATTAGCTATTTATATAATTTATATGTAGTCCAAAACAATTCCTCTTCACTCAATGAGGCCCAGGCAAGTCAAAAGGTTGGAGACTCCTGACTTATATTCCATTTTTGTTTCTTTTCTGTTGTATTTTTTCACTCATTTTTAAAGCATTCAACATGCATTTTTATTATTATCTACTATATCTATTTTTGTGTCTTGTTCCTTTTGTTTTTCTTCTTTTTCTCTTCCTATTGTAAATGCAATGAAAAGAATTTAAAAAATACTTGTATGTTTATGCTATATGATTCCAAAGAAAGAGAATCAGTTGAGTCTGTGATATTTTTATTGTGACTGCTATAATAAAAATACCAAAATACCATCAAGCACCCATCTTCCAGAAATTCCCAGGCAAAATAGATCATTTTGACACCAAATTGCTACTATCAGATGCTAATCAAGAAATAACAAAGAGGCTTGCCATCTATTGTTGTCACTGAAGAAATGACAACAGCTGATTTCGCCAACTCATTTTAATTTAATTTTATTATTCATTTTTAAAATGTTTCTCCTAGTAAATTAGCTCTCACTAACTGAAATCTATCACATCTATATATTGCAATATCTATGTTTGGAATAATTTTGTGATTGTAATAAAGATTTGATTCGATTTGAAAGGCAAAGCCTACTTGCAAAGCATTGTATTTTATCTCAGCATGGGTACATATCTGCTTTTATGGCAGAATGACTTTGTATCACTGTGACAATGCACACATGCTAATGAAGCTAAGGGTGAAGGGTGCAGAAAGCAAATTAAGAAGTATTATTTCTGCTTTAAAAAAATTTCTCCTTTGCAAAATGCTATTCCCATTTTAACTGTCTTGGTATACTGTACAGCAGGAATCAGTGGGATTGCTTTTTTAATTTAATCTCCTATTTCTTACCACAGTGCCTTAGGAAGCTAAAAGGAGGTAGATAAATAGTCAATAAATGGCAATTGAGGTCAGATTTATTTCTTAGAGAATTCCAATATATGCATAAAATAAAAACTGTAAATGGGGACCATGCTCTGAAAATGGCTGCTGTGTTTTGGATCCATACTTTTCTAACACAATGGTACAGATAGTGCTCGACTTATAACAGTTCACTTAGTGACCATTTGAAGTTACAGTGGCACTGAAAAAAGTGACATGATCATTTTCCACATTTACAATCATGGTCACATGATCAAAATTCAACTGACTCATATTTATGATGTTTGCAGTATCCTGGGGTCATGGGATCCTTTTTTGCAACCTTCTGACAAAGTTGATGGGGTAGATTCACTTAACAACCATATTACAAACTTAACAACTGTAGGGATTCACTTCACAAACTTTGCAAGAAAGGAAGGTCATAAAATGGGGCAAAATACAGTTAACAAATTATTGCTCAGCAACATAAATTTTGAGTTTAATTATGGTTGTAAATCAAGGACTACCTATATATGTCATTAATTTGTTCCAGGAAGTTCAACAAATGCTAAAAAGGGTGAGTCCCAAACAAAGCACATGATTTGCTATGTGTCCCTTTCTTTCTGCTGGGAATAACTTTCTATCTGTCCCTTTCTCTGTGCCATCATGGCCTTTCCCAGCATGGCTGACTTCCTGGCCATTCTCCACATCCATCCCCCACTTCCTATTGCAGCGCATTGAGTGCTAAACAAATATTCTGGGTACAAAGTGCTGGGAAAACATTTTCACTTCAAAATGTGTCAAGTACTAAATGCATTGAGTTTTGAAGTACTACCAAGTACACATTGTGAGAATAAAACTTTGCTTTTTGTAAAATGTTTTTTGTCAACTCTGAAGCTGATCTGGCTGAAGCCATTTTTCTCCTGCCTCATAGTTGTCATGAGCTTTGAAAGAAGGGAAGGAAGGGGAGAGAAGATAGACCAGCTAAAGTTTTCCTATGGGAACCAAGGTCATCCCAAAAGATGGCAGAGGAGTGACCAAGCAGCTTTCCAACTACCTTCATTGGACAATGTGACCGGTGACACCTGGGAAAGGGGGGATATTTGCTCTTTTAATTAGGGGGAAAACTGCAGGAACTTTTAAAGTTGGTTTTCACTAGCTGTGCCGATATGGTGTGTCCAATAAACGTGTTATTTGAGGAATCTACCGGCCTCTGAGTTCTGCTTTCAGTAGATGCATTACTTGGAAACCTGACCATTTTGTTCTAAAATCTAAAATGGAAGTGGATTTTTTCCATGCCCTCATGAAAACATCCACTTCCATTTCATTAAACATATTATGTCCATAGAGAAATGGACAATTGTCCATTTGTATACGCATAGTCCCAGCTGAGATGGAAACTGTGTTGCATGTTATATTTATTTCATCACATTGTGGTGCAAGAAACTGGCTTCCTTGAGTCAATCTGAAGTTTATACAAAGAAGAAGAAGGTCAAAATCAAGAGCACAGCGATTTCTTCTGTATCACAGAGTACCCACAAATTTCATCATTAAAAAATAAAAATAAAATTTCCTTAAAGGCAAATATTCCATCTAAAGAGAGCTCAAAACAGGAAAGATGGCACTTATGGCAGTTATGATCTAACCTTGCTTTTTTTGAGCATGTGAGAGTGTCACACACATATATGTACAAATGACCCTCATCAGGCTGTTAAAACCACCAATGTTTCTGTGTGGATATGTAATTTTGTATTCTTGGCAATATTGCCTTTTTGCTTTTTCTGAACTATTTTTCCAACTGCCCAGTATGGCTAACAAACGTGAAGTTTCTTGATAGTCTTCTATCCAATTGTTAATCAGATCTCAGTAAGCTTTTTATGATCAGCTAAGTTGTAATATTCAAACCAATAAAAAACCTTGAATGCAATTCCTACTTGAGCTTTTCTGTTAATGGGTTTGAAAGGTGCCTTTTTATGATGTGCATATAAAACATTTCACAGAGAATAAACAGGGACAGTCAAGCATAATGTGCAGTAGTAAAGAAGCAAATTATTGAAGTGGAGTGATAACTAACAATGTGGCTTGACAGTGACAGCTTGCACGACAGTGTGATGAAATTTGCTGTGTAATAACCTGGCATTAATAAATATATCAAGATGGACTGAAAATTGCACTGAACCAAACTATGTCAAATGCTTATTTTGAAAATCCCTATTTCTACAGTTCTGCTTGGGCAGAAAAGTATATTTAAAATACAATGTTTGCAAAAAAACAAAAAGAATGATTATGCAATGAAGAAAGAAAGCCTAAATCTATTATAGTGATTAAACAAAATATGACTGCTACTACCCATTAATATTGCAGATTAAGAGCTGATTGTATATTTCTAGCTATTGTTAATATGCAGTGATTTGTTTTAGGCACGGTGAAAAGTATGAATGGAATAATGTATACATAAATGTTGCCCGTATTCAGCAGAAAAGGAACAAACAAGTTTCTGTGTTAAAACACCTCCCTCCCAAACACACAAAGAGGCACACAGTTTGAAATTGTTTTTGTTTTCATTTTAAAGTTGTGGCAAGTTTCATTTTGATGCAATTTGATCAAAGATTAAATAAATGATCTTGTTTTCAAAGAAGACTAATAACTTAATTAAAACAAGCATTTTTTTAACTCCCCTTAGTACAGAAAACAATTCATTGCCTACAGGTAGTCCTTAACTTACAACAGTTCATTTAGTGATCGTTCAAAGTTACAACACTGAAAAAAAGTAACATGATTTTCATGCTTAAATCATGCTCCCCTGGTCAGCTGATCAAAATTCACAATTGAACATATTTATGATGGTTGCAACTGGCAACCTGGGATCATGGGATCACTTTCGAGACCTTCTGACAAGCAGTGGAGAAGCCAGATTCACTTAATATCCATGTTACTAATTTAACAACTGCAATGATCTATTTAACAAGTGCGATATGAAAGGTCATAAAATGGGGCAAAACTCCCTTAACAAACTTCTCACTTAGCAAGCAACAGAAATATCTATTGAACCGGACGGAATATGTGCCTACTTCTTAAAAAAGCTATCCATTTGCCATAGCAGAACCTCTAAGCATAATCTTTGAAAAATCTTTCAGTACCAGCTCCTTACCAAAACCATGGTCACAAGCATCCCCATCTTCAAAAAGGGAGACCTCAGCCTAGTTGAAAATTACAGACCAATCTCCTTATGCTGCATCACCTGTAAAGTCATGGAATCAATTATTAACCAATCCATTATCCTCCACTTAGAGACAAACAACCTACTCTCTAACAAACAGTTTGGTTTCAGAAGGAAACTCCTGTAATCTGCAAGTCTTGCACTGTAAAAACATATGGACTACACAACTTGATCAGGATAAAGCAATAGACGCAATTTACATAGACTTCTCTAAAGCCTTTGATTCAGTGGTACACAACAAACTACTCCTAAAATTAAGGTCTTATGATATCTCTGGATGCCTGCATAACTGGATAGAAATATTCCTGTCAAACAGGCAACAAATGGTCAAAACTGGGAGCATCCTATCAAATCCTGTACCTGTCAACAATAGTGTCCCCCAAGGCAGTGTTCTAGGACCAACTCTCTTCATACTCTATATTAATGACCTCTGTGATTATATTAAGAGAAACTGCGTTCTTTTCACTGTAAAAGCTATTCAACACCACTGACAATGCTGCTACCCTTCAAAAAGACCTTGACTATGTGTCAGAATGGTCAAACAAATGGCAACTTCAGATCTCAACAAGTAAATGCTCTGTCTTACATATTGGCAAAAAAAAAATCAGAAAATAAAATACAAGCTGAATAGTCAAGACCTTGTTGATGATCCAAGCGTCTGTAAAGGACCTTGGAATACTCATCTCTAATGATCTAAGTGCTAGAGCCCACCGTAACTACATAGCCAAAAAGGCATTAAGAGTTGTTAACCTAATCCTACTTAGCTTTTTCTCTGGTAATATCACACTACTATCTAGAGCATACAAAACATTTGCTAGACTAATACTTGAATACAGCTCATCAGTCTGGAATCCGCATTACATATCTGATATTAATACAATTGAGAAAGTCCAGAAATATTTTATGAGAAAAGTCCTCCACTCCTCTACTCATTATAGAATACCTTATGCCACCAGACTTGAAATTCTAGACCTAGAAAACCTTGAATAACGCCATCTTCAGTCTGATCTAAGTATGGTATATAAAATCATACATTGCAATAACTTACCCGTCAATGAATACTTCAGCTTCAACCATAACAACACAAGAGCACACAATAGATACAAACTCAAAGTTAACCACATCAAACTTGATTGCAGGAAATACGATTTCAGCAACAGAGTGGTCAATGTCTGGAATACTCTGCCTGACTCTGTGGTTTCTTCCCCAAACCCCAAAAACTTTAACCTTAGACTGTTTACTATTGACTGTCTTACCCCTTTCCTAAGAGGTCTGTAGGGGGCGTGCATAATCGCACCAACGTGCCTACCGTTCCTGTCCTATTGTTTCTTTTATTTTTCTTATATGTACCCATTTCATGTATTCATAACTATGTATATACTTATACCTATTATCTTGTAAGCGATTGACAAATCAAATAAATAAATAAATACATAAATTTTGGTCTCAACTGGGATTGTAAATCAAGGGCTACCTGTATTATATGCCATGCATTCTTAATCAGTAGAAAACCAGTCTGAAAAAATAAACATAATACGCAGGTGGAAAATGTACAGTGGGTGTTTGAAATATTCATTTCAGTCTTCTCTTTCCAGGCCAAACATCCTGAGACCCTACCTACTCCTTCATCTCTTCCTCTAGGATTTAATTTCTAGTCCATTGATTAACTCCATTGTCCTTCTCTAAACCTGTTTCAGTCTGAAGCAAGCTTAAAGAATCACACCCCTTTGTGGTGAATAAGAGAAGGCAGATAAATCCACCATCTCATTCTGCATGCAAAGAAGGCTCATGGCGGATTAGGCCCTTTGGTTCTAACAACATTTCTGTAAAGTATATTTCCAAAGTTACCTATTTTTTTCAAGCAGACTGTCAGACACGCATGTGCACACATGCACTCACACACAGCCATTTGTTTTTCAGAAAGTGACCTTTTGGAAAATTGAGTGTGTATTCATCTCCTTGCACTGAGCTCCTTCGATTCAAAGATACATTTTAATCCCTAGAGGGATGCAGACAGTGTTTGCTTTCAGTTATTAAATTTTGCTAACCATTCATTCTCAGAGCAGAGTCCGCCTTTCTCTTTGAATCAGACAGATCTATTCCTTATTTAATTTCTTACCTGAAATCACAGTCACCCTTTTATTTCATCACAGAGTTTATTCCATAAATGGTGAGAAATTTGCTATTAAAAATAAAACAAAACCTTAATGCAAAAAGAGGTATATCATGCCTGAATACCTCTATAATGCCAATAAAGATACGAGAGCTGAGAAATAGTAAGGGCACAGTGCCCTTAAAACATTGGAACCAACCTTCCTAGCAGCCAACCTTCAAATTACTATTATGACAAAAAAAAAATGTTTTGCCTTTTTTTAAACAGATCTCCTTCAATTTGATTATAAAAGCTATTCAAGATTCAATACTTCGCCATGGGAAAATGGAAATAGCAGTAAAATGATACATTTCTCCATCCTCATAAGCTGCAAACTTCAGAGACTTCTGAGGAAATTCTATTCCTTCAGTTTTTTTTTTAAATATATGTTTTAATAATATTCATCCATATCTTTATATTGATTTATTGGCTATAAATTTAATGAGAGCATTATTTTGCACGTGATTATAGACATCATCAATGGCTGGAGTGAGTTAGTGTAACATTAGCCTATTTTAACATTATAATCAGGGTTATAATAAGTGGTGAAAAGTCATTCTCTGAAAGATATGTTAGGGGGAAAAAGCAAGATGGTGGTAAGTGGATCCTATTAATAATTATTATTATTGCAGTAGATGCAATATGAACTTTGGCAGAGATGGAACCTGTACATGTGGAGGATTAAGATCTGAAGATGACGATGAGACTGGACAGTCATTTGTCTGAGATTGTCTAGGTTCTCCTGTTTGAGCAGGGGGCTGGACTAGAAGACCTCCAAAGTCCCTTCCAACTCTATTCTTATTCAATTGATGGAAACTAATCAAGGAGAGAAGCAACCTGGAATTAAGGAGAAACTTTCTAACAGTGAGGATAATTAACCAGTGGAACAGAAGTTGCCTACAGAAGTTGTGGGTACTTCATCACTGAAGGTTTTTAAGAAGAAACTGGACAGTCATTTATCTGAAATGGTATAGGTAGGATTTCATGTTTGAGCAGGGGGCTGGACTAGAAGACCTCCAAGGTCCCTTCCAGCTCTATTCTGATTCAATGGATTCAATGCATGGAAGCTTTCACCTGTGCAAATATTCTTTTTCCTCCAGTTAATGTCTTGAACAGTATTTGGAAGCTACAAGTGGTGCAGAATGAAGAAGCATGGACAATTTTTGCGGCCTCTAGGTTGGCCTGCATTACACCACTCTTCTGATCTGCAAGCTACATTTGCTTCCAGATAAATTCAAGGTGTTGATCATCACTTTTAAAGCCCTGTGTGGCATGGATCCAGGCTATTTGAGGAATTGGCCCACCTTATCCATGCTGGCAAAAATGGCACATTGTGGACCCTGTCTTTCAAAGAGTTTCAGTTGGTAGGGCCCAGGAAAAGAGCCTTTTAAGCTGTGGCTCCTGTCCTTTGGTGAATTGTACCCCTAAGGTGAGATCTGCACCTATCCTCCTCAAACTCTGCCACTAGGCCTGCAGCCCAATTGGGAGGGTATCATGCTGCAGACTAAGAGAAGATCCCATATCTCCCCAAGTACTTTGTGTACCATTCTTCCCCTATTTCCTAATGATAAATTATATCATTGTTAATGTTATTGTTTTCTTCTTTTAAAAGAAGAAAACTTTTCTTTTACTGGTTTTAATGTTTGTAAGTCACCCAGAGTCACCTCAAGACAAGATGAGTGGCACATAAATCTAATAAGTAAACAAACAAACAAACAGAATCAATTGCTCCATTCTCCAATCACAACTAGATGTGACTTTTTCTTGCCTGTTAGTTATGAGCCTAAAGATTCTTCACTATTTTCCCAGGGTTATCAATAGACTTCCCAGTAAATATATTTGCCTGTCATCAATTTGGCTTAAGTGGAGTTTTTTTCTGATCTATTCTGTATATATTTTAATAAGACTGTTCTTTATTTAGATTAATATGGATACATCAGTCACATTGGACAGATAAGTGCTTTAAATGCAAATAGGACGCAGGAACAGTAGGCACTTCCTATAGAGGGTTTCCAAATTTTGACTCCTAAAAATATGTCATTAATTGCTTTAGAGATTAACTCTAGGTAGGGGCACAACTGTAGGATGATAGTGGAGGAAAGCTAATCATATATGGAAAACCAGACCATAAACAGTGATAGAATTCAGTGATGTGACTATTATTTTTCAAAACAAAAGTAAACATACAAATGATAGATATTGTCTAGATTTTAAAGCCTCAATGACTCAAGATATTATAAAAAATAATCGAGTGTTTAATCAGGTTCTAAAAGAAATAATATCCAATCAATTCATTTCAATCCTGTGTTGATTGGAATCTATGGCTAGTATTACTCAGCATTATGCACAATAATGATAGAATCTATTCATATTTCACTGCTAGTTTGGCTAATTCTTAGACTTCAAAATATAACTCAATGCCATATTTAATCTAAAAAAAATCAGCACAACTAAAATTTTGGCATCAGTAAGAAAGCAATTTAATTGATTATCCCAGTGCAGCATTGTACCTCCGGAAAGAGCATATGTAGACTTTCCAAAAATAATCTGACAGTTTATCAAAAGTGACAAGTGTTGCCCGGGGTCGTCAGCATAATGTCTAAGAAGATATAAGCAGCTAATTCCACTAG
This sequence comes from Bungarus multicinctus, assembly GCA_023653725.1. Classification (NCBI taxonomy): domain Eukaryota; kingdom Metazoa; phylum Chordata; class Lepidosauria; order Squamata; family Elapidae; genus Bungarus; species Bungarus multicinctus. The sequence continues at coordinate 8,681,367 of CM042837.1, forward strand.
AAAGAAAAGAGAAAATGGGATGGAGAAAATGAAATAAGTACATGCAACCACACAATTAGTATGCGGCACTGGTGATACATGGATCAATTTAGTTGTAGAATACTGATGTAGTTGGCACATGAGAAGATGCCACTTAAAGTGGAATTCTCTTTAAAGCTTTGCCAGTTATCCAACAAACAAAAATATTGCCAATGCTGCAATAACAAAATGCTTCTATGGGAATATAAAAATATCAATGGGCATTTTGATGAAGATATGTAGATGAAGCCTTTAACCCAAGCAACACAAAAGCCCATATTTTTTTCTGTCTGTTTTCTTGTTTTTCTGTTGTGGTAGGAAAGAGTTTGTCTATGACCTATTTAAAATTATTTTCCTGTCACTGGATTTACAGTTTTTATTATTTGATAGAAATCAATGTTAGATATCAATGTTTTCAATAAATACTGAGAGTAGGTTTTATTCTTAGGACATTATTTCTACACAGTATTTTTTAATTTCTTAAAAATATAATAGATGTCTAATTCTAAAGTGGTGTGAAATTATATCCATTATGCACAATGTCCTTAACAGATGTGTTAGTTATACAGTATGGTGTAGTTTGATTAGACCATCATGTTGTACAGTTTTCCATTTAATGGTAGGCTGTGGAACAAACAAAATGTTTAAAAAGTTATGATATTTATATAGTTACTTAGCAAGCATATCTAAATTATATTTAAGTAACCAAAATGTCTTTACAATACACAAGGCATGTCACAACTTTTAAGCATTCCTAAATGTTAGGAAATGGAAAGTTGAAAAATTTGTCACGCCATAAAAAATAACCTTGATTGCTTCCAGTATCATCCCAAGGCCTGCACTTTGAAAAGCTATGGGAAAGTGTAAACTGAAATAATTTAATTTCAATAATTTGATTAAACCTTCATTTTAGTACATATATACTTTGTAAATCCCTCTTTCATCATATCAGGGTTTAAAATTTAATGGCACAAACCACTCATCTCTGGTTTATACTTTTAACTGAAAAGAAGAAGAAAAAAGGGGGAAATTGTTTCTCATTTTTCCAGTCTTTTTTCTTTTCGTTTATATTGCACATGTAACATTCTATAATTTATATGAAGAGGTAACCAGCTGCTGCATAGAAGGAGGACTACTTAGTAAATTTGCTACAGAAAACTATTTTCTTGGAAAGAAGTACTCTCACTCTGATGCATCTCCCCCAATCCGAACATTATATAAATAGTCCAGTAGTTTATGCTTATACTTGGTGGCTGGAGAATTCTGGAAGTTGATGTCCATCAATCTTAAAGTTATCAAGGTTGGGAAATATTGATTTATGCAACTACCGTTACCAGTTGGTCAGACCTGGTGACTTTGGCCAAAAACCCCATTTTTCACATGACATGTGTTTTATGCCCCCCCCTCTCCTTCCCATCCTCCCTCCCTCCCTCTGTTCAATAATAATCTTTTAAAACATTTTCCTGATTACAATTTTCCATAATTATTCAGAAAACAAGAAAAGAAAGTTAGAAGACAGTCACTACAAATTCAGAACTTCAATCAATTCAAACCTTCCCAATTCTTCAGCCTTTAATCCAATCCTTTTGGGATTATGTAGGATGAGTCCAAAATTCAGGTTGATGTCAGCAGGCTTCAGGGAGAATATACTGACAAAATTCCTGAGCCATCATGCTGAAGCCCCTTAATCATAGTAGGACTATTTATTGGCCAGCCTTCCAGTAAGGATTTATGAGGACTAGAATGGGTACACTATTTCTGAAGAGTTTGGTGAAAATGATGACTTCATTGAATACCAGTCCTCTACTGTGTCAGCATCTAAAAAACAGTGGAGGATGGGGGGGAAGAGAGAAATATAAGGTGTAGAACAGGGGTGGGATTCTACCAGCTCGCACCTATTTGCTAGAACCGGGTTGTTAACATTCTAAGCAGTTGGGAGAACTGGTTGTTAGAAGAAATTACTGGCCTAATCCTGTAAGGAAGGCAGGAAGGAAACATTCTGGTGTTGCTTACAGAAATTGCCTCTCCGTTAACCCTTATTACATTCTTGGCAGGATGAGACTTCCTGTCTCAGGAACTTCTCTGGAGTTTTTTTCCCCTCCTTTCCTGGTACTTTGCTTGTGTGGAGTGACCATTCAAAGTTACAATGGCACTGAAAAAAATGACTTATGACCATTTTTCACACTTACGACTGTTGCACTATCCCCAGTCATGAGAGGCCAGGTGAGAAGATGCATGCCTCGATGTGAGTGATATTGAGTTGGCCACACCCAGACAATAACATGACCACCAAGCCATGTTCACCCAGTTACATGACCACCAAGCCATGCCCACCACCTAAGCCAGGCCCACAGAACCGGTGCTTAAACATTTTGAATCCCACCCCTGGTGTAGAACCAAAACAAACCAGTCTTAGTTCCAACAAGGGCATTCTAACCAGGGACTACAAATATGAATCCATGAACTTGTAAACAGTGATTTATTTATTTATGTATTTATTTATTTTATTACACTTTTATACCGCCCCCTCTCCCAAAAAAGGGACTCGGGGCGGTGTACAGCCAAGATAAAACGACATAAATAGTAAAAAATTTAAAAGAGATTTAAAAGAAATTAAACTAGTGGCTGGAATGATATTATAAAAGCATAATAAAAAGGAGTTAAAAAGTTAAAAATATCCAAAGCTTAAAACCCTAGTAATTAATACTAGGCCAGACCGGAAAAGGTGCACCGGAAGGTCTGAAGGTCAGTGATGGTCCGCATCTCTGGGAGTAATTCATTCCAGAGGGAAGGAGCCCCCGCAGAGAAGGCCCGCACCCTTGGGGCTGATGGCACCCCAAGGAGGCCCACCCTGTAGGAGTGCACTGGCCGGCAGTGATCTCAACCAACAGGCAAAAAAGTGCAATACATACACACACAAACACACACACACACACAGACACACACGCACACACACACACACACACACACACAGAGGTCTAGAAAAAAACAAACCATACAAGGAACAGTGTAATAATGTATGAGGAGCAACCTCGAGCAAACCAAGTTAAGCCAAGGCACAGAGAACTACATAACTAATTAAAAATAATAATGAATTATAAATCAGTGTGTCAGGTCCAAAATATTTCTACAAGGACAGCATTTTGGTGGGAGGAAGGGTGGGGAGGAATGGAATAATCTGTATATGAAGTTTCTGTTTCTATTTCCCTGTAATGATGTAGTGTGGGAGGGGTTTGGTTAGCATTGGTTTAAATAGCTGGTTTTAAGTGAGAAGCTTCCGTTCTTGCCTAGATCTCTTGTTATCACAAGCCTTTCAATAAAAGCTCCTTTTGAAACAACTGCAGTTTCGAGAGTCCTGCTTTCTTGGGAAGATTGGAGAGGCACCAATTTTTAATAACAGGGTTGCTTGGAGAAACAGTAAGTTGAAATACGGAATCTGTTGTGGCCATATTATTTGAAATAAAGATTTTGCTAAGCCCAGAAGTCTCATTCATCCAAATTTCCTCTTTAGCCCTCAGGTTTGCAGCCTAGATACTGGCATAGGACAATTGTTGAATCAACCACTTTTAGGTCTGGACTTCATTCTACCAAGAAGCATGGTATGGATGTGATATACCAACATGGGTTTATTGAAAGAAAAAATCCTTGTTTATATTGTCAACTTTGAAGAAACTGCCTTCTAACTTCAGGCCAAGTTATTGACTGTTCTGTATTGTCTGATAAGTTTCAGCAGAAGCGAAGAGCGTTTGATTAAACTCACTCAAGTAACTTTTTTGACAGTGATAGGAACTACAGAGAAATAGGATTTTGGATGAAGATGGGATGGAGACGCATACTGACAGGAAAGAAAAGGCACAGCAGTGAAAAGGGCATTTTTATCACCCCTTGAAAGCTGCAATAAAAGCAGACTTGTCATGTTATTATAACAGCAATCAATATAGCAGGTTTACTTGCTTTCATGTCATAATCCGAGCCCTGGAAGAAATTAAACTGATTGCTTTGCCAATGTTTGAAAAGTCTTTCCACTGAGCCAGGATAAGCCTCCAAAGTGAAGGGACATTTTCTTCGAAATTCTTAAGAGCATGAATTGAACATCAGCCCTAGACGGAATATAGAGATAGTTTTTGACTTACAACAGTTCATTTAATGACTATTAGAAGTTACAATGGCACCGATGTATGCCCATTTTTCACACTAAGAACCATTGCAGCATCCCCATGGTTACGTGATCAAAATTCAGACACTTGGCAACTGACTCATATTTATGTTGAACTGTCCTGGAGTCATCTGATCCGTTTTTATCACCTTCTGACAAGCAAAGTCAATGGGAAAACCAGATTCCTTAACAATAGTGTTACTAACTTAACAACTGCAGTGATTCACTTAACAATTGTGGCAAGAAAGGATGTAAAATAGATCAAAATTCATTTAACAAATGTCTTTTTGTGTCTCAGTTTAGGTCAAGGGCTACCTGTACTTAAGTGAAGAGAAAAATAAGTGTCAACAGTATCTTCAAACATTTTCTGAATCCTTCCAAATCAAATCTTTATTACGTTTGTAGACCAGCATAAAAAGAGTGAAGCACAATCAGTTAAAAAGCATAGAAGATATATCAGAGTTTTAAAAATGCAAAAAGTTAAGAAGATATAAAATTATATGTATTGAAACAGAAAATATATATACAGTATAAAACTCAAAAGAGTCTGAAAGAATCTAAAAGGAGAGGTAAAACATTAGATTCATACAGGTGTGGAAAACCATATGTGGAACACTATATTTGCTGAATTACAGAGCACTCTAGTATGGCAAACTAGATGATCATTAAGTCTGGTTTATGGAACAGGTCATCATCCAGCAAACTTTAAGCACTGCTGCACAGGACATTGCCTATTGCAGGAAGATTGGTATCTGAAAGCAGCAGGAAGGTTTAGAATTGTCCAATTGCTCCTTAGATATTTGTGTAGTAATGGCGAGATAAAGCTAATATGAATATCCCTGTAATACATGAACTGAAGAAACACATGTTCTCTTGTTGCTGTGTCTCCAGAGTCACAGATGCATTGTCTCTCCAGATGAGGAATCTTCTTGCATAGGCCTTTGTGGACAATTTACGGAAAGGAATGAAATTGGGTTAATTAAATGTCCTCCCTTGTTTAGGCACTCCAAGTTTAATTAGGCATATAGGAGAAGAGCAGGCAGAACCTGGTGGTAGAGTCAAGCAAGTAATCAGCCTAGAATGGTGTCATTCCCACAAATGATCTAATTTTAACCCCTCTTGAATTCCATTGACAATTTAGTGCCAATTTAGTGTCGACCATTAGTTGACTAGATTCTTGTGAGTAGGCTTGATCAATAAATCTTCTTAACAGGAACTCAATGTGTGTTCCTGATTCTTCTACTCTGACAAGTACGCCATAGGGAAGGCAGAGTAACTAATGGATTCACTGACAATAAAGTTTGGGGTCCTAGCTAGATCCAATTGTGCTTTGTACCTGCTGCATGCTGTTTAATGAGTGCTTTGGCCTCATTATATCCAATGCTGAGTAGAAGACCTGATGAAAAGTCAAAGAATGAGATTTTAATTGCCACTGCTTGTTTGTAGGTGGACTGACAATTGAATTTTAGGTGGTGTCTCTTGAAGTACTATGCTACTTCTCTCAGTGCTCTTAAGGCCAATATGTAATTTTGAAAATACTGTTGTATTCAGAGGTGGTATTCAGCAGATTCTGACCAGTTCTGGAGAACCAGTAGTGGAAATTTTGAGTAGTTCAGAGAACTACTCAAAAGTCAGAGCAAATACCACCTCTGACTGGAGATTTTACAGTATCCTTCCCCTGCCACACCCACTAGGCCATGCCCACAGAACTGGTAGTAAAAAATTTAGAATCCCACCACTGGCTATATTGTCTTCATAGAGAATAACAGAGATGGTCTATTTGTCTTCCAGCATATTTTAGGGATTTATAGTTCATGTTGTGGTCTATATGAAGTTGCTGTAGGGGCAAATATGCAGTCTAGCTTGACAATTTTTTCACTTTCAATGGCTCTGGGGCTTACATCTTACTTGAATGAGGTCCCTTCATGTATTATGCATGTCAAATGAAGTAGATGTTGGTCAGTTGAGGAAGCCTCCAGTTCTCCCAAAAATGTATCCTGGGATTCTTCTGATCTTTTATCCAGAGGTGTTTCACTTAAGCCCATCTTTAGTTGTTTGTTTTTCACTTCTTGATGTCAGGTTTGCCTAGCAGATTGGCTACTGAGACAGCTACAATAATTCCCTAAGAAAAATACTAAATGGTGTGGCATATAAGATTTTTTTTTACATAATTTAGGAATTCAAAACAGCCAATTGTATTATCAGCAAAGCAAGAAAGAGGTTAAGAGCTAAGAGAAAGATTTAAATTTATACCCTCATGGCTGACTTGAATTTTCTAAAATTAAGCTGACATTTCATTTTTAACATTATTTTTATTAACAAAATGCCAAGCAAACCCATGAAATAGTTACATGATATTTATTATAATCCAGGCAAACTGTGAAAAACAATTGGCTCTGCTCACCAAGACAAGCTTCATTAAATTATATCATTATATCATTTGCTATCTTGTAATTCTCTCACACCTATCCACTTACAAAAACCCAATTGCTTAATCTAAAAGAAATGCATTCTTACGGCAGTACAGGAGAAAATTAAAATTCATTTCAATGTTATATGCACACATTCACATATAAATACTGTATATCTTTCTTGTGCTACTGTACACACATTTAATTCAAAAACAGCAGAGATCATGGTTCTCCATTCAGAAAAATGTATATAGTAACTAGACCACATCTTGCTTTGGATTTTTTATGTTAATATATTGAGAATTGTCCAGAGTCAGCTGAAGTTGAGTGCTGTGGATATTGAATTAAATTAATATATACATTAGGCGTGCATAAGCGCACAATCGTGCCTACCATCCCTGTCCTATTGTCCCAAATATTAGTTCCTATTTCTTGTATTTAAACTTATGTTTATTTTTGTTTCTGTTATATTGTAAGCTTTTGACAAATAAATAAAAATAAATAAATAAATAAAATACATAGAATGAACTAAGAGTTTGAGCTGAAAAAAGTCACCTTTGCCATTCAGGCTCAATTAAATGATAGTCTGACTCAGCATGAGATAACTTCCTATATATGTGACTATTGTCTACATGAGTTCTTTTTTTAACATAATCTATGTACATATCACTTAATCAACTGTGGTGGTGCATTGGTTAGAATTCAGTACTGCAGGCTACGTCTGCTGCCTGCCAGCTGCCTGCAATTTGGCAGTTCAAATCTCATCAGGCTCAAGGTTGACTCTGCCTTCCATCCTTCTGAGGTCAGTAAAATGACGACCCAGATTATTGGGGGCAATAGGCTGACTCTGCAAACCACTTAGAAACGGCTGTAAAAGTGGTACATAAGTCTAAGTACTATTGTTATTGAGACCTTCTTGAAATAGGTATGCATAGAACTTGTAGGAAAGATGCCATATCTTCTGCCAACATTTTCTAAAAAGATATGTGAAATTATCATTTCAAACATTACTATTGTTTTTTGTCCAATTTTGACCCAAAGAGGGATAGATACTATCCTTGGAGAAAAGTGAAATAATTTGGATAATGGAGGCAACAAAGTTTGTTTCATCAAAGCAAAGGGACTACTCAATCTAGCTGGTCTTAAATCTTTTATACTGTTTTTCCTCAGAATTGACTATTGTACTCAGCCTAGAAGTTCTTTGGGATGAAACAAATACCATCACCCACCAATTTGGCTCAATTAATTGAATCATAACATTTAGTTTTAAGCACTGACACATTTGCATCACACCTTAAATTAATTTGCCATCACCCAATTTGATTGCATGTATCCTTAAGAAGGTTGATTCAATTGCATTTCCATGAAACTGGAATTTCAAATCAAAAATTCAAATTGTTCTGTACAGTCTTATTCACGCCTCTCCTGCGCGAGCTGCATTGGTTGCATTGGTTGCCGATGGCTCTCCGGGTTCGCTTTAAGGTTCTAGTTTTGACCTTTAGGGCGACCCATGGCATGGGACCAGGTTACCTTCAGGACCGCATTCTGCCAACGTTCTCCAACAGGCCGGTGCGTTCCCACAGGGAGGGTCTGCTCCGGGTGCCGTCGGCCGCTATGTGTCGTCTGGCGGCGCCAAGGGGTAGGGCCTTCTCTGTGGGTGCCCCCGCCCTCTGGAATACTCTGCCACCGGAACTTCGTACCGGCACGGACCTGAGGGCCTTCAGGCGTGCGTTAAAGACTTGGCTCTTTGAGCAGGCCGGCCTGGGCTGAGATAATGATTTTAAATTTGATCTCCATTTTTAACTTTAAATTGGGTTTTAAGGGTAGGGGGGGGGGTTTCTAATTTTAGTCTGCAGCTGATTCAAATATTTAATTACTTTTTAACTTTTGTATTTGTGGGGTTTTTAGACGAGCTGTTCACCGCCCTGAGTCCCTAGGGAGAAGGGCGGTATATAAATGTAATTAATAATAATAATAATAATAATAATATTGGAAATAATACCTGTATTTGAATTGGGTCATAGAAAAAAGAGATAAGTTGCAGAAAATACATATAGAAATCCATGCAATAATAAATATATAATGCAATAATAAATGCTGATACATACATACATCTCAAATGATCTAAGTGCTAGAGCCCACTGTAACTATATAGCCAAAAAGGCATTAAGAGTTGTTAACCTAATTCTGCATAACCTTTTCTCCGGTAATATCACTCTACTAACTAGAGTATATAAAACATTTGCTAGACCAATACTTGAATACAGCTCATCAGTCTGGAACCCACATTTCATATCTGGTATTAATACAATTGAGAAAGTCCAGAAATATTTTATGAGAAGAGTCCTCCACTCCTCTACTCATAGCAGAATACCTTATGCCACCAGACTAGACAACCTAGAACTACGCCGGCTTCAGTTTGATCTAAGTATAGTACATAAAATTATATATTGCAATGTCCTACCTATCAATGAATACTTCAGCTTTAACCAAAACAATACAAGAGCACAAAATAGATATAAACTAAAGATAAACTGCACCAAACTTGATTGCAGGAAATACAACTTCAGCAACAGAGTAGTCAATGACTGGAATACTCTACCTGACTCTGTGGTTTCTTCCCCAAACCCCCAAATCTTCAACATTAGACTGTCTACTATTGACTTCACCCCTTTCCTAAGAGGTCTGTAGGGGGTGTGCATAAGCGCACCAAAATGTGCCTTCCGTCCCTGTCCTATTGTTTCTTTTTTTTCTTATTCGTATCCATTTCATGTATTTATAACCATGTTTATACTTATACCTGTTATCTAATAATTGTTTAACAAAATAAATAAAACAAACAAATAAACAAATAAATAAATAGGGCTTGTAAAATAATAATTTGCTGAAAATTTGATGAAACAAAATAGCATAAAGTATGAGTTTACATGGTATGAAACAGACTCAGTTTACATATATTTACTCATCATTTTTACAATGACTATGATAACGATCTATCACCATTGTTGTATGTACACTGAGAACTTATGCACTGGAGACAAATTACTTGTGTGTCTAATCACACTTGGCCGATAAAGAATTCTAATAATTCTAATTCTAATCTTTACTTAAAATTCAACTTGTGATCCTTAATAAAACAACTTTCATTAAATGTTTATTAAATTAAAAAGATTCTACCTCAGCCTATTCAATTTATGCATCTGATGAACTGAACTGCAGCTCATAAAATCTGCTGCCTTTTAATACAATTGGTTAGATTTTTTTTCCCCCAATGTAATGAGTATCAAGCCAGGATCTCAAGAACCAGCATATCAAACAACTAGCTCAATACCTGTGCTTCGCTATGAAACTATGCGGTTGGGCTTAGTTTTTGGGGAGGAAAGTAAGGAAAAAATTCTGCCCCTGCCTACCAGCATCCATCAGTATTCATCAGGCTAGCATCCTGTCAGTGTGTGAGAGAGTTGAGGGCTGTTTGGAAAGTTAAACAGTATTTGCTTTGTGAGCAAGAAGAAGACAGCAAGGAGCCTGGGTGTGGCTTAGCTCAACTGTTCTGTACTAAAGCTTCTTGGTGCTGTGAAACTAAAACTGAAACTCCACTCCTCTGCTTGTGCTTTGCATTTGGAAGAGATTTCTTTTCAGGTGGGGAGGGGGAGTAGAACTCCTTAGCATCAGAGCTAATATATAAAATACTAATGCACTGATGATCATTTCAAAAATCCTTCCTTAGTGAGCACCTAGAAGCCAAGAGGAACATACGTGCCAAATTTCAAGTTTGTAGGCTTTACAATTCTGGAGATTTTGTTATGACGTGGGAGTAGTATTTTACTTTTATAGAGAGAGAGATTGGAAATTTGAATGCAATTCAAAAACTTTAAAAAACTTTTTCCCTGGAAAGTCCCAGAGAAGTGAGATCCTCTCTCTGATACCCATAATGTATAGAAGGACCTGTGATTCATTTATTCAGAAAACTATCTTCATTCAATGATCCACAGAAAATATTTCATCTTTTATGAATTGTTCTGTGGCCATCATCCTTCATATATCTTAATCAATAAGAATGTGATTTAACTACTCAAGAAGGAAAGTAAACAGCTTGACAATGCTACAAGAGCTGTACTGTTCAATTAAAACTGCCAAGGCAGCACTTAAAACCTGCCTGTGACAGTAGCCTTCTTCTCTGAAATCCATAAGGAGAGATAAATAGTGGATGCAGTGCTCAGTAGACGATGATGTGACACATTTAAAAGAAAAAGCCTTGCTTCCTTTACTTTTTGATGGAAGAAAATATGTCTGCTTTTCCCCAGAGGAAAATGTTGTTTTGGCTTTGAGGATCATACTGTCTACCAGAAAGGAGAAAAAGAAATGTCCCAAGGAATGAAAGAGAAAGACAAGGAAAGGGGGATTGAAGAAAGTATATAATTGTATGTATTTTTAACCTTTCATAGAACACTTTCCTCTGGGTTGCAGAAACAAGTGCTAAATGTTTACAATAAAAAGTACTTCTTTATTATACAGTAGATGGAGTCAAACAGAAATGCTTATTGGTATTTTTTATGACAGCATTACACCAGTGCTCGAACACGAAATCAAATGCATTGCACATAAATAATATAGTAAAGAATGTCTGTTATGGTGATCTTTCAAAGCATCCCTCTTCATGTTGGCAGAGTGTAGCTTTATCCACTTTTTCTAAACAATTTAAACCAATGGGATATCTTTCAAGGCCTCATCCCTTCCAGAAACATCAATAATTAAGGGTCTGTAGTTTTGCTCTGCAACCAGAACCAGACTAAATTATGCAACATAGTTAAAATATGGGCTTTTAACTCAGTAAAGGGCAAATGGAAAGATTTTCATTTGGATAGTGACCTTACTGAGTAAAAAAATTAGAACTACATTATATAATTTACTTTCTCAAACATTAATATTTTTTCCCGGTTTCCACATCAGCCTGCAAAAGTGTGTTTTCTTTTTCTGCATAAAAATAGATCTAATACAATTTTTCAAGTCTTGTTTGGCCACAGAAAAGTCTATATTTATATTAGAATATAATATTTTAACGGCCAAGTGTGATTGTACACAGAATTTGTCTCCTGTGCATAAGCTCTCAGTGTACATACAAATTGCAAAGTAATTTAATCATAAGATACCAGAATAGAATACGAATAGAGTTGGAAGAGACCTTGGAGATCTTCTAGTCCAGATGCTTCATCACTGGCAGTTTTTAAGAGACTGGACAGTCACTTGTCTGAAAGGATCAAGCAGCAGATCCTTTCAGATAAGTGACTATCCAGTCTCTTAAAAACTGCCAGTGATGAAGCACCGACAACTTCTGAGGACAAGCTGTTTCACTTGTTAATTGTCCTCACTGTTAGGAAGTTTCTCTTTAATTCCAGGTTGCTTCCCTCCTTGATCAGTTTCAATCCATTGTTTCTTGTTCTTCCCTCTGGTGCTTTGGAAAATAAATTAATCACCTTCTCTTTGTGTCAGCCTCTCAAATACTGAAACACTGTTATTGTGTCCCCTCTCTAGTTCTTTTTGTCTCTTGACTAGCTAAACCCAAATCCTGCAACTGATCTTCATATGTTTTAGTCTCCAGACCTTTAATCATCTTAGCTGCTAATCTCTGCATTTTTTTCCAAAGTCTCAACCTAATTTTTTGTAATGTGGTGACCAAAACTGGATGCAGTATTCGAGGTATGGTCTTGCTAAGGCTTTATAACGCGGTACTAATACTTCACGTGATTTGGATTCTATACCGATAGGAGAAGGTAGTAGAAAAGATTAGATGAATAGTAGTAATACAGCAGTGGTGGGATTCAAATTGTTTTACCATCAGTTTGGTGGGTGTGGCTTGGTGGGTGTGCAGCTTTCCCCACACCAGCTGAGAACTGCAGCGCCAATCAGCTGAGAGGATAAAGAAGAGGAAAGCACACAGGGGCAGGTGGGAAGGCCGATCCTGTGCTTTTCTCTTCTTTTTCCCCTCAGTTGATTGTCAGGATTTTTTTTCCTCCTCTCAGCTGATTGTGGGCTTTTTTTACTACCAGTTCATCTGAACCGGTAGCATACCACCACTGTAATACAGTCCTATTACATGGGTAAATATCCTTAGACATAAGACACTACTGTGGTAATTCGGTGTTCGGCAGAGTGATGGCACAAGAGAAAAGACTGTCTCTGTGTTTTTTCTCTCTCTTTTTTGGCATGTAATCCCCTACATTAGCAATCCCAAACCTTTTGGGCATCAGGGACCAGTTCCGTGGGGAGAGATTTTTCCATGGAGTGGAGGGAGTGTGGTTTTGTGTTCTGCCTGCATCCTGTAAATGGGGCTTTGCCTGTTTGTGCAGCTCAGTTACTGACATGCCATGGACTGGTACAAGTCCATGGACCAGAGGTTGGAGATTCCTGTCCTACAGCAGTGTGCCAATTTATTCATTTATTTAAGACATTTCTATAGCCCCCATCCTAAAACCAACCAGGGATGGTTTACAGCTAACAATATATATATAACTCGTTCTGAATCTGACCGAACACAGGTAAGATCTCATATTAAGACTTACCTTGTGGCGATAGGGGCGGCGAAATCTTCGTATTTCTCTGCCCTTATTGCGTCGGCAGGAAATCAGCCTGCCGCCCTGTTTAGAGTGACCCGCTCTCTACTCGAACCGAGAGCGCGGGATGACCTCTTGCAGGGTAGAGCAGAGGAGTTTTCTTGATTCCTGCATGATAAAATCGCTCAGATCCGGGAGGGGCTTAACTCCAATTGGATGGTCCCGGGGGAGGTGTCCGGGGCAGGTCTTGTGAATGTTATCTGGGGGGAGTTCGATCCTGTGACCGCCGAGGGTGTGGACAGGTTGCTGGAGAGTCTGAATGCCACCACCTGTTTATTGGACCCGTGCCCTTCCTGGCTGGTTTCGGCCGCCAGGGAGACGACACGAGGCTGGCTCCAGGGGATTATCAACGCTTCTCTGAGAGAGGGGTCGCTCCCGACCGCCCTGAAGATGGCGGTGGTGCGGCCCCTCCTCAAGAAGCCTTCCCTGGATCCAGCTGTTTTAAATAACTTTCGTCCAGTCTCCAACCTGCCCTTTGTGGCGAAGGTTGTTGAGAGTGTGGTGGCACGTCAGCTTCCTCAGTACCTGGAGGAAACAACTTACCTCGATCCGTTCCAATCGGGCTTCAGGCCTGGGCATAGCACTGAGACGGCATTGGTCGCGTTGGTTGATGATCTCTGGAGGGCTCGTGACAGAGGGTTCTCCTCTGTCCTGGTCCTATTAGATCTCTCGGCGGCTTTCGATACTATCGACCATAGTATCCTGTTGCGACGGTTGGAGGGGTTGGGAATTGGGGGAACCGTCTTTCGATGGTTCTCCTCCTTCCTCTCCGACCGTTCGCAATTTGTGTTGGCGGGAGGGGAGAGGTCCACCTCTAGGCCCCTGGTTTGTGGGGTGCCTCAGGGGTCGGTTCTCTCCCCTCTTTTGTTCAACATCTATATGAAACCGCTGGGCGAGATCATCCGTGGTCTTGGGGTGAAGTGTCATCTCTATGCAGATGACACTCAGTTATACATCTCCACCCCGGACCACCCCAACGATGCTGTGGGGGCTATGTCCAGGTGCCTGGAGGCCGTGCGGGATTGGATGGGCGGGAACAGGCTCCGGCTCAACCCATCCAAGACCGAGTGGCTGTGGTTCCCGGTGCCCCGATATAGCCAGTTGACTCCGTCGCTGGCTATTGGGGGGGAAATTTTGCCCCCCACAGAGAGGGCTCGCAATCTGGGAGTCCTCCTGGATGTGCGGCTGTCGCTTGAACACCATGTCGCGGCCGTCTCCAGGGGGGCATTTCATCAGATCCGTCGGATCTACCGGTTGCGGCCCTTTCTGGATCGGGACGCCCTGCGCACGGTCACTCAGGCCCTTGTCACCTCTCGCCTGGACTATTGTAATGCCCTCTACATGGGGCTCCCTGCGGGGAGCACCCGGAGACTCCAACTGGTGCAGAATGCGGCCGCGCGGGTGATCATGGGGGCGTCACGTAGCGCCCACGTGACGCCTCTCCTGCGCGAGCTGCATTGGCTGCCGGTGGCTTTCCGGGTTCGCTTTAAGGTTCTGGTTCTGACCTTTAGGGCGATCCATGGCATTGGACCAGGTTACCTACAGGACCGCATCCTACCGGTGATCTCCAGCAGGCCAGTGCGTGCACACAGGGAGGGCCTTCTCCGGGTTCCGTCGGCTGCCATGTGTCGCCTGGCGGTCCCAAGGGGTAGGGCCTTCTCTGTGGCGGCCCCTGCCCTCTGGAATACTCTGCCACCGGAACTGCGTACCGGCATGGACCTGAGGTCCTTCAGGCGCGCGCTGAAGACCTGGCTTTTCGAGCAGGCCGGCCTGGGCTGAGAGAGGGTTTTAATTTGTCTCCATTTGCTTTTTGCTTTTTAGTAATTTTAATTTGGGGGTTTTAAGGGGGTGGGGTGGGCTTTTTATTCGGCCAAATATCCAATTTAATCTTTTTTAACTTTTGTATTATTGTCGGGGTTTTAGATTGGCTGTACACCGCCCTGAGTCCCTAGGGAGAAGGGCGGTATAAAAATTTTAAAAAAAAAATAAAAAAATAAAAATAAAATATAGAAACATTTTTTTTAAAAAAAAGGACAATACATCAAAAAGCAGAAAAAATGGCTCTCACTCGTCCTATCCTATGGAGAAAGAGGGAAATCTTAAGTACCAGATCCCAACGGGGAAGACATTCTAGAATTGCAGTATGAACTGCAATGGAAAAGGCACATTTCCAAACATCCATAAGATGTCAGTATTTAAGGGAAGAGGCTCAGAACATTTGATGGGATAGGCAGATACCCTCAGTGAGAGGTGGTCTCAAAGAGAACCTGATCCTGTGCCATGTAAGGCTATAAAGGTGATAATTAGCACTTTAAATTGCACCGGGAAGAAAACTGAGAGCCAGTACAGCTATCATAGCAGTATAATATGGACAGGATGTTACATGCCAGTGTTGGGTGCTCAACACTGCATACCACTGCAATTTGGACCATCTCTTGTGACCATATATTGTAAATGTGCATTTTGAGGACTGCTCTTTTTAAAATCCATACACTCTATGTTGTTTTCCAATCTTTAAATATTATACATCACTTTGCCATTTTGGGTGTTGTTGGTGTTGTTGGAGAGGAGGAGGAAAGGAGGAAGAGGAGGACGAGGAGGAGGTAATAAAACAACATTATTTCATTCTTAATCATAGTGGTTATAATAAGAGACATTTGGACAATCATAGCAATCATCTTTAATACTGGAGGAACTTTTAGAAGAAAAAGAGGAACTTCTGAATTAGAAAGATTATGATTAGCAAATTATATAAAAGACCTGAAGGAAGATCAGGAAGCTTCTACTCTATTTGAAAAAACATCTTACATCCTTTCCTTTAGTATTCAAAGAACTCTTTATTTGATGTTAAGTAAAAATTTGACCTAATATCAAACAAGTGAGTTCAGGGTACAAGTTTAATTGATGCTTGGAGGAAGAAATACTTAGAGCAAAAAAGGCATATCTCATGAGGAGGAATACTTCAAAGCAATTTTTAATGGCTTGTGGCTGAACTTTTATTACTGGCTTTAAACAGTCAACTCCTAGAAGTATACCTCTGATATTTATTTATTTATGTATTTATTTATGTTGATTTATTCTACTCAATTTAATTTATTGGCCACCCATCTCATCACGGGGTAACTCTGAGTGGCTTACCATATTAAAAAGATAAAACTATTTAAATAAAAGACTACAAAAATACAAAATACAATACACTGCCCTAGTTAAAAGATGAGGAGGGAGGGAGTAGGATGGGCGGGGATTGGAGATGGTATCTGTTATTAATCTATCAACCACTCCCCCCCCTTGGAGATGTTGGCCATGTCTCAAAAGCTCAAAAGGACATTTATTTTGAAGAATCCAGGATTGAATTGTGAAATTAATTTGAATACACTATTTTTTGAAGAGATCTCTATATTTTTCCGATTCTTTTTTCAGTGGCATTCTGCAGAAAGATGGTAACAAGAAAATGTCTTCATTTTTGATGTCAATAATATTTTAAAAATAGAGAAACAAGGAGAGAGGGGGAGATCCCACTATATTGCTACATTTTCAAAGTAATAGTTTAAAAAGCCTCCTCCTCCCCCGCCCCAGAAAAAAATCCAATTAATTCTGAATTTGAAAGAAGAATTTGGTTCCTGTCTAAATTCTAAATTCAGTCATCTTGAAGTGGACAATTTCAAGAGGATATTTTTCACAGGTCTTAAATACAGCAATTATCAGGAAAAAAATAAATTAATTTGCAGTACTGTCTCAACAAATGGATGTGAAAACCATGGTGCTGTCCTTAGAATAGCTAAGAGCTTGAAGACCAAGAATGCCTTCAGATGGAAGTAAGTTTCATCAAGGTCCTATCGTTCTTATTTTATTCCCTTTCTATTTAGCAAAAAATAAGGGTCCTTTATCCATCTGTTTCTTTATTTGTTATTATTCTACTGTTCAGCTTGCAGTAAGTTAGTTTTTTACTAGCATGGAAGATGGTGATGGAGAGGAGGGAGAAAGACAGAAAAAGAAAGAGAGGGAAGAAAGAGACAGAGGGAAGGGCGGGAGGAGAGAAGAAGAGAAGAACCTATCATTTATAGGCTAAATTTGGGGTTTTAGCATAATTGTTAAAGAAACATCAATAGCAAATAAGTTATCCAAAGTAATTAATCCCTCTGCTAATATTCAGGCCATTTAAGCAAACATTTGAGCTGACATTTTGGAACAGTACACTATTCCAGTCAGTCAAAAATTCAGTTTTTTCTTTTTAAAAAAAGGATAATGTAGGTCTAGAAAAAAAGCCAACACAATATTCGAAGGGTTTTTTTCTCTGTATCTGAAGTCATTTTCGATTGCAAAAACATACAGCAAATGAGCAAGCACAAGATTCCCACCTTCTCAAAAAGGATGCTTTCGAAGCCTCGCTGAAAGGAAGACGTAAAATTGTTTTTTGAGCTCATAATTGCATTTAGCCATTGAGAAGTGTTCCCAGTCATGTTGGGTACTTTGTTTCAAAAATTATTGCCCTTCGATGTATCGTTCCACTAGTTAAAGGTCATGATAATGACAGTTTTAGTACTATATATAGAGTATTAATAATTATTACTGTGATTTTTTTTTTTTTCTGGTACAATTCCATTGATTTGGCCTCAACACTGAAGGGGTTTTTTTTGTCCCAAAGGAGTATTATCTTGTGATAAAATTAGTGTCACTGAAGACAAGAGTTTTATAGAAAAAAAATTTCCAACAAAGTACTTCATACACTTTTCTGAATCTCAATTGTGGTGAAGAAAGAATTCTGTTACTAAATGGAAAGGAACATGAGCCTTAGACATCTGGCTCAACTAAGATTGATTGCATGCTGAATTGAGTTTTGGAGAGAAAGATTAAGCCTAAAATGCTGCTGAATTTCAGAGACATACAGCTGGACTAAGGTATCTTTGTGAATAAGAACACCTGCCTTATTTTCTTGTTTGTTGATCCTGGCATTAGACCCATCTACTATTTATTAATCTCTTGTCTGTCTCTGTCTTTCCTTTTCGGATTTAGTTAGGATTTACAACACAACTGACAGAGGAATGTGTGTGGGGGGAAAGAATCTTTAAATTGCCATTTCCTGCAACTTAAGTGTAAAGTTGATGGTCATACCAGGTCAGACTTTGTTGGAAATATGCCAAGGAAGTAGCAAACAGTTGGTAAATGAAATTCTGTGGCTTTTCTTCCTTTCAGATGGGATAACCCCCAGATAATTAGAGGTTCTAAACAGGGAATTAGAACATGTGAATCAATGAAGGGAACCCCCATCTAAACCTTTTCTACTTGTCATCTTGTCCCAAAGGTGCTTTTTCAAGAGGCAACTGGACTTTCGGAGCAGAAGGAACTTCTTGGATGAGAAGCAAAACATTTCCAAAGAAAATCAGAAAGTCCAGTTGCCTCTTGAAAAAGCACCTTTGGGACAACCATGATCCAAAGGACACTGAGAATCTCCATAGACATTTACCTGTCACTTTGTTGAAGAAATGGATGCTGTATTTTTCCCTACAGTGCCAGGATCAGTATTATGCCTTTTCTGAAATGATAAATAAATTGTACTTTTCACAGTTAACAATTTTTGTTAAAAGACATGAGCTTCTGTGATCTGTAGCTCAGTGCATTAGATGCATGGATTTAAACATGCTACCAGACTCCTTTTAATTGTGGATGAACACTGCTCTCCTTCTAAAATATCTGTAATTGTAGAACGAAAGCACATTCAGGAACATTTTAGTAGTATTTTGTAAACAAGAAATATGGTCCATAATAGACCAAAGCATCTGGGGAAAAGTAGATTTGACCTCCAAGTTATAGTCAAGTGCTCAGTAACTCAAATGTGATAATGGATCTCATAGAGTCATAGGGCTAGAAGGGACCTTAGAGATCTTCTAGTCCAACCCACTGCTCAAAGCAGAAGACCCCATTTCCGTCAAATGGCTGTCCAATCTCTTCTTAAAAACCTCCAGCGATGAAGCACTAGAATTCTGAGAGGCAAGCATTGATTAATTGTTCTCACTGTCAGAAAATTTCTCCTTCTAGGTTGAATGTCTTCTTAAACAAGCTTCCCGCCATTGCTTCTTGTCTTGCCCTCTAGTATTTTGGAAAGCAAATCAATCCCCTCTTGTCTGTGATAGCCCCTCAAATACTGGAAGACAGTTATCATATCACCCCTAATCCTTCTCTTTGTTAGGCTAGACCATTCATTATATGATTCACCCCTTATCTCCTTTGTTGCTCTTGTCTGTGCTCTTTCTGAAGTCTTAGCATTTTTTGATTATTTTAAATTTTGATATTTTTTTAATTTGACTTTTTGCTGGCCTATATTCTGCCAGTTATGCCAGATGGTAAATCAGAGTTTTGGTCTACATTTTACTCATCCCCATCAACAGGCTAGATCAGGGGTGTTGAACTCGTGGCCTGCGGGCCAGATGTGTTGCTGGCCTTGCCCCCACCCAGTTTAGCAAAGGGGGGAAAAGTCCTGATATATCACGTGACACCGACGTAATGATGTGAGTTTGACACCCCTGGGCTAGATCATTTTTCTCCCCCTTCACTAAAGCGGAGGTGGTCGTGCCCAGCACGTGATGCATCTGGTCTGTGGGCCACAAGTTTGGCATCCCTGAGCTAGATAGAACTAAGCTAGAGTGAACAACTTTTGGCAGCTGAGGAGTTGAAGGGTTGATAGGTAATTTCCCAAACAATAAAATAAATTGATTAAGTCTCTTACAAATGGAAATCAGGTTTTTCCACATTGCTGATTTTTTTCTCCATTGGGTGATTCTTGGCTGGGTTAGAACTGAAGGGCTGTATATGGTTATGGACTGCATCAGTCCATGGTGAATTTTTTTGAAAAAATTCAAATTTTTTTTACTAATGGTTCTGTGGGCATAGCTTAGTAGCCATGGCAGGGGAAGGATACTGCAAAATCTCCATTCCCTTCCCATCCCATTAACCTGCTTTCCAGCTCCATTCTCCTGTGCAGGGCAACAAAAGAAAACCCAGTCGATCAGCTGGGACTTGGAAGGCAGAGAATAGATGGGGGTGGGGCCAGTCAGAGGTGGTATTTGCCGGTTCTCCGACTACTCAAAATTTCCGTACTGGTTCTCCAGAACTGATCAGAACCTGCTGAATAGCACCTCTGGACTGCATATCATTACCTAAAGTCAAAGGGTAACACAAACATCAGTTGGAATTTCATTCACAATGTTGCGGCTACCATCTTGCCTTTTCTGTCCATATCCTGCAGCTCCAATCTCCAATGATAACCTGATAAGTTCCTGACTATATGTCTGCACCACTGCAGGTAAAGACAGTTAAGCTTGTAATTTTCCCAGCATGGAGTCAGAATTACAAAAAGGAAAAGAAATGGCCATTCTGTCTAATACACTAAATTAAGTAATCCTTAATTCCCTTTTTGGAGACTCTTGTTCTTAATAAGCCATTTTGTTATGTAATTAAATATGACACAAAAATAATGTATAATGACAGGCAACTTTGTGGAAGCTGGTGGTTAATTTAGTTTCAACTTTCCTTAACACAGGAAAGCTCTTTACCTATCCATTCTAGTTACTCACAAGAGGTTTTATTTCAGTTGTAGCAAGGAGGTTACTGTCTTCTACAGGAGCCATTTCATTCTTTTTTGGAAAGCAATTAATGGGATGGAGGGTGGGGAATTGCCACTTTGCATTTTAATTCTAGACATAGATGGATCCCTTATTTTGTTTTGTTTTTTAAGCAATTTTCAGGCTATTCCTTGATTTTTTTTTCTTGTTTGTTTAAGGAATACAAATGGAAAGTGGATTGTATGTGCATTTCTGTTTAATGGGACAATTGTAAACAGCCTTATGAATCTTATGTATGTCATATGTGTGTGCATCTCTCTCTTACACACACACACACACACACACACACATACACACCCCATTTGTGCTTCTTCAAAAAGATTTATAGCAGAGAAAAAGTACCCTCTAGAAAGTTAGAAAAAAGAATGTACAAAAGTTACAGGTAGACCTTGACTTACAACCATGGATTTAGTGACTGTTCAGTTACAATGGCACTGAAAAAGTGACCTATGACCATTTTTCACACTAACAAATGTTGCAGCCTCCTTATGGTCAAGGGATCAACATTCAGGCACTTGGCAACTCTCATGGATTTATGGTGGTTGCAGTGTCCCAGGATCATATGGTCACCTTTTTGGGACCTTCTGACAGGCAAAGTCAATGGGGAAGCCAGATTCATTTAACAAACATGTTACTAATTTAACAACTGCCGTGACTGGCTTAACAACTGTGGCAAGAAAGGTCATAAAATGGGGCCAACTCACTTAACAACTGCCTTGCTTAACAACAGAAATTTGGGACTCAGTTATGGTTGTAAATTGACGACAATCTGTATGTTACTTTAGAACATGTTTTTAAAAAAATCAGAGTATAAATTAAATTATAGTCAAAAACTTCCTGTTTTTGAGTATAATTCTAAATAAAAGTTCTGCAGTAATTATTTAGAAACAATTAATGAAGGAGCACGGTGGATACACTGGGAAACAGAAAGACCACATCTGGAATACTGCATCCAGTTTTGGTCATCACATTAGAAAAAAGATGTTGAGACTATTTTCCAAAGCACCAGAAAGCAAGACAAGAAACAATGGATGGAAACTAATCAATGAGAGAAGCAACTTGGAATTAAGGAGAAACTTCGTAACAGTGAGGACAATTAACCAGTGGAACAGAAGTTGTCTCCAGAAGTTGTGGCTGCTCCACTGAAGGCTTTTGAGAAAAAACTGGATAGCCAATTGACTGGAATGGTACAGGGTCTCCTACTTGAGCAGGAGGTTGGACTAGAAGACCTCCAAGATCCCTTCCAGCTGTTCTGATTGACTGAAGTTGACCTTGTTATTGCCATGAAAAATGCACAACACGGTTGGGAGAGAGAACAGTCCCAAACTGTCATTTTAATAACTGAATATCTTGCTCTTATGGCAAGTTTAGTTTTTTTTCTTTCTTTTTTAAAAAGAATCTGATTTCAAATTCTCTTCCTCCCTTGCTATTATGTTGTTTAGTAATTGCTTTGCATTCATTAAGTCTAAAGAAGGCTAAGCAGTTTTTTGGACAGTTGAAGGTGAAAGTAACATGGAGACAAAATGTAAGTCACACCACATTTTCAATTCTCAGTGTAACAAAACTTTGCATGTTTCACATTTGATCTAGCTGATTAGTTTTATGTCTCCTGGGCTTCAGGACATTTTTCTGGATTAGGAAAAAGTTTTTAAAAAATGAACTACTAATTGAAGAGCATAGTTATTACCAAGCCCTGATATGCTTACAAAACAGGAGAGGTATTTTAAACCCTTGTACCTGATAGGCCAAAGTGTGTTAGTTAAGGCTGACAGAAAAAAAATCCTACCAGGATTCTATTGAAAGATTTGCAAGAATCAATCCAAAAGGACTTCACAGCAGCAGAGATAAAACCATGAAATGGAGCCCACCTTTTACAGGCAGAAGATATGATGTTTCTAAAAACTTTATAATGAATGGGAGCTGGTTTTTTTTTTTTTTTCTAAAGAGCTTTCTTTGGGAAAATTTGCATTTCAAAAATCTGATGTCTAAAAATGAATATAACAAAAGATCAGCATAATCAAAAATTTCTCAGGCAATTGATTTTAAGGGAAAATTAAAACAAAAATAAAACAAAACTTGCATCTGTTCTGGATAGGTTGCAAACAAAAATGCAGACTACATGTATGCATTGGGCAGACATGTAGTCTGCATTTTTGAGTCATTACAGGTATATTAAAGCATATGAAAACTGGAGAAAGGCGAGACAGGGTTAACTAGTCTGATCTTCTAAAATCATGGTGTTGAAAATAAAAAGTTGAAACAGCAGATGCAGCACTGGCTTAGGCAAGACTCACTGCTGTTTGTCTTCTTCCTTCTCTGCATGAAGTAAAGCAGCCATTTCAGATAGCAAAGAGAATATGACAAAAATAAGTTCCTGTCATTGATTCTCCCCATTGGTCTATCCAGAGAAAATTGGGAAAAATAAGGCTATCTAATTATGGTACCTAGTACCATTTGGTTTCTCTCTTCCCCTAATTAACCCATGTGAACCTGGTATCTATCTATCCTTCCTTCCTCCCTTTGCATCCTTTCATCGTATATTACAAGGAGAATCGATTGCAAAGCACACTTTGAATAGATCAAACTTTATGTAACTATTGCTATACCAGTTGTGAAATTCTTGGTAAACTTGTAAAGTTCTTAAGAAAAGTAGCAGTAAGTGAAAATCTAAATATTAGTCTAAAAAAGTGATGGATGAACACTGATAAAAATTTGAATTTGCACAATTTCAGTTTTATTTTTGCATGTGAACCTTAACGTTACTAAAACAACAATGTTGTGGATAGGTTGCATTGGTTACCAATGAACAATTGGAAATATATTGGAAGCTAGCAGGATACCCGTGCTTCGCCACAAAACTAGGTGATTGGGAAAGTTTTGGGGAGGAAAATAAGGGGAAAAATTGTGCCTCTGCCTACCAGCATCCATTGGTATTCATCTGGCTATTGTCCTGTCAGTGTGTGAGAGACTTCAGGGCTGTTGGAAACTGAAACAGTATTTGCTGTGTGAGCCAGGAGACAGCAAGGAGCCTGGTTATGGCTTATCTGAACTGCAGTTTGGAACAGATTTCTTTTCAGGTGGGGAGTGAGAGAGTTGAGGGCTGTGTGGAAACTCAAACAGTATTTGCTGTGTAAGCAACAAGGAGACAGCAAGGAGCCTGGGTGTAGCTTAGCTCAACTGTTCTGTAGTAAAGCGGTTTGCTGCTGTGAAAGTAAAACTGAAACGGAAACTCCTCTCCTCTGCTTGTGTTTTGCATTTGGAAGAGATTTCTTTTCAACTGGAGAGGAGTAGTAGAACTCCTTAGCATCAGAGCATGTTAATAATAATATAGAAAATACTAATGCTCTGATGGTCATTTGAAAAAATCCTTTCTTAGTGAGCACCTAGAAGCCAAGAGGAACATATGTGCCATATTTGTAGGCTTTATGGTTCTGGAGATTTTGTGATGACACATGAATGCTTTTTCATTTTTACAGATATAAGTTCCTTGGAGGTAAATGTACATCTCTTTTTTATATTCCTATTACATGTCATATTTTGCATATAAAGATCTTTGCTATCGCTAAAAAGGTCATGCTTGTAGGAATGGGGAATAAATTTATTTGATTTATGTATTAATATAAGACAACTTAAGTTGTAGTTTCTAAACCAACATAGAATCTGAAATGGATTTGCTACTTTTCTTAATATTGAGGCACAGACATAACATTCCGTAGAAATGTTCACCTGGTTGAAAATATGTATAAAATATGTGCAGCAAGGTGAATGAGGGTTTTTTGTAATATTCATTGTTCTCAATTCAATCTTGACTCCTAGTGGTTGTCTGGAAAAGTCTTTCTCATTTTCTTGGCAAGGCTTTCAGAAGTGGATTGCCCTTGTTTTCTTCTTCCTAGGGCTGAGTCACTGTTAACTGGCTTATCCAGTCCAGTGCCTGGCTAGAACTCAGTCTCTCAGTTTCCAGCTTGATGCCTTAACCACTGCACTGAATTGCCTTACTGTGTAGATGTTTATACATACAAATTTACAGATGAAGATTCTTGCACACCAAACTACATGCAAGATCTGATTATTTTTTTATAAGCAGAGGGATGCAGAATTTAAAACATGAGAAAATTGTAGAAAGCCAAATCAATTTTTCTGGGAAAGGAGAAATGTTCATCCTACCAAGAAATTGAGAATACACAACTCTCTTTTTGCTCATTCAATCTCATATTTGGAGCCATTTTCAAAGGCTGGTAAGGAATTTGATAAGCTTTAGCCC
This sequence comes from Bungarus multicinctus, assembly GCA_023653725.1. Classification (NCBI taxonomy): domain Eukaryota; kingdom Metazoa; phylum Chordata; class Lepidosauria; order Squamata; family Elapidae; genus Bungarus; species Bungarus multicinctus. The sequence continues at coordinate 8,706,443 of CM042837.1, forward strand.
TGAAATACTAATTATTTTCCCCAGCCCTTTTTAAAGCTATTGCATGCCAAGGATCCTCAGTGTTGGAAAGATTTAACTTTCATTATAGGACAGGATGAATGAAATGGAATTAAATCAAACATTAGAATTGTTGTGTTGGCTGTAGCTATCATTGCTTTCTCTCTTTTTTTGCCTAAAATACACAAAGAGAAAGCTTGGAGAGCTCGTCTCTCAGGTGAAATACTTAAGGAGTTTCCAAGAGGATTTTTTGTAAGAACAATATTTTTCAGGTGTGGTCTGCATAACCTTAGGTTTGGGAAAGGATTTAGCCTCAGGCAACCCTCATAATTAAACTGGTGATTCTTCCTCAGCCAAAACATCTGAAGGATTTGCAGAATTTCTAAAACTGTTCCCATAGCCTCTAAGCATCAAAGTATAGAAGTAGCTTTGAGAGACTGCTCATTGTTTTAATGCACCTTCTGCATTGAACTTCTGTGAGTTGGCTGGTTTCTTAAGATATGCAAAGCCAGAAATCATGGTTTACAAATTACAGTATCTGTAACAACAAGATGATACTGTTAGGGCACACAATATGCAGTGTTACACAAAGTTGTTGCGCGATTTGACTTGGTACCTCATCCTCACCTGAGATGTGTACTGTAGTAATTTGATGGAAAACCTGTTTTCATTTTCAGTGTCCTTTAAAAATTAAAATTGGAAATGGAAATAGGAGACAACCAACTCTTTTTCAGTTTTAACTTTTCCACAAATTGTTCAGTGTCTGTGATATGACTTTGAGCCACTCTGACTTCCTTGAAGTTTCTTTATACCATTTCAACCCATTGCTATCCCCCAAAAAACAATACTGACAACTATGACTAAATGCAGAAATTTTTAGTAAATAGCAAACATTATTTGTAACTAGGAATTAGGCTAACAATACTTTTTTTCTAAGCCAAAAGCAAGCTATGTTATGCCTTAGTGTGATATGCAAGGACCAGAGATTTAAATTGTTGAGCAGTTATTCAGAAACTTTGAGAAGTTGACCTTGGCTTAATTGTACTGTTTCATCTATGACATTCCAGCTGAGTTGATTCATATCCATACACAGAACCATGACATAAAGTATATAGAAATTGCTTTGTCAACATATAGTTTATTTTTTGCCTAAGAGTAGACCTGATGTTATTGAAGATATTTCAATATCATGAACCAACAAAAAGAGCACAAGGACTGCATTTAAGAAGGAAACAACCTTGTTCACTTTGTTTTTATTCTGCTGATAATTAACTTTAACTGCTTTGCTCAGACACAGTTTTATAGGCTAATATTGTCTATTTCTTTCAAATTTGTAAGTTAGTATTGTCAATTTCTTTCAACTTGCAAGTTTTATCCTTCTTGAAAAAAGGATCGAGAACTTTTCAAAAAGTCCTTCAGCAGCCACCTGCCTAAAATTAATCTGGCCTAGTGGGAGAATTGCTCAGCAGTCATGTCATTCCAGCCAAAAACCTGTTTCAGTAGGAAAAAAACTCTTAAAACTATCCATATGTTGAAACATATGTAATGTGAAAGTGTACTTCAAAACAGTAATGCGGCTTTCTCCTGAGTGTGATAAGTTTAAAACACCCTTTTGAAAGGATTTTTCAAAATCCTTATTACTGATTTTTATTGAAATAGTTGATTGCATTTCTTCATATGAATTTTTTGCTTATTTCAATAGTTAGATACTGTATAGATTGGGGTGTCAAACTCCCAGCCCATGGGCCAGATGTGTCATGCACTGGCCACACACATGCCCAATTTAGTGAAGGGGATAAAAGTCATGATACGTCACATGATGCTGCCGTGATGATGTGAGTTTGACACCCATGGTATAGATCAGGGGTTGCCAACCTTTTGGACCACCAAACTCATAATTTTAAATCCCAGGGACCACTAACCGGTTCTGTGGATGTGGCCTAATTTGTGGGTATGGCTTGGTGGTCATGTGACTGGCTGGGCATGGCTTGTATGTAAATATTATAAATATTTATATAAATATTGAATTTTTTTATAAAAAAGAGAGCAACTTTTACCCAAAATCAGGCAAAGCAGGCAGGCAGATTGAGTTGCTCACAGAATCACAGATTCATTCACAGATCTATCTATCTGCCATCGGCTAGCTCAGTCTGTCACATAAAATTTGCTTACAAACAAACTCATAAAATTTACTAGCAAGCAAATTTACAAAATTAACTCACAACACACCATGTGTGTAAATATTGAATTTTTTTATAAAAAAAGAGCAACTTTTACCCAAAATCAGGCAAAACAGATAGGCAGATTGAGTTGCTCATAGAATCCTTCAGTGATCTATCTATCTGCCATCGGCTAGCTCAGTCTGTCACATAAAATTTGCTTGCCTTGAGTCTGCACTGAATAATAGAACCTTCAGTCCTAAGGGAGGTTCAGCTGTGCTTAAAAGCAGAGCCGAAGATCTAAAGACTAGGTAGAAAGCAAGAAATCCAACCATTTCCTGCTTCCTAGCTAATCTAAATCTCCCAGCACAGCAGAACAGCTGATGGTCAGAAAAAAAGGGAAAATAGCAACTTAGCAGGCAAGTTTCCCAGGTAAGGAGTGAGTGGGCGGGGATGATTCCTGTGTGCCATGTGGATGGTACAGCCTTGTGTTTCTGCGCAGCCTGCATTAATTGCTTTGGGGGGGGTGCTCTGGGGGTGACAATTCTCTGCAGCCCACCAAAATTTTCTCACAGCCCACCAATGGGCCACAGCCCACCAGTTGGCGACTGCTGGTATAGATCATAGCCAGGAGCAGAGGTGGAATTCTACCGGTTTGGACCAGTTCAAGTGAACTGGATGTTAAAGTTACATCTGGTTTGCCAAACCAGTATTTCAATTGACCAGCTGGTCCTGCCCATCCTGCCCCACCCCTCCCAGGAATCTCCACATGGCCCATTTTCAATGCAGGTAAGTGCAGAGGCTCTGGGAGGGGGAAAATGGGCCTTCTGGAAGTCCAGAAATGGGCCTATTTATGGCTTCTGGAGGGCCTCAGAGCCCGGGGAGGCTGTTTTTGCCCTCCCAGAGGCCCGGGGGGAGGCCTCCGGATCCTTGGGAAGGCAAAAACAGCCTCCCCTGGACTCTGGAGGCCCACCAGAAGCTGGAAACAGGAAGTTCCAACAGACCATGCTCACCCAGCAATCGGGCAGAGAACCAGTTGCTGGGATTTTTGAATCACACCTCTGGCCAGGAGTCAATCATTGTAGAAAGGTGACTGGACTTGCAGAATTTTTCCTTCCTTAAAATCCCATAATTCACTAATCAGTGGAAGTAAAGTACAGATATTCCTTACTTATGTATTGTCCCATTTAGTGGCTCTTAAAAGTTATGAAAGTGCTAAAAAAATAATATGACCAATGTCTGCATTTATGGAGCCATGATGCTGCAATGGTTTAAATGAAGTATTGCAGACTAATTCTGCTGACTTCCAGAGTTCAATCCTGATCAGCTCAAGGTTGACTCAGCTTTCCATCTTTCCCAGGTCAGTAAAATGAGGGCCCAGATTGTTGGGGGAAAGAGGCTGACTCTGTTAACCTCTTAGAAAGGTCTGTAGACCACTATGAAGTGATATGTAAGTCTAAGTGCTACTGCTATTACGACCTTCACAGCATGTAATCCTCATTATAGTCAGTTCATATTGTCTTATGACTGACCTGTTGGTTTCCCCCCTCCCTTATAAATGGAGAGATTGGAGAGGAAGGGATTACATGAGACTAAGCAGGCTTACAATGGGGAATGTACATTGAAAGGAATAAAGTAGTACACAGCATAAGTGGGGGAAGAATAGAAAGAAAAACAAAACCCAAGCAACTTCACCCGTAATCATCATTATCTACCCTCTAGATCCCATTTCCCTACAACCATTTTATCTTAGGCTTTCCTTTTAAATATTCCAACCTGTTGCCAGACCATATCCTGGCAAAAGGCTCATGCGTGTTTTCCTCTCCTTCTAAAGACCTGGCTTCAGTAGTAGTTGATTTTTCTTCCCCTCTCTTTCCCCATTTCTCCTTTTCACTACAATTGCAATGCAGGTTGTCTGGCAGGGCAGCATTTGATTTACCTGGCACAGAGGAATGAAAAAGGAGTTGGCTATTTACCTGTTTGTATAGTAGTTCTGTCAACCGTTTTGCAAAACAGATTCCAAGGGTGCCAGAAATAAAAGAAAATTAATATTATGTTATTAAAGCAGGCAGGAGACAGAGAATATGGGCTAAACAAAAGCAATTTTGAAAGGGCATAGTGACATTCATCCAGGGGTGGGATTCAAATTTCCCAACCCTCGATGGTTCTGTGGGCGTGGCCTAATTTATGGGTGTGGCTTGGTGGTCATGTGACTGAGTGAGTGTGGCTTGCTGACTGGGCATGGTTTTGTGGTCATGTGACTGACTGGGTGTGGTTAGGTGGTCATGTGACTGGCTGGGCATGGCTTGGTGGTCATGGCTAGGTGGCCATGTGACTAGCAAACCCAACATAAGTGGTCCTCACTTAATGGCCAGTTGCTTAGCAAGTGTTCTAATTTACGACTGACCTCCCTAAAGCTACTTGACCTGTTTTTGGTGTTTTGACAGCAATGCGCACATGCGTGCACGCACACACACTTATGATCAGTTACAACATCCCACACAGTCTTGTGACTGAGGTTTTCTATGTTTTTTGCCAGTTTCCAACAATTCCTTCGGTTTCCGGTTAAAAATGCCCATTGGGGAAAATGGACTTGTTTAACAACCACAGTGTTTGCTTAATGACCACAAGGTATTTGCCTAACCAGGGGTCTGCAAGCTTAAACACTCAAACAGCCATTTTTCTATTTTCTTTTAAACAGGTATCTCTCTCTCTATCTCTCTCTTTCTTTCTCCCTCTTTCTCATCTCTTTTTCTTTCTCCCTTTTTCTCTGTGTGTGTGTGTCTTGTCTCTCTCCTCCCCCCCCTCTTTCTCTCTGTCTCTTCTCTCTCTCTTTCCTTTCCCCACTCTCTCTGTGCCTCTCTTGGTCTCTCTCTCTTTTTCTCTCCCTCCCTCTGTCTCTCTCTGTGTCTGTCTCTTAGGGGGGACATAAGTCACTTTTTTCAGTGCTGTTGTGACTTTAAATGAAGGCTAAACAAATAATTGTAAGTCAAAGACTATCTGTATCTACTGCTTTAACCTTCCAATTAGCATCTAACTAAATTTCAGCTGCATCTTTGCACCAGGCACATAGGATAATTTCCTTATTCCCAAAATGCATGAAAATAACCCAGGCTCACAAGAAATTGTACTTCTGATGTTTTTCAAGCTTAGCAACTTTAAGACATGTGGACTTCGATTCCCAGAATTCCCCAGGCAGCATGAGACCTGATCATTTGATTACTCCCAAGTCAGTAACAGGAAAGAATTACCAACTTTAAAGATACTGAGCATTGTATCTCTGTAGGAATTGATTTAGTAAGATTCCATACTTACCACACTCCTGTCTCTGCTTGGACAGAACCATCAAGGCACTTCTATTGAATTGTCCCTTGTACCAAGGCTCTGATTTAATATTGCCTCCTCCTCCTCACTAAATGCAAGGATTGACCTCAAATGAATGTTTTACTGGTGGATTATAAAATGTAATATAAACTGCCTCTTCATCACAAGGACACAGCTTTAAAGATATTAACCCCCCCCCCCCCCCCCCAAGGAATACTTGCTCCACGCTACTTTATGCTTTAAAGCCTGGTTCAGCTCCAACAATGCTTCCTGGAACTTCTCCTTGTAGCACTGAGCTCCTTGGATTTTATTTTGAAATCCAGTACTCTTGGGCTTCAGCGTTGGTTTTAAAAGGCAAGCTCAGTACTACAAGTGCCAGGAAGCCAATGAATTAGTCAATTAAATAGTACTTTTAAACTACTTTCTCTCCCAGCAATCTGGGCTGAAGCAGAATGAAGCTCTTTTGTTTTCTGAATGGATTTTATAGGAAGGAAGCATAAATTCACACGCACTTACACCAGCCACTTCCCACTCGATCTACCTCATTTAGGAAGCATGGAGGACATCCTCAGCAACAGCAAAACTCAATATCTTCCAAATAGGATGGGGTGGGGGGAGGAGAGAAAGGAATTCTTGCTCCAGGCGTAAAGCCCGGCAGCTCCAAGCAATGTATCTTCAGCCTCATCAGAGGCAAGTAGCCGGGAGGGGAGGGGAAGGGGCGGGGCCAGCCGGGGGCATGATTTGTTGGTTCTCTGAACTGAGCAGAATCATAACATCCAGTTCTATAGAATCAGATGGAACAGAGTTGGTATTCAGCAGGTTCTGACCAGTTCTGGAGAACCAGTAGCGGAAATTTTGAATAGTTCAGTGAACCAGCAAATACCACCTCTGACTGGAGATTTTACAGTATCCTTCCCTGCCACTCCCACCAAGCCACGCCCACAGAACCAATAGTAAAAAAATTTGAATCCCACCACTGGGATGGAACCAGTAGAATCCCACCCTTTCATTCATCCCAACAGCTAAGGTTGCTTATATTGCTTCAATAATTTTGTGATTTGTATGTTTTCCAATGCAGGGTAGAACAATTATGTATTTCATGGTATCAATTCTCATTCTTTCAAATGAAATAACATTTTCTTCCCAAAACTCTTTCAAAGTTAAAAAAAAAAAAAAGGAATTTCTGTGAAATCCTCGTGTATAAATTGAGGTGCTCTTTCCATCATTTAGTTATGAGGGGTATTTGACTATTTGGTCTTTTCAGGACTCCTTGTTTTTTTATATTTGAATACATCTCAAGAGAGCACATCATGATGGAACTTCGGTCATTGAACTGGGAACTGTAGGCAGCCAAGGAGAGCTTCAGACTTGATTACTCTGGATTTGTTTTAAATTTGAAACAGAATGTTTCTGACTTAAAACAGAGCTGTTTGGAGCCTGAACACTTCCAAAATGATTGAAAGAGACTTTTTTTTTAAAGGAGGGGCAGAAACTATTTCAAAGCATGAAGCAGGATTTTGAATTAAAAGACTTAGAATGCATTCTATTGTTTACCAGCATGGAGAGATGGATAACAAAAATACAATACCAGAAGTGGCATCGTCTGCTAGTTCAAAAATATCACCAAGATAAATTTAAAACAAAGTTTTGTCAAAATAAGCTGAAAAGCATAAGCTGCTTATGGGAAAGAACATTCTTGAGAAACTGCAAGACAGCATTTATGTTTTCTTCCTGTTATTGTCTACATTTTTATTTTAAAAAAATGCTGCCGGTAAAGGTGGTGGTAGAAACATTGTTCTTCTTTATGACACCAAGCTGGAAGTTACCATTTGCCCTAGCAAATGTGAAAGCTGGAATGAAGAAATAGATCTGTAGAAGTAAGGAAACACATACGCGCGCACACACACACACACACACACACACACACATATGTATGCATGTATATGTATGTGTAAGTACGTGTGTGTGTATGTATGTTTGTGTCTGTCTGTCTGTCTGTCTGTGGTGGGATTCAATTTTTTTTTACTACCAGTTCTGTGGGCATGCCTAGATGGGCATGGCAGGGGAAGGATACTGTAAAATCTCCAGTCAGGGACTTCTGGTTTGCTTGTCATCAGAATCAGATCGGAATCCACGATTGTGCACAGTTTTGCTCTGAGCTAACTTGCTGGAGGGTCCCAATCAGAACCAGAACCACCCTGGAGGGGTGGTGAAGAAAGAGGGAATTGTTTGGAGGGTTGAGGGGAGCCACAACTCCCCTCCCTGACGGGAAAAACCCCTTCCAAAGGTAATGGTGGTCTAAAATGGCCACCATGAAGATGAACAACACACTGGGAAACTAAATTTGTGCTGGAGAGGAGAAGTAGCAAGCAGAGTGCAAACCAGGCAAAATACGTGGATTTTGAGGTACCCTGGTATTAAAAATAAAGGACTATATTGGAGGAAAGTGTGTGGAAGCTGCGACCAAAGGGAGAGAGAAGGAAATTGGATTTTATAAAATTGGCTTGAATTACTATACTGGATTAATTTGGAAGAGAAAATTTAAAGGAAAATATTTGAACACAACAAAGGTTTAGAAATTAAATTGGATAACTATTGGATTATGGGCATTGAAAGGGCATTAACTAAATGCTGAAATTGAGTGTGTGGAAATAGGAAAAAATAACAGCTAATGACTGAAATTAGTGAATTTAATAAAAGTACTATATTCAACAAAGAAAGTTAAAGTTAAGGAAGGAGTGGACAGTGAAAAAGGCTCAAGAGCACCACCTAATGGTACAGGAAAACTTCAGTTATCTTTTGTTTATAAAAGTAGTCTTTCTAAGAAATTGGACTTTGGAACTTAAAAGAAAGTAAAAGAAACTCCATTATAAAAACAAAAACCCTTGTTGTTGGGGTGGCATGCCTTCTTATGGTACAAGGGAACTAAAATACAGGAGTACTTTAGAAGACATTATATATGGGAGGCTTTGTGGTTAAATTGGGAAAAGACTAAAAGGCAATGTTATTTGAAAATTCCAGTCTGGCTATCAACTATTGAAGCATTTTCTTATCCTATAATATATAAAAAGAAACAAATAGTTAGATATGGTGAAATACTGAATGAAAAGGGTGAACTTAAATCTATGCAAAAACTAGAGGAACAAGGTATAAAGATGAATTGGATTTCATATGCGCAAATACGCTCTAGATATGACAAAGATTCCAAAACAGAGGATTTTTATGATAAATTGACTGATTTAGATAAGATTTTGACAGGAACTGATGAAAAGGTGATTAAAAAATTGTATGGATATTTACTAGAAATTAAGCTAGAAGAAGAACTAGTTAAACAAACAATGACAGTTTGGGGGAGAAATTTTGGATCTGGGATTGATTTAGAGAAATGGCAAAAATTGTGTTCTCAAAATTATAAAATGACAATTTCAACAGCATATAAAGAAAATTTGTATAAGATGTTTTACAGGTGGCACCTAACCCCAACAAGAATAGGAAGAATGTTCAAGAACAAATCTGAAAAATGTTGGAAATGTCATCAGATACCTGGCTCATATTACCATATGTGGTGTGCTAAAAAATATTGGACTAAAATCCACACATGGTTGGAAAAAATGGCAAAAAAACACATAAACTTGAAACCAGAGATATTTTTATTGGGAATTTTACCTGAAATATACAGTAAGGAATTGAAATATTTGATTGTAAATGTATTAACAGCGGCTAGGATTGTATTTGCTAAAAACTGGAAAAATGAGAAAATATCAACACAGGAGGAAGTTATTAAGAAAATAATGGAATGTGCTGAAATGAATAGATTGACATTTGAAATCAGAGAACAAGAAGATAAACAATTTTATAAGATTTGGGATTTATTTTATCAATGGTTAGACAATAAAATACGGTAATGAAATATGTAAAATTTTAGAAATTAAAGAATATATGAAGATGCATTATCATAATATAATGATGGGATAGATTTGGGATGAAAATATGAATTGTCATAAAATAAATCAATTAAAATATGGATTATCTTGCATAACATGAATGAATAATAGTATAGTCAAATGATTGATTAACAATGATATTAATATATTTAGGAATATTTGACAGATAATATGAGAACATATACAAGTAATTGTAAGTGATGATTATGAAGTGGATGCACAAAACAATTTGTAAACCAACCGACACACTGTATGTATGTAAGTGGAAGATGGCTTGATGTTTTTATGTTGTGTTTGTGTATGTTTGTCTAAAAATAATAAAACTTTGGGGGAAAAAAAATGTCACTGGAAAGTGACATTAGAATACTACAAGGGGAAGATATTTGAAAATATTGACATAGAACCACCTGGTGAGTGTGGGAAACAGTTGGGAAAGGGCCACTTGAAAATTTGGAGCAAAGATTTAAGGACATTGATCATTGAAAATAAACTTAAAAGATACTGGCTGAAATAATATACTGGACTTTGGGACTGAATACATCAATTAGGGAAGAGGAAAAGAAAAAAAAAAGAAGATACAATGGAGGAATTATTTGTTGAAATGAAAGCGGACTTGCAAGACATAAGGGAAATGATGAAAACTAGATTTGAAATGTGTAATTACGTATTACAGAAATTAGAAACGGCAACCAACATGTAGAAGAAGAATGCAACCGGAGGAGGAGTTTAACAAAGAAGAAGCCAACTTTGAAGAACAAAGGGATCAACAATTACTTAAGCAGGGGGGGAAAGGAATTGAAATTAAAAATGTGTGGTCTGATGTGGTAATAAAAGGGAAAATGGTTTGGAAAATGGAAAAAAGGAGAGGGAAAAGCTGATCAGGGAAGTTCAAAAGAAAAATTGAAAGAGGGAGGGAGAAAAAGTTAATTGGAATGAGAAATGGAGAGGAATAAGAATGGGGGAAAGGGAAATTAAAAGAAAGGATCAGAAAATAAAGAGAAACAGGAAGCAAACGAGGACGAAAAGGAACTATATTGTTAAAAGAGTGAGAGACAATGGGTGAAATTTAAAAAAGAGGATAGGAAAGAGATTCCGCAAGGTAATAAGGTGTGATATAAATGATTAAGTATAGAAAATAGTAAGTATGTAACTGATGTGATTTTTTTTATTTTAGTTTCTTTTTTTCCTCTTTCCTGTTATTAAAGAATTATTGCTATACTAGACATGGAATTTAATGGAATAAATATGGAATTGGGAATTTATAATAAAAATATCATATGTTGATGATTAACGATGTATAAGAAAAGAGAGGAAGATGATGAAATGAGAACTTATGGAAGGATTAATATCAGTTGCTATAATTAATTGATTAGACTAATATTTTTGTAATGTATAGATGATTGATAAGGTGATTGAGAAAATGTAATGCAGAATCTGACAAAATAAAGTGTGTGTATGTATATATATATATATATATATATACATACACACACATACACATATATATCTGTGTTATATAGTAATTAGGGAGATGGTATCAAGGTAGATTGAAGGTGGCTGGCTCAAATTAATAATCAGAGGGGACAATTTTGAATTAAAATAAGGATTGATAAAATTGGAAATGTGACAGATAAAGATAATTTGGGAAATGAATATAGAAATGAGATGAAGATTTCAAATAACATTGTAAAATAAGATGAGAATATTTTAATGAATGAAATAAGTTATAATATGAATTGGAATTGGATAAGTTTAATACTTAATACTAATAAGGTTAACGTGATATGAAATTGAATAGGTAAATGAAAATGAATAGGTAAATATGGTCATGTTTGTATTGTATTGAAACCTGGAACCATGATGCTTGCCAAATGAGATTTTTTTATTTAAAAAAAAAATGGAGGAGGAAATTGAATAATGAAGTTATTAGGTATGTCTAATTAATATGGTGGTTGGCATTAGGAGAGAGTATTGAAATGTTGAAAATAAGCTAGGAAGGACTTTGAATGTGGATATTAAGAGATTATTAAGCTTGTTTATAACTAAAATGTATGATATATTGATGCCACACAGTGAATGTATTGTTGTATATGTGTATATTTGCCAGTTCTCCAAACTACTCAAAATTTCCTCTACCAGTTCTCCAGAATTGGTCAGAACCTGCTGAATACCACCTCTGATATGTATGTATGTATGTATGTAAGTATGTATGTATGTGCGGGGAGAATGTCATGTTCTAGGCAAGCAAGAAGGAACTATTTTCAATTGCTTGGTTTCCAGGTCTGAATAATGGTTTCCAGGTCATGATAATGATGGTTGAGTCCCTAAACACTCATGTGATGAATAAATGAGATGCATCTTTTCATGATGGTTTTTAGGGAAGAAACAAGGGCTTTATAATGATGTCAGGATATACAAGTTAGTCTGCTTCAGGCACTAAAATTAAAACCTAAGATCCAGTCGTTAGAATTCCGAAACAGCAGAATCAAAGCAGTATGATTCCACCAAGCCATGCCCACAGAACCAGTAATAAAAAAGATTGAATCCCACAACTGATACACACACACACACACACACACACACATACACATTTACACATAAACATACACATACACATACATGCATACAAGTTAGTCTGCTTCAGGTACTAAAATTAAAAGATAAGATCCAGTCTCTAGAATTCCGAAATAGCAGAATCAAAACAGTATCAATCAATCAAACAGCTATTTATTTCAGGCATAAACCAGCAAAAATGCAATCAGGGAAAAAAATTCACCTTTTTCAATAATAACATTGACACTTCCAAGAGATAAAAGATAGCTAAAAGATCAGATTGCTAACATTGTAATATTGTGTCCTAAATCAACAGGAGAAAATACAAGTCAACTGCTTTATTTTTGAAATTTGTATCTATAAACATTGAATGAAAGGAGTCTTTATGATATCAACATATATACTTCTACGCTTTGGAGCAATTCTTTACTACTATTGCATTTTTTGATAATGCACAGAATGGGAAATGCGAAGACAAATTCAATGAAACAAAAACTTTTAGCAAAAATGCATGCTATAATTCTGGAATGAATATTTAAAATATCTCTTACTTCAAAGTTTGGTGAAGTAGGGCAGGGTACAGAGAGAAAAAGTTGAATAGTGATAGAAATATGGGGATAAATTCAATAATCTATTCTCTAATTATAAAAGAAAATTATTTTACAAGTTCTTCTCAAACTATACTTACAAAGAATCCAAGTTGCTGAAGTTATAAAACAGAATTGCCACCATTCTATGAATGTATTTTGTCATTTTGATTCCAGCTTAATACAAATATGTTACTTGGAAGATCAAACATTTTTACTTAAATAGGCTGAGGCCAATCTAAGCAAGTAGGAGAAAGCTATTCATTGCACATTTCTGCAAAAACATGTTTTGATCTGCATTTTGAATCTATGCTTGGATCAGAATATATACAGCTTTTTAAATTTAATTCATACACAGTTCAAGAAATGCATAAAGAAATATATGTGTTGAAAGAAAATGAAACAAAATAGCTTATACTGAAGAAGAAAAACTTGCAAAAAGTGAGAATTCAGACATAAATGTATACCAGGGTGCCTGCAGATTTTCTTTGGTCTCATTCAATATGAAATTGATCTACTTGAAAAGCCATGAAAAACCTTTATACAAATGTCTTCCTCAATTGTTCATGCATTTGCATTGTTGGTTCCCTTAAAATTTCCACTGTCTGCTTTTAGGTTAAATGAATTTGATGTTGAGAACTATTTTATTAATGGTGTATTAAAATTTTAAGCATCAGCTCAAAAAAAAAAAAAAACATCTGGAAAAATTTATTTCACATTTCAAATGGGTAGAAGATTTTCATGATTAAACAGACTTATAATGTTATAGAAATCCAAGACAAATGGGGTTCCTTTCAAGTGTTTTAACAAAAGACACATTATTCAAAATGAACTGACATTTTAAAAGGAAGTTCTCTGAAATTTTACCAACTTATGCTAAGAGAATGGTGCACACAAGACAAAGGTAGAACTATCAATGGCTTTTCTCATAATGACAAAAATGCCATATCAGGTGCAGTACATGAAGATCTTGTGCTGAAAGTAGTTGTGTCATATCCTACTTGTGGACATCAATTTGAATGGCATAGAAAAAGGTGTCTAGGTTAGATGGCCCTTTGGTCAGATCCAGCAGGACTTATATTTTTATAACAATTTATTTCTAATTTATTCTGGCAATGTTTATCATTGCATTAATAAACATAATCAGCTAGCTGTTCCTTCTTCTCATGGTGATAAAAAAATCCTTGCTTTGAAAATGTGAATGCATGAGAGATGGGGATAAAATCCAAACGATAAACATCTGTAAACAACCTGCTCCTGGATAAATGGGTTCTATCTGGCTCATACATCTGTGAAGATTTTGGAAGGAGCTGATCCATTGATAGGGACATCTTTCTTTTGACATACATTAGCTTACAATGAGTGGAACATTTCCATAAATGATCAAGCTCAAGCAGACTCACACATAACTGAAGTGATCCTTCTGTGGAGAACATGAATTGCAGAAAATACAATTATGCTAAAATATGATTTTCTGCTTTTCTTTTTAAACAGAGAAGGAAGAGAAGAAAAATAAAAATGGGTGGACATCTGAGTCAGTTCCAGCGGTGTGTGGAGATTAATTTCATCCTAATTCACAAAATTTTAGTGGTGATATTGCTCTCAACCTAAAGTGATTCAGAATGATGTCACATCTAGGACATTCTCGAGAATGCAAAGCAGTGGTCATTGCCAGCACAATATGCCTTTTAGAAAGAGGATCCAAGTGATGAACATTGCTGATGAAAGTTCCCCAAGAGGCCATTGAAAAATATATTTATTCAAAAAATCTAGGAAAAGTTATTTTTTTCCCTGCTCAGAAATAGGAGAAGTATGTTTCATAGCTCTGCAGGCCATTCACATTTTGCAGGGGAGGATTACAGGGGAAAATATAAAGTAGTCACTGAAAGAACTAATGGGAAGGCACTTGTAGCCTGGCAAGATGTTCCTCCTTGCTGGTGCAAACAGATGTTTATAAGAAAATCTCCATGAGTGCATTTAGAGTTAGCCTTACCATTAGATGAAATAATGTACAGATAAAACCTTTGTGCCATATGGATTACCCTCTCCTCTCTTGCAGCATATTACTATGCCTATACTTGCTTGACATTATCCATGCTGCTGGGAGCTGCTGGAAGCTGAAGATCAGACCACCTGCAGGTAGACTTCCTGGACTACCTATCTCTGAGAGCAATCTTCATTCAGAGGTGGTGGAAATCCAGCAATGTTGAAGGACATTTCAACTACCAATCCATTTAGCTTTCATGGAGGCAATAAGAAGGAAGTTCATCTGATGTTCCTGGGAATTGGAATGCCTTGTCTTTATGTAGATGACTCTTGGAGATTCTATGGGCCAGCTCTCTACACATCTTCCGATCTTGCACTACTTCTATGACAGGTCATTTTTAAACACAGGCAAAGATTTTCTCCCAAAGGAAAAGAGGGGTATATGAGTTTTTACATATCCTGGCATCACCTTCCCATGAACGAAGGGAACAAGAAAGATAGGCACAAGGTCCAGATGGATCTTGAAAGACCAGAACACTGGGCTGTATCTAACAAAATGAAATTCAGTGTATAGAAAAGTAAAGTCCTACACTTAGGCAAGAAAAACCAAAAGGACACATATAGACTGGGTGAAACCAGGCTCAATAGCAGTAACTGTGAGAAGGATCTTGGAGTCTTAGTGGACAACCAGCTAAATATGAGCCAGCAGTGTGCAGCAGCAGCCAAAAAAGATAATACAATCCTAAGTTGCATTAACAGAGGGATACAATCAAGATCATGTGAGGTACTAATACCACTCTATAAAGCCTTAGTAAGACCACACCTAGAGTACTGCATCCAGTTTTGTTCACCACAATATAGAAAAGATGTTGAAACTCTAGAAAAAGTACAGAGAAGAGCAACTAGAATGGTTAGGGGACTGGAGACTAAAACATATGAAGAACAGTTACAGGAACTGGGCATGGCTAATCTAATGAAGAGAAGGACTAGGGGAGACAGGATAGCAGTGTTCCAGATTTGAAGGGGCTACCACAGAGAGGAAGGGCTCAAGCTATTTTCTAAAGCACCAGAAAGCCAGACAAGGAATAATGGATGGAAACTGAACAAGGAGAGATTTAACCTGGAAATAAGGAGAAACTTTCTGACAGAACAGCTTGCTCTCGGAAGTTATGGGAGCATCATCACTTGAGACTTGCAAGAAGAGATTGGACTCCCATCTGTCAGAAATGGTGTAGGGTCTTCTGCTTGAGCAGGGGGTTGGACTAGATGACCTACAAGATCCCTTCCAACTCTGATTATCTATTATCTGTTACCTTTAGACTATAACAATGAAATTGTAATTATTGCAGCACAATACATCATAATCATAAACATTTATCTTCTTTCTAAGTATATCAATCTGAACACTATGTGATAAGGGGGCTTTGTGGGGGACAAAGCCATATAACTCCATATGTTTGGATCTAAATCTGCAGTCAACTAATCACTTGTACTTCCCCTTTTTTGTGTGTTTCCAAAACACAAACGTTCCTTAACTCTTTGCTAGCAAACCTGTATCAGCACAACCAGAAATATGTTTCCTTGGGAATTGTACCCTTCCTTCTCTAGGGATACTGTGATTTCCCTATTTGCCACAATGCAATCCTAATTAATTGAAAATGTTGGAGAGGGATCTCATTCCTAATGTTTTGTGGCTTACATACCTCGCCCGATATTCACATACACACCCCATTCATTTCTGTGTTTTCATTCTTCCCTGACAGCTGTCCAACACTTGATAGCCCTTAAACTACACTGCACTGTTGAAGGGAAAATAGTGTCCATTTCAGATTTATCATTTTTGTTTGAAAGAAGGAGAAAGGTACACTTTTATTTTAGATTTATCTGCAATATGAAACTGCTTTTTGGTTTTAATTACTTCTGCCAGGTGATTCATAGCATTTCATGCCGATAATAGCGGTCCCGGGAATGAACATTTTTATTCTCATTTAATCTTTTTTTTTTTTTTGGGGGGGGGGGTAGGGAGGAAGGCTTTTCAGTAGATGGCTATTTAGAAATAATATCTCTGCTGATATAATACTAATATAAATTCTAAAGGCAAGTCATTTTACTCTTTAACTTCTCAATCAGGCCATTTCATAGCAAATCTACGGCTGTTAGAATCCTGAGAGATCATTTGGAAAATATTAGATTCTTGTGTGTTTGAAAAATAATTTAAATGTGCCTTATTGATTTTCATTAGAATTCACCCAATGGATTTCATTTGTTTTGTAAAGCATAATAATAAATGTTCCAACTTTAAGAAGGCATGTATATTACATGACAAAAAATTAGATCAACTTGGCTCTTGTTTTTGATGAATCCTGTCCTCAGCCTTTATATACATTTAATCAATTCATAACATTATTTTTTGTTGTTCTTCCTTTCTTTATTGAAAAGTAAGGTGAATGTGTGAGATGGGAAGGGAGATTTTATGGAACTCTCCCCTACCGATTGTGGTGGAATCTGCAGCTGAAGTGGGAGGAGGAGTCCAGAGTTGGCTGGCCTGGAATCTCTGAAGGGGAGGAATTGATGGAGAGCAAATCCTGAACAGCTTATCTGCTTGTTCTGTAGTTCAGTAAATTCTTGTAAATAGGCGAGTAGTAATAAACATACTTCTCCAATCAACTCTAAGTGTTGTTCTGGTTCCTTGCTCCTATCATCTAATCCCTTTTTAAAAAATTAGATCAAGATCTGAGGAACTTTTGTTTTACTGAAAAAGACCCTCCCTCATCCCCCCAAAAAGAACATAAACACTGCCTTTACTCTGTTGTGTCTTCATGAAGATGCTGCTAAAGTATACAGGCCAAAATAGGACAATGTTTCCTGACTTCATTCTGGAACCTTTGGAAACATAAAATAAATTAAAAAATAGCTCCAATCAGCAGTTTGGAATGCAATTAACCCAGTACCAGGAAATTTTTATGGCTTATCCAGTGACTGATATCAAGGGAGATTGGAAAGTCACTCTTCATCAGAATCACCTTCTTAACTTCCTAAGAATGTTCCTTCTTAGTACCAAAACAAAGAAGGTGGCATTTTGGCTCAGCAACGTTTTAAAGTATTCCAGTTTAATTCCAGTTTCCATATTTGTGATAACACACAAAAGTCCAAGTGCACAAACTATGATCATATTGGGTCATAAGGATTATATGATTTTCTCCTAGTTGGGACTGAATTTTTTGTTCCTTTTCTTCCCTTCTAGAATGCAACTTTCAGCAAAGATTTACTACAGATTAGAGCTTCTGTCTACAAATCCATTAGTAGACACTTTGAACTTGTCCATGGTATTTTGTGCAATTAACTCATGCATTAGTGTGATATTCTGAAGGACAGTTTCCAAAGAACCATTTTCATGCTTCATCAAGAAGAATGTTTCATCCTCTTAAGATAGGATATGGATAAGTCACCTAAGAAATCAAAAAAATCTGGTAAAGGTTACTATGGGTGTTTCTTTTTAAATACATTTTAAAATTTAAGCTTGCTGAGAATTTTGTACGGAGTTTTACCCTACTGCAATATAAATGTGTTCTTTGTTTTCTGATAGTTTTATCTATGCAGTTTGGGGTCTCATATGTTTTTATCCTTGTGCAATTATTGGAAATGAATGAAAATCAACTCGTGTATTTGGATCCCCCCCAATTCTATTAGTAATCATTCAATTTGACACATAGGTGAAAAAGTTAATGATTAGTAACACTAGTCTGTCATTGAGTGAAGTAAAGCATATGTATATATCTGTCCTCCAGAGACTTGGGGAAAAAAAATGCATGGTCCTTATTCCTTTATAAAATTCCTTTTCTTCCTTACTTGCATTTTGATTATATATTTCTCCAAGCATAATTTATGGAGACTTGTATTGATTGTGTGATTTGCTTACTTCATGTCAGATTGTTAAGCAGTTGGTAGACAGCATGGGATTGTTCATCCAATTGGTAGGTGACAATTCATCATTGAGACATGGATTGTGTCTTGTCCCCAACTTCAAATCTCTTGATGGAATGATAAGTATTTGTTTTTTAAAGCAGTGTTAGAAATCAGTAATGTTTAGTTGGATGAAATGAGTTACAGTGAAACTACATTAACCTTTCAGTTAAACAATCTAATTTGCTTGAAGAATCTGTTCCTCATCACAATTTTATAGGGCCATTTCTGGTATAGCACATGCTTTGCATGCAGCCTTGGGCTCGTTTCCTGGACTATGTGACTGAAAGTATGCAAGACTAAAAAGCTACTCTTGTATTCAGCCTGAGACCTTGGAGAAGTGTCAGAATTCGGTGGATGGATGCTGGGATTTGGCATAATGTAGCAACATATGCTTGTGTTCTCAAACAATAGCAGCTGTCATCAAAAGCATTTGCTAAAATCAGGTCTGCCCCTGCCCAGTTGGTGGAAGGAAGGGCAGGAGCCAAGAAGGACCAGGGAAAATGAATATTACATGACCTTGTGGTGCCAACATCAAAGAATGGCTTCTTATATGCGAATTGGGCTTTTCTCCATGATTGCTAGTTTTTGTTATTCGTACATCTCCTACCCTCTATAATTTATTCCACGTGAAGTAGTTTAATAGGATTGCTAGTTATTGTCCTATACCTGCTAAGATCCATTTGCAACTTCATTGGTAAAACAATGAGAGTGCCAGAAATGAAAAGCAAGCACATGGTTCAATGCTGTAAAGAGCCCAAAGTCTTTTGGTTCCATGGATTTGCATGTCAAATATGTTCAGATTCTTATATTCAGGTTTTTCTCCTGTTCAGATAGGAAAAGATACTGTAATCTACTGAAACAAAGAAAGTATCTTAGAGTGGTTCCTCCTTTATCCAGGTGTCCCCTCGGAAACTTGCTCAATGGTGCCATTAGCAGAAATCCAAGCATGGCTAGAACTTGCATTAGTCTTCTTGGTCATGATTGTGCATAGTGCATTCCTCTGTTCAAGCTAATGTCATTCCAAGAGCAGTCAAGAAAGTTAACATAGAGATTCAGAGACACCAAGAGCTGATAGTATTACCAGGTAGTACTGAACCCCTGGCAGCTATTCCAGGATTTCAGATGTTAGCACTTGGCCCTAAATATAGGATAGAACAAGTCAGATCAGCACAAATCAGAAAAGGTGTCATAGGTAATGTGCAGGATATATCAACAGAGTAAACAAAATGAAAACCAATTAATCAATTTTTATGGGATATGAAACACTGATAAATTAAGTGACAGAAATATTTCTAACCTTCATAGCCTAATCTTACTGCATTATATAATCTGTTTAACTTGGGTATCCAGTCTTGAAGCCTGAGAAGAGATCAAATGGGCCCAGTAAATGAATATGAAGTAGCTAGGGAAGGAGCTTAAAAGAAATCCATCATAGGTATTTTTTTCTTCAAGCAAAATGGCACAATTTGTCAAAATAAAGTCCATCAATAATGTAGATGGGCACATGGACCCCTCTAGATCCCAGCTTGAGATAAAAAAAAAAGAACTCCAAAACTGAATATATTTGGCAAAGTTGCATACAAATGTGAAAAGAAATGTATACAAACTGTGTTGGTTACATTACACATTGTTATAAATCTGTATGTGTTTTCCTTCCTTCCTTCCTTCCTTCCTTCCTTCCTTCCTTCCTTCCTTCCTTCCTTCCTTCCTTCCTTCCAATGAAATTCCCCTTATGTTTAAAGGTTGGTATTTTTCTTGTATATTTCTTGAATTGGTGTGATGATAAACAAAGAAACCAAAACTAGGAATGATAATTGCATTATGTGTAACTCTTTTAGATTGAAGTGAAAGTATCAAGAACCCACCCAAGTAAATCTAGTTCAGTGTTCCCATTATTCAAACAATCAGTGGATTTATTTATTTCCAGATTCATAGTCATCCAAGTCATTTGTCTGTATGTTTAAATACACTTTGTATGACCTTACTTCCTCTATTTCTGGGACTTTAAAAAATACCTTTATTTCAATAATATTGAAATCAATTTGTTAGTTTGTCCCCCATAACCTGAGATTGGGTAGCGGCACTGGATATTTCAAAGGATAAAATGTCAAAACTGTTTCTGCAGCTGAGCAATCAAAGGTTCAGGAAAATTTTGATTACAAAGAGGCAGATCATTAACATAATAGAATGGTATTTCTTAAATGGATGAAAGTAAAAGTTTCCCCTGTCAGTTGGGTCTGGTTCTAGGGGGCAGTTCTCATTTCCATTTCTTGGCCTGGGGACCCAGCATTGTCCAAAGACTGGTCATGTGCCAGCATGACTATATGCCAAAGGTGCATGGAATACTGTTAAATTCCCGCTGGTGGTTCCTATTTATCTACTTGCATTAGCCTGCTTTTGAACTGCTAGGACAAGGAGCTGGACAAGAATGAGAGCTCACTCCATTATCCTATGCTTGGGTTTCAGACCCGAGCTACCCACCACTCTTGAAAAAGAGAGTGGTTTACCAGCAGACAAAAGACAGGGTGCTCAAAATATAACAGGTGCTTATGTGCCAAAACCTGTCTCTTAAATCCATGAAAGTTTTGCCTTTTTTTATCTCATTGTCAAAGTGTTTTAGAATGTCTTTAAATATTTATTAAGTGGTATCTTGGACCTTATTGTATTATGTTTGTCACTTTCTTTCTTCATATGCCTTCATATGAACTTTTATTGATCTGAATTGTCCTACTTGGAAAAAAAAATTAATATGTCTTTCTTGGAGATTGAATCTGAAATAAGAAATATGAATAGTCAGATAGGCTGTCCAGACCTGGAGTCACAAATGATCAGTGAAAGATTGGACTCTTTTATACATCTTTCAACCCCTTCATAACTAATATAAAACCCACCACAAAAAGAACATTTGACATCTCCTCCTCTCTCTTTTTAAAGGAAATGGAGAACATCCTGTTTCCCCTTCAAATGTAATGCAAAACATTGATAAAAGGTTAGAATTGTCAAAGGCTGAAAATCATCTCTAACACCTTGACAGTTCAAAAGAAAATGTCCTCCCACCCTATTTTTTTTTTGCATTCAATTTGATGACAGGATTTGCTTTTGAGTTTTCTTCCAAAGAAGATATTTTCTTATGGATGAAGCGGACGGAATTTTGCAGTCTTTACTCAAAAGGTAGCCAAGACAGGTATATGAATTTCCCATCTTATTTATTTTACAGGTAGTCCTTGACCACCATTGAGCTCCAGTGATTCACTTAATGACTGGCAAGAAATTTTGGGCTCAGTTGAGGTCGTAAGTCGAGGACTACCTGTATAACTGATACACACCTACATATGCAGAACAAAGCCAACTGTGCCTCTTTAGAAAAATGCTTGCAATACTCATTCTCTTCTCTCTGCCTGAATCACTTAAATCAGAACAGAGAAATTCAGGGATCTCAAGCAGCATCCACAGGTGGTACATATTATTTCAATTAGTTTCGACTCTAGAGGGAGGCCATATTGAATGAGGCATCAGGAAGAATTATGAGTTTGGGGAGACAGGATTTGTGTCCCTCCAAAACAAAATAGGCAGAAAAAAAAGTGCTTGAGAATAAATACATCTCTCTCTCTCTCTCTCTCTCTCTGTGTGTGTGTATGTGGTGCTTAGGAAAGAAAAAGTGAATGCAATGAAACAGAAATAAAATATCAGGATTCCTATAGACAACAATATGTTCACAGGTTCCTTCTTACCCATTAGACTTTTTTGGGGGGAGTCTAAGATTCTTGTTATTAAAACTTAAATCATTGAATGGCAAGTTAGCATACTGCAACGCAATGCAAAAAAAAAAAAAGGGGGGGAGGAGTTAATTTCCAGCACTATCTCTATTCTAGAGGCAATCTCAGGAAATAAAAATAGTAAGTGACCAGAGCCCAATACTTAATACTAAGAGGTTGTTCATGAAGAAAGCAACCACACGGATTTGTGTTCTGGTAATTGAGTGTTTTTATGATGGAAGTGGCCATTTTGTGAATGTGCAGACATTCTCCAGGGCAATATTTCCTTTCCTCTCATTATCTTTTCTTTCTCTTTTCCTTTCATTTTAATAGGTTGTTCAAGAATTTTTTTTCCTGCAGAAGAGCAGGAAGAATACTATAATCAAATGGTTGTTGCATTGAATGAACATTCAACCACCCTGTTGATGTTTGTTAGATGCTCTTTAGGCATCGATCTGTACTACTTTGCACATGTTGACACTTAATTGACAAGCAAAAGGATTTGTGTAGACTCCTTTTTATTTATTTTTTAATTTATTAAAAAATACAGCCTCTTTTTTGAAGACTTTTTAAGAAGCACTTTAAAAACCCAATTTTCTCTGTGAATTGAGTTTCAGGTGTGCTGCCAAAGTGGATACTCTCACTGCTTTTAGCTGTTAAAATAACACCATATGATGGAGTTCTTTAACACTATTATTAGCCACCTCAAAAATACTTATGACTAAAAGGTGAGAATGGATACTATCAGCAGCACCTCCCAGATGACATAATGCTTGAGTGTACAAAGGAACTGTTTTATAGAGTTTCATTTTGCACAAATGTTAGGCTGAGTACATAGTACTACTAGCTGGAAGAACATTGATATTATGAAGATACCCTTTGCCTGAAATTTCAGATGCAAGTATTGGACAGAAAGACAGCATTTACTATGATGTGGAAGAATCATCATTGGCTTTGGACCCTAAGAGGATAGTCCTATGTAGCAGAGGTGTCCAAACTTGGCAACTTTAAGACGTGTGGACTTCAACTTCCAGAATTCCCCAGACAGCATATCTGGTTGAGAAATTCAAGGAGTTGAAGTCCACATGCCTTAAAAGTTGCCAAGGTTGGACATCCCTACTATATGCAGAGAGGGATGACAACTCCCTTCCTGTTAGATTTTATGACTAGATTCCAAGATATTTGGCCTTTGTGAGCTTAACATAAGTACCCGAGATGAACATTAAGCATTAAGTCTACATCTGTAAGAGTGTGCCCCCCTTTTAAAGTTATTTGGATTAATTTTATGCTAATGTCTTCCAAATAAATTAAACAGCCTCTAAAACAAGAATGATTTATGAAAGTGTTTTAAAAGGGAGATTTCCTGAACAGAAATGTCATCTTTGAAATACATCAACTTCTTAAAAAAACACTTTTTCCTTAAATCAAATCACCCAAGTGGGTTTCAGTTTAATGTTTTCACAAACCTTATGATGACCATTATAATTTTTCCACTATTACCATCATGTTTAGGAAATATATATGTATGCATTCAATAAACATATCCACGCTCACTCTCAGACACACATACACTCTCTTTCATTCTTTCAATTTTGGCTCCAAAAGATTGGGCTTCAGAGGACCAGCCAAAGAACATTTGGGTTTTGGTCAATAGTGTGATTCAAATTTTTTTACTACCGGTTGTGAGCATGGCTTGGTGGGTGTGGTATGGCTTGGTGGGCATGGCAGGGGAAATGCAAAATCCCCATTTCCTCCCCACCCCACTAACCTGCTTTCCAGTTCTGTTCTCCTGTGCAGGGCAACAAAAGAAGATCCAGCTGATCAGCTGGGACTCGGGAGGCAGAGAATAGATGGGGTGGGGCCAGTCAGAAGTGGTATTTGCTGGTTCTCTGAAATACTCAAAATTTCCACTACTGGTTCTCCAGAACTGGTCATAACCTGCTGAATACCACCTCTGGTTTTGGTAGAAATCCTTCATGCAGGATTTACAAACACATATACACACCAAGAATGAACCTATGAATTCAATAGCCATTCATGTCAAGTGTGTCATATAAATATTTGAGTGTGTTTTCCAGGTGTGAACTAAAGGCCTTTGGCTTGGAACTAAGAAACATTTATTGCCATAGATCAGAGTTTCTCAACTTTGGTCACTTTAAGACCTCTGGATTTCAACTCCCAAAATTCCTCCTCCAGCCTTCTGGGGAATGCTGACTGGGGAATTCTGGGAGTTGAAGTCCACAGGTCTTAAAGTGACCAAGGCTGAGAAATGCTGCCATTGGATGGTTTCAATAAAGGAGAATATTTGTAGCTCAATAGAAATGAGGGGTTCTTGGTGCTCTCTGAACTTGGTTGTTTTCTTGCAGATGTTTCATTACCCAAACTGTGTCAATGTTAGTCACTGAGTAAAACATCTGCAACAAAACAGCCAAATTCAGACAGCACTGTGGGAAGGCAGAAGAATGTAATATTTTGAGGAATATTAAAAAGGCAGAATATTGTATTTCCCTAAAGGAGAAACAGAAAAACATGTTCTAAGACAGAAAACAGCCCCCAAGTCTTTCTTAATAGCCCACAGCAGATGCCAGCACTTAAGAGATAAATAGCTTATTGAAAGAGGAAGACAAGTATCAAGATAGCTCCATTCATAAGCGAAGCAAATGCTGCAGGCAGAAATCCATTCAAGACAGGATATTTTGAAACTCCTTATAGCACAGCTAACAAAGGTAGAATGATAGTATTAGAAAGCAACCCCTCACCCAAGATCCAACACAGGACGAAAGACAATAGGCACAATAGGAATTGCACAACAACTTTTCAGAACACAAGCTCCTTCATTGCACCAGAACAGTTCAAACCTCCAAGTCACAGAAACTTAAAAAGACCCATCCACTCCTTCAACTATTTGTTCAGCTGACCCAGAACTGTCTTTGTGCTTCTGGTCAATAAACTATCTTTCCAATTGGCCTCCATGTTGTTTCCAGTTCCTTTCTCCTGGCTTGGAACTGAACCAGGTGGATTTTCCTTCCAATAGTACCAAGGACCTCTCATTGGATGATTTTCCTGACTTGTTTAATTTTCAGTCACTTGTCCAGATTCCCTAATTGGTCATGTTTACTAATCTCACAAAAACATAGGAGACGTTCTCTTAGAGTGTTTTTCTTTGTGATTTAAAGGAAGTGAGGGAAGCTTCAGACTACTTGATTTAGATCAGGGGTGTCAAACTCATGTCATCATGGCAGTATCACATGGTGTATTGTGCCTTTTCTTCCCTTTGCTAAACTAGGCATGGCCAGCACGTGACACATCCAGCCCTTGGGCTAGGAATTTGACAGTCCTGGTTTAGATGATTTTACAGTGAAAAAAATTGAATATCCAAGGATCTCCTTGGAAGCAGATGAAACCACACCACACTGATTTGTTTATTCCTTAAAAACAGCTATTAAAATCAATGACCTTTTATTAGATCAAATAGTAGGAAATAATGCGGGATGCTGTTTCTGCCCAGCATGAAACTACACTAAGAAATCAAAGAAATTAAAATTGATAAACTCTTTTAAAGTGAACTCATCGTGGAGTGCAAACACTCTACTTACATTTTTCATAGTTTTAATTTCCCTTTATTTTGCAGGGAAGTTCCAATCCTGTATTGAAACTTTTTTCCCCCTATCCAAGGTGGTATTCCATAACGCTGGATCTTCCAGCTCAAGTTGTCATAAAAATAAATTATTCATGAGATAGGATGATTGCCACAATCTCACATTTCCATAATGACCTGTGAACATCTTCCTTAAAATGAATACTTTAAGAATCCAGGCAGTTAGCTGGTTAGTTAAAGAACTATAGTGAGGAACACTTGCTAAAATTGCCCTTGTCCAATATGGTATTGCAGGCTTTGGAAAAACTGCACAAAATGCTTCTTTTGATGCCATTCAGAAATGTACAGGAGTATTTTCTTGAGGGTCTCCTTATCTGAGTAGATTCTCTATATTGTTTCAAAAATAGTGGTCGTAATACTGGTATTAACAACAATTAGGTAACTCAATTAAGTTTTATTTGTTCATTTGATCAGATTTGTACAGCCACATCAGCTCAAAGCCAACTCTGGTGAATAATAATTAAAGTAGTATTAGCACTAGTGAGAAACATGTTTCATAACCAAAACCAATAATGCACATCAAATAGGGACACCAGCTATGCCAGAACTTTCACTGAGCAAACAGCCTGGTCCAATTCAGAGTTTTTCCAGAGAGCTATCACCTTCATCCTTCTCAGGTCCTTGAAAATGGCACCTTTTCTATGTCTTTACTGTTGAATATTGATGACACCCATGAGATGCTATCATTTTTCAATGCTAGAGGGAATTCTGCAGAATTCCTTTTATAGCTTTTCCTTCAAACTAGAAGCTGATCTGGAAATTAATCAATCTTGCTGCAGAAGATTTTCTCAAGATCAACAGCATCATGGCAGGACATAAGACTTTGTATGCAGAAATGGATGTTTGGGACTGTGAACTGAACCAGGAAATGAACAGGGGTCAAAAGGAATATTTTAGAACTGAAGTATGCTTTGAATGACCTTCTCTGGTCAGCAGACTAACTTGTAACCTGAAATTGGAAACTTACACAGTTTTGCATACCATGTAATACAGTGAAAGATCTTGAGAGCTGACTAGTCCAACAATTGCCACATTATGGCATTAACATGGATATTTTTATAAAAAAAATGTATTCAATGTTTATTATAAATAAAAAATATTCATTGCTAGGACTTTTGGTCACCCAATTTGCCAATGTAGGTTTAAATTCTTTTGAGGCATTCCCTGCAAACAATACAAGACTTAGTTTTACAACTTACTGAGAAATGAGCCCAATTGAGTTCAATATGACATTTTCTTTTGTATGTCTGCATAAAATGCATCTTCTGTCATGAAACTGTACCTTAAATTTCACAGAATTCTCATTTATATATTTGAAAAACCTGTCTTCATGGAGTGAAAAGCTCATATCGCAAAGAGAACCTTTAGATTTTGATCATGTTTAAAAGCTTTGGATTTTTTTAAAAAACAACTCTTTTGAAAGTGTGACCGATTTTGAAATAAATGTCTTTAGGAACATAAGGGTGAGAATGTTTTTTGGCAGACTTCCCTTGATTGACTAAGTTTCAGTATAAGGAGAATGCCTGGTGTCAAATATTGTATGAAATTAAATGAAACATTTGTAAAGCACAAAATGGGATTTTCAAAAGCATGGATTTACAAAGCCTTCCCAAATATAGCCATTGTACAGTTAAGCCTCACCATTTATTTAGACCTTTCTTGTGGGC
Source organism: Bungarus multicinctus (assembly GCA_023653725.1). NCBI lineage: Eukaryota > Metazoa > Chordata > Lepidosauria > Squamata > Elapidae > Bungarus > Bungarus multicinctus. The sequence goes on from CM042837.1 coordinate 8,734,039, forward strand.
CCCCATGAGTTTTTAAACATCATCCGATCAACATAACAGGATTAACCTCTTTTTCATTATCCATAAAATATGAATGAAAGAATCAAGCAAACGCCATCCAGGCTCCTTCAAAGGAATCAATAAAATCAGTATACTTCTTCATGTATATAGTACTTGTTCCCTTTAAAAGAGCATTGGTTTTAAAATAGAGAAAGGCAACAGAACAGAGCCCTTGCAGAGAAATTGTCATGATTTCAGCTGTTTTTCAGTAATTGCACATTGGGAAGAGAAAAAAGTAAGGATCTCTTGCTTCTCTATAAATCTATCCAGACAAAGTCCTTCTAGATGGCATTTCTGTTTGTTTTTTACATCCATAAAACTTTGGTGAAATAGGACCCTGATATTGAAATATCTTAAGCTATATTCATTTGCCTGTTCATTGTGTTTTAGGAAGTAATGCTGATTGACTTGAAAAGGAGGCTTTCTCTGTAATTAGGTGAAATTATATCTAATTACACCTGTGCTACACCTCAACTCGGAAGCATTTCACAATTTTCAGCTTCTACTTTCATCAAACTCCTAGATCAAGACTTGGCTTACATTCTGTAACTGTAGGTGCCTCAGCTAGACTACTAGGTTTAAATCTCTCAAATGCTCAAAATAAAGAGCCAGTTTGGTCTAGTGGTTAAGGCACCAAGCTAGAAACCAGGAATCCATGAGTTCAAGTCCCACCTTAGCCAATGGGGTAACTTTGGGTCACTCACACATCAGCCCAACCCACCCCAGAGTTGTTGTGGAGACAATAAAAGAAGGAAGGTGTGTTGGATATGTTTATTGTCTTGAGTTATTTGTAAAAAAATAATATAGGTGGGAAATAAATAGAGGGGTCACCAAATAAAGGCCTTTATTGAAAACAAACCAAAAGCTTATTATGGGATTAATTGTCCTCTGTCATCATGAGAGTGTGTTTCCGTTTTAAACTCATGGTAGTTTAAACCAATTGCTCATTTTTCATAACTTTGTCACTGTTCCACAGACAGACTATGCCTTATGGGGTCTTTTATGCTCTCTAAGCTTGGCTGTTTTTTTGCAGATATTTCATTACTTAGATAGACAATATCTTCAGTGCTAGATGGGAATTGGGTTTGCTTTCTTTTTGTGTAGTATTGGCTTGCTCTGTCAGTGTTGTTATGAGTGCTCTTGCTAGTTCTTTGATTAGGTTGTTATTTACTATTAGCTTGTTTATCTGAGTTGGTTGTTTCTTGGTTAAGGTAGTTTACTTCTTGATTGTTAGTCCAGTATTAATTCTGGTGTCAGTCTTTGCTTATCTGGATGTTGATTGCTGGTCAGGAGGTGTTTTGAACTTTGTTTCCTTTTTGATTTTTTGACTGTCTGTTTTGATTGGTATGTAATATCCCGTGTCTCATTGTCTTGCTACTTGTTTCATAGTTGTAGACAGCTTTGTTCTGAGAAAACTTTCCTGCTCAGATTTTATCTTCAATTAATTTATCTCAGTTAATTGTCCCTCAGATTTGAAATTGTCCCAGTAGAAAGCAAACAGGGAAATTTTGGATAGTGTAGAAATGAAGAGACACTTCCTACTTAGAGCCTTCAGCTCTGATAATATTGGAAGGTTTTGGAAGAAGAGACTGGACTGCCATTTGTCCAGAATGGTATATAATTTTTTGCCATGGATAGGGGGTTGGACTAGTAGACCTCCAAGGTCCCTTCCAACTCCATTATCTTATGTTCTACAGGCTTTCATATAGTACGCTAACCCACTGTTACAGTTCTTTAATGTTCAATTTAATAAAGAGCTAAACAATGACTTTCAGACAACGAAACTGACTGTCCTCTTTAAATTTCCTGTATGGAACTCCTGGAAGAAAAGTAGAATATATTAATATACAAATAAATATAGTTACAATAGGTTTGGTAACATCCACCCCTAAAACTAAATAGTCTAACCAGCCTAATATTAGCAAAACAGCAGCCTGTTTTCAAACATTTTTTGAAATCATTCAAGAAAGACTCATACAAGGCAGATTCTTTGCTTGGCAATAAAAAGAGAGGTCAAATAGGATAAAAGGAAAAGAAGCAGAAGGACCCCAGTTTGGGTTATCCCTGATCATAGCTAGGATCCACCCAACCTAAAAAAAATGATCCCTGATAAAACGTGGCACAAATGAAATTAACCTGCACCCCAACCCATATTTCCATATCTAAAGTTTGGCATATTCCTTTCCCCCTCTTTAAATCAAAAACTAGATTCTCATTTGGAAAAAGAGGGTGCCCTCTGAAAGTCAACAGAGCTACACCATTTCAGGATTAGTCTTCAAAGCTTCCAAGTCTTAATTAACTTTGTGCATCATTCTTAACATGTAGCAGTCTCAGCTGGATTAATGCCCAAGCTCTTATCACCTGTGAGGTGGATAACCTATATTAGAGTAGACAATTATTCTTTGTCCATTCTTCTGCAGTTTTTTACAGTAATTTGATTCCCTTCCATTTCCCTACTTTGTTACAAGGCAACATTGGGGCTAATGTTTTATTCTGAAGCCTTGTGATAATCAGTCAATCAGAGCTGGAAGAGATCTTGGAAGTCTTCTAGTCCAATTTTCTCCTTCAGCAGAGACCCTATACCATTTCACACAAGTGACTGTCCAGTCTCTCTCTCTCTCTCTCTCTCTCTTTTTTTTTACATATATACAGTCTTTATTAGTTTATAATATAAAATACAAAAATACAAAAGCAGATAGTAGGAAAAATAAGGGAGGGAAAGGAGAAGTGTAGAAAAGGGAGAAAAGAAAAGAAAAAGGCATTGAATTCTGACTCCCTCTGGTGCAGTAGAATAAAACATTAACATCAAACCTCGACTCAGGAAGAAATCAGTATTATTTGAATTATCTGACATACTTTTAGACTTCCTGAATTCAAATGTCAGTTAGAAGTACCATTCAATTTTCACTAAGTGTCGTTATTTTTTCTTTCACCATTCACTAAGGTGAATCTTCTGATGCTTTTTGGATGAAATAAAGATGGAGATTGTACAGAATCAACACTACCAAGTAGAATACTTTCAATTACTGCTATTGAGCCTGGTTTCACCCAGTCTAATGTACACATATAGACTGGGTGAAACCAGGCTCAATAGCAGTAACTGTGAGTGGGATCTTGGAGTCTTAGTGGACAACCAGCTAAATATGAGCCAGCAGTGTGCAGCAGCAGCCAAAAAAGCTAATGCAATCCTAAATTGCATTAACAGAGGGATACAATCGAGATTAAGTGAGGTATTAATACGACTCTATGAAGCCTTAGTAAGACCACACATAGAGTACTGCATCCAGTTTTGTTCACCACATTATAAAAAGATGTTGAGACTCTAGAAAAAGTGCAGAGAAGAGCAACCAGAATGATTAGGGGACTGGAGACTAAGGTATAGAAAGAATGGTTACAGGAACTGGGCCTGGCTAGTCTAGTGAAGAGAAGGATCAGGGAAGACATGATAGCAGTCTTCCAATATTTGAGAGGCTGCCCCAGAGAGGAAGAGGTCAATCTATTTTCTAAAGCACCAGAAGGCCAGACAAGAAATAATGGATGGAAACTGAACAAGGAGAGATTTAATCTGGAAAAAAGGAGAAACCTTCTGACAATGAGAACAATCAACCAATGGAACACTTTGCCCCCAGAAGTTGTGGGAGCGCCATCACTTGAGACTTTCAAGAAGAGATTGGACTGCCATTTGTCAGAAATGGTGTAGGATCTCCCAGGTGTAGGATCTCTGTGGGTGTGGCTTAGTTGGTGGGCATGGCTCGGTGGTCATGTGACTGGCTGGGCGTGGCCATTTTATCATCACTCCCATCGAGGCATGCATCTTCTTACCTGGCCTGTCATGACTGTGGGGATGCTGCAACAATCGTAAATGTGAAAAACAGTCATAAGTCACTTTTTTCAGTGCCATTGTAACTTTGAATGGTCACTCCCGACAAGCAAAGTATCAGCAAAGGAGGAAAAAAAAACCTCCAAAGAAATTCCTGAGACAGGAAGTCAAGTCATGTCAAGAATGTAATAAGGGTTAACGGAGAGGCAGTTTCTGTAAGCAACACCAGAATGTTTCCTTCCTGCCTTCCTTACAGGATTAGGCCAGTAATTTCTTCTAACAACCGGTTCTCCGAACTGCTTAGAATGTTAACAACCGGTTCTAGCGAATAGGTATGAACTGGTAGAATCTCACCCCTGGGATCTCCCACTTGGACGGGGGGTTGGACTAGATGACCTGCAAGGTCTCTTCCAACTCTTATCTGTTATCTGAATAGAGATACACAGTGGCATGGGCAGCTGAAGATTCACTGTACAACAGACCCCTCACATCCCGGACATAAACTGTTTCAACTCCTTCCCTCAAAACGACGCTGTAGATAGAACACTGTACACCTGAACAACTAGACACAAGGATAGTTTTTTTCCCTGAAAGCCGCCACTCTGCTAAACAAATAATTCCCTCAACACTGTTCAAATATTACAAAGTCTGCACTACTATTACTGTTAATCTTCTCATCACTCCCTATCACCCATCCCCTTCCACTTGTGACTGTATGACTGTAACTTTGTCGCTTGTATCCTTACGATCTATATTGACTGTTTCCTAGTATGATTTGATTGCTTATTGTACCCTATGACTATCATTAAGTGTTGTACCTGATAATTCTTAACTCTTGACGAATGTATCTTTTCTTTTATGTATACTGAGAGTATTTGCACCAAGACAAATTCCTTGTGTGCCCAATCACACTTGGCCAATAAAAAGAATTCTATTCTATTCTACAAATCAAGAGAAATGTGATGTCTCTATCAGGGTGGATTTGATTTAAATCAAACCGATTTAATTCACGATTTAAATCAGTAGTCAGTAAGGCTTGATTTAAATCATAGTTTTCTACATAAAGACTAATTCTTGCTGGTATAACTTTAATATGCAAATAGATGAAGATTTTTAGAATAACAACTTTTCATATTAGTTTTTTTATCCCCAGTTTAATAGGTTAATCATTCATATTTGGACAACTTTTCTGTTGTACTTAGGAATGAGAAAAATAATCATTACCTTAATAATAACAATTTAAAAGTAAACCAAGCATCTGTGATAATATCTTGTAGGCAGAGAAACTGCCCAATAATCTTACAAAAACCTCTGGAAGAGCATGACATTGTGAATGGATTAATGGAGTTTATTTACCAAAAAAAATAAACATATACAGCCTTATTCTACATAATTAAAAAACTAATCTTTATTTCATGATGGAATAACCTTTGGATGGTAATATATTTTCCTCAAAAAGCATTTTATTTAAAAAAAATCCGATTTAAATAAAAAAATCTGATTTAAATTTAAAAAAATCCAATTTAAATAAAAAAAATCTGTTTTTTTTTTTTTTTAAAATCATTGATTTTTATCCACCCTGGTCTCTATTTGTCTTGATCATACCATGTATCATAGATTTATGTTTCAGTCTATTGAAAAAAATACAGTATGTCCAAAATTGTTTGGGTGTGTGTGTGAGATTATTAGTCACAAATGGAAGGAATCTTGGAGATCCTAATCCAATCCTTGCCCAATTCAGAATGGATCACTAGAGCAATTGCTATGCTTTGGACATCATTAGGGATGGACAAAATCCCAAAATAGTCTCCACTGTCCTTTTTGGCTGGCATGCTAAAATTCGCTATGAAAATGTGGGTAACTTAGTTAGTCCCTCCTCCTCTTCCTCCTCATTGTTATTCTGCCCACATCTCCCTATTGATTAACGTTGCCTGACAGCAAATGGTTTTTACAGCAGCTGTAAACAACCTGGGAGTCGAACATAATAGCAGCCTGGAGACATTTGTGCTCTATTCCCACCCCTATAATTTCACTTTTAGTTGATCTCTGGGATAGAAAATGGAGAAATTGTCTTTAAGTTCCCAGATCAGGTACCAGAAGTTATTAGTTGCTTTGTATTGGGGGATGTTAGCCTTGGAGAGAATAAAATGCTTTCCAACTGATAACCTGTTTGCATTATTTTTAAGTGTTAAAAAGAATCACCTGCGTCTCATATGGTTTATTTAATCATAGTTTATTGAATAACTCACAGTTGGCTGGCTTGACATAACAGGACAGAAAATAAACCATAATGACTGGTTACAGGCAATGCACTAAATGAAAATAAAACAAACCATATCTGGGCTAATTAGTACAGAGCTATCTTTTAAGATCCTGACAATGGAGACTGTCAGGAGTTTATCTGTTGGCTCTTCATTGTACCACTGAATCAGTCTCTTCTCTTCCATCTTATCCAGAGCAGGATGATAACTATATTTGGAAATAAAATATATTTTATATTTCATGATTTGAAAACTTGGGAGATACAATGAATGAAGTTGGGCTTACTACTTTGTCTGATATTATTGTTCAATCATTTGCAAAAGAAATAATGATGCAATTCTTTAACCATATTTTAAAATTATGCAATCATCATGACCCAAATCTGTAAAAACACCTAACCAGTCTCCCAAATATGCCAATCTGGGAACTTCAGGGTAAACTTCCTCCCACCCTCCATTGCACATAGGTATATAGACTTCTATGTAAGATACAGCTTGCATTCACTCCCCAAAAAAGTTGAAAATCCTGGTTAACAGAGCATGTCTATCATCCTCCTAGTTACTATGTGGTGTGTTTAAAGCAATATGTAAGTCTCACCACTAGGTCAATTGGAACCCAAATAAATTGTGAAGAGCCATGGTGGTTGAGTGGTTATATTGTAGTAATATAGGCTAACTGACTACTCACTCCAGGAGTTTGAGTGGTTAGATTGTAGTAATACAGGCTAACTGTCTACTCACTCCAGGAGTTTGATTCTGAGCAGCTCAAGGTTGACTCAGCCTTCCATCTTTCCAAGGTGGGTAAAATGAGGACCCAGACTGTTGGGGGCAAGATGCTGATTCTGTAAACTGCTTAGAGAGAGCTGTAAAACACTGTGAAGTGATATATAAGTCTAAGTGCTATGGCTTTTGCTATTTGGGGTTTGGTGCTTGTCATCCATGATGAGCCTTGGTTGCAAAGTATGTTTTACATAAATCTGAAATAATGGTTGTATTTAGCTGCGGATGATAAGGTGAGCCTCAAATCTCATCTAAAATGAATTTCCTTTCCCAGAAAGAAACAAGACTGTGGTACTTGCATGCAAATTAATTAAATTTTGAGGTATTTCAAAAATTTCCATAGAGAAGTAGAAATGTAGCTTTTGCAACAGTATCTTTGCAAAATATTTTCCTGAAGATTTACTTTATTTGAAATGACTGCCTATAATAAACATTACGATGGTATGCTAGATGGAAGATAGATTGATCATAGCAGATGTTGTCAATCAATTTGAGCAAACTGCTGAAAAAACATTCCAAAATGAAAGCAATTTTGGTTGATTCACCATCATAAATGCAAATACAGAAGAGGAAAAGTAGCTTTTTTATTACCTCCTCTTATAAACTTTAATTGTTTATGGCCTTCAGTTACATAAAAAAAAATCAATCAATTTTCAATAGGGTAAAAATGTCTTCAGGAAAGAATTCATAAGCCACATGCTACATTTTTAAATATAATGTTGAGCAAGAATGAGTCTTTCCCTGCATAGCATAGCATTCATTTTCCTTTTGCCATTCAAGTGAACAAGACCTAAAGCTAACCCAAAAGTATGACTATTCTTGAATAATGATATATAAAATTGTGTTATTTTTTTTGTTCAGATTTTTCTGCCTAGTTTATAAATTTGGGTAATGTTTATCTACTAATGTTTATCTATTAATATAACATTGCATCCATCCATTATTGGCCATTTCTAATTCAATTTAATAAAGTAGAATATGCTTAAAAGGGAACATTCTCAAGAACATAATATCTTAATGTAGTTTTAAGATGCCCAAGGATGTATGCGAATATGTTCTCTTTTATTTCACAATCAAAATTTTGCTGTGATCCTGTAAAATTGCAAAGGGAGGTAGTCCTTTCACTCAACTTTTTAAAAATTCTAATGCTAATATCACAGGTATGGAAGATGGTTGCTCTTAGGGAATTGTTGAACATTGAGGAGACTTTGTATTTGACTGGAGAAATTTAAAAGAATCATCCAGTGATATGTTTTTTAGTCCAAAAATTTGATAGAGATTTCTAAAAGGCCAATTGTGCCCAGGTGTTTAATTATCTGCTTAACTTTAAATAAATTTTAAAAATTGAAGGAATTCCAAATGATACCTTCATCCAGGTATACAATGCTCTCCTTTTGCAGCAATTAAAAATCTACTTTGATTATAGGGAAATTGTACGTTACCTGGTTTATAAGAATTTGCACAATTGCATGCGCGTTAGTTTGATTATTGCACAAATAGCTGCTGTTATAGTCACCTTTTCAATTGTGTAAATGTTCATTAGTTGGATCGAGGTTTTACTGTGGGATGCTATGTAGCTTCCTATGCACAAAGAAACAGGTTTCCTTAGCATAATGCATTTTGTATATGCATGTGTGCATGTGTTGTGCATATACTACTGCACATGCATATTTCACTGAAGAATAAGCTCTGAACTGGAACTAGATCTACATGTGCACTTATTTGAGTGGACAACTTATTTTTGACTTGAATATTGATTCATACATTGTATGCGCCTGTGGTGGCACAATGGTTACAATTCAATATTGCAAGCTGACTCTGCTCACTGCCAAGAGTTCAGTACATGACTGGCTCAAGTTTGATTCAGCTTTCCATCCGTCTGAAACTCCAAACTGCATAGAGAAGGCTGTAAAGCACTATGAAGTGCTATTGTTATTGCTATATGCAATCTTTTGGTCTTTCGTGACTGAACTCTATTTCCAATGTCATGCATTGATTGATACCTTGATTATCCAGGATTTTGATAGTCCCGCCCATGCATAGTTAAATTGCTCTGTTATTTTTTTCATATGAACAGGTGTGTGTTGTCTATGAGCAGAGTGACAGAAATTCCTTGGGAGGGAAAAGATTTCTATTCATTAGCAAAATTAAATTGCAGGAAAATTTGTAGAAATATTCTAAAAAATTTTTAAAACAATTTCAGAATTAGACAAGCAAATGGAAAAACGTTTTCTAGGACTAAATAACTTTTAGGGCAGAATTTGATTGTGAATGGAACAAAGAAACATCTCAGCAAAATCACTACCTTCCCTATATTAGCCCAGGAGGAAGAGCCATTGCAAGAACAGCCAGGAGCCATTGAGGGAATTGCTTTCAAAATTAATTGAATTATTCTGGGAATTATTGTAGGTAGCACAAGGGGAATTTGTACATGTGAATCAACATGATATCATCAGGCCAAATGTGATCCAACTGCTGATATAGATTGACTGTTTCCATGGAAGACTTTGTATTGTACACTTCTCATAACCATAATGGATCCCTGTTGGATACACAATTTACTCAATATGGACTTCTATATATAACCTGAAAGGGAAAGGAGTATCTAATTTTATTCTGTGTTTGTTCAGCTGCTTGTAGATAGTACAAATGGCATTACCTAAAGTCTGATTACCAGACTGATTGTATCTTTTGCCAACTGCTGCTTGTAGTGAGTGACATTGGGTAGAAATGCTTTGCTTGGTTTTTTTATTGTCCTGTAGAGTTTTTCATAGCCTTCCATACCACAAATGGATAACACAATCAAGCACAATATTATATACAGTAACAATGTTCTATTTCCAGATTGCATTTTGGTATACTAGTTTTTGTTGAATAGGTTCTATAAATAAGATTTTCAAATCCAGTGTATAGTTTAATTGTGTAGCAAATATATAATTGACTGTTGTGAGAATTGCATGCCTTGAAAGTATAGTTAGTTTTTCTTGTCATCTGGAGCAGGTAAGGGGTCAACAGTATTTTAAAGTCATTGATTTCAAAGGAACACATTATTATGTGTGCATGTGTGCACATGATTTTATGTGTCCATGAATTTTTCTTTACTGTTTACAGAAATCCAACATTTAAAGTGACAGTCAATTATTTCTGAAAAGAAATTTCACAACATGAAATTTCTCAAAACATCTCATTATTTTGAAAAACCAGACTTTTGAGATTGCACAGTGGGTGATACATATCTATGTTGAGTCAATATTTTAGACTGCAAACATAATCAGTTTGCCCAGGCTAAATAATGAAAAATATGGCATGCTGGGGAAGAGCAAATATGTTTTTAGATGAATCTTACTTTGTGGAACTAAGTACTGCTTCAGTGCGTTGGACAGCTCCAATTTCAGGAACTGATCTGACATTTTGTAATTTTGTAATTCAGGGTATGAATATGTGTGCAATAGTTGACAGTGCTACAAATCAAGTGTTATACCACTTCTATACTACCCACCCTGTTGTTTGGGATTTGGATAGGCTTTGTTTACTGACCAGATTGTTGAGAGCAATTGTTGTTTGTTGACTAGGAAATATATCATTTTCCACTTCAGTAGCTTTTTATAGAATAGAATAGAATAGAGAATGAAAGAATGGAATGGAATAGAATAGAATAAAATAGAATAGAATAGAATACTTTATTGGCCAAGTCTGATTGGACACATAAGGAATTTGTCTTGGTGTAAATACTCTCAGTATACATACAGAAAAGTACATTCGTTAAGGATCAAGAATCATAATGATAGTCATAGGGTACAATCAACAATCAAATCATACTAGGAAACAGTCAATATAAATTGTAAGGATACAAGCAACAAAGTTACAGTCCTACAAGCATAAGTGGGAGGGGGTGGGTGATAAGGAGTGATGAGAAGATTAACAGTAATAGTAGTGTACACTTTATTGCTTCTGTTTAATGTTAGAGACCCTCTCACTTTTCTGAATTAATCAATACTATTGGTCAGTATCTGGCTGGCCTTGGGAAGCAGCTGACATAATGGTTTTCTTTAGCCTAGTTCCTCCAACAGCGGTCTCAGCCCTTATATCACTGAATAGTCAATCTTTGCTAATACTAGCTAAATAATGCAATTTGAAAGGGAAGTTTTGAGAAGTTAACTAATTGGTGTTAACCACCCTGATTATCACCCTCCTTTAAGCTCTAAACTTGGATAGTGCCAAATCCTTCATTACTATTTAATTCATTGAGCTTTTCTATGCTCATAATTTATAGGTTGATCCTGCCAGCTTTGTCCAGTATATCATTAATGAAGATGGGCTATGTATTGGCATAGTAGTTTCAGGGTGATGCTATAAATGTCAAATATGGAAATATTCATGAAGAATTATGAAGATTTAAAAGGGGAGTGAACATAAATTGACAAGGCTAAGAATTACTTTAAAAGCCTCAATAGGCAAAACACATGGAAGATGTCTGTCTTCTCATTTTCCTACTCTTCTTTATCTTCAGAAGCTCACCAATTCACAGTGAAATGAACTTTCGCTTTTTCTTTTTATAGCCAATCCAGGATGTAATAACTACTAGTAGTATCACAATATTATTTTATTCATTCATGAATTATTGACAATATTTTAAAATGATGCCTAGTTTTTAAGATAGATGTTTTGCTTTCAAAGAATATCCTTTCCCCTTTTAGATGAACTGGCATTATACTGAGAATAATATCCAGATAAATCCTGTAAATATTATTTATATTGTAGACCTAATTCAATGAATCAAATTTATTTAGAATGCCAATTCTATTAGATTATTTGAATAGAATTGCTGAATCTGGATTATTCTCTTTGGATTTCCAGCGTGATTTAGGAAAAGAAATGTTTGCAGGTATGCCTAGAGATATCTGAATTATTTTACAAGGCATCCAGGTCAATCTAAATATCAAATCAAAACCCCTTTAGATCTAATCTGTGACTACACAGTCACACTGCCCTGTACAAAAAGCAAAACTCATTCATCTTGAACTGGCTAGATGAATAAAGTTCTTTGTGAGATAATAAAACCATATGGTTGTTTTAATTTCACTGGGACCAATAGCAATGATTGCATCTAAGTTGCAGCCACTTAGATTTTGTTTAGATATAAAGAAAATTTTTCTGAGAGATTATTTTACTGGAACTTTTTAAAAAGTTCAGAACAACTATTTTTGGAGGATAGTTTGTATTATTTTTTTCTGGATAGTGCAAAGAATTGAGGTGGATGATCCTTCTGAGTCTTCCTAACTCTACAGTTCTATGATAAGATTTAGCCCAAAGGGGATTCATTTTAAAACTATGAGTTTTAATTATTTCTTAGAACAGGAATGAACTCTCATTGGCAGAAGGCTTTGTTGCTCTTAGTATCTGCTTTACTATTCCTATTTATGCATCTCTTCTTAGGTAGAATCTTCTTCTAACTTATTTTTCATTCCCTTCCCTTCCTTTTTTCCAGTATCACATTTCTTATTTTATTCACTTGATTCAGATTGGCCAGGTGAGTGTTGGAAAGAGGTATATTCTTAGTAAATGAGAAAAAGGGTTGAAGATGTCTAGGGCAGATTCACCTTTTCCCTCTCCTTCTCTTGTTATATTTCTGAGGTTCTAAAAATAGCATATCATAAGATGTGAAAATTGTTCACAGTGCTGTTGCAGTGCTAATATTTCCTGGAAGAAAAGACCTTCTTTTGCTTGGCTTGGGATTTTTTTTTTTTTTTTTTTGAAGCATGAGGAACAGGAGAACTCTACTAAATTAAATTTGGGCAACAGATTCATTCCATTAATATGAAGATGAAGGATATTTTCCTTCACTCTCTATTTCTGATTTTTCATTTGCATGCCTTTATTTCCCCCCTCCAATCATTATTTACTGTGCTTTGCAGTCACTAATTTAATCAACCTCTATCCACTTCTTCAATACTTATCACAAGACTGCTTCACTTCAAAAGGACTTTAAAAAGAGAAAGAAGATCATGGGTATCACATTGTTCAAGAATAGAATTTATTTAAGCCAAAATACTTACAAACTGATTTAAATACTAGTGAGGCTGAAAGATTACAGAGTGGCAGAATGAGAACAAGATTCCCATACATTTTGTTGGCACCATTTTACCAGGGTTATAAGATTCATTAAAGGCAAGGACAAAACAATGTTGTGAACATAAAGGAATCCCCTACTGTGGCTCTGGATGATAGAGCTCTTTGTTGTGGGCATTCTGACTGGTGGTGGTTCTTCAAAAATCTCACAAAAAGCTGTCTTTGTGGCACCCATTGTTTGACTTTTAGGTCAAGGACAAATAAAGTAATATATCATTTTGCCTCTGGCTTTTGTTGGGCAACTTAACTGAAGAGCCTGACAGCAGGCAGAGATAGATATTCACATTCTATAAGCATCACAGTAGGCACCAGCTTGCAACTGTTACTCACAGGAACCAAGGGGAGAAAGGATTCCCTTGAAGGAGGCCAATTATTTGGACAGACAGAATGGTGTGGGGGGGTCAACCTTTGAAATTACCCATAAGGCAGTCCAAATGCTTCAAAAGAAAACACAGGTAGTCCTTGCTTCACAGTTGTCCTCTTTAGTGATCATTCAAAGTTATGACTGAACATTCTGAAAAGGTAACTTTACAACTGGTCTCACATGACATGACAGCATCTTGCACTCATGCAATGGCCATTTGCAAGCTTCATAGCTGACTTCCAAAAAGCAGGATCAAGCAGGATCAATAAAATCACCAACTGCAGTCACATGATGTCTTGCTTAGTGACTGTGGTCCTTGAGATACTATCATGGTTGTCTCTTCAGTAGCTCTTCTCCCTGTCTCCCAAGGCCATTCCCATAACCAATCCATCCAGTTTGCATTACCTTCATTCTTCAACAAAGTGAATTATGTTGACTCCATCAACAAAATGCCGTGTGGACGCAAATCATGGCTGCCTTTGTCCTCCCTTCTTCTAAAGGAGGACAAAGTTCTAGTTCTAGGTACAACTTCATTATAGGGCTATGACTTCAGAAGGTAAAGATTACAGTAGCTTTAAACAATGACATATAATTACAGTTATGTATGCCAACTTAGTGATTTGAAAACATGCAAATGCAAGTAGAGAAATAGGTACCACTCTGTTGGGAAAGTAACACCATTCCATGCATCTTGATGTATAGTCCTGCTGATCACATGACCATAGAAATGTCTGTGGACAATGATGGTTCCCTCAGCTAGAAAATGGTGATGAGCCAGACACGACTGAGGATGGGAAACCTTTACCTTTTTAAAATTATATATTAAAGTTTAATAGTGAGGAACAATAAAAGTAATTTGTAAAGTGACTTGGAAATTAAATCCCACTTTTGCAAACAAGTATCTTATCCAAGTATAATACAAAGTTAATGTTGAGATGCTGATATTTTATGTGGTACAGCACCAATAGCCTGTTTTGCCACAGCCCCAGACTAGTATTTTAATACTGTGTGTTTATTTTTCATCTAGTTATGCTTGGCTTTTCTGGCCCTTTTGAATTCCTTTGCCACCTGCTTTGTGATGATGTAATTTTGTAAGCAAATAAAATAAACTATACTGACAGAATGAAAACATACTTGTGGAATTTTGTACCTTGACAAGGTATTCCCAAAGAGATAGAGACAAATTTCATGCAATTGAATATATTTCTGTGGGACAAATTGATGTAAAATCACAAGAGTGAGTTACACGGTCAGCAAAAATGTACCCAAGTTAGTAAAATCTGCATTAACTTTAATAGCAACAACCACACAATACACAACATAATTGAAGTTTGGCATTTCAGCATAAACCATTTGTAATGACATTCTCGGTGTGGCTCCAAGTAAAACTGCAACATCAGTTTTATTCAATAGCTTAGTTGACTCATCATAAAATGATGGATTTTCCTCCATATTTTTAAGTAAACTACTTCTGCAAATTGAGTTTATATCCAAAATTTACCCCAAAATGCAGACTTTTAATTATATCCATACTCTGAGCAGCATGGTGAAATTCATGCTACTTAAATCAGTTTATCTCAATGGGCATCCTCTAAATTCTGTTCATATTTATTTATTTATTTATTTATTTATTTATTTATTTATTTATTTATTTATTTGTTCATGCTTCTATACCGCTCTCTCTCCCAAAAAGGGACTCGAGGCGGTGTACATTCAACAACGAAACAGTACAAGTAATGGAAATAAAATAAATAAAAAATCTAAAATGGTTAAGAACAACACCCATCAGAAAAATTATCCAAAATTTGAAATTTAACCCGAATGATTCAATTGGCTAGACCGGCCTGCTTGAACAGCAAGGTCTTAACTGCGCGCCGGAAGGTCAGGATGTCTGACATGGCCCGTGTCTCCGAGGGGAGACAGTTCCAGAGGGTTGGGGCTCCCACAGAGAAAGCACGTAGTCTCGGGGCTGTTAGTCGACAGTGATTTAGTGGTGGGACCCCGAGCATGGCGACTCTGTGGGAGCATACTGGGCGGCGGGAGGTTGTTGGTGGCAGAAGGCGATCCCGTAAGTATCCAGGTCCCGAGCCATGGAGCACTTTGAATACTATTAGTACCACCTTGAATCGAATCCGGAAGGCAACAGGAAGCCAGTGTAGCCGGCGGAGAAGAGGTGTTATGTGGGCGTCTCGAGGGGCGCCCATGATCATCCACACGGCAGCATTCTGAACTAACTGTAACCTTCGGAGAGTCTTCAAGGGGAGCCCCATGTAGAGAGCATTACAGTAGTCCAAACGGGAGATGACGAGGGCAGAGGTGACTGTGCGAAGTGCGCCCAGGTCCAGAAAGGGTCGCAATTGGTAGATCAGACGAATCTGATAAAAAGCACTCCTGGTGGTGGCTGCAATATGGTCTTCCAAAGACAGTCGCACATCCAGGAGGACACCCAAGTTGCGTGCCCTTTCCACAGGGGATAATGTCTCTCCTCCTATGGTCAGCGATGGGATAAGCTGACTGAATCTGGGAGCAGGAAACCACAGCCACTCGGTTTTGGCTGGGTTGAGACGGAGTCTGTTATGACCCATCCAACTTCGTACGGCCTCCAGGCACCGGGTCATCGGGTCATATGACATGCTTACCAGGATAATTTGAAACAATGGCAATCTTTTAGCCAGTTTTCATTTGGGTTTGATGTGTGAGAGCATACTTGTGTGTAATTTAAAGCATTCTGCACTTTTAATCTGTTGATTTGGTTGGTCTTTCAGTGGATTACACTAATCCAGATAATAGTTAATTCACTGCTTACATTAAACATATATAGTTATACTTAATGTATGCTGCTCATTGATTCTTATAATAAGTCTCTTTTTAGGTTTGTTTATTAACGATCCAGAAAATGACAAACACTGACATTAACTGCTACCATAGCAATTAAGGAAGTAGAGATTAGAATTTGAAGAACACATGCAAATTTTGACAATGCTTTTATTTGAACTCCTATTATGATAACTTAGTTATAAAAATGGTGCATTATTTTCCATATTGAAGAAAGTTGTCATAAATCACTAACCACTGGACTTTGATCTTCATCTAGAGGCTTGCCAGCCATATTTTATGTTGGAAACTAAATTATACAGTATTGAATAAATCAAAGTGTTAAATAGCTAGGAATAGGTATAAATGCAATAGGAAAACAAATGAAATATGTTTGATTGACTGGGCCCAAAGGGTTTTCAGATCTAGTTTTGCAGGCAGTGAAAATATGTAGCTGGGTATGAAAATTTTAAGAATTAAGTAATTTAGTTAAATAGCTTAAAGTTAAGTAATCTGCTCCCAGAGTCATCTCTGTGAAAATAAAAATAAATAAGGTTTTTGTTTTAACCTTGGAATGCACTTAAACTGTTTGTATATTTGGAACCAATCCTTGTTTCTACCGGCATTTTTATGTCTGTCTTTGATTCTGGGCTAAATTGATTTTCACAGAGGGCTGTTTGGCCACTCTAATTCTCCTGGATAATTCCATTTCAGCTTGGAAAAAATAATATAAAATAAAATCTCATAGAGCATGACCTCTCTATTCAATATTTGATTTCACTAAGGACTAAGGAAGTTAACTTGCAACTGAACCATCATATTATTGATGCCAACCTCTCCAGTGGCACCAATGGCCCACAAGCAGAATTTTCTCTGAAGTGGCAGATCTCATTTTGCATCCAACTATTGTAATATCTATGATGAGCTTTATGAAACATACACATACAGGTTATGGAAAACATGGTAAGAAATAAGCTATCTATGTCTGTATTTCTCTGTAGGTTTTTCTATCATTTTGGTTGTTGATTCTCATGTCAATGAGGGTTTTAAAAATAAATGGCAAGTGGGAAATGGAAGATGAAGGAACTTTAAACTTGAAGTCTATCATTAACTATGATGTAATTATTGTTTGTCATGCAATCAGCCAGATTTTCAGACTGGATTTGGCATTTTTATCCATCTGTTGAGTCTTTCCCAAGGACCTGGGATAAATAGATTTCATGTTTGATGGTATTAATGATATTGTCACAGGATGGAGTCAATTCTAAGTAAAGCTGCCCTTTGCAATTGACTGATGGTGAATTTGTCAATGTTGATGGTGTTAAAATGGTGTTACGGATGCTGTGGGATTAAACCCAAGGCACCTATTACTATTGGTACTATCTTTGCTTGCTTTTGCCAGATTTGTTCAATTTCTATTGGCAGGTCTTAGTGATTTTGTTCTTCCACTTCGGTTCTGCTGTCCACAGGTATTGCCATGTCCGGTATCCAGAATTTTGTCTCTTTTATCAATAATTGTTAAGCTTGGGATGTTACGCTATTACAATTACCTTAATTATTTTGGTGCAACTGACAAATATGATCTCTTTTGGAAATTCTTTATCTTTATTTTAAAATAAGATGAAAAAAACATTGGAAGGTGGAAGAAGTTGTGTCATAGATTGCTCTTTCTGCCTGCTCACATGCAATTAGCATGTACATCTTTGTGAGCCCAACTTTCTATCACAAATTTTTAATAAGATGAAAATTAGAGGGGCAGGAAAATAGCCTAGATCACAATTTTAAATTTTCCAGTGTCAAATGCATTCCTAGTGCAATCACTAAACGTGATCCCTATTTAAAGGTCAGCTTTGCTCATTCTTCTAAGGCCATTAAAGCATCCATTACATATCCTGTTTAGCCTATTAGAAAGGTCAAATGTTGTAAGGAAGCATACCTTTCAGTTAGAAATGTAATTACACTTCCTGAAAATTACATTGCTTACATTTTTCTTGGTGGGGAGGGGAGTCCATTTCTTCACTTATCTGATCTTCTCTTGGTGTCTTCTGATTTTCGCTTGATCTCTTGGAAATTTTCATACAAATGTATCACAGACAAACTGACAAACCTTTACAGGTAGTTCTTGACTTAAAACGGTTCATTTAGTGACCATTTAAAGTTACAACAGCAATGGAAGGAAGGGACTTATGAACATTTTTCACACTCATTACAATTGCAGCATACTCATGGTTACGTGATTTACATTCGGATGTTTGACAACTGGCTCATATTTATGATAGTTGCAGTGTCCTGGGATCATGTGATCCCCTTTTGTGACCTTCTGACCAGCAAGGCTAGTGGGCAACCATGTTACTAACTTAACAATTTCATTGATGCACTTAACAACAGTGTCAAGAAATATTATAAAAGATATATTATAAAATGGGGCAAAACTCACTTAACAAACATTTCACTTAGCAACATAAATTTGGGGCTCAATTGTGGTTGTAAGTCAAGGATTACATGTATCCAGTATATCACCGCCCCAAAGAGGTGTTGAGGTCTCTTCTGCTTCCTTCAATGAAAGTAGTGTAGCAGGGGGAGACCTACAGCCCTGAAACTTTCTTTAGATGAGGGAGGAAGAGGTGGGGAAAGAAAAGAAGAAGGGATCTGTCAAGTTTTTGGTGGGAAGATTTTTGAGGAGGGAGTGGGCTGGAATCCTGAAAAGTGGGGGAGGGACAGGGCCCCATAACAGCATTATGGGCCCCAGGCAAAGCAATGTACTGGGACTCCTACAACAACTACCCACAGGAATAAAAATGTAAATGATTGATAAAATTAAACATATATTTGCATGTTAGTATTAATAAGTCAAGTCACCATGGGCGAATAAGAGGCAATATAAACCAAATAAATAAATAAAATAAAAAAATGCAGTAAAATGTAATAAATACATTGCTGTATTTATATGACACAAGGTGCATTGAAGGATTAACATATACACAGATTAGTATGGGTCCCTTATGCTCATGGGGCCTGTGGGCAAGTGCCTATGTGTTAAGACAGCCCTGGGGGGCGGGGGGGGCATTTATCTCAGACAAGGTCAGAAATTGAGGAGCTAGAATTTTTAGTTAGAATAGCCCTGGAGCTTTCACTGAGGGAAGAAGAGGCAGGGAAAAAAGAGAAGGGGTTTTTGTTTGAGGAGAGAGTGGGCTCAAATCCCGAAAAGGGAAAAGAGATGGCAGAGGTGAGCTGAACCAGACAATTGGGTAAGCCAGTGACCAAAGGGAATGCCAGATATACCAGCAGACTGTGGAGGCGAGTTGACCCAGACAGGTGGACAAACCAGTGACCAGAGGGGTACCAGACCCCCAGTAGACAATGGAGATGTCCTGAGGGTGATTGGAGTTGCCTGGCAAGAAATCAGAGCAGACTGACATTCAGAATGATGAACATTAAGATACCAGTGAATGACTGTGTGATGGGGAAGATCCTGGGTACCCATAGAAAGAAGGTAGAGGAATCCAGACTCTAGTGGCCCTTTTGGGGAGGGTGTGATGCTTCAGTAGAAAAATGACTGCACCATAACTAGAAGCATCTCATGGACTGTTCTGACCCAAGCCTTGTTCAAATCAAACAAACACAAAGCAAACCTTTTTAATGCGGCACTATGAATTCTGTGCATTCACAGCCAAGCGTCATTCAAAACTAATTGTCCCAGA
The DNA here is from genome assembly GCA_023653725.1 of Bungarus multicinctus. Lineage (NCBI taxonomy): Eukaryota > Metazoa > Chordata > Lepidosauria > Squamata > Elapidae > Bungarus > Bungarus multicinctus. The sequence goes on from CM042837.1 coordinate 8,753,947, forward strand.
TAAGAGCAAGCCCTTTCAAGGTTGTGAAAGGCTACCAAGAACAAAAGACTAATTGCAGATAAATATCCAAAGCCAGATGTTTCAAAAAACAAATTGGAATAAGAGGACTCTGAGTAGAAAGAACTTCTTTGCTTCCTGCAACGCAGCCAATCCTGAAGGCTGGCTTTTATCCCTTATGGTCATCACCTTCCAGCCTTACTCCTGAGTCACCTGTGCTGCTTCAGCTGCTCTTTCCTCCGAGCAGCCCTGCATGTACATGCACTGAGCACAGGCTCCCTGGGTTTCTCTTCATCATGGCTGCCAGACTTCACAACCTCCAAAGGCAGCATCCCACTTTCAGATAGTCCTGGCCTCATCCCTGCATCACACACAGGCCCCTTGTCTAAGTCCTTGCTGTCAGAGACTTCAGCCATCCGCACCTGCTGCTGGTGAACCACAACATGGACCTTCAAACAGAATTGAGTCCCTAATATATTTTCAGGATTGTACAAAAGGCTTTTTATTATTCTGAAATTCAACTTTGGGGATTTTGTCAGTCATCTTGCAACTGTTGAAAACAGCATTTCAAAGTCACGCTTTGTTCCCAGGAAAATGAATAATAGCAGTTATAACATTTCCAATAGTGATTTGGAGGTAATTATTAAGACCAGGGAATAAAATTACATCCAAATCTGTTTAAAAAGAAATGATCTGGATTCCACCACCACCACCCCGCTTTATTATCAGACCAGACCAGAACTCTATTGTTTAAAGATGATTTTGCTACTGCTACAGTGCAATGCTTTGCAAGATTTTTTGAAGGTGAGCTCTTCTTTCAATAGCATATTTTGCAAATAATTTTAAAAAATGAAGATTCAGGATAGAATTCCAATGAATTAAGGTTTGCAATTTAAGGTAAGTGCTTAATAAAAAAAGCAGCTGAGAACACAGTATAAAGTATCTCCATTTCTCCTTACGATAATGGTGCCACCAATGTGCTGTTAATGAATCCAATATATTTATTGTCACGGCTCCCAGCCCAGATGGTTTCCCAAGGTGGCTTAAAACAATTACATTCATTTCAAAGTTCAAACATCATACAAATGCGTAGACATGTCTAAAGGGACAATTTGTCCAACCTCTTGAAAATGAATGGCATATTCCAGATCCTGAACTTTTACTTTTAAAGACACAATAAAGAAATTCCAGGTGAACTCAAAACAAAAATGCTAGCTCACAGAACCTTCTCTTCACCCTCACATTTTGATGGAATTTAAAAATTTATATCTTGGATTTAAATACTCATTTATTAATGTTAAGGCAAGTGGTACACAGAGGTGATCTCAAATAATTGGGAGTTGACTCAAATAATTTTGGGGCAAAATTGAAGGACAACAGATAACCAAAATGTTGAGAGAAAGTAGGCCAGTATAGCGGATTCCTCAGTTATAGAATGTGCAATGGTTTGTAAAGGGTAAAAACCAAGAGATAAAATAAGGCTTTATAGAGGAAATGGATCTGAGAAGAGATACAACAGAAAAGAGGATCATCATGACAAAGATTACAATTTGAAGTGTAAGAAACAAGAATAGAAGCTGTTTAAGGGGATAAAATTGTTTGCAGAAGAGTGCAAGAGTGGATAAAACACTGATGAATTATTAAGGATGGCAACATTCAATTTGTTGCAACTTCTAAGCATCATAGACAACAAATAAATTGCTTTTATAGTTCTTGGTAAGAATTTTGGAGAGTACCTGGGTGATACAAAAGGAATAGCCTCTGTTTGCTTTTTCACATTAATAGATAGGTCTCCAAAGTGCCATTGTCTTTAAGTGTTGGCATTTTTAGAAGCTAACTTTCATAACACTCTGAGTACAACAAACTCGGATAGTGCTCATCACAGTGGAAGATGGAGTCTTCCATTTAAGTGTATATAGTGGGGGCCTGCCTTACCCTGGAAAACCTAAAATTTATTGAAGATTTACTTTATAAATCAACAAATAAGGCTGAATCCTTTTCATTTCCCCCCAAATCTTTATTTTGCCAATTGCTTGTTTTGCTTGGTTGCTTTGTTTACAAATTGGTAGAAAATGTATGCACAAATATAAGCATTCATGTGTCTGCAGGCTTTTTCCAGTGTGCATATTTTAATATTTTTTCTCAAAGCATTCATTTTATACCCCTTGGTTTTCCATGTACAATTGTAAGTATATTTTTCTCAAATGTGCATTTTTATGAACACTTTTCCTTCTGATTGAGTATTGTGTTAGAAAATTTAGAAACATATGGATTTCTACATAAGGGAATGTTTTGTATTCTTTTTTATCTGATATAAATTCTGCTTAACATAAACATTTCATACAGTACATTTATTGTTCATTTTAATGGACTTACATACACTTATTTTTTTCCCATTCAGAGAAAAGCAGAAGTGCCCATTTTTTGTTGACCACACCAGGTGTTGTGAAATGTGTTAAGGGCTGCACTCTAGAAGTGAATGAAGAAACTACAATACCTCTATAAGGTATTCCCCTACTCAGTCTACTTTTTTCAGCCCAACATTCCTATTTTTCTACAAAACATCTTGGTCTTGTTCTTGTTTTCACATATTGAAGATGTTTCATTTGCTTTATTTTGGTGATTTATTTATTCAGCTCTGAACCTTGTACAGGCATTCCTCAATTCACAACCACAACTGAGTTTGAAATCTTGGTTTTAAGTCATTTCAGTCATAAATCAAGTCAAACATTTTACAACTGTTTTTATGATGGTCATTAAGCAAGTTCCTACGATTAGTAAGGGAATCATGTGTCTGTAATCTGAATCCAGCTTGACCAATAGTGTTTCTTTGCTATTTTTGCCAGAAAATGGCAAAATAAGTTGCAAAATACAATAGCAATAGTACTTATATACTGTTTCATATTACAAATTTCTCTAGGTGGTTTACAGAGTCGGCCTATTGACCCCGACAATCTAGGTCCTCATTTTACTGACCTCAGAAGGATAGAAGGCTGATCTTTGAGCTGGTCAGGATCACACTCCTGGCAGCGGGCAGAGTTAGCCTGCAATACTCCATTCCAAGCATTGCACCATTGCAGCTCTGCTATGTCATCACAGAATGTTGCAACCAGCTGTAAATGTGAATCGATTGCCAAACACCTGAAATGCAATCACATGGCTGCAGAACTGCTACAAAGTTATAGCAGTAGCTATAACTTTGATGATGGGTTTTAAGTAACTTTTGTTGAATTTGTTGTATTGTTGAATGGTTATTAAGTGACTATTTATTTATTTATTTATTTATTTATTTATTAATTCCATTTATATACCGCCCTTCTCCCGAAGGACTCAGGGCGGTGAACAGCTCATCTAAAAACCCCACAGAGAATACAAAAGTTAAAAAATATTAAATTTAAATCGGCTGCATAATAAGACTAAGAAACCCCCCCCCCCTTAAAACCCAATTTAGAATTAAAAATGGAGACCAAATTTAAAATCATTTTCTCAGCCCAGGCCGGCCTGCTCAAAGAGCCAGGTCTTCAATGCGCGCCTGAAGGCCCTCAGGTCCGTGCCGGTGCGAAGCTCCGGTGGCAGAATATTCCAGAGGGCGGGGGCGCCCACAGAGAAGGCCCTACTCCTTGGCGCCGCCAGACGACACATAGCGGCCGACGGCACCCGGAGCAGACCCTCTCTGTGGGAACGCACCGGCCTGTTGGAGAACGCTGGCAGAATGCGGTCCTGAAGGTAACCTGGTCCCATGCCATGGGTCGCCCTAAAGGTCAAAACTAGAACCTTGAAGCGAACCCGGAGAGCCACCGGCAACCAATGCAGCTCGCGCAGGAGAGGCGTCACATGGGCGCTACGTGATGCCCCCATGATCACCCGCGCGGCTGCATTTTGCACCAGCTGGAGTCTCCGGATGCTCCCCGCAGGGAGCCCCATGTAGAGGGCATTACAATAGTCCAGGCGAGAGGTGACAAGGGCCTGAGTGACCGTGCGCAAGGCGTCCCGATCCAGGAAGGGCCGCAACCGGTAGATCCGACGGATCTGATGAAACGCCCCCCTGGAGACGGCCGCGATGTGATGTTCAAGTGACAGCCGTACATCCAGGAGGACACCCAGGTTGCGAGCCCTCTCTGTGGGGGGCAGAACTTCCCCCCCAATAGCCAGCGAAGGTGTCAGCTGGCTATATCGGGGCGCCGGAAACCACAGCCACTCGGTCTTGGATGGGTTGAGCCGAAGCCTGTTCCCGCCCATCCAGTCCCGCACGGCCTCCAGGCACCTAGACATAGCCCCCACAGCATCGTTGGGGTGGTCCGGAGTGGAGATGTACAGCTGGGTGTCATCTGCATACAGATGACACCTCACTCCGAGACCACGGATGATCTCACCCAGCGGCTTCATGTAAATGTTGAGCAGGAGGGGAGAGAGGACCGACCCCTGAGGCACCCCACAAACCAGGGGCCTAGAGGTGGACCTCTCCCCCCCCGCCAACACGAATTGCGAACGGTCAGAGAGGAAGGAGGAGAACCATCGAAGGACGGTTCCACCAATCCCCAACCCCCCCAACCGTCGCAATAAGATACTATGGTCGATAGTATCGAAAGCCGCCGAGAGATCTAGTAGGACCAGGACAGAGGAGAACCCTCTGTCACGAGCCCTCCAGAGATCATCAACCAACGCGACCAATGCCGTCTCAGTGCTATGTCCAGGCCTGAAGCCCGATTGGAACGGATCGAGGTAAGTAGCTTCCTCCAGGTACCGGGGGAGCTGACGTGCCACCACACTCTCAACAACCTTCGCCACGAAGGGAAGGTTGGAGACTGGACGATAGTTGTTTAAAATAGCTGGGTCCAGGGAAGGCTTTTTGAGGAGGGGGCGCACCACCGCCGCCTTCAAGGCGGTAGGGAGCACCCCCTCTCTCAAAGAAGCGTTGACAATCCCCTGGAGCCAGCCTCGTGTCGTCTCCCTGGCGGCCGAAACCAGCCAGGAAGGGCACGGGTCCAATAAACAGGTGGTGGCATTCAGACCCCCCAGCAACCTGTCCACACCCTCGGCGGTCACAGGATCGAACTCCCCCCAGATAACACTCCCAAGACCTGCCCCGGACACCTCCCCCGGGACCATCCAATTGGAGTCGAGCCCCTCCCGAATCTGAGCGATTTTATCATGCAGAAATCGGGAAAACTCCTCTGCCCTACCCTACAAGAGGTCATCCCGCGCTCTCGGTTCAAGTAGAGAGCGGGTCACTCTAAACAGGGCGGCAGGCCGATTTTCTGCTGATGCAATAAGGGCGGAGAAATACGAAGATTTCGCCGCCCCTATCGCCACAAGGTAAGTCTTAATATGAGATCTCACCTGTGTTCGGTCAGACTGTGTTCGGTCAGACTGGTCATAAGTCACAAGGACTTTCTGTAAACTAGATCCTTAAATGCCAAACCGAATCACAATGTAATGTATTTTAATCCAATTTAAATATTATTACATGCGCACTCCTGTTCACCTTCTTGTTGTTGCTCAGTTGCTAAGTCATGCCCAACTCTCTGCAACTCCATGGACCACAGCATGCTAGGTAACCCTGCCCTCCACTATTGTTCAAACCCATGCCTGCTTCAATGACACTAACCATCCCTTCTCCATTTGCCTTCACACTTTCCCAATGTCAGGGTCTTGTCCAACAAGTCTTCTCTTCTCATTTGGTGGCCATAGTATTTGAGTTTCAGTATCTGTCCAGAAGAACATTTCTTTGGTATTGACTGATTGAATCTCCCTGCAGTCCAAGGGACTCTCAAGAATCTTCTCCAACATCACAATTCAAAAGCATCAGTTCTTCAGTACTCAGCCTTCTTTATGGTCCAATTCTGATTTGAATTTCTATTTTGATTTCTACAGTAGAACATCTTATAGAATTGTGGCAGTTTTGACATCATATAAGGACTTCTAGGAGCTTCAAAAGTCTTAGGAAATATAGGAACAGTAGTGCTAAAGATCGAAAGACAAGGTGCCTATGAAACAAGATAAGGATCCCTTAAATATTCCCCCCATCTTGATAGTTAAAAATATACAATAAAAGTAAATAAAATGGCTAACACTTCTACAATGACCAAAATAGTTCCCTAAGGTTACCTAATAGTAGAACAGTTCATGGATCTGAGAAAAAAATAGTATTTATTTTGAAGGCTATAAGAGGTTTTTCCAAATATGTATTAAACAAATGCCTGGAAAATACTTAAAGGTACAATACATCTATATTTGCTTTCATTCATAAAAGGGAAAATGTAGCAAATAAAAGAAATAGAATAAGAGAAATAGTGTCTTTTCATTTTTTTAAAAAAAAAATAAAGATAATTTTATGCAATCTGTAAAATAAAGAATTATTTCTGTCTTTAATGACATCCTTTTAGCCTAAGAATTATCTCAGAACACTGTAAGGATATAATTTTCCTCTACAAAGCTATTAGAGACACATTTGGTCATTGTGGCCAACTTATCTTGACTTAATGATAATTTCAGGATGCTTTCTTCATTATCTTATATTTAGAACATTCTTATACTTACTTCTGACTGCTTGACCTTTTCTCTCCACAGCATGGTGGCCAACCACATTAATGTAGAACCTTGTGGTTAGATGAATTCTGGCATCCATCAAATATTAATGGGATGAATCAAGTAGTCTCTTTTTAAATCCCATGTCCCAACATAGAGAACATAGAGAAAATCAGCCTTTTTGGCTCAAAAGCAGAAAATTCAATCGTCCAACCGTCTATTCACACATGATGATGATGTTATCCATTCAGTCATGTCTGACTCTTGGTGATTCTATGGGCCAGATCTCTTCACTATTGAACATGCACTACTTCTTTTATTTTTTCTATGCTCTGGATGCTGTCAGCTTTGATGGTTTCTAGCCATTGCATTTCCTTTTACTGCTAACTCTTCCGAACACACTAGCTTTCTCCAGTGAACTCACCCACATGACATGGCCAAAGTAAGTGAGATACAGTTTCATGATTTTCGCCTTCCAGTCTTGTGTGTTCTCACAATGGCCAACCAACATCACATAGGAGTCCAGTAATTTCTCCAAGATGACATTCAAAGGGAATCCCACTGCCATCAGGGCTGATGGCCAGTGATTCATAACTTCCATTAATTGACCCAAGTCTCTTTTAAAGCCAATGTATTCCAAGCAGGAAAAAAAGAGTCCCTTTCTGTTTTATATTGGGGCATTGGCACATTGAGATATTATTTTTCTAATGAATAAAAAAAAGGTGAGTGGAACTATAAAGATTAGCAGCATACCTTAACTACTGCCATGCTGAAATTTTCTTTGCACATTTTCTTTCCTTCTGAAAGAGACTTCTTTCTTTTTGCTATATTTGGTTGCAGCATCTAGGAAATCTAAGCAAGGACCTGGCTAGAATTTGAATAAGTGATCAGGAAATCTCAGAGTTATATACTAGACTGGGAAATTCCTTGTTAGGCCTTGGGCCAGTCACTCTGAACCACAGGAAGGAGGCAATAGCAACAAACTATTAAAATTTTGTTAAGAAAATTGTAAGGAATAGTCCAGGCAGGAAGTTGCCAGGAGTCAACACTAACACAAAGAAACAAACCAATCATTAGTATATTGTACATAAAAATAAGCAGTATAAATAAACAGCTGAAGAAAGTTAGATGACAGACAGACAGAAAAATCATCAAAGTATTTTTTTTCAATCTTATTGGAATCATCTGGAATAAAGATAATATTTTTGGCAATATGTTCATTTTCATTGTTGTTATTCTACCTCTTAAAGATAGTTGTAAGTTTTTTCATTTTTCCAAGTCTATCACAATCTGTTGTAATAATCTCTCATAATTATCTTTTTTAAGTGTTACATATCTAGCTGTCATTTGTATCCCTAATTATTTCACTTTTTTGAAACTTGAATATTTAATTTGTCCATTAATCTTTTCTTTTGTTTTTCTGTCAAGATTTGTGTTTTTTCTTTGTTTATTTTCAGTCCCTGCTACTTCGCCAAACTCCTCAATTTCTCTAATCTGTTTAGGGTCTGTTTCCAATGGTTCTTCCAGTATAATCTGGAAGTCTGTTTCCAATGGTTCTTCCAATAGTTCTTCCATATAAAAGTATAGGTAGTCTTCCAGAGAGCAATGTCAAATTAAAAACTATTATTCAATTTTAAAAATTAATATTTGATTTTTCCAATTATCTAAGCAAATGCAATCTATTAGGAATTGGTATTTCTTACAGATGATTTGGTCTTTATACTGGAAGAACCATTGGAAACAGACCCTAAACTGATTAGAGAAATTGAGGAGTTTGGCGAAGTAGCAGGGACTGAAAATAAACAAAGAAAAAACACAAATCTTGACAGAAAAACAAAAGAAAAGATTAATGGACAAATTAAATATTCAAGTTTCAAAAAAGTGAAATAATTAGGGATACAAATGACAGCTAGATATGTAACACTTAAAAAAGATAATTATGAGAGATTATTACAACAGATTGTGATAGACTTGGAAAAATGAAAAAACTTACAACTATCTTTTATAGGTAGAATAACAACAATGAAAATGAATATATTGTCAAAAATATTATCTTTATTCCAGATGATTCCAATAAGATTGAAAAAAAATACTTTGATGATTTAAATAAAATGAGGTTGAAATTTATCTGGCAGGGGAAAAAGACAAGAATTAAGATAAAACTATTGCAGGATGCAAGGGTGAGAGCAGGTTTTGGATTACACAATTAGGAACTATACTGTCAGACAATATTGATGTGGATGAAGGAATGGATTGTATTGAAAAATGCCAGATTATTAACACTAGAAGGGCATGGTTTACAATTGAATGGCATGCATTTTTATGGTACAAAGAAAATAAGGTACATGGATATTTTAGGAGACACTACATTAGGGATACTTTATTAATAGTATGGGAAAAAAAAAGAGACAATCATTATATGAAAATACCAGTCTGATTATCCACATTAGAAGCCTTTACATATCCACAGCTTTTTAAAAAGGAACACATTAGATATGAAGAAATTTTAAATGAAAAGGGTGAACTCAAAACAAAGCAAGAATTAGAGTTACAAGGGATAAATATAAATTGGTATTCATATTTGCAAATACATACAAAGTATGAAAAAGACATTAAGATGGTTGGGGATTATAAGGAATTGACTGAATTGGATAAAATCCTAACAGGCACTGAAGAGAAATTGATCAAAAATTATATGGTTATTTATTAGGAGTGAAATTAGAGGAAGTACAAGTAAAAGAATCATTGATTGCATGGGGGAAAATTTTTGGATATGGAATAGCTTTGGATAAATGGCAGATATTATGGTATAGAAACTATAAATTAACTATGTCAAAGGCCTATAAAGAGAATTTGTATAAGATGTATTTAAAAAAATCAGAAAATAAAATACAAGCTGAATAGTCAAGACCTTGTTGATGATCCAAACTCTGTCAAGGACCTTGGAGTTCTCATCTCTAATGATCTAAGTGCTAGAGCCCACTGTAACTACATAGCCAAGAAGGCATTAAGAGTTGTTAACCTAATCTTACGTAGATTTTTCTCTGGTAATATCACACTACTAACTAGAGCATACAAAACATTTGCTAGACCTATACTTGAATACAGCTCATCAGTCTGGAACCTGCATTACGTATCTGATATTAACACAGTTGAGAAAGTCCAGAAATATTTTACAAGAAGAGTTCTCCTCTTCTCTACTCGTTGCAGAATATCTTATGCCACCAGACTTGAAATTCTAGACCTAGAAAACCTAGAACTACGCCACCTTTGGTCTGATCTAAGTATAGTGTATAAAATTATACATTGCAATGTCCTACCAGTCAATGAATACTTCAGCTTCAACCATAACAATACAAGAGCACACAATAGATACAAACTCAAGGTAAACCACACCAAACTTGATTGCAGGAAATATGACTTCAGCAACAGAGTGGTCAATGTCTGGAATACTCTACCTGACTCTGTGGTTTCTTCCCCAAACCCCCAAAACTTTAACTTTAGACTGTCTACTATTGACCTCACCCCTATCCTAAAAGGTCTGTAGGGGGCATTCATAAGCGCACCAACGTGCCTACTGTCCCTGTCCTATTGATTCTTTTTATTTTTCTTATATGTATCCATTTCATGTATCCATAACTATGTTTATACTTACACCTGTTATCTTATAATTGCTTGACTAAATAAATAAATAAATAAAGTTTTACAGGTGGCATTTACCTCCAATGAGAACTGCTAAGATGTGTAAAGGTAAAGTGAAGTGCTGGAAATGTCAAAAGTCACCAGGATCATACTGCCATATGTGGTGGACATGCATAGAAGCTAAAAAGCATTGGACTATAATATACATGTGGCTGGAGAAACTGATAAAACACAAAATTCCAATTTTGCACAAAATTGGAAAAATGAGAAAATTCTGATGGATGAGGAAATAATTAAGAAAATAATGGAATGTGCAGAAATGAGTAGATTGACAGTGGCAATTAGAGAACAAGAAGGAAAAGATTATTATAAAAAATTGGAATTTATTTTATGAATGGCTGGATAGAAGAGTAAGAAATTGAAATATGTAAGTACAGTATAATATATCATTACTGATGAATGAGTGAGATAGAGTAAAAAAATGAATGTGAAATATATCATTGAAAGTTAATAATTATAATGTTAAGGATAATATAATAAGTGATACATGTGATATAAAATACTGATTAGAACAATTATAAACATATATAAGTAAAATATGTATGATAGTTATTATGTGCACAAAGATATATATACCCAACACTATTGGACAAAAAGAAGGTTTTATTTGTTTGTTTTTGTTGTTGTTATAAAAGAAACCTTTTTATTAAAAAAAAGTAATTGGTATTGCTTGGAATAAGAAAGGTGACATAATGTGACATAAACTTTTAAAGATTCTTTGATGTATTTATTTTATGGATAATGTTACTTTGCATGTATTGAAATACCAATGATCCAAAGAAAGCAGAATTTTAATTTTTAAGGTTTTTCTCTCCTTTTTTGGGGGGTGGGAGGTGGGAGCCTTTGGTAAATGTGGCAATTAGCCAAAAAAATGGACTAAATTTGTTATATTGCACCACTTTACATGTACTGGGGGGAATGTACAGAATTAATTACTCTGCAATGTTTTAAAAGCTTTCAATCAACGTGAAAAACGGAATGGAAATAATGAAGGGAGATGGTAATCTATATTGATGTCATTACATCAAAATCAGTGTAGTTCTTATTTAATTGTTGGAGGTGACAAAATATTCTCACACATCGCTTAACTCTCTTATAAATAAAAACCAGAACATTCTCACTTGAGAGTTTCACCCTTTTCCTCTTTTATTTTTTTGCCATTGAAAGAAATTTGATAATCCAAATCAGCTTCAGCAAATTTCCAGAACTGGAATGAATCTCAACAAATTAAATACAAATGAATAGGAAAAATGCAGGATTATTTTCCTTTTTCTTTTTTTCCCTACAGGGCAGTACCCGTAACACATTGAGACAATTTGCATGTTTTCTCCTGCTTTATATAACAGGTAACATAAATTACTCACAAACCTGGTTTATAAATGCAAATTGAGTTCCTTTTATACCCAGCCATGCAAATTTCTCTAACTTAGAGTTCTAAAATGTATGTTTGTTTCATGCATATTCTCGTTCTAAATATTACCCCAACTCTTTGTATTCAATTTCCAGCTGTTTTTCAATCCCTTTTCTTTTTTCTTTTCCAGTTTTCGTTTTAATTTTGGGAAAATGAATGTTAACTGAGTTTGGTTGCTTTTAGGATTCTCATTACTAGGAACTGCAGGGGGAGGGAAATTTCCTTCCTTCCTTCCTTCCTTCCTTCCTTCCTTCCTTCCTTCCTCAGTTTGTAATCAATAATTATAAAACTTTATTAATAGCATAAGTATTAACATAAAAAATCCTGTAAAATTCTTACTAGGATTTTACATGATTTTTTTCCCTCTGTTCTTACCATTTGACCTTAGTAAGTGCAGAACTGTGGACTAGATAAACTTCGCCATAGCTTTGCAGTTGATCTAATGCAACAAGTGAGTTTCTTTTTCCAATCCAGACTTCGGCACCCTATTACTCATGGTGATGAAAATGAATTTAAAGTGATGGAATATAGAGAAATATGATGTATTCAGTTTGATTATATGTACCGAGACTTCATTTCAGGATGGAATAAGAGCTAATGGATTATTAATCATACTGTCATTTTCTGTCCAACCACTATTTAATTATCTAGTCCTTATGCTGTTAACTGATTGCAACATAGCAAAATGTAAATCAATCAATATATGTGGTCAATTCTTTCCTTCCATAATTCTTTGCAAAATGTGCAATCCTACTCAAAGAAAATAATGAAAAGATTTGGAAGATTACTCAAACCTGGAAAACATTTGCTGCTGTGGTTAGGGACTATTAAAGTATATGGAATATAGAGGTGACATATCTATTGAAAAAATCTGCTCAATTTCTGGATGCCCAGATTTTTAAATTTGCACTTTCAGGTCATTAAATAGGCATTTCTTCAAACAATTTTTTTTAAAAATTTTATTTGGATTCCTTATGCTTTGACAGTTTTGTGCAATGGTTTCTGAGGTCACCTAGGAACTCTTACTAATATAGATTACAGATTAACAGAGTTGGAAGGGACTTGTAGGTCATCTAGTCCAACCCGCTGCCCAAGCAGGAGACCCTACACCATTTCTAACAGATGGGAGTCCAATCTCTTCTTGAAAGCCTCCAATGATGAAGCTCCCACAACTTCTGAAGGCAAGCTGTTCCATTGGTTGGTTGTTCTCACTTCAGAAAGTTTCTCTTTATTTCCAGGCTGATTCTTTTCTTGATCAGTTTCCATCCATTATTCCTTGTCTGGCCTTTGGGTGCCTTGGAGAATAGCTTGACCCTTTCCTCTCTGTGGCAGCTCCTCAAATACTGGAAGACTGCTATCCTGTCTCCCCTGGTCCTTCTCTTCACTAGACTAGCCAAGCCCAGTTCCTGCAACCGTTCTTCGTATGTTTTATAAACTTCCTTTCTCAAAAGCAGAGATACTTTTCATCTTTTCAGAGAGGTAACCTTTCATGGCACAAGGAAGAAATGAGTGGCACCCTAATTTCCTTTCAGCAGTCCCAAAGACTTAGGCCAAAAGAAATGCCTTGGCCTTTAAGGCTTTCCATCTTGACACTCTATGAATTCTAGGTGACTTCCAATCATAAAATAAATAAATAAAACAATAGATAAAAACAACTGCTTCATTCCAATACCCTTCATCCCGTTGAACATGTACACAGGGTTGTTCTCACAAATATACTGAGAAAGCACAGTTTTTTAACATTGTTCTAAAAATTAAATAGACAATCTTACTTTCAAGAGCAATAGTTCCAAAGTGGAAGGTATTGGAACCAAGAAAACCAGTCTTTGGGTCCCTGTTCCCTGAACCCCCAGAGAGACAGGAATCTACAAATTTCCCTTTCAACATTCCATCAAGATGTAAAAATAGTAGTAAGAATAAAAACACATTTTAAAAACACAATTTTAAAAACACAATCTAAGCATGTGCAGAAACACACACATGCACATACTCAGGTGTCTAAGGCTTTACAACCAGACATCAAAGATCTTCCAGAAAGGTTTCCAGAAGGCCATGAGAATCGGGGCCATCTGCACCTTAGGGGCACACTGAGCATGCCCACCACATCTTCTTCTACATGAAGATCAAGATCAGATGGAAAGAGTTTAGGTATCCAGTTTGTGTATCATAAGAATTTAAAGACAGTGATCATCACTGTAGTAACTTTACCCTCAAAGGCACTCTGGCAACCATTGTATCCCTGCAGCACTGATGACGAAATCAGGACTCTCTTGTGTATACCCATACACACATCCAATAATAGGACAATAGTAGTAAAGCCTCTGAGATTAAATTCAAATTACTTCCATCACAAATGTGATCATCAATGTAGATCCAATAACTGAATCAGGTGCTTTCAAATAAATACAACAATGCCAATTAATTTTATGATTCCTCTTTGGAGAAATGTTGGCATTTTGGTCAAGTATAACAGTGAAGAGGCCAATTATTTGCTTATAGAGCAAACCGATCTACAGAGGATGCTGTGGCCATCACATTTCATAAAATGCTGAGTCATCTGGAGAACAAACAGAGCTATGTGAGGATGCCCTTTGTGTACTACAGCCCTGCGTTCAACACTATCATCCCAGATATACTAGTAACCAAACTGTATAATCTGCAGGTCCCACCCCCACATGCTCCTGGATTAGGAATTTTTTGACAAACAGATCACAGCCTGCTAGACCTGGCCCCCACCTTTCTTTCACTATTACACTCAGTACTGGTTCCCCCCAGGATTGTGTCTTCAGCCCCCTGCTATATGCCTTGTACACCTTTGACTGCTCACCAAGCCATGCAACAAACACCATCATAAAGTTTGCGGACGACACAACCATGATTGGTCTCATCTCTAGAGAGGATGAGACGGCATATAGGGCAAAAGTAGAGAACCTGTCTGTTTGGTGTTCACAGAACAATTAGTCACTGAATGTCCATAAAACCAAAGAACTGATTATGGACTTCAGGAAACATGGACAGGACCATGCCCCACTCATCATTAAAAGAGAACGAGTGGAAACTGTCTCTACGATCAGATTCCTTGGCATCCATATCTCAGCCGATATCTCCTGGTCCTCTAACACCAAGGCCATAGTGAAGAAGGCTCAGCAGCAGCTGCACTTCCTGCGGGTTCTCAGGAAAAACAATCTGGAAAAGAAACTATTGCTGGCTTTCAATAAAGCCTCTGTGGAGAGCACTCTGACATATTGTCTTGGGGTGTGGTGTGCAGGTTCCTCAGCTGAGGACAGAAAAACTGTACAGGGGGTGATAAACACAGCTCAAAAGCTCATTGGTTGCCCTCTACCCTCCCTGGAAGACTTAGCCATGTCCCGCTGCCAAAGCAGAATCAAGGCCATCATAGAAGATCCCTCACATCGTGGCAATTATCTTTTTGACCTGCTGCCATCTGGATGGCGCTTTAGGTCAATAAAATCCCACACCACTAGACTAACAAATAGTTTCTTTCCCTGGGCCATCCGAACTGCAAATAAATATAAGTTACTACCATATTAAGATGTGAAAAGATATGAAACTGCAATACCTCATTCAGATGTATAATAACATATTACAGTATAATCCATCTCTTGTGTATTACACTCGGCAAAGCATCACAGTCAGTGTTGGATGTATATTTTGTGTATAATTGTAGATATTGTACTCTCAAATTGAAAATGGAGATGTGAGCACTCTATTTTTCTTATTTTTATTTTTTAAGTGCTTTGGTTTTATTGTATTGCAAACAATTGCTGGGGTGCATCCACAGTTTTGTTGTACTTGTACAATGACAATAAAGTTCTTCTTCTCTATTTTCTATGCTGAAAATTTATTCTGCATTTAAAAATAAAATCCTTTAATGTAATGGAATCTCAGCAAAATTGTCAAGAGTGGGGTTCTTGTGCAACTTATTTATAGATTTGGCATGAGAGGAATGTAAACACACTCTTCTTCATTACTTCCTAGCAGGAAGAAACTTCTTAAGACTTATTTGATCATGAATGGGGGCATCCAAGGAAGTTGAGAGATGAAGAGAAAGAAGAAACGAAAAACACCCTTTCTGCCAAAAGCACTGGAAAAATTATAAAATAATATTATAAAACTCCCCGAATGTCAGACACAAAGAATCAGGACCATAAGGTTGCAGCAAAGATTTATTGAAGTCTATAGTTAAGGGTCAATGGAATTCAGGAGGGATTGGATTTGGACCATTTGTGGGAATGTAATGTCTGTAAAAATTCTAAGCTGATGATGCACTTAACTCTGCTCCCACCAGTTTTACCTGCTTTTCTCATATACTGAAGGTGATATTTTAAAAACAAAAAGGCAGAAAAAGAAAACTTTCAGATGATTGGACAATAGAGTTTGGTGCCTTAATAGAGCCTCAAAAAAGGGAATATCATGAGACACATATAAAGAATGACTCCAACATTATAGAAAATTCAACAGAAGTTGAAGTTGAAGTTGCTCCATGAATTATTATTTTTGGAACAAAATTTATTGTTCTTATGGCTTGCCTGTTTTGCATTCTGAAGTAGAACCTTGAAAAGCAACTTTGGGGTAACCCTGAATTAAATAAGTTGCAAAAACTTTTATCAAGTGTAGCAGTTCCCATCTGCCCCACTTTAATAAGTTTTAAGAATTTTGCCACTCTTCTGAGGTTAAATGTTTGCTACAGTGATGCATTAATAACTCAAAATGTTTAATTATGTCAATGCCCCATTTAATTAAACCCAACATGATAAACTGTCAGCATTCCCATTATGAAGCCCTATTTTGATTGGCTTATAATGCAGTGATAAAAATTCATTTCATGCTCCAGAATGACATACAAGGTCTCCACTTGTGAGTGACTATGGTTATTACTGTTATATATAAACAGCTGTATCGTGGCATTTACAAACAATATGTGGTTTAAAGGACAAAATTATTAAATATAGTCCATCTTTATATTTGGAAAGGGCAAATCTTTTCATGGAATTGCTTTCTTCCTTGCTTGTTTTTATTCAAAGGAGGAGATAATAGAAGATTAGATAGATAGATAGATAGATAGATAGATAGATAGATAGATAGATAGATAGATAGATAGATAGATAGATAGATAGATTAGACAGACAGACAGACAGACAACAGGAATGTGCTTGTTGAAACTAGCAGTTATACAGAAAATATTCATTTGCTGGCTCATCATGAGACACTTCAGTCCAAAGTTTCAATTGAAAATATTAAAGTAACACTGGATTTCTTATTATTTTATTTAATGATTACTGCCATTATGAGTTAACAGCTTAATTTAAGATCTTTTGAGAGATATAACCTTTTCTACCCACAATTGTTCAGTGTGGTTATTGTCCCTAATATTACCTGCCAAAAGGTCAGTAGAAGCATACACAAATATTTCACTGTTTTGCCCCTCCCAGGATAAAATTGTATATATTAGTGTAGTTTCTTTTGGGAAAAATGCCACAGGAAGTGGAACATGATTCCATTTGCTGTTTTAATAGTCCCCAAAGATCTGGTCAAGAATGTCCAATGTCATATTTAGTGATACTTTGCCTGTCTTTGTTTTATCAGAATATTCTCTAATTGGAAAGTTCCCTTTCAACAGTTAAAAATATACCTTTAAAAAAAAGTTTGAGTTTAAAAAGCAAGTGAGAAGCTAATTAAATGGTAAAGATAACTACTAATACAAGAAGAAGACATTAACTTAATATCTAAGGACGCGGAGTGACATTATATGCAAAACTTTTTCCCAACTGACATTCATATTGTTGGAGTAAATGACATTTGGAGAAGAAACAGTAAAAAAAATATTTTAATTGGGTAAAAACATACCAAAAATATCCTAACCTTAAATCTATTTGCCTTATTGTATTTTATATATACTAGATGAATTACCTAATCCAAGGTTATCTTTAGCATTAATATGTATAGATGTTTCTGTACCATTAATTCATTGGCTTGACACACAGTCAGAAAAAGTGACCATCCAGTTGAAGATAATATAGAAATAGGCCAGTGGAAATTCGTATTTCAATTCGAAACATCTCTACATTGGTATTACCTTTTCTGATATAAGGTTATTTTAACTGATTTTTGTATCCCTTTCTCCAGAACTTCAAAGAAGATTATTTTTTTCTTTCTTGGCCATCTTCATTGGTTCAAATTTAGCAGGTAATTTTCTAACTCATATTTTATTCCACTGCCTCACTGTAGCAGTTCAAAATCATCTAGACCACTGATTAATTGCCTGATTGCTTGTAGGACTTATGGGTTCTATGTCCCATTTAATGTGCAATTAATATAAGTTGAATTGCAAAGTTAACTCAAAAGTGCAAAAGCTCTCATTTCTGGAATAATTTCTACCCAAATTTAATCAATGTAAAAACAAATAAAATAAGCCTCTAAAATTAAATTAAATGTTGGGAAATCTAGCTATAAAAATTAGCTTGTGGAGGGAGGAAACAATTCTTTAAACAGGCGAGAGCCCTCAAGACATGGCTCCTCTTCTCTGCAAATAGTGACACATTTTTTTACAAGGGAAAAGAATATTTATTGCTACATGTACTGATATCGCTTTCAAACAAGAGGAAAAAGGACAATGTCAGATAAATCATATTGTTTTATGATAATATAGAGAGAGTGGGAAAGGCATATGCCCCTTAACATCTGTCTGAGAAATCTAAACCCTTCAAGAAGAGATGACATTTACTGAAACTAGCACTTCTGTTTTTCCTAAGAGGAACATTACGCTAGAATCAACCTTGGCAGAAACTATCTTCATAGCTATATCTGCATGGTGTTAAATGTCAAGCATTGTCAGACTCCAAAAACAATCAAGTATCTTCTAAGAATTTTCCTTTATTGTTCCTCACCTATGGTCAGAAATCTTGCCAAACTAAAACAAGCTACTTGCATCCTTAAAAAATATCATTTGACAATGTCTAAGGAGAAACTGTCTTGACCCTCTTCCTCCCACTATCTAAATTTTGTTGTCTTCTGCTCCTCTTGAACTCATTCCCTCCCTCCTGGGAATCCATACTACATTTATTTATTTATTTATTTATTTATTTATTTATTTATTTATTTATTTATTTATTTATTTGTCAATTGCTTGCAAGATAGTAGGTATAAGTAAAACATAGTTATGAATACATGGGTACATATAAGAAAAATAAAATATAAAAGAAACAATAGGACAGGGATGGTAGGCATGTTGGTGCGCTTATGCATGTCCCCTAAAGACCTCTTAGGAAAGGGGTGAGGTCAATAGTAGAAAGTCTAAGGTTAAAGTTTTTGGGGTTTGGGGAAGAAACCACAGAGTCAGGTAGAGTATTCCAGACATTGACCACTCTGTTGCTGAAATCGTATTTCCTGCAATCAGGTTTGGTGCGATTAACCTTGAGTTTGTATCTATTGTGTGCTCTTGTGTTGTTATGGTTGAAGCTGAAGTATTCATTGACAGGTAGGACATTGCAATGTATGATTTTATATACTATACTTAGATCGGACTGAAGGCGGCGTAGTTCTAGGTTTGCTAGGTCTAGAATTTCGAGTATGGTGACATAAGGTATTCTGCAACGAGTAGAGGAGTGAAGAACTTTTCTTGTAAAATATTTCTGGATTTTCTCAACTGTGTTAATATCAGATATGTAATGTGGGTTCCAGACTGATGAGCTGTATTTGAGTATTGGTCAAGCAAATGTTTTAGTGTAATATTACCAGAGAGAAAGCTACATAAGATTAGGTTAATAACTCTTAACTCCTTTTTGGCTATGTAGTTACAGTGGGCTCTAGCAGTTTGATCATTTGAGATGAGTACTCCAAGATCCTTGACAGAGCTTGGATCATCAAAAAGGTCTTGACTATTCAGACTGTATTTTATTTTCTGATTATTATTTTTTTGCCAATATGTAGGACAGAGCATTTCCTTGTTGAGATTTGAAGTTGCCATTTGTTTGACCATTTTGATACATAGTCAAGGTCTTTTTGAAGGGTAGCAGTATTGTCTGTGGTGTAGAATAGCTTTACATCATCAGTGAAGAGAACACAGTGGCTCTTGGTATGATCACAGAGGTCATTTATGTAGAGTATGAAAAGAGTTGGTCACAGGACACTGCCTTGGGGGACACCACTATTGACAGGTACAGGATTTGACACTCCCAATTTTGACCATTTGTTGCCTGTTTGACAGGAATGCTTCTCTCCAGTTATGCAGGTGTCCAGAGATACCGTAAGATTTTAATTTTAGTAGTTTGTCATGTACCACTGAATCAAAGGTTACAGAAGTCTACATAGATTGCGTCTGTTGCTTTGCCCTGATCGAGTTGTGTAGCCCATATGTTTTTGCAATGTAAGAGTTGCAGATTACATGATAGTTTTTCATAAAACCAAATTGTTTATTAGAGAGTAGGTTGTTTGTTTCTAAGTGGAGGATGATGGATTGGTTAATAATTGATTCCATGACTTTACAGGTGATGCAGCATAAAGAGATTTGATGTGTAATTTTTAATTAGGCTGGTGTCAGATCCGTGTATCTGTCATTTCTTCAGAGGAAGAGGGAAGGGGGGGGGGGGGGGGAACTGATAAAGAAATCCTTGCTTGATGTAACCTGAATATATTTAACCTTGTATCGAATATGCACACCCATACATGATACAATGGGGGGGGAAGGAAACCAGATGGCCGGAACCTATCACCTTTGGGAGGCACAGCCAGGAGATGAGGGATCCATAAAACTCCGCAATGAAGTGCTCTGGGAAATCTCAAAAAACAGTCCGTTCTAAAAAGGGGGTGGGGGGAGGAAGCTAGGTACGTCTTGGGAAAGTTACACGGGGGAAAACCCCTCCCAAAAAGGGAAGAATCCCCTCCCAGAGGAGCTGGGAGGGGGATTAACATATTGGCTTTTGTTTCCCAAAGTAAACATTGGGAGGAGGGGGGATTCTAAACCCCTTTATCTATCACTGTATGCCTGAGGGTCCTCAGACGCTGCTTTGAACTCCTACAGGATTCTCTCATCCCAAATAAAGAATTCCTTTTGATACGTTTGGTTCTCAGAAGTTCATTCTTATTGTTTGAATGAGAAGTTTCGTAGCCTGACATAAAGCAGCGTCTGCAATAGAGATCAACCCGGAGAGGGAATTTTTTTTTTAAAAAAACAATTCACTCTACTGAGGGGATCCTGCAAGAAAAGAAAAAAATGTCTGAATGCAGCAAGGAGCAAGGTGGAGCCGAATGCTGGGGAGAAACAGTTACCCAGTCAGATACTGACTCGATGCACCCCATCGAAAACAGCGAGGCTGCCTGCGAATCCTCCACCAAGCCCCGGTGGTCTATAGGTGTAGGAAAGAGAGACACCTGGAATGGAAGGACCAGGGGAGTAACCCTCACCCGAGGAAATCGCAAACCCGTGTGGAAATTGGAGCTAGAGGCCCTATCGAATCAGGAAGAATGGGATGAGGAGCCGCTGGCCGATGACCGTATGAGACGGTACATCAATCACCTAGTGAGGGAAGCCCTGGAAAACCTCGACATGGGGGATGCACAAAGACGACAACGCAGGAGAGCGAGGGAACCAGAAAGTGAGAGAACCCGAGCCGCCACCCCGGATTCAGCGGAGATCGAACGGGAAGAGGGACAAGCTGAAGAACCAGCAGCCACACCAGGTACCCGACCCTTAAACGCCCCGGATCAGGGAATTAACCCTGGCCAACCCAGAAACATACAATTACAGAGGAAGGTCCCGCCCTTGGGGGTAAAATTCGATGGAGACCCCCAGAAATTGGGATTTTTCCTGGCACAAGTGCTCACCTACATGCAAGAATATGGACAGGATTTACCAACCCAAGGGTCCCGGGTGCGAATTGTCACCCTAGCTCTGGAAGGGGCGGCAGCCAGATGGATGGTAACACTCCACAACGTCAATGCCCCAGAATTAAGAAACTTAGATCGCTTTATGACGGCCTTACGCCACCGTTTCGAGGACCCGCTTGCCGATAGAAAAGCCCGGGACCGCATCAGAGTCGTGAAACAAGGTCGTCGCCCGGTAGCAGAATACACCGAGGAATTTCGTGACCTGGCCGGCCGGGTAGATTGGCCAGAGGATATCTTAGTCTGCTGGTTCAAAGATGGACTAAATGATGATCTTTACGCTGCCTGCCTGGCCCGTGGGGCCCCAAACCTCTTGCATGAATGGTACATGATGGCAGAGGAGGCAGAGATAGACATGACTCGGAACAGGTACCGTGCTGGTAAGTTTTGGAAAAGATCCCCACCCCTGGAGAAACGGGAAGTTTTCAAACCCCGATCCACCATGACTCCAAGAACGCCTGGTTGCTTTAAGTGTGGAAAGGAGGGGCACCGTGCAGCAGAATGCCACTCGAAGACCCCCGCCAGAAGGCTAGACCACCATTCAGGGAGGAAACCCACAACATCCAGCCCTCGAGGGAAGGAGACTGGCCTGAGCGGCCGGGTAGATGTGGGATTCCGAACCTCTCCCAAACCGGAGGAAGAACCCCAAACGCTCCAAGGGGACCTGAGCCAGTCCGAAAGTGATCCGGAGGATGACCCGCTGGTAAGCAAACCAATTGTACCAATCACCCTACCCCTGAGACTGTTTATCCCCAGCCAAGGGAAGGGGGAGGAAGTTACAGCGTTGCTGGACTCGGGATGCACTCGATGCCTAATCAACCCCTCCCTGGCAGATAAATTGGGAATCCGACTGAAAAAAATGGAAAATCCCATCGCTTTCTGCCAATTAGATGGAACCATAGCAGGGGGGGAGCCAGCCAGGTTTACCACAGAACCATTGAAAATAAGACTAGGAAAACACAGGGAGATGCTCACATTCATTGTAGCCCCAGGGATGGAAGAGCCACTAATTCTGGGCCTCACATGGCTACAGAAATGGAATCCAAAAATAAATTGGAGGACAGGGACCATACAATTCCAGAGAGATGTAATAATTGCAAAAAGACCTGAGGAAAGGATAAAGAATGGGAAAGAGGACAGAGAATCAGCCATGACTGGACAGTCTGTGGAACCCATTAACATCCCCAATGAGTATCAGGATCTGGCCCAAGCATTTAGTGAGGTAGCTTGTGATGAACTCCCACCCCATCGAGCCACAGACTGCGCTATCGAAATCCTACCAGGGGCTAAACTCCCAAAACCACAAATGTACAGCATGTCTCCCAGAGAACTGAAAGAACTCAGAGCATTTATCGATAAAAACTTAAAGCGGGGTTTCATCGAACCCGCCAGACCAAAAATAGCGGCCCCAGTGTTATTCCGTGAAAAGAAAGATGGCTCCTTACGTCTCTGCGTTAACTATCAAAAACTTAACTGTATTTGCATAGAAAATATGTATCCACTCCCCCTCATGAAGGACATGTTAGCCCACCTCTCGAAAGGAAAAATTTTTTCAAAGTTAGACCTACGGGAAGCATATTACCGCATCAGAATAAAGGAGGGGGATGAGTGGAAGACTGCTTTTAACACACCATTGGGATGCTACCAATTTAAAGTGCTCCCGTTTGGACTGCAAGGAGCACCTGCAGTGTTTATGCAATTGATCAATGAAACCCTTCATGAATTTTTATTTAAAGGGGTTTTAGTTTATCTTGACGATATTTTAATCTACACGGAAACGATGGAAGAACACATCAAACTACTCCGTGCAGTCCTCACAAAACTCTTAGACGCTAAACTATATGCAAAACTCTCCAAATGTGAGTTCCACCAAGAGAAAATTGACTATTTGGGGTACAGAATATCCCATGAGGGAATAGAGATGGACCCACAGAAAGTGAAAGCTGTATTGGACTGGGATCCACCCCACACACGCAAACAATTGCAAAGTTTTCTGGGGTTTGCCAATTTTTATCGCCAATTCATTCCAGCTTTTGCAAACATCGCCCTCCCTATCACAAACTTGCTAAAAACGAAGGGGGGGGGGAAACCCAAGCCTAGGCAACCCCTCATCTGGACAATGGAATGCCAAGCAGCATTTGAGAAACTCAAACGCCTGTTCGCAGCAGAACCGGTCCTTAAACACCCAGATCCCGAACAACCTTTTGTCATCCAAGCAGACGCCAGTGATGTTGCAGTTGGGGCAGTCCTCCTCCAAAAGAATGGAAGTGGACAATTACAACCATGTGCTTATACATCTAAGAAACTAACGGAAACCGAGCAAAGATGGGCTGTATGGGAGAAAGAAGCATTTGCTATGCGGTGGGCAATGCTCACATGGAGACATTTCCTGGAAGGAAACCAAATCCCCTTTGAAGTATGGACTGATCACAAAAATCTGGAAGCTCTGAGAAATCCACGGAAACTCTCCGAAAAACAAGCAAGGTGGGCTCGACATTTTGAACGTTTTAATTTCACCCTCAAATATTTTCCTGGGAGAAAGAATTTCTTAGCAGATGCACTGTCCAGGAAACCCCAATACAACAGCAAAAAGATTGAAGTTATAAAACCGATGATCCAACCGACCCAACTAGCAGCCAAGGTAATCACCCGGGCACAAGAGAAAAAAAAATCATCCCTGACTGAAGACACAACGACGTCAATTTTTAAGGAGTCACTACTTAAAGATGATTGGTTCCAGGCTAACAGAAACACGTGCTCACTCAAAGACGGACTGGCTTGGGTAGAAAACAAGCTTTATGTCCCTGCAAGCCAGAGAATGGAACTCATGAAACGCTGCCACGACTCTAAAACAGCAGGACACTTTGGTTTTGTAAAAACCCTGCACCTCATCAAAAGACAATTTTGGTGGCCGTCCCTCAAAAAGGACATTGAAAACTATGTTGCGAGCTGCCCCATCTGTGCTGCTGCAAAGAGAAGACAAGGAAAATATCCTGGACTTTTACAAACAGTAGCAGACCCTTCTGCCCCATGGAAAGAGATCTCTATGGACTTTGTAGTGGAACTTCCCGAAAGTGCTGGGAATACTGTCATTTGGGTTGTAACTGACCTTTTTTCCAAACAGGTTCATTTTATTCCGTGTCAAAAGATCCCAACTGCCAGATCGTTGGCAAAGATGTTCCTAATACACATTTATCGCCTTCATGGAGCCCCCCAACGAATTATCTCAGATAGGGGTGTTCAGTTCACATCCAAATTTTGGCGGGCGTTTTTAAACCTATTAGGCTCCACCCAGGGATTATCATCTTCGAACCATCCCCATACTGACGGAGCTTCAGAACGCGTGATTTGCGTATTAGAACAATATTTAAGATGTTTTATTAATTACCAGCAGGACAATTGGACTGACCTTCTTCCTTTCGCAGAGGTAGCATACAATAACTCAGTCCATAGTAGCACAGGGTTCACCCCATTCCACGTAGCAACGGGCCAAGAATTCAACCCCATGCCGGAACTACCCACCAAAGAACCTGAAATCCCCTCCCTTAAGGAGTGGATGGATAAATTACAAGCCATGTGGCCAGTGGTAAGATTATCTCTACAGGAAGCTAGAGCAGTTTACAAAACTCAAGCAGACAAAAAACGCTGTGAACCTAAACCTTTCAAGATTGGAGACCGTGTATATTTGTCCACAAAATACTTAAAATCATTACAACCTTCTAAGAAATTAGGGCCAAAATTCATTGGACCATTCCCCATCTCCAGAATTATCAACCCCGTGACGGTAGAGCTTCATCTTCCAAAAACTCTTAGGCAGATTCACCCAGTATTTCACTGTAGCTTGCTCAAACCGGAGATCACTTCAAACCTCAGACCCCCCCTTCCCACACCCCCAACCCCCATCATGATACATGGGGAACAACATTTTGAAGTTAAAGACATCCTTGATTCACGCACTTACCGTGGATACACACAATATTTAGTAGCTTGGAAACACCTTCCTTCCTCAGAAAATGAGTGGGTAGCCAAAAGACATGTAAAAGCACCCACATTACTACGAAAGTTCCACCTAAAATACCCTGATAAACCATCCTGAACTGCACATGTAACGCATGATTTTATTTTCCAGGTAGACCCATCTGATTTTTAAAGGAGGGCAGGATGTCAGATCCGTGTATCTGTCATTTCTTCAGAGGAAGAGGGAAGGGGGGGGGGGGAACTGATAAAGAAATCCTTGCTTGATGTAACCTGAATATATTTAACCTTGTATCGAATATGCACACCCATACATGATACAATGGGGGGGGAAGGAAACCAGATGGCCGGAACCTATCACCTTTGGGAGGCACAGCCAGGAGATGAGGGATCCATAAAACTCCGCAATGAAGTGCTCTGGGAAATCTCAAAAAACAGTCCGTTCTAAAAAGGGGGTGGGGGGAGGAAGCTAGGTACGTCTTGGGAAAGTTACACGGGGGAAAACCCCTCCCAAAAAGGGAAGAATCCCCTCCCAGAGGAGCTGGGAGGGGGATTAACATATTGGCTTTTGTTTCCCAAAGTAAACATTGGGAGGAGGGGGGATTCTAAACCCCTTTATCTATCACTGTATGCCTGAGGGTCCTCAGACGCTGCTTTGAACTCCTACAGGATTCTCTCATCCCAAATAAAGAATTCCTTTTGATACGTTTGGTTCTCAGAAGTTCATTCTTATTGTTTGAATGAGAAGTTTCGTAGATGGGGATGACTGTGGCTTGTGACCATAGTTTTGGCAAGGGGCTGGTCCTGAAAGATTTTTCAAAGATTATGCTTAGAGGTTCTGCTATGGCAGTGAATAGCTTTTTAAAGAAGTATGCACATATTCCGTCTGGTCCAATAGATAGAGATTGTTTTAGATTGCGTAGCGCTTTTTCAACATTGTCTTCTGTAAAATCGATAGATTCCATCAAAAGCATATTTGATTATCAGAACAGTCAATTGGTATCCCTCTATAAAACTAAATATAGCCTCCAAAGGAATAATGTAGTTCCCTATCTAATTACCAAAGCATCTCATGTGATCTGCAATTGTAGAAGAGCAGACAGAGTTGGGACCAAAGATAAGTGAGTCATCAGCTTAGAAACATTATGTTCCCACAAACACCCCTACCCCTTGAACTTCATTGACCCTTACCTGGCATTAATTTAGTACTGAATCTTAGTTAACTAGATACCTTGTTTATAGGCTTGAGCAATTCAGCTTCTTAACTGCAACTTAATATATGGTCCCAATCCTTTGTGCTTATCAGAAATCCTGGATCAGCTATATACTAAATCAAATGTGGCAATGTCTAGCAGAAAATATGGTTTTCCAACTTCTGGAGATTATTAAGATTGGAGATAGATAAGAAATAAAGAAATTGCCCCTTCTCCTTCGTTATCTAAATAAATACTTGGTTTTAGTGTCATATTCTATCATAGTCCCCAAATTTGCAACAATATTTTGCCAATCTTTCCAGTATTTTCCCATTCCTTTTTGCCTCTGGGAATCTGCATGTGTTTTGAAGAAGATCTAGAAAAATGCATAGATTAAGAAAGATGTTTTTCTTTTCCTTTCTTTTCACCTCAAGTCTAAGACATAGTTTTCATTTGTGGCCTATATTAGGAGCAAAGGAAGTGATATTTTTAAAGTGAGAAAGGTCAGACTTGTCAACTTAAAATAATTGGGTACTTCCCCCACAGCCCTATTTTAAAGGTCTTCAGACTAGTCTGAGAAATTTTGTGGTGCTTGTCTTCTGTGGAAATGCATCTTCGATTATGAGCAGTGTTCAATAGTTTTCTTTTGATATCTGTTAGGCACATCCTTACTTGTCTGAAATAGTCTAGATAATCTAATCCCTTACCATTATTTCTCAAAGGCAATGGTCATAATAATAATAAAGAGCAGATGGGAACTCCAGTTGTTTCACTAGAGATGCCATTATCAACCATCTTAATAGCTTCTTAAGTGAGGATGCAGTATCACAGTCCATCCTGGATTGATTCCAAAACCTGCCTAGGACTTTTAATCGTAATACAAATTATGGCACAAGAGAAATGAAAAGGAGAAACTGCATATATATACTCTCACCCAAATTGTTTCAGTTGCTTTTTTAAAGGCAACTGGACTTGCTTTGTTTTTCCTTGAAGATTTTTCACTTATCATCCAAGAAGCTTTATTGGTTTTTCAAAAAAATTGTTTTGCCTTTTGAAAAAACACCTTTGAGACAACCATGACCTGGATGACTGAGAATCTCTATAGACATCTCACCCAAATTCAAGTGTTGTGTTTCACTTGAATGACTTCCACCTCTTGCTGATCTTGATATTGGACTTTTTCAGGGTAAATAAAACAAAATCATTTTTAAGAGCACCTCTAATTTGCATGTCATTATTAAGTTATCATTTGTTACCCTCACTATTAATAGCATCGCCTTCTGGCTGCATGTCCTCATGGCTGCATTTTTCCCTAGAGAGTCATTTCAAGAGTATTAACCTTATGCATTAAAAGACATAAGTTATATTAATGTATACTTTTATTCTGGCAGTCACATATAAAAATATTTCGGAACTCTGACCATTTAAAAAAAAATAAGTACAAGTTTTAAATCTTGATATAATGCTAAATAAAATTAAAGGGGACATCAAATTGGTAATAAATAAGCTTTCAAATGTGTGATGACTTTGTGTTTGCTTTCAGTCAATCACACAGAGCCATTGTTGAGTGAAAACTTCAATCTACTTGATAGAAGGAGATTTTAACCATGAATTTTACCTGTTATCTCCATATTTGCTTAAATATCATTACAATATCTGCATGGATAGTTCATGGAACTCCACTTCATTTCTTAAGAGAAAAATTAACCTGTATATATAAATATTTTTTTTTATCCAAGCAAGAGAAAAACACTGAAACATTGAAAGTTTAATTATAATTCTTGATGACCTCAATTTGCCTCTTATTAATTGACCCTAAATGAACGTGTAACTGACCCTATACATGCAACCTGTACAATGCTGTTATGACTCTGGGGCTGGAGCCGTTGGTAACAAACAACACTAGGCTCAACAATTGCTTAGATCTCATCTTCTGCAATAGCTTAAACTCAATTTATGGCCTACAGGTTAAAGAACCTTTTTCTAACAATGATCACAGCATGATTGATTTTTATCTCAATTTGTGTCCTTGCAAACAGGGTCATAATGATGGGTCTCCAAATTATAATTTTGAAAAAGCCAACTATGATCTCATAGCTGCCAACCTCGCATCCCTTGATTGGCACCTTCTGTTCACAGGTTGTATAACAGCAGAAGCCATTATAACACTTTTTTGCTCGAAGTCAATAGAGTTATTAACCTAAATGTACCAAAAATAACCCCTAAAGCTACCCGCCCCTCCAAATTGCCCATAACTATAAGAAAGTTACAATCCCAAAAAAATCTATTTGACAAGAAAACAAAACTGGCTAAGTAGCTAACTTTAAAAACTGCTACAAAGCCTTATGCTACCAGATAAAGGCAGAATTGATCAATCATCATTGCAAACAGGAGGAAGAGTTGTTAAACTCGAAATCCACCCGAGCCTTCTATAATTTCATAAACACCAAACTTAAAGACTCGAAAACTATGCCACCCCTAAAACTGTCTAATGGGAAAGATTGTAAAGATGAAACTGTTAAGGCCAACCTCTTCAATACATTCTTCAGTTCAGTCTTTGTTGACAGCAGTGGCTCTGCCTCCCATTTCCTAGTCGTACCGTAACAAATTGTAATGATTTACTACATATTGATTTTACAGTAGATTACATTGAAACGGCACTACATAACCTGAAGCCATCTCCATCTATTGGCCCTGATAGATTATGTGCCTACTTTTTAAAAAAGCTTGCCACTGCCCTAGCTGAACCTCTATGCACAATCTCTGAGAACCAGCTCCTTGCCTGACCTATGGTCATTAGCCATGGTCAGGCCTATCTTTAAAAAAGGAGACTCTAGTCTAATAGAAAATTACAGATCAATCTCACTGTGTTACATCACATGATGAAATCAATTATAAACCAATCCATCATCCTCCACTTACAGACAAACAACCTGGTTTCTAACAATCAGTTTGGTTTCAGAAAAAAATTGTCCTCTAATCTGCTACTCTTACACTGCAGAAACATTTGAACTACACATCTTGACCAGGATAACGCAATAGACACAATTTACATAGATTTCTGTAAAGCTTTGATTCAGTGATACATGACAAACTACTGTTGAAACTAAGTTCTTACAGCGATCCAGATTCCTGCAAAAGTGGATAGCCACATTCCTATCAAACAGGCAATAAATAGTCAGAATAGGGAGGGCCCTATTAAATCTGGCATCCCCAAGGTGCCCCCCAAGGCAGCGTTTTAGGACCCACACTCTTTCTGCTTTACGTCAATGACCTATGCGATCAGATTAAAAGCAGCTGCGCCCTCTTTACTGATGACATAAAATTATTTAACACTACTGACAGTGCTGCTGCCTTGACTTTGTGTCAGAATGATTGTGCAATTGGCAACTCTAAATATCAATGAATAAATGCTCTGTCCTACAGATTGGCAATTAAAATCAGAATACCAAATACAAGTTGGGTGGAAATGATCTTGCAGACAACCCTCACTCTGTCAAGGACCTAGGAGTACTCAACTCAAATGATCTAAGCCTCAGAGCTCATGGTAACAGCATTGCCAAAAAGGCATTAACAGTTGTTAACCTAATTTTGCCAAGCTGCTTCTCTGATATCATTGTATTGCTAACAAGAGCATATAAAACCTTTGCCAGACCAATTCTTGAATACAGTTCGTCTGCCTGGAACCCAAACTGTATATCAAACATTAACATGATTGAGCAGGTCCAGAGGTATTTCACGAAAAGAATACCCCACTCCTTTACTCACAATAGAATCCCTTATGCCACCAGGCTTGAAATTTCGGGCTTGAACAATCTGGAACTGCGCTGCCTGTGGTCCGATCTAAGCACAGTACACAAAATTGTCTGCTACAACATTTTACCTGTCAATGACTTCTTCAGCTTCAACCACAATAATACATTGGCAAACAATCAATACAAACTCAAGGTCAACTGTTTCAAACTCAATTGCAGAAAATATGATTTCAGCAACAGAGTGGTCAATGCCTGGAATGCTCTATCTGACTTTGTTGTTACAGCCTCAAACCCTCACAGCTTCAACCTCAAACTGTCTACTGTGGACCTCATCCCATTCTTAAGAGGTCCGTAAAGCACACCAGCATGCATACCATCCCTGTCTTACTGTCCCCATTTATCCATATTTACTTCCTTCCTTCATGTTCATACCTATACCTGCTATCTTGTACATGTTCAACAAATAAATAAATAAATAACTTATAACTACATTTTGGAGGACTAGCAGTGAATCATTATTTAGTGGTAAAAATGGGTATTTAGGCTAAATTACGCTCATCCAAACCCTTTTCAACTTAGAAGTCACACCATCCTGTTTGAATTAAGGAAGATTTTTATTTCTTTTAATTATTTTTAAAATTGAAGATTAATCAACTGTTTTGGTTAAAAGGGAGACATTTGTGTCTTGCATTGGGTAAAAGGGGATATAAATTTAGCTCTCAAGTCCAGCCAATACTTTTTAAAATGATTCTGGTCACACATGTCTAAAGATCATAATTCTGGATGGAATGGGACAACTTGCCACAGCCAACTCCTCATCATGCCAACTATCCACAGCCAGCTCATCACGGGCAATTCAATTAAATTATTTAAAATATTATTTTTTTATTTTTTGTTATTCAGATTTTATTTTGTCCATCCTTTTGCACCCTTTCTTTAATGATTCTATTTTACCATTTCATTGATATCAGTATAACTCTTGTCCTGCAGTAAGTTGGCCTGCAGCAAGTTGGCCGTGGTAAGTTTTCCCATGGCAAGTTGGCTGCAAGTTGGTCATGGTGAGTTGGCTTTGGTGAGTTGGCTGTGGCAAGTTGGCTGTGGTGAGTTGACCACGGTGAGTTGGCCATGGCGAGTTGTCCCATGGCAAGTTGGCTGCAAGTTGGCCATGGTGAGTTGGCTGTGATGAGTTGGCTGTTATGTATTGCCTATGGTGAGTTGGCAGCAATGCATTGTCACAGACCCCATTTTGGAGGAATTTCAGTTAGTAAACACCATCACAACCTCATCCTTTGGCCTTTTATTAAGCTAAAAACTAGATGGATGTGAGAGCTAACCGATGCAGATTAGAGAGGTTTAGTCAATGTTTTCAGAGGAAGAAAATCCTCTTTTTCTATGCCAAATTCATTAAACGACCCATTTCACAATTGCATACAATAATCAGTGGCATTAAATCTATGCTAATTCAACTCGCAATCAGGGAAGTTGATTTAACCTGACACCCTTTCCAATGTCATTCATCCCATCTAATTAGTTGGTAAGGAGTTTTGATGCTCCCACTGTTTTAAGATCGTAAGTCTTTTTAAAAGGCATTATTAATATGCTTTTTTTCCAGAATGTAGAAGTAGAAAACTATTGATATTCAAATGAAAAAATGCTGTTTAGAACAGCTGATCATGGATTCTTTTATTTGTCAGAAAGTGAATTATATTTGATGACAGAGGTCCACCTTTACTGTCATTGTGCCACGTGTGGAATATAACCACCAAATTAAATATTTTCACTTCACACTTGAGCAGCTAAAAATTGCTTCAGTATGGAATCTTTTAGCAAAACTAAACTGAATAAAAAAAGCATTATGGAAGCATGCCTGAGAACATGAAAACAGCTGAAAATATAAAATTATATGATAGCAAGATTTTTTTTTTCATTTTTCTATTCCTAATTTTCACTTTGCA
The DNA here is from genome assembly GCA_023653725.1 of Bungarus multicinctus. Lineage (NCBI taxonomy): Eukaryota > Metazoa > Chordata > Lepidosauria > Squamata > Elapidae > Bungarus > Bungarus multicinctus. The sequence goes on from CM042837.1 coordinate 8,786,366, forward strand.
GTGCTGGCCAGCTCACTTTTGCTTGCATTATGGCTGTAACTACCCAAAACTAGAGACTTACCCTTTCTTCTTTTCAAGCTCTCAATAAACAGAACACTAAACCACATAGCATATAAATAATGTCCATTCTATGACATATAGACAGTCATAGCACTGCAGCTGAAATGAACATTATTATTCAATGCTACAAACAGAAGTTTTGATCAACAAAGATCTCCAACTATTAGGGTTCCTTAATATGGCAACTAATTGTGAAATTATGGATAAAGGAAGACGGGGAAAATCTATTGTCAAGAACATCTGAAGGCAAGACAAGAAGTAACAGATGGAAATTTATCAAAGAGAGATCCATACTGTAATCACTTAATTTGGGGTAAAGCTGGGGCAAGTGGAACTAAGGAAAAATTTCCTGACAGAACAATTAATCAGTGACATGGTTTTACTTTAGAAGTTGCAGGTGCTCCAACACTGGATATTTTTAAGAAGAAATTGGACAGCCATTTGCCCAGAATGGTATAGGATTTCCTACTTTATTCTGCATTCTGTATTTAAATAAAAGCACAGGTCACAATTCACATATCCCTTCCCTTCCCTTCCCTTCCCTTCCCTTCCCTTCCGTGCAATTCTGTGAGTAGCATTTAAGCTACAGTTCAAGTTGTCCTTGAAAAACCTATTTAAAAGTAGCTCCAAAAGTAACTCTAAAGGGCAAGGTTATAGATAAAATAGGTATATAATTACATCAGTAACATGCATCTATGAAATACCACAGGTATAATTTAGATATATATCAAACATTCTATCAAAAATAAATTGAAATAAAAGTATAATGCAAAGCTGGAAAAATATATACTTAAAAAGTGTTGTATCTCTCTGACAAGTACTTAAAAAGGGGGCTTAAAAGCAATAAAAATTACTGCTAGGAAAATCAAAGTGTTCCCTTGCCCAGATTTTATGGATGCCATAAAAATTGGAGATGGGGGGAATAGTTCTAGTTAAGCCAGGCTGATGAAGTGATATACTGCCAGAAAAGTATGCAAGGTTTTAGCTGAGACAGATTTAGAGTTGATATACACATATATATCAAATACAATATAATTTTGATGCATATTAAATACCGCCTGGACAGAACTTTACTGCAGATGTTCACGAAATAATTTATATTTTTTCTCTACTGCCTAATGAGTAAGATCACCTACTAACTTCTATCTAAAATGCTCATTCCCATGGCAATCAACTATTACTTTGTGTCCTGGCAAAGAATTATTTTATAGCCTTAGATTATTTTTTTTTCCAGCTAAGAAGAGTAAAAAGGAGAGTACAAGCTACTGATGGATGATAAAACCAGACCCAGCTTGGGGAAATTCCTTACATGAATGGCAATAAATGTTGACAGTCACTGAAACTTGATTATCCAGCTGTGCTGAACAAAGGATCAGGAACACGTTTATTTATTTAGTATATGGCAAATACATGGACTTACAGTGGTTCAAATGTTAATGTCCAGTCCACCCAGCCATTCAAGGACAGGATGGTCTATATTGAAAAAATCAGACATTGGGCTGCTGATTGTGATGGATGGACACTCAGACACAATGTGATGAATATTTTGTTGAGGAGCACCACAGTCACACTGAGAGGTAAAGACAAGACCCCATTAAACAATGAGTCTTGGCAGACACCATGTTGGGTACAGATCCTGTTCAGAGTTGACCAATGCTGGTGAGGAAGGTAAAACCTGGCATCTTTTGTGTAAAAGATGTGTAAGGTCATCTATGTAACTGCCTGTATATGGGTGTTTTGCAGCCCATTTCGCTTTCCACTGTGTGTTGATATCAAAGTTGTTAGCTGTTGAGTGAGTGCCAGAGAGGGCTTCCTGGATTTAAGCTTGCCAATTGATAGATGAGGAAGATCAGTGTGTACAGGAAGAAGTGGGTTTCTCATAATTTTGTTGTACTCCTTTACTAAGGCTCAAAATGAAGGAAAATATATATGTCCCAGGATATTGTTGCGGGATCCAATTTTGGTCGGTAATGAGAACCAGAGGTTTAGTCTTCCAAGCTGTTGGATTTATGCTAGACCCCATCCTCAGGTAACTTCTCTCTGCCAGAATGTGTGCTTTGGGCTGTTCTATGCATAAAGAAAGTAAAAGAGAGAAAAAAATACTGTAATTTTTTTAAAGAGACCATACTAATATGGACCACAGTTTGGTATACATATTAATCTGAAATATACATATTTATACATAACCTTTGGTTGTGGGGAGGATGAGATGAGCTGCAACATTTGAGGAAGTATGAAAACTAACAGATAACTATGTTCTGATTTGCACATTCACCTCAGAAAAACTAATAAAACTAGTCATCTTTAGTAACAACAGTGATAGCTAAAAGAAATTTCTTTTAGCTATCACTGTTGTTACTAAAGATGACTAGTTCTGATACAAGTCGCATATTATTTCTGATACAAGTCAAAGTGGAAGAAAAAAAAACCCAGCCTGGTCTAGTGGTTAATGTTTCTAGTTTAGAAACCAGGAGATGTGAGTTCTAGTGCCGCCTTAGGCCTGAAAGCCAACTGGGTGACCTTGAGCCAGTCACATACTCTCAGCCCAACTCACCTCACATAGTTGTTGTGGTGAAATTAGAGGAAAGGAGTATTAGGTATGTTCATCATCTTGAGTTGTTTATAAAAAACAATAAAGGTGGGATCTAAATATATATGCAAATAAATAATAGGAAATAAATCTACAAAAAAAAAATATCATTATTTTGACCCATTCTGAACACACCATGGAATTTTTTTACCTTAATTGGTAATTTTTTTTACCTTAATTGGTAATTTCTAGCACAAAATAGGTTCCATTTTTTTTAAATCAATAGGTTAGCACTCTAAGTTCACTTTAAGATCATCCTGTAAACATTTGTAGATGGGTTGTCTGTCAAAACTCATTCTTTCCACCTGCATGTTTGTTTGTTTTTACTTTAATGCTGAAGGATATGTAAAGCCTGAATGCTGTTCTCAGGTGACAAAGGAGCTTGCTATGCAGAATTCTCCCCACCCTCCACCCCAAAGCAAGCAAATGGTTATAAATGTGAACATTTCAAATGCAGGACATTTACTTTGTCAATGTCAGAGTGTACAAGCAAGTGTAATAAGCTGACTGGAGGGTTACATATTGGTGAGGGGAAGTAATAGTGCTGTTTGTTAGTTCATCAGATTCCTGTTTGTTTATCTTTGACTGTCGTTTTGTTTGCATTGTTAGCAAATCGGACAAGCACTTTGATATGGCTGGGTTGCACAGTTTTTCACAATCAACAGTTTATACTCATTTCTGAGGCTAACAGGCAAAGGTCATGTTGCCCTTGCATTATTATGTGGTATTGTGATGCCTTGACCAGGTTGCTGCTAAGCACAAGTATTTTTTTAAAGTAGTAAAAATGTGAAATGGTACTAGCTAGCACTGTGTGGAATACTTCTTTTTTTTGCAACTTCTGTCCTTCAATTCATTAATGTGTGTGTGTGTGTGTGTGTGTGTGATATTTAGGTTTCTTCGGGTATTTTCCCACGTAATATTTGTGCTTTTATTACAGCGACGTTTCGGCAGAATCTCATCTGCCATCCTAAGGCTTGTGTATTGGGTTCTTTTTAATCTTGTGTGTCAGGCTTGGCAGCCATTTTTTGTTTGAATTTGGTGCTAGGCTTTCTGCTTTATTTGAATGTTTTTTTCCTCATCCTGATTGGCTAGGAGTCTAGGTCTCTTTTTATTGGTCTTCAAATTGCTGTGTTCTTGATTGGTTGGCAACATGGTGTTTTGTACATTGGGATTTCTTAGTGCAGCTTAATTTCTTGTGAATAGCCGATAATTATTTATTAGAAAGCTAGGTTTTATTTGGGTAGCTGGCTGGGGCGTGTTTGGGCTGGAGGTATGAGGGGGGGTCTGTTTGTGTCCAGGTGCTTGCCTGGATTGTGGTATAGAGATTTTTTTTGTTTGTGAGTGCAGGCTTCCAGATGATTGATAGTCTGGTGGAGTCATCTCTTCTATTCATACTATTAGGTCTTTTATCAATTTCTATGGCTTCTCTGATGATTCTGCAGCCGGGGTTTTCTATAATAGCTAGGCTTTTGGTGCCATTGAAGTTGATACTATGACCTGTGGCTTTCATATCTTGGACTAGTGAGGAAGTGTGTTCCAGCTTTTTTATTGCATTCTTGTATTCTTCAAGGTAGGTACTTACACTTCTGTATTCTGGGAAAATACCTGAAGAAACCTAAATATCATACATATAAATACCCACGAAAATATAAGAATATGGATCTTTGGTTCTTCGGGTTTTCTCCCGCATAGCATTGGAAGTATCTAGGCGATGTTTCGATGAAATCTCATTCATCATCTTCAGGCTTGTGTCTTCGGCCTTGTGCTTCTCTGAATAATGTGAGCTTGCAGCTGTTTCTTCCTTTTAACTGCTACTGGGGTGTGACTTGATTGGGTGGGGGCTTGGCTGTATTCTGATTGGGTGGGGGTGTGTTCTGTTCTGGTTGGGGGTTTGGTTATACTCAGGTTAGTCTTAGTTGCTGGGGGATTTGAGCTGGTGAGCTGTGATCCTGTTCCTCCGAAAACAAATATATATATATATATATATATATATATCTGGATGAGAACCAGTGGCCTAATGGCAATTACAACTGCCTCACATGTAATACTTCCCTGGTTCGAATCCCAGTAAGGGTATGGCTGGCTGATGAGAGCTAAGTAGCTCGAAATAGATCTATACTAGTCTCCCTCGTTTAATTATTTATCAGCTCAAAAACCTAACACATACACACACACACACACACACACACACACATATATATATATATATGTTTTCGTAGATTTTCACGGGTACAGGTATGCAGGTCTTGGTGTGTTCGGGTCTTTTCCCGTGTAAGATTGAGACTATCTGGGCAACATTTCGACAAGATCCCACTCGCCATCTTCAGGCTGGTGCTTTTGGCTTTGGGCGAGCAACAAAGCTGAAAGCACCAGCCTGAAGATGGTGAGTGGGATCTTGTCGAAATGTTGCCCAGATTGTCTCAATCGTACACGGGAAAAGACCTGAACACACCAAGACCCGCATGTATGTATGTATGTATGTATGTATGCATGCATGCTGTGTTTGTGAAAAGAGGCTGAGCAGTATAAATTAGGTTCTATAGCAGTGACAGCGAACCTTTTAGGCACCAAGTGCCAAAAATGTGCATGTGCGCACATGCATGCACCCAAACTGCAAGGTGCATGTGTGACCTGTGCATGTATCCCACACCCCATGCATGCACGCATCCCTCACATGTGTGCACACCCCGTGCATGCGCGGCAGAGGCCCGAAGAGCAGCTGGCCAGTGGGAGGCATATGCACATGGGCGGCAGAGACCCAAAACAGCTGAGGCGATGGCGTGTGTGCCCAAAGAGAGGGCTCTGCGTTCCACCTCTGGCACATGTGCCATAGGTTTGCCACCACTGCCCTATGGATTCAGTCATAATTGTGGACCCAAATGAGAGTCCTTCTTGTCCTCTTTATTTCTGAAAAGCTTATTATCTTATGTAACAAAACAGCAGGCAGATATACTGTAATTCAAGGTTCCCCAAAGTGATTAAAATTGATCCCCCAAAAGTTGGTAGGACTGTTGTTATATTACTATTAAAATAACATTTATTAAATTATTTTCATATAAGAAATGTTGTGGGGGAGGGGGAGGTTGATGAACCACCTAAAACTTCATGAAGGGATTGATGAGCTGAAAAGTTTGAGCATCCCTGCTGTAGATATCTCCAAACTAGAATTATTGGTCCATATATGATGCTTGTTTATTTATATATATATATATATATATATATATATATATATATATATATATACTTTATATTACAACACCCTGTTAAACCCCAATTAAGGGAGAAAGCATACTGCTTTCTTTTCTGTCTTTCGGCTCATCACCGAAAGTTTGTAAAGAAAAGACAACGAAACAAATAGCTTTCTGTCGGTATGGTCTCTGGTGATGAGCCGAAAGACAGAAAAGAAAGCAGTATGCTTTCTCCCTTAATTGGGGCTTAACAGGGTGTTGTAATACAAAGTATATACTTATTCCCCTGCCTTAGCTGATAAGGATAGAGCCAGTGGTGTAGTGGCAATTACAACTGCCTCACATGTAATACTTCCCTGGTTCGAATCCCAGAAAGGGTATGGCTAGCTGAAGAGAGCTAACTAGCTCGAAATAGATCTATACTAGTCTCCCTTATTTATTATTTAAATTATCAGCTTAAAAACTTTACACACATGTAAACAAAAGACAACTAAACAAATAGCTTTCTGTCGGTATGGTCTCTGGTGATGAGCCGAAAGACAGAAAAGAAAGCAGTATGCTTTCTCCCTTAATTGGGGCTTAACAGGGTGTTGTAATACAAAGTATATACTTATTCCCCTGCCTTAGCTGATAAGGATAGAGCCAGTGGTGTAGTGGCAATTACAACTGCCTCACATGTAATACTTCCCTGGTTCGAATCCCAGTAAGGGTATGGCTAGCTGAAGAGAGCTAACTAGCTTGAAATAGATCTATACTAGTCTCCCTTATTTATTATTTAAATTATCAGCTTAAAAACTTTACACACACACACACACACACACACACACATATATATTTAAATTTATTATAGACATCAAATCAAGTCAAGATTTCATGAATACAAATTGATGAGAACTTTATTGCTCCCATCTGTTAGTTTTATACACAACATACATGCATGCATACATTAAACTGTACTAATATTAACTAATATCTCCTTAAACGGAAGAGTTAGAGTTTCATAAAAAGGAGAAAATGTTTTGGCCTGCCTTGATTAAGTGCCCAGGACTGATTCTGATGTTAATCAGTTAATGTTTAGTTTAATTGAGAGAGGATTTGAACTGATTTTTTTTCTTCCACTCTTAGACTAGCAAGCTCACAAATCCAGGTTATCACTCCCTTCCTCCTTGGATGCCATCAGATGACAAATACCAAAATAACGATGTACCAGAGGAAATGTTTTGAGTGCCACTACAACTGATTTTATAATCTGCTCATAAAAAATAGAGTTGTCTGCCTTGTTTGTGCTTTTACTTCAATGATAGAATAGAGAAATCTTGAAAAGAAGAAATTCAGTTTTGTCAGTGAAGGATATAGCACAGAATTCAAGAGGAACTAATATTCCTCCCATTTGACAATTGTATTTAATGGAGGCTTCATTTGCTCTGAAAACCATATTTAAAAAAAAAAAGAAAAGAAAAAATATTGGACATCTCTAATTGGAAGGTGATAATTATTTTCTTGGCTTCAACTTAAGATGAAACATAGTTGTCTTATTAGCTTTTACATATGCTTTTCCCTGACAGCTTGGAATAGGGATTACAAAATGGGGCATTTTATTGCCTTATGAAATAATTAGCATTTCCAAGGTACAAGCAGCATACTAAAACTCTTCCCAATTACACACTATAAGCAAGAAATAATAATGAGGAAGTGTTTATGGTTCTATAAAGTCACATTGCACCATTCCAGGAATAACTGTCAAAAGATTTCACATTAGTTAAGGCAACATTGAAATGACTTGGGGTGAGGTGTTTTTTCCAAATGTCTTGTGAAATTAGGATAATGCTGCCTATCTTCTTGCAATCTTATTGTAAAAAGTTTGCATGATATGAAGGTGGCCAAAGTGGGATGGGAATAGCTAGTGACTAAGTAATCCACAATTCCTGTCCCAAAGGTGTTTTTTCAATAGGTAATTGGCAGTTCTTTTGTTTTTCTTTGAAGACTTTTGCTTCTCATCCAAGAATTGAATTGGATGAGAAGCAAAATGCCTTCAAAGAAAAAAAAAAGGAAAGTTCAGCTGCCTCATGAAAAAATGAAACACCTTTGGGACAACCATGACCTGGATGACTGAGAATCTCCATAGACATTTACAGTCCCTGTCTGTGATGATTCCTTGTACTGTAATCCAAGCTACTAATGATTGCTGAAGACTCCTAATTATTATTTTCAACAGTGTATCAGATTGTAATTTGAAAATTCTACAAGAGAGTGGAGATGAATACCCACAACCCTTTCCCCCATACCTGCATATAATGAATCAAATCAGCCATTATTCCAATGAACTTTTTATAACATTTTATTTAGAATATAGCTATATTACAGGGACTTAGAAGTGACATGGTACTACTTCCATTCAATTGATTCAATCTAATTGAAAACCTACTTTATGAAGGGAAATATTCAGGTTCCCAAATATAGCTGACAGATATTCCAATCTACATCTCTGTGAGAGATGCTTCTTTTAGATGGTAACCAGCTTTTCTGTCAATATTATCCTTTCTAATTAATATATTTAGCATCTAAAACTGGGAAGCAGAGTTTATTGGTCTCTCATTTAATCTAATACATTGATTTATCAAATCAGAAGATACGTGTGGAAATTGAGGGTACTTCGAAAAACCTTTCTAAATTGACTTTCCATGAATTATCTACTGTGATACAAGAAGACATTTCAGGGATCCATTTTGTTTTTCTTGTGTACGGTTTTCCCAGTGTGTGTTGAGTTATTGAACTGAAGGTTGCAGTAACTAGCCAGACAGTGAATGAACTTGGGTTGATTCTATGCACATAGACCAAATTCTGGATCCTCCTAGACAAGGATTACAGAGTTTCATCTTTCATCTGTGCTTTACTTAAATGACAAAACTGTTTCTATACTCTGTAGATTTCTCTTTCATTTAATCTTTGAGATTGATTTACTTTTTTTATTTGTTTCCTATATTTCGCTCATCCTAACAGGTTCTTCAGTCATGATTTGAATCTCAGTTCGTGGTTGATATGTCATTGTTGATCCATTACCCAATTTTATTTATTTATTTTATTTATTTTGTCAAACAATTATTAGATAACAGGTATAAGTATAAACATGGTTATAAATACATGAAATGGATACGAATAAGAAAAAAAAACAATAGGACAGGGACGGTAGGCACGTTTGGTGCGCTTATGCACGCCCCCTACAGACCTCTTAGAAAAGGGGTGAGATCAATAGTAGACAGTCTAATATTGAAGATTTTGGGGTTTGGGGAAGAAACCACAGAGTCAGGTAGAGTATTCCAGACATTGACTACTCTGTTGCTGAAGTCGTATTTCCTGCAATCAAGTTTGGTGCAGTTTATCTTTAGTTTATATCTATTTTGTACTTTTGTATTGTTTTGGTTAAAGCTGAAGTATTCATTGATAGGTAGGACATTGCAATATATAATTTTATGTACTATACTTAAATCAAACTGAAGGCAGCATAGTTCTAGGTTGTCTAGGTCTAAAATTTCAAGTCTGGTGGCATAAGGTGCTATGAGTAGAGGAGTGAAGGACTCTTCTCGTAAAATATTTCTGGACTTTCTCAATTGTATTAATATCAGATATGTAATGCGGATTCCAGACTGATAAGCTATATTCAAATATTGGTCTAGCAAATGTTTTATATGCTCTAGTTAGTAGAGTGATATTACCGGAGAAAAAGCTACGTAGAATTAGGTTAACAAGTCTTAATGCCTTTTTGGCTATGTAGTTACAGTGGGCTCTAGCACTTAGATCATTTGTGATGAGTACTCCAAGGTCGTTGATAAAGTTTGTATCATCAACAAGGTCTTGACTATTCAGCTTGTATTTTATTTTTTGATTTTTTTTTTGCCAATATGCAAGACAGAGCATTTAGTTGTTGAGATCTGAAGTTGCCATTTGTTTGACCATTCTGACACATAGTCGAGGTCTTTTTGAAGGGTAGCAGCATTGTCAGTGGTGTTGAATAGCTTTACATCATCAGCGAAAAGAACACAGTTGCTCTTAATATAATCACAGAGGTGATTAATATAGAGTATAAAATGAGTTGGCCTTGAATACTGCCTTGGGGGATACCACTGTTGACAGGTACAGGATTTGATAGGACATTCCCAATTTTGACCATTTGTTGCCTGTTTGACAGGAATGCTTCTATCCAGTTATGCAGGTATCCAGAGATACCATAAGGCCTTAATTTTAGGAGTAGTTTGTTGTGTACCACTGAATCAAAGCCTTTACAGAAGTCTATGTAAACTGCATCAATTGCTTTGCCCTGACCACATTGTTTAGTCCATATGTTTTTACAGTGCAAGAGTTGCAGATTACAGGACAGTTTCCTTCTGAAGCCAAACTGTTTGTTAGAGGGTAAGTTGTTTGTCTTTAAGTGGAGGATAATGGATTGGTTAATAATTGATTCCATGACTTTACAGGTGACGCAGCATAAAGAGATTGGTCTGTAATTTTCAACTAGGCTGGGGTCTCCCTTTTTGAAGATGGGAATGACTGTGGCTAGTAACCATAGATTTGGCAAGGAGCTGGTCCTGAAAGATTTTTCAAAGATTATGCTTAGAGGTTCAGCTATTGCAGTGGATAGCTTTTTTAAGAAGTAGACACAAACTCCATCTGGTCCAATAGATAAAGATGGTTTTAGATTGCGTAGTGCTTTTTCAACCTTGTCTTCTGTAAAATCAATATGTATTAGATCATTGTAGTTGTCTGTGGTTCGACTAGGAAATGTTGGGCATGATCCATTGCTGTTTACAAATACTGAGCCAAAGAATGTGTTAAAGAGGTTGGCTTTAATGGTGTCATCATTGCAGTCTTTACCATTTGGTTCTTTTAGGGGTGGGATGGACCTTGAGTCTTTTAGTTTGTTGTTTGCAAAATTGAAAAAAGCATGGGTGGAATTGGTGCGTAGAAGGTTTTCCTCTTGTTTAGTGTGATAATTGGTACATTCAGTCTTTATCTGGTGGCATAAATTTTTGTATCGGCTTTTAAAGTTGCAACATGACCAGATTGTTGTCTATAAGATCATAGTTGCCTTTTTTGAAGTTATAATTGGGGATCCTGTTGTTATGGTGATTATGGTGAGAACATATGTTGAGACAAAAGTCAATCATGCTGTGGTCACTGTTGGAAAAGGGTTCATTAATTTGTATTCCATAAATTGAATTCAAACTGCTATAAAAATTCAATTTTTGGCTTCTTCAGTTCTGCCCTTCAAATCTAAGTAACTCAGGTTCTCTTTTGTGGCCAGTTTCTAATTTTTGATTTCTTAGCTGAATTAAAGTTTCCATACATGACCCCTTATCACTGATTTCTAGTGACTCCTTTCCCAATCTCAGTTTAACTGAAAGCAAAGGTGCAAGCTTAGGAGCAGCCATTTAAGATTTCTCTTGTTATCCAAGAGCAAAGTGAGACTGGGTGGGTTTTTTTATATTGTAGGAAATTCAATATGATTTCTGGTAGCAATTCACTACCTTAGGATTTGGAGAACTATAATACATATCAGAAGTATGAATCCCAATGGAATGCTATTGGGAAGTCAGTTGCTGAGAAATATCAGATGTTCTTTCTAGATCTGCTGGAAATAAGTCATGGTTTAAGGGGTACCCCTGGAGAATAAGAGAGTTAAGAACCAGATCCAAATGGGTAGGTAAATATTGGCCTCTTAACCAGACAAGGAATAGAAGAGAGCAGTGATGATAATTGTAACAGTGCCAAGTAACAGCAACATCAGCAAGAAAGAATATGAGAAATTGGAGGGCCTGAAGTTGGAACTAGAAAGGATATGGAAAGTAAAGGCCAAAGTGATCCCAATGGTGGTAGACCACTCAGGGATGTGAGAAATCTGAACTGTGAGAATGACTCCAACAGACCCCAGGAACAATGTCAGAGCTCTTCATCCAGAAAAGTGTGATGTTAGGAACAGCTAAGAACCTGCACAGAATCCTCAAACAGCCTTCTGTTAGAAGACTCAAGATTGTCATCCACAAGGGTGAGAAGGGAATTTTCTTTTTTTGATAGGTAAGTAGGTAAGTATGTGGATGGATGGATGGATGGATGGATATAGATGTAGAGTGTTTGTGTGTGTGTGTATGTGTGTGTGTGTGTGTGTATCAACATTATTAGAATGGCCCCCACTCTTCCGGAAGGCACTGAAGACCTGGCTCTGCCTGGGGAACGCAGAACGCAGTGGGCCTGGAGAACGCAGAGTGGGATGGAGCCCATTAAATTGCTCATGTGATGTCCCCTGGGTGGGGGGTTATTTTTATTATTTTATTATAAGTTATTAATTTATTGTTTTTTATATGAGGTTTTTATGTTCCTGTAAGCCGCCTTGAGTCGCCATATGTGAATAGGTGGCAATATACATTTCCTAAATAAAATAAGTTATATATGCATATGCATATGTCTATGTATATCAATACATGCACGTGTGTATGTGCGTGTGTGTGTTTATCATCCTCAGTGCAATGCAGCTTTTCAGCAATCTTTCGCTGAGTCTGTGCCATCAGGCAGAACAGTATTCACAGAAACATAGCTCTAAAGTTATTTTTAATATAACCCATGGGGGAATTGAAGTGCAGCACATTTGTTCCCTAAAATTACTTGCATTACCACAAATTCAGTGTGTCTGTGTGTGTGTGTGTGTGGGAAGACTGGTAGAATTAATAAACAGCTGTTCACTCAAATGGGAATAGTGGGTTAAGGGTTCAAAGGTAACTAACATCTGTGACTGGTAATTTAATTCATTTTAAATGCACTTTTTTCTTTCCCCCAAATAGAAAAGGGAATTACCAAAAGCATTTCATTTTCTATGCAATGTGCACCAGTTAATGACTTCTCTGGCAAATAGATGAATCCAAATGATTTTTACTTTTTGGAAACTATTTTTATAAATGTTCAAGGTCAGTTATTGCTATGCAAGCCTTTCAATGAAGCCTATCACTTCATCAACATGGTATTTTTCTCCATCTGCAGTATATCAATGATTTCACAATGCACTGTGTTTCCAATGTTTAAAGTAAAGAATAGAAAGACTGTATACAGGCTAGCATCTGAAAAGCATGTATATTTGTGCATACAATCAAACAGAAGGGTTGGAATTAAAATTATCAATAAATATCTCTGCACATGTGTGCACATCTCCCATGCACCCCCCTCTGCCCCCTGCACATGCGCACCAGATACCTGACAATCAGCTGTCGGGCAGCAGCACATGCGCATGTGCAGTGGGGCTCTTCCAGGTGACCTCTCGCGTGCCGGGGGAAATGGCTCTGCGTGCAACTTCCAGCACGCATGGCATAAGTTTGCCAACACAGATCTAAAGCAATTCTGCTGAAAGATCCATCTCAAAAAACTCCTTTCACAATTAGTCCATAAAAACATGTCAAACTAGATCTGCTAGGTATGACACTAGTTTAGTCAGAAGACACTGTGCCAACTCAGGAAGCTCAAACTGCCCAAGAGCTGCTAATTCAGTTCTACAGAGGAATTGTTGAGTCTGTCATCTGCACTTCTATAACTGTCTGGTTTGGTTCTGCAATCCAACAAGACAGATACAGACTTCAACAGATAATTAGAACTTCAGAAAAAACAGTTGCTACCAACCTGCCTTCCATTGAGGACCTGTATACTACATGAGTCAAAAAGAGGGTTGTTGAAAATATCTACAGACCCCTCACATCCAGGACATAAATTGTTTTAACTTCTATCCTCAAAATGATGCTATAGGGCACGGCACACCAGAACAACTAGACACAAGGACAGTTTTTTCCCAAATGCCATCACTCTACTAAACAACTAATTTCCACAACACTGTCAAATTATTTACTAAGACTGTATTACTATTATTCTACTCATTCTTCCTAGTACCTACCTCTTCCCACTTATGACTATAACCGTGCTGCTTGTATCTTTACCATTTATATTGTTTTATTTGTTTCTTAGTATGATTTAATTGCTTATTAGTAACCTATGACTATCACTAAGTGTTGTATCTTATGATTCTTGATGAATGTATTTTATTTTTTCTTATGTATACTGAGAGCATATGCACCAAAGACAACTTCTTTGTGTGTGCAATCACACTAGGCCAATAAAGAATTCTATTCTATTCTGCTAAACTCTACTCTACTCTACTCTACTCTACTCTACTCTACTCTACTCTACTCTACTCTACTCTACTCTATTCTATTCTTCTGGCTAAGGAGCACAGCCTGTAAAATTTGTGCAGTAGCCACCAGATTTCCATGCATAGTCAAGTTATCTATATTTTATTACTCCAATTGCCAAACACAGTTTTCTTCTCCTTTTCTATCTCCTTTGCCATCTCCTTTATCAGAAAAAATATTAGAGAATGCGGCCCATCCCTCATTTCTAAAAGCTTGCCTAATTACCATCTTTGTTGATCACTTCAAAGATTCTTTTAATTTGAGAGATACATGTCTACTATCTACAACCAAGTTAATGGAAGTTGTAAATAGTTCTGGCAGCACTGTGTGTCTGTGTGTGTATGTGTGGTCTTAGCTTTACAGTTTGAAGAAATGAACAGGCAATCTTATGGTTTCTTACATTTCCAAGAGAAAAAGAGATTGCAAAAAAGCTCAGGCAGCAGCCAACCAGAATAGAGATGGGCAAATACAGTGTCTCCAATACTCCTCAATACTCCTCTTCAAAGTTTTGTTCTCTCACATTCTTTTCATTCCATTTATGAAGATGCTATATCTGCAACTATTGGCAATTTCTTTTATAATCTAACTAGCTGGCTGAACTGGTTTTGAACAATTGCAGGATCAATTATTCCATAAAGAGGTAATTCACTTATCTGAGATGGCATAAACTTCCTGTATTCCTAATGTTGTCACTGAACTTTTATGAAATTTAAAATTTAAATCCTAGAATAAATTCAACATACTATTATTTATCAACTTACTCTCTTTTTTTAATTAAAAAAATTCAAGATATTAAAAAAAATTACAAAATACTAAAAAGATTTGCAAAAGTTTCTGTAGAAGAAATTATGTCAATATCTTTCAACATCACTTTCTTGACAGTACCATAAATGCTGTAGATACACATAATATTTGACAGTTATTTATTGTATTAGTGATATTAATTCACAGTGCTCTTGCTACTATTAATGCATACATACATACATACATACATACATGCAGGTCTTGGCATGTTTGGGTCTTTTCCCGTGTAAGATTGAGACTATTTGGACAATGTTTCAATGAGATCTCACTCGCCATCTTCAGGCTGGTGTTTTCGGCTTTGTGCTTTTGCGAGCAAAGCGTGATCTGAGCTGCTGTCTCCCTATATATCCTGGTGGGGAGGTTGGCTATGTTGTCATTTCTTGATTGGTTGATGGAGTTGATGTTTGCAGATTGGCTGGCTTTTTCGTAAGAACATGTGTGGCTGAGATATTGGCTGTGTGTCTATCAGCCTCTTGTGTTGTAACGATCTGGTTAATGGGCTGTGTGATTACTTTCTGAGTTCTATTGTTTTGACATCCTGGGTCTTGTGCTGTAATCTCCTCGGTCATTGGCTGTGTTGTAACATCCTGAGGTTTTGTGGTGTAACCTCCTGAGTTCCGTGATGTGATATCTGAGTGGGTGGCTGTGATGTGATGTTCCGGGTTTTGGTTTGACTCTGAGTTTGAGGCCTGGCTATGTGTTCATGGCGTGTGTCAATTTGCTTGGTTTGGGGGTCAGTGAGTGAGGCAACTGGTGATGCAGCCATGGTCTGGTTTTTGGACAGTGATTGCCTTTCGTCTACGGGGTGGGTTTGGATTTGAGTCTGGTGAGGGAGATTGGTGGTGGCGTCATATGTTGTTTTGGGTCCAGTGTTGGTTTTCGTGGCTGGGACTCATCAAAACGTTGATTTAGGTATTTAGGTTTCTTCAGGTATTTTCGCATGTAATATTTGTGCTTTTACTATAGTGACGTTTCGGCAGAATCTCATCTGCCATCCTCAGGCTTGTGTATTAGGTTCTTTTTAATTTTGTGTGCCAGGTTTGGCAGTTGTTTTTTGTTTGAATTTGGTGCTGGCTTTCTGCTTTATTTGAATGGTTTTTTCCTCATCTTGATTGGCTGGGAGTCTAGGTCTGTTTTTATTGGTCTTCGAGTTGCTGTGTTTTTGATTGGTTGGCAACATTGTGTTTTGTGCATTGGGGTTTCTTAGTGCAGCTTGGTTTTTTTGTAAATGGCCGATAATTATTTATTAGGAAGCTAGCTTTTATTTGGGTACATGGCTGGGGCATGTTTGGGATGGAGGTATTGGGGGGGTCTGTTTATATCCAGGTGTTTGCCTGGATTGTGGTATAGAGATTTTTTTGTTGGTGAGTGCTGGCTGCCAGATGATTGATAGTCTGGTGGAGTCATCTCTTTTATTCATACTATTAGGTCTTTTATCAATTTCTATGGCTTCTCTGATGATTCTATAGCCGGGGTTTTCTATATCAACTAGGGTTTTGGTACCACTGATGTCGATGCTATGACCTGTGGCCTTCATATGTTGGACTAGTGAGGAAGTGTGTTCCAGCTTTTTTATTGCATTCTTGTGTTCTTCAAGGCGGGTACTTATCCTTCTGTTGGCTTGTCCTATGTACGTGGCAGGACACGATGCACAGGGTACTTCATATATGCCTTGGTTTTCTAGGTCAATTTTATCTGTTGGGTTTCTTAGGATGGCTGCTATTTTTTTGTTCATTTTGAAGGCAGTCTTGATGTGGTGCCTGCGTATTATCTTGCTGATTTTGTCTGTTGTTCTTCTTATGTAGGGCAGGACAGCTGTTCCATAGGTTTGTTCATCTTTTGGGTCTCTATTATGTTTCAGTATGTTTTTGTGGATCAGGTTCATGATTTTATTTTTGTGGAAGCCATTAGCTATCAGTATTTTGGTCAGGGTGCATAAATAAAAATAATAATCAAATAATAATGCAAAAATAAAATCACAATGGCCCTCGGAATTTAAAAGTATAAGTTTGGTGGTCCTTGAGGTTCAAAAAGTTGGCAATGCTTGTTGTAAATAAATTGATTTTATTCATGCTTTTTCCCCTGACCATATAAATGTCATAGTTATTTTGTTTAGCTCTTTGAAAAAAAAAATCTAATTTTATTGGAATAGTTTGGAACAAATATAACAATTTAGGTAGGATATTCATTTTAATTGTAGCTATTTTCCCTAAAAATAAGATCTGTAATTTTATCCATTTTTCCAGTTCATTTCTTATTTGCTGTATCATTTTTATATAATTATCTTTTTAAAGGCTGAGCTTCTTGCCTTAACCAAATACCTAAATATTTAACTTTTTTAACAATTTGGAGACCCATTGCTTCTTCTAATTCCCTTTTGTCTTTTACAGTCAGGTTTTTAACTAGCATTTTGGTTTTATCTCTATTAATTTTGAGGCCTGCTACTTCACCAAATTTCCCTATTTCCTGCAATAATATTGGGTCAGATTCTAGTGGGTCTTCAATAATAAATGCCATGTCATCGGCAAAAGCCTGTAATTTGTATTCTTCCTTTTTGATTTGTGTTCCTTTTATTTCATTATTTAATCTAATTCTTCTCAGTAGTGTTTCCAATGTCAGGATGAAAAGCAGAGGTGACAGTGAACAAAAGTTTCTACCTGTCCAATCAGATCCAATAGATTGGGCATACTGCAGATCCTATCAGCCAAAGAATGTTGAGTGGTGAGAACTAGAAGACAGGCATTTTATGCTATAGCCCCTGCTTTATGGAATATTCTCCCCTCAGAGATTAGAATTGCTCCATACCTGTTGGCATTTAAAAACTTGGTTATTTACCCAGCCTATGGCTCAGCATATGTGAAGGACCCCATTACTTAATTTTACTGTTAGTTGATTAATAATCACAGCTCCTGTTTCTACATATTTACTTGATGGATATACATTGTCTTAATTTATTGTCTTCATTTTTTAAACTATTATAATTTTAGAATTTTAGAATTGTCAACTGCCTAGAGTCATTTGGTTAAGTTTGGCTGATATAGAAATTGAATAAATAAATAAACTACCTCCAGGCTTGCATATCACTTTTAAACTCCCATGTCAATTAGCAGGATAAGGTCTTGATGCTCTTCCAGAAGGTCAGAAGACTATGGTCTTCTACTTCTATATGTTCTATATCTAACCTACTTCCATCATGGAGAGGACAGTGTTGTGTGTATAGCCATCCCCACTATAGAGAGCAGCATGATAACAATAGCACTTAGACTTATATACCACTTCACAGTGCTTTACAGCCCTCTCTAGGTGGATTACAGAGTCAGCATATTGCCCTCAACAATCTGGGTCTTCATTTTACAAACCTCAGAAGAATGGAAGCCTGACTCAACCTTGAGCCTGGTGAGATTCAAACTGCCAAATTGCAGGCAGCCGGCAGCCAGCAGAAGTAGTCTGCAGTATTGCATTCTAACCACTGCACTACCACAGCTCTTATGCAAGGATCCCATCAAGAAAATATATATATATATACATGCACAGTGAATGCAGTTGCAGATTATGGGGTTTTTGAGTCTATAAATATTTATATACAGCCATTCTTCTTGTTAGATAAACCTGTAACTAAAGTTTGGTTTGCCCCACATGCAAATTAATTAATTCAAATTTCCTACTTTGTTGTTGTGTCCTCCTCCTCCTCCAGCAATTGATTTTTTTTTATTTTAAAAAATTCCTAAACTCTGGGATTTTCAAGCCAAGAAAATGTAAATATTTATAACATTTTCTCATCAGATAAATCTGCAACTTATGCTTTGTCCTACTTTCAAATTAATTAATTCAATTTTTCAACTTTGTTGTTGTTGCTATTCTTCTTATTCCAGGGCAACCTTTTTAAAATATATATCTGTAGGATGTAGATACAGGTGGTCCTGACTAGTTGGAGAAATATGGCTGTTTCTTCCAATCTCAAATTCTCTCTATTTTGTTTATGAAGTAATAAACAGCCACTTCTTCAGGGGTGGGATTCAATTTTTTTACTACCGGTTCTGTGGGCATGGCTTATTTGGTGGGTGTGGTTTGGTCATTTGGTCATTTTTTGACTTTATTATCTACGTACTATAGATGTACTTTCATGGACCACTGAAGGAGGAAATTGCTCATATGCTTTGCCCAAGAGTGTGATAAGCAACAGGTTTTTAAGGGGCTGCCACAAAGAAGAGAGGGGCAATGTATTTTCCAAATAAGTGGTATGTAAACAAGAAGCAATGGATGGAAACTGAACAAAGAGAGAAGCAACCTAAAACGAAGGAGAAATTTCCTGACAGTGAGAACAATTAACCAGTGGACCTGCTTGGCTCCAGAAGTTCTAGGTGCTCAATCACTGGAAGTTTTTAGAAAAGCCTGGACAGCCATTTCTCTGAAATGTTGTAGGTCCCTCAAGGTCCTTCTAAGTGTTATTTTGTTATTCTGACACTTTCTGAGGAGTTCTACTCAAATTTATTTCATAATTTCACATATTAAATAGCCATTCGTGTAATACAACCTGTATATTGTTCAAAACAGTAATGATTATAGCTGATGTTAGACAGCAAGCCTAAAAGTCAAATATCACAAGAGTGCTTCTTTCTCTGAATGTATACAAAATATCACATACCAGGAAAAGCATATTAAGCTGGACTTACGCAACCTGATGTACAAAATAAACATACACATATTTGTGCTCTGGACTAGACATTGAGTGCATGTATTGCAAACCCTGAAAAATACCTGGGCAAAAGAAAAGCAGTAAAATAGGTGTAGGGACATTGTAAAATATTAACACATGATAAATAATAACTATTAAAAATAATAGTACAGAGTTTTCTCTCTCTTTCTCTCCCTTCCTATTTCTTTTTCTTTCTCTCTCTCTCTCTCTCTCTCTCTCTTTCTTTCTTTCTTTCTTTCTTTCTTTCTTTCTTTCTTTCTTTCTTTCTTTCTTTCTTTTTTCTTTTTTCTTTCTTTCTTGTCTCTCTCTCTCACACACACACCATTCTCTTCCTATTTCTTTTTCTTTCTTTTGTTTTTTCTCTCTCTCTTTCCTTTTGTCTCTTTCTTCTCTCTCTCTCTCTCTCACACACACACACACACACACACACATACACAAACGCACCTGGTCTGGGATGAACTGAATGATCCAGTGAGCTCCAGTCAGTAGCATGCAGTAGGAAAAGGAAGAAAGCAGGCAGCACGTCCTCCCTCCGGCAGCCACTTGCTTTCTTGTGGGTGGAAGCGAGGGCAGGGTGGGTGGATGTCCCAGCCGTGGCTTCTGAAAATTGTGCAACACATTTGCAGCCCCAGCTGGGACATTCACCTGCCCTTGCTGAGCCTCAGCTGCCACATGGTAGGGAAAACTGGGAAAGCGCCGTGTGGGATGGAGCTGCACCAGCTTTGCCAGCCAGCCAAGCTGGGGGGTGGTAGGGAAGGCTCAGAAAAGTCCAGGGATGTTAGGGAAGGCCTGGAAAAATCTGGGAATGGTGGGGAGGGGCTAGCATGACTAGCAGGCTTACCTGTGAGCAGGAAGATCAAGGCTGCTCAGTTGGGGGACAGGCATCACATGGGAAGGCTAGAATGGCAAGCCATGAGGATGCAGGAGGGGAGGAGTGACTGGGCAGGGTGAGTGGCAGGTGGGCGGGCAAGGTGGGTGGGGTGAATGAGCATCGGGCAGGTGGAGCAAGTGAGTGAGTGGAGACCAGGTGACTGGATGGGGGTGTGGCCAGCCAGATGTTACCGGTTTGGCTACCCATGCCAAATTCTTAGTACCAGTTTGCCGAATACGTTGCAAACCAGCTGACTACCACCTCTGCACTTCTTCCTCCTCTTTCTAAAAACCATAACAAAGCAAGTCAGCAAATTCTCCAGTACCAATGGCAAAGATCACACAAACTGATTATATATCATGACATAATCCAGTCATCTAAATGATTCACTAGAATCTCTGTAAAAATTATCAAATGCCAGTAATGAAAAATTGGTAGGAACATAAAGTTGAAAAGTAGTCAAAAATGAGCAAATTAAAATATTATGGAATTTCCAGTATTATGGAAGTTTTTACTGATAAGGTCTTGTTTCATATTACACCAGGTTGGGTAAGGGAGATAGTGGAATAGAAGATGAAGAATTGGAAAAGATCACAATGTAACGAGATCTGAAAATCAAAACTGAAAGATTGACTCCTACAAAATAGATGAGGATAATGCATAAGATATAAGGGCAATGCTTTTTCCTCCCTTGGGGTTAACCTCCAATATATTAAAAATGAACTCTCATTCAGAAAAGCTCAATGAGTATGAAAAACAACGCCAGTTAAAGAATTGGTAATTGTGAGTTCACATTGTTGTGAAACATAATGCATATGCTGTCTGACTCATTGCTGCTATAGGGATAATAGTATGGTGATGATTTGTACATGAAACATTTCCAATATTTCCATGCTGATATCCCATCTGAGAATAAAAATGAACATCTCTTTCTCATTCTGAGCTTTTTCCTAGGTAATTATTGTTATTGTTGTTGTTGTTTGTCGTGAAGCAGTGTCTGACCCATTGCGACCCCATGGACAACGTTCCTTCAGGCCTTCCTGTCCCCTACCATCCCCCAGATGGTATCATCATCATCATCATCCTAGGTAATTATTATACCCTAAATTCCTAAAATATATGGCAGATTGGGAAAATAAATTTCTTGCAGTTTTCATCTTGTTTCAGAATTAGACCAGACAGTCCATTTCACATTTTATTTGTTCTTTCTCAAAGTCTCTCTCCCTCTCCTCCCTTCCCTCCCCCCCCCCCCCCTCTGTGTTCATGCATGGAGAGCTAATACTGGATTGGGAATAGAGAGAAGGATCAAATCCCTATTCAATTATAAAGTTCACTTACAGAGCTCAGCTTCACCTGTCTCACAGGATTATTGTAAGGATAACATCAGATAAAAAGCATGTGAATTTGAACTTTACAGAGTTACTAGTTTATACATTGTTTGGGGCCGTGTTGGAAGAGAAGTTATGCCGCGAGAGTATTTAGGAAATGTAACTTCTTAAAAGTCTTTAAACTTTCTTAAAACAAAATGAAGTTTTTCAAGTAAAGCTATATATTTATTTAAATACATCTCTCCACCTCAAAAAGTTAAGTGTTAATATTAAATGTTAATAAAATTAATAAATTTTAATATTTTAAGCTGCCCAGATTTACCATGTGGGGGCTAATAAATTGAATAAAAAAAAAATGTTTTGTCTCCTGAAGATCAGTCTAATTTGAGCTTTTGAGCTTCCAAACATGATGAAACATTGATTCCTTTGATTAACAAAGACATGGATGTCCATGGATAAAACACTGGAAATAAATAATTTAAAAATAGGTTCAGTTTCTGTTTGATTTTTCCCTAAGGCAAAAGGATGCTTGTATATGCCTAGGCATCTGCTAAATCCAACTGGATGAGACAGCAATGGCATCAGTGATCAAAAATAAAATAATAAAATATATAAGATAAGATAAAAGACAAAAGACAGTGATCAAGAATAAGGAAATGGTTTCAGATTTAGCCACAGAGTAACTTCTACAAAAATTGAACATTAAGGGAACCAGAATTCTCCAACTTGATTGCAGAAAGTATGACTTCAGCAACAGAATGGTCAATGCCTGGAATGCACTACCTAACTCTGTTGTTACATCCTCTAACCCCCACTCCTTTACCCTCAAACTATCCGCTATTGACCTCATCCCATTCCTAAGAGGTCTGTAAGGGGCATGCATAAGTGCACCATTGTGCCTACCGTCCCTATCTTATGTCCCTATTTATTTGTACCTATTTCTTATATTCTTACTCATGTTTCTACTTACACCTATTATCTTGTAAACGATTGACAAATCAAATCAAATAAATAAAATAAATAGAATACACTCCTATTTTATTCTTTGTCAGACCAGAATAGAAGCAGGCAATTTCTGGTTCATCCTGCATCTAATTTGCATGGAGTTATTCTCATATCAAATAATTATCAGCCTTAGAAGGCCATGGTCGATAGATGAAGTCATCTTACTCCCTGCACTATATTTGTTAAGGGATTGAATCAATGAGAATGGCATTAAAGGAATTTCCTGGGAGGGTTGAATACATCTCTGGAACATTGGTTAACTTTATAGAGAAGAACAGATAAATTAGGCTTTGGGAGAAAACTTTTCAAAGCTATTTGTAATCACTAATAGTTATGAATAATCAGACTAGACTAGAAATAATCAGGCTAATAGCAATGGGGGAGGGGGAATAAATTAGATGTACTAAAATTATGCTGGAATAATTGTGTTCAATATGCTGTCTGTAATTACAAAGCAAAATACAAGTGTCTTTTGACCTTTTGAATAACCAGCAGGGTGATCTTATGAAATGTACCCAGTAATCTCCCTAAGAAACCAGGAAATTCATGGTTTAAAGCCAAGTGTGATAATTAACCTCTTGATTTTTTTCACAAATAAATATACCACATCTACAGTTTATTTCTACATATATTCATGGCTTCCAGATTAGCACATCTTTATTGTACAATGCTCTGCCAGTATGTGCAAGTTTTCACAAATGAATCAGCAATGATTTTGGTGTCATTTCATCAATATGCATAATATAAAGGCTGAGAAGAAAAAGAACCCAAAGCTGTAGGATTCCCCCCCCCCCCCCACACACACACACAAAACCTGAAAAGGAAGAGTAAAGTTATATTTGGAAACAGAATCAGGCATTATGCTTCTTCAATCCAGGGACAAATATTTATCCATAATATTAAAAAGCACTACAATTCTGAAAGATGCAGTTGGAATTGGAAAACTGATATTGGTCAGATATGATAAAGTTATTAATTGGATTCTGATTTGAATAGCAGTATTGCATAAATGTTGATAAAAGTATGGTTCTGACAAACAAGCTATGTTCATATTGCCCATAATTCATTTTCTCTAGGACAATCTGACAATAGTTTTCAGCTAGTGTTGGGATACTTTTAAAGAAGCCCTTTTCATGTATCCATGCAGTAATTAGACTTCAGGCCCTGTTCCAAAATGTGATATTAATTCTAATGACAGAATTGGCTTTCTTGATCCTGAAACTGAACTTATACAAACCTTTTAACTTATTGCCACAGTTCTGAATCTGCTTTATGTTATATTCTCTGACCTAAGCCAGAAAGGGTGACAGAATCTCCTTTAGAGCATATCAAACTAGTCAGATTTAGGTATGAAGTCATATTTCAAATCCTAGATCCATAAAAACTGTCTGTGAGGATAAAGAACAAAAGTTACCCTTTAAGGTAGATGATAGGTAGGTAGGTAGGTAGGTAGGTAGGTAGGTAGGTAGGTAGGTAGGTAGATAGATAGATAGATAGATAGATAGATAGATAGATAGATAGATAGATAGATAGATAGATAGATAAAAAGATAATCAAATGTATATTCATGTAAGAAAATATAGAGGTTACTTGGATAATTTTGATAGTTGAGTCGAAAATGACACATCAGTCATGGGAAAGTGGAACACATGATAAATAACTTCATCTTGATTTTGTTTTTTATATAATGGCACAAAGAAAAACTCTGATAGACTTAAAATTGATGTCAGATCTTCAGGGTAGACCAGTTCATAAAACAATCAATTATACTCAACAGAATCAATGCAGGATTATTCTGATTTTCTTTCTCACAATTTTCCAGGGCTGAGTTACAATTTCTCCTCCTTTAAAGACATATCCATGCCTTCATCCAGTTTATCTTTACATTCCTTTACAGTCCATGGACATTCCTATTTTCTGATGCTTCCTATCAATTATGATCACTTCTTATGATTGCTTTCCCTTTTGCATAATAAGTAGCCATAAGACTATTTCTTAATCTTATGGCTATTTCTTAGCTATCAAGGAAACATCTGCAGAATTATGTGGCTTTAGGAATGGATTTATGAATGTAGAATTAAGTAAAACCTAGAGGAATGCATTGTTTTCCCTTTCAACCTAATAGTAGCAAGTTCAACTGCTCAATAATGTGTCTTCAGGCTGTATCTTTTATGTCCTTTTCACTGAACAGCTTTGGTTTTCAGTGTGCTTTACCCGAACAAAAAAGTTTCACCCATGCTGGCTCCATTCAATATATCTTTCAGTCCATTTTGTTTTATTTACCTTATTTTATCTTTCATCTTATTTTATTTCCAGGTTTTATGTTATGTAAGGTTGGTCTGAAATAAATGGCTGCTAACAACTGTCATTCATGGTGGGGAGAGATACACTATGTTGAATTTATTGTGGTGCCCAGCTTTAACTGAGTGCTGTATTTCAAAAAGTGGGTTAACTGAGGAAAGCTTCTCATTTGTGTTTTAAATCAGGAAATGTGAATTGGGTGGTTTTGATTAAAGAAGAAGGCTAAAGAAAATCCATGATCACCCCTGTTACTTTTACAATAAACATCAGTGGAAAGCTTTCAGTGAAATATACGAGATTAAAAGTTACATACCAAACCAAAAGAACTGAAGGAATTTCTCTGAGTCCAGTGCTTAAAATAGACTAAACTTGTTCTGGAGTATTACTGTAAATACCATGAGTGTTTAAAACTGGGCGTAAATAAATGTTTGGTGAAAGAGAGGGTTTCATTATCAATGTTAAAAATATCTAGTTATATGCCATAACATAAACAGGCTGTGATAAATACAGTAGAGCCATTTGAAACTATCATATGCTCATTAAAATGAGTGATTCACTAATTACTTGTGCTACGCTAGGTTGGCACCATGACCTATGGGATATAGGGAGCACACCAATATTTTTGCAGCCATTATATTGTGTAATATCCATAAAGCTGCGTGCACAGAAATTAAATGCATCAGGAAGCATATTTGTTTAACATTCTTCATTCTTTGGGGGAACACAATGCAATATTCATGATGAGATGCAAAATTGTTAGTTGTGATAGTGTATTCATTTATCTGGGAGGAAATCCTACAGAACTCCTAATTTAATGTGTAGATGCCTATAACATTGTAGAAGTATAAAATGGATATACTACGCTATTAAATAATTGATAAGTATTGGGTTTAGCATACTTATTTTCCCCCAAAGATTCTCAAACTTGGAATGGGTGCCTGCAGCCCACTGAATTATTTTGAAGAATGTATACATGAATCCAGAGTAATTGGAAGTTGTAGGAGCTTCCATAATATGGAAACCCAGAATTGGGTGGTGAGGTATCCCACTACCAATTTTTTTAAATATGAATTTGTCCGATGCAGTTAAGGCTGATTGTGAGAAAGAAAATCAGAATACTCCTGCATTGATTCTGTAGACAACTTTCCAAGGTGCTATTAGAGTAGATTCAATAGCCTCGTGTAAACAGGGCCAAACCAAAAACTTTTATGGCTAAGCAAAATCTCATTTTAGAAGAAGTCATTCCTGTTACTCTTAGTCACCAACAACCCAATAGGCATGCAAGGTAGGTGACCCCAGTTTTGGATGATTCTGTGTGGTGCACATAATCAGTTGTGGGATTACTCCTTCCCTCTGTTCCTGGGAATCAAAACTTAATCTGAATAACTCACTGGAGTGGGCAGCCATATAAATCTTTTAAATAAATAAAGACACAGAATTTCTCAGGAATATTCAGATAGAGATGGCTCTAAAGAACTGGTTCTTTCCCCAGGCGATGGGCCAGAATGTTACATTTTCAATTCCCTGTTAGCTGATTAGAGTCACTTGGCAAGTGGTGGTCGTAAAAAGTGAAGAAATGAATACCTAAAATCAAATATATTGTTTTTTCTTGCCACCCCCTCAGCAAAACAAAATCCTTCTCTATTTTTATGTTGTAAGATGACCTGAAAAAACAGGGAAAGTACAAAAGTACAGTTATAGAGACTTACAGCAAGAGAGAAAGAGATTTTAAAAAAGTAAATTAAGTTGTATTGTGTAAATTAAAAATAGTTGTAAACAAGTTCCCTTAAGGTTACTGTTTAGGTTAACTACTGTAGACTGTTCTTTTAGATCTCACAGGATAATTCTTAGTAATTTATAGAGTGCTAATTAATTGTAGGCTATTAATCTTGGCCTTCTTTGACAATAATGATTTAATCCCAAATCTCTCACTTCCACAGTTGAAGGATTTTCTCAGGTTAAAACTCCAATCATTGCTCAGACTTGTCATTCTATTGATGGCTGTCAGATCCCTCTCTCTTCAGTCCATCCTATCTTGAGTTTTAAACAGGGAGGTGGTGCCCTATATCCCTTTAATCCTGGTGCTTTCTTCTTAGGAAAGATATGTATTTTAATGTCCTGAAGAAGAAAATCATGATTATCATCATATGATATACAGTACATTTACAGGCATTTGAAGTACAATTATGTTTTTCCACCTGCCATTACAAGAGACAAACTGACCAAGATCTTGCATTTCCCATTGTCAAGACTGTTTTGTTATAGTAAATTGGGGCAGGGAAATACATATATTGTCATCATAGAAATTCATTCTGCAAAGTAACCTTTTGTCTTACATGGTAATAAAAAAAAATGGAAGAATCAAAAATGTTAGGTTAAATTACTGCCATGGAAACATTGCCAGGATGAGATTTTTTTCCTGAATTGTAATTGTAAATTTGCATTTGGTCATTGAGGATGAAGATTTCTAAAGATGTTTGTGAGATCATCAGCAGGATGACACTATACTTTTGATTTCTTCTTGCTTAAAGCTGTTTAATTGCTTTCATGCATCCCCATTCTGTTTTCAACAGATATTGGCTCATTTCAGCTAATTTATTAATAGTTAAAGTAAAGGAAATAGAATTGATTGTTTTGCTACATGCAGTCTTGCTGCTCTGTGAATTGCAAATGGGTTCCATGTACACTGCTTATCTTTCTATTTGAGAGAATAAAGCATTGAGTGTAGGAAGCATACTCTATGATAACATGGTTCCCTTGTCAAAACTATTTTATTCTATTTGCACAGACTCAACAACACAAATGAGAAATATAAGCAGATATATCAAAACCACTCTAACTTGCTGACTTCCTGATCTGAGCCAGCTTTATGAAGACAAGATGCATTAGTGAGAGAATACCAAAAAATTATGAACAATTCACTCCTATAAGTGCATGCCAACCTTCCTCAATTATCAGCAGCAAGATTCAAGTTCAGAAACCCCCCACTGGCACCTGCCCAACAACTTTAACATCAAATCCCAATGAAAAGCCAAATGGCTCACTAGTCATCTAGTCATAGGAAGACATATAAATAACCCCACAAAAAAGGTGAAAGGCTTTGAACTACCATGTCAGCAGTGGACAATCCTGAATAGGATTCACACCTCACACAGCATCTGCCAGGATGCTCCGTCTAAGTGGGGCGGAGTATCCTCCCCTCACTGTGATTGTAGGATCCCACATCAAACTATAGATCACATTGTGACTGGCTATAAGCTGAGGGCCTACACCGGTCCAGTATCTGATTCTTTTTAATATATACAGTGTTGCCCTTCAATGGTTAGATGATCTAGACATTGGTATTTGAACATAGATCTTTTTAACATTTATATTTTATTGGGTTCTATTAATTTAGATGTTAATATATATTAACGTCTAGACATCTAGGTGATTATATATATTGCTAGTCCATGTACGATATTCCATGCCTAAATAAATAAATAAATCTAGTTGAAGATAAATATATTAGTTAAATGCCATGCCTATAGAAGGTGGTGACAAGAACTTATTCTACTTCCATTTCGTACTGAAGCTATCCCTTCAGTTTCTCTTTAATAAAATGTCCTAGGTTTTCTATGGGAAATTAGATACATACTTGAATATCATGCTGTGTCAATGTCATAGCTTGATTTGCAAACCCAGCTCACAGCCAGACAAGAAGCAATGGGGGAGGGTATGGATTGAAATGCAAGGAAGGGAGGTAATGGAATGCAAAAGCACCAACTCCACAGTGAGACATACCAGCATTGCAAGATCACTGGCTGGGAAAGTTCACTAAAGTCTGCTCCCCAAATAAACAGAATGTAATTGATAGAATAGAATAGAATAGAATAGAATAGAATAGAATAGAATAGAATAGAATAGAATAGAATAGAATAGAATAGAATAGAATAATTTATTGGCCAAGTGTGATTGGACACACAAGGAATTTGTCTTAGTGTAAATACTCTCAGTATACATAAAGATATATTCATAAAGAATCAAGAATCATAACGTACAACACTTAATGATAGTCATAGGGTACAATCAACAATCAAATCATACTAGGAAACAGTCAATATAAATCGTAAGAATACAAGGGACAAAGTTACAGTCCTACAATCACAAGTGGAAGGGTATGGCTGATAAGGAGTGATGAGAAGATTAGCAGTAACAGTAGTGCACACTTTGTAATAGTTGAACAGTGCTGAGGGAATTATTTGTTTAGCAGAATGATGGCTTTCGGAAAAAACTGTTCTTGTGTCTAGTTGTTCTGGTATGCAGTGCTCTATAGCATCATTTTGAGGGAAGGAGTTGAAACAGTTTTATGTCCAGGATGTGAGGGGTCTGTAAATATTTTCACAGCCCCCTTTTTGACTCGTGCAGTATAAAAGGTCCTCGGTTGAAGGCAGGTGGGTAGTAATTGTTTTTTCTGCAGTCCTAATTATCCTCTGAAGTCTCTGTCTGTCCTGTTGGGTTGCAGAACCAAACCAGACAGTAATAGAGGTGCAGATGATAGACTCAATACACAATGCAATCTACATAGACTTCTGTAAAGCCTTTGATTCAGTGGTACACGACAAACTACTCCTAAAACTAAAATCTTATGGTATCTCTGCACAACTGCACAACTGGATAGAAGCATTCCTGTCAAACAGACAACAAATGGTCAAAATTGGGAATGTCCTATCAAATTCTGTACCTATCAATAGTGGTGTCCCCCAAGGCAGTGTACAAGGATCAACCTTCTTCATACTCTATATAAATGACCTCTGTGATAATATTAAGAGCAACTGCATTCTCTTCGCTGATGATGTAAAACTGTTCAATACCACAGACAATACTGTTATCCTTCAAAAAGATCTTGACTAAGTATCAGAATGGTCAAACAAATGGCAACTTCAAATCTCAATGAATAAATGCTCTGTCTTACATATTGGCAAAAAAAAAATCAGAAAATAAAATACAAGCTGAATAGTCAAGACCTTGTTGATAATCCAAGTTCTGTAAAGGACCTTGGAATACTCATCTCTAATGATCTAAGTGCTAAAGCCCACTGTAACTACATAGCCAAAAAGGCATTAAGAGTTGTTAACCTAATCCTACGTAGCTTTTTCTCTGGTAATATCACACTACTAACTAGAGCATACAAAACATTTGCTAAACCAATATTTGAATACAGCTCATCAGTCTGGAACCCATAGTCTGGAACGTATCTGATATTAGCACAGTTGAGAAAGTCCAGAAATATTTCACAAGAAGAGTTCTCCACCCCTCTACTCATTGTAGAATACCTTATGCCACCAGACTTGAAATTCTAGACCTAGAAAACCTTGAATTACGCCGTCTTCGGTCTGATCTAAGTATGGTATATAAAATCATACATTGCAATGACTTACCTGTCAATGAATACTTCAGTTTCAACCATAACAACACAAGAGCACACAATAGATACAAACTCAAGGTTAATTGCACCAAACTTGATTGTAGGAAATACGACTTCAGCAACAGAGTGGTCAATATTTGGAATACTCTACCTGACTGTGGTTTCTTCCCCAAACCCGAAAAACGTTAACCTTATGCTGTCTACTATTGACCTCACCCCTACCGTCCCTGTCCTAATGTTTCTTTTATTTTTCTTATATGTACCCATTTCATGTATTCATAACTATGTACTGTATATACTTATACCTATTATCTTGTAAGCGATTGACAAATCAAATAAATAAATAAAAATAAATAAGTCCTCTTTAGAACTGTATCAGCAGCTCCTTGGGCAGTTTGAGCTTTCTGAGTTGGCGCAGAAAGAACATTCTTTGTTGTGCTTTTTTGATGACTGTCATGTCTCCAGGACGCGCTGGAGCCATGACACCACACATTGTGCCATGCCAGCCTATGCTATCAAGGGGGGAAGTACTGTTAATCACCCGACCTGGGGAGTCGACTGTTTCAATGGAGATAACAAACCTTGCTGACATCACACATTGAGCTATTACAGCCTATGGGGGGTTGTAGACAAAGAGATTAAGATGCTGCCTGTTGAATTAACGATCTTGAGAGGGGTGACGGGTCACTTAATAGCTGTAAATTCAATGAGAGATTATGATATGTGTACACATGTGGTAAATAGGGGTGGGTTATTGATGGATAAAAGCATGGTGTATAGGGTGTTACATGGTGATTGGATGTGATGCAGTAGCGCTCACCGGATGGTGGACAAACTCATTAAGTTGTTAACTAGTGTATAAATACAACTCTGGCTGCGAGGCGCGCCAGAGCTGACTTTAATTTCCTCATGGTTATTCAGTGTTGCCTGAATTTGGAGCATTGTATGGGCGAATAAAGATTCATTTGCTCATTACCTTGAGACATTTGTTTTCCTTCCTGTCTGGGTTTTGGTGAAACAGCTGAGAATGACGTTTTTGATATTAGTTGTCCATTTTAGGTCATGTGATATAGTAGAACCTAGAACTTTGAAGGTCTCTACTGTTGATACTGTGTTGCCTAGAATTGTAGGAGATGGTAGTATGGGAGGGTTTCTTCTAAAGTCTACCACCATTTCTACAGTTTTGAGTGTGTTCAGTTCCAGATTGTTCCGGTTACACCACAAGGCAAATTGTATAACATCCTGTCTGTATGCAGATTCATCGTTGTCTCGAATGAGACCAATTTACAGAGTAAAATGACAATGGGAGTGATACAATGGCCTACAGGTGTAGCTCTTCTCTCACAGTCAGGAGGCTGTGAGTTTGATCCTAGGTAGAGGCAGATATTTATCTCTCTAGGTGCACTGAGAATATATAGGATATCTGCGAGACCGCAGGATATCTGCGAGACCGCCTCCTGCCATTATCGGCCTCCCACCGACCGATACGCTCCCATAGAGTCAGCCTCCTTGGGGTGCCGCCGGCTGAACGGCTGGCGACCCCGAGGATGCGGGCCTTCTCATTAGGGGAACCCCCTCTCTGGAACGAATTACCCCGGAGATGAGGACCGTCCCTGATTTCATGACCTTCCGTCGTGCGCTGAAAACTTATTTATTTCAGCAAGCCAATCTGGCCTAGGGGTTTTTAAATTTTAATCTGGTTTTTAATCTTTCTTAATCCCCTTATTTCAATCTATGTAAGAGCCAATTATATTTAATTCTTTTAATTTTTAAATATTGTATATGTGTTTTATATGTGTATTTTTATTCTGGCTATTCACCGCCCCGAGTCCCTTTGGGAGAGGGGGCGGTATATAAATTTAAATAATAAAATAATAAATAAATAAATAAATATGCTAGGGCATCCGGCCAGCTCCATTCAGATGCCCAGACTCCATCCCGCAAGGGATTATGGGGTCATTAAAAGAGGATGATGATGAGTAAAATGACAATGGGAAGGGCCATAGGGAAGAAGGGAACATTTAACTATGCTGTTTCCACGTGAAACCGTTAGAATTGGCTTCACTAGTTCCATATCCATATCTGCTCAATAAATTATATTCTTAGAAACAAAGAATGGCCCAGGAGTCTTTATTTGCTGTGTGTACTGAGTGGAACAGTTGGCAGTCAGATTCCGTCTAAAAAAATCTCTGGCAACATTTGCTCTTCTCGGCATATATATTACTAGCCTCTACTTGAGATATCTAATAGGATACTTCCTGTTTAATTTTCTGGGCAATAAAAGTATTTAAAGCATATTAATTCAGTCAGGGTTAATTTACTCCATTCTTTCCCCCCGCACCATTCTTTACAAAATTATTTTTCACTGCTCTTATAGAGGCTCTTATTTTGTAAATGAATGAGTTCATTACATTTGGTTTCAGATGTGATTTTTCCTTATTGGAAATGTCAGCTTTCACAGTTCATTAACTTTGGAGAAAGAAGGAGGCAATAAGACATACACACAAACAAACAAAAATAGAAAGTAGGAAGACTAGAAACATGGCAGAAAAACACAAGCATCTCAGACATAAGGAAAAATATTAAAGTGTATAGTTTTAACTGAAAGTTCCTTCCAAAACCTGGTGGTTGATATTTAAATTGATAATAAGCTTGCAACCACAAATGTGCCCCACATTTATGTTGCTAGCTGAGACAGTTTTTAAGTGAGTTTTGCCCTAGGTTATGACTTTTCTTGCCATAGTTGTTAAGTGAATTTGTGCAGTTCTTAAATTAGTAACATGGTTGTTAAGTGAATCTGGCACCCTCATCCAGTTTGCTTGTCAGAAGGTCGCAAATGACCCTGGGACACTACAACCATCATAAATTTGATCCAGTTGCAAAGTGTCCGAATTTTAATCTTGTGACTGGGGGGATGCTGCAATGGTCATAAGTGTGAATCACAGTCATAAGTTACTTTTTTTAGTGCTATTGTAAGTTGAAACTGTCACTAAATTAACTGTTGTAAGTTGAGGACTATCTGTAGATGAAGAAAAAGTAGATCTTTCATTAGGGGCATTTTCTGGAGTACTCACTTATGTGCGTAATTCCTCTAAGTTTGTAGTATCTGAATGTGCTCCTTAGTTTTCAGTCATGCCATCTTTTCACAGCAGGTAATCAATCCAGAAAAAAAGTGATATTGATCAGCAGTGTACTACAACCTGCCAATATCTCTTTGACATATTATTATGCTAATTTCAGGTCTTCCATTAAGTCTGGAGTTGACTGTCAACTAGTATGTATGCCTGTAACAGTTTAATTTAATCATTGTGGCACAATGTCCATCTCTTGAAATTTAAACAAGAATGGGGAATCCAGATTCAATTTTTATTATTAAACTCATAAAATGATTGAAAAAGATATTCTACAATCTACTGTGGATACTTTATCCATCACAGAAACAAATTCATTTTGTGCAATAAATTTTGTCATTTCGGTACTTTGCATCAAAAAGAACTCTGAAATCAATTGATCATCACCAGTCAGCAAAGTGTCAATGTTTCTCTATCCATCATAATGATAATGTATTAATATGTCTATAACACATAGCAAAAATATGAAATATAAAAGTATAATATCTTAAATTAAATATGAAGAAATTGATGCATAGTTTATATGTAATAGAATATTGAATATTGTTCTCAGAGACTTTGGCTTCTGAAGAATGATAGAAAATCCAGGAACAGTTAGCAAGTAGATAATACTAGAGCAGAAAATCTAAAAGAAAAGCAAGAAAAGGGGAGGATAGGTTAGAAAAATTGTCTGTGGTGTTTGAAAAATAATTGCTTAGTTTTGTGGGTTAACATTTCTCAGGATCGCTTTTTTATGTGAAATGATATGAAATGATATGTGCGGCTATTTGAATTTATTGGCATTTCTGGGGAAGATAAAAATTTTAGGAAGTCTCTCAGAGTATGGGTGTTGCTGAAGGAGGGAATGCTTTTTTTTTGCATCATATTGTTGATGGGTATGTCTTATCTAACAAAGAGACAGACTATGGGTGACATGATAACAGTCTTCCAATATTTGAGGGGCTGTCATGGGTGAGGGTAAACCTACTCTCTTCAAAGCACCTGAGGGCAACACAACAAGGAACAGGTGGAAGCTTATCAAGGAGAGATCCAACCTAGAGCTAAGGAGAAATTTCCTGACAGTGAGAACAATTAATCAGTGGAAAGGCTTACCTTCAGAAGTTGTGTGTGCTCTTACACTGGAGATTTTCAAGAAGAGACTGGATAGCCATTTGTCCCAAATGGTAAAAGGTGTCAGGGTTCCAAGTAACATACTCATAGCAAGCAAAACTTCCAAGTAACATACCAAAGCAAACAAAACTCTTCCTCAAATAATAGGTTTATTGTATATGTCATATTGGTAGAGGTTGGTGAAAACCGGCTCTGAATATTCCTGTGATTTTCATCTAATTAAAAGTGAAAGTTTATCACTTTCTCAAAACAATCAATCACATGGCCCAATCAGCATACTGTCCAGTTGCTAGGTGACTCCAGTCCCCTACTTCCAAGTATCTGCAAAATGTCCTTGGTTCCCACAAGAAAGTATTTTGTTTTGGCTACAACTATCTTTATTCCCCCCCTCCCTAGACCTCTTCTCTGGTGTGTCAGCACTGAAGTCTCAAAATGGCCTGTTAGGCCAGTTTCAGGGTTGACATAGGGAGCAGGTTGGTCTAGAGAACCTCCAAAGTCCCTTCTTAATCTGTTAGTTGACTCCAGTGACAGACGATACAGAACTATTTCTTCTGTTCTTGATTTATGCTCACAGTGCAGCTAAAAAAAGTGGAGGTGGTTATGGGAAGGGATTATTTTCAGTCTTGAATTAAGAACTGAGCTGAAGAACTGAAGTCATTTACGTTCAGCATTAGATTAAATACAATTACTTTGAACATCCAGGGTTTATATTCCAATCTTGAAATTTGCAATTCTAGATGGTGTCTCTAGAGCCAGGATATTCTTTTCACTTTTGCAATTTAAATTCCTATTTGCACAACACTCAAGAGTCAATTATTGCTACAATCAGAATGTTTTTCCCTCCAAGAAGTTAAAGCTACAAGCTAATAAGCTTTTGTTAAAAATGGTGGTGCTGGTTGCCTAGCCAGATGCATGCTTGACTAGACAGGTGCAAAAGCAGTTTATAGTCTTCAAGTTCATCTTGCTTTTAATTGTAAATATGGCAAATATGTGTGATAAGCATATTAAATTCAAATTGCACGAGCATCACTATTCTAAATCAAAATGTGACTCTAATACACTACTCTAATATACTGGCAGCAATCAACTAATAGCATTCACCACATTTAAAAAATAGTTAACAACTTGTCATAATGTGTAAAAGAACAGTTCTCCTCTTGCTTATTCACATTTCAAGAGGCATATGACATTAATAAACAAGGAATGGAAAGCCAACAATAATCTGGAATTATACTTTCCTTACATGCTTATATTTCTGCGCTAATTTAAGGGTGTGTGCATTGCTATCCCCCCAAAATCCAACATTGATTGAATTATTGAAACAATTAATTATCCTTCCAGAATCTACCCCTTTCCTTTTAATGAAAGCTTTTCACTTATTTTCTCAGGTTCACAAAACCAATGTTCTTTAAAAGCAGCACAGTGGTTGGGAGTGTAATTGACTTTGACACTATCATGTCACAGCCATCTGCTAATTGGAATACATTGAAAACTTTTGAAGTTGATCAAATGTTTGTCACTTTTAGCTGGCAGTTAATACGGGGACAATGTACAGGATCAGGAGGAATGAACACAGAGAGAAAGGGAGAGAGGGGAGGGGAGAGAGAGAAAGAGGGAGGGAGGGAGGAGAGAGGGAGGGAGGGAGAGAGAGAAAGAGAGAGAGAGATTTCTGAATTGAATTAGAAACATGATAGAAATCAATCACTGGATATGTTTGCACCATCAGCTGGATTGTTGAATGCAGAATCACAAAACTGATGTAAGGTGGGGGTAGAATTCTATATTCAAAATTCATTGTGCCTGCAGGTATTTAACCTGATTAAATGGATTCCTGGTTTAGAATATCTGTTCAGAAACTAATAGAAATGGCTGCGCCTGAACGGGTCAGAGTAAAGCTTTTTGAAAAACAGACATGAAAACAATGCAGCTTATCAGACAAGCTTATTTGGGAATCACTGGGAGACCTCAAAATATCTCCGATGAGCCAAGTCACCACAGAGCAGGAGAACGATCTTAAGGAAAGGTGGGATTGAAATGAGAGAAGCAGGATGGGAAGAAGTGAAGGATGGAATGGGTAATCTGTCCCTTTCCAATTCTTATTCTCTATGATCTTCAGGAGATGAAATAACAATTACAAAAAAATAGATTGATGAAAGTGAAAAGATTAAGTCATTGTCTTGATTGAGCTTCATTTTAAAACCTTTCTTTGAATCACACATATACTCTTAGACTTCTAGTCAACTTCACTCCTTTTCAACTCTTTAGCAATGACCATAGCTTCTAAATTTAGATCTTCTCATGAACTTTGACTTATGGGGGATTGTCAGGAAAGTTACACTTCAAAGCCAAAGTCAGAGAAATATTTGTTCTGTCATTAGATCTATAGCAAAATATAGCCTTGCTAACCCTTAGGGAAATTATTTCCTGAATTGTAGAGAGTACAACATGTCCAATGAGATCTTTCACTTGCAACCAACCCTTTCCCTATAATATTTGGTTACTTTGGAAAGTTCTGTGGTTTTAAACTTTGTTTTCATGTATGATATGTTATTTTTGAACACAAAATGAGTTTTGGAGAAAGAACATTTGGAAGATGTTTCATATATTAGTTCATAAATCATAGTTAATGCAGATTATTTATCTATTCCGCCCAATTTATGGTAGAGAAAAAAAATCAATATTTCTTTGTCTACAATATTGGAATCAGTGGTGGGATTAAAAAAAATACTACCAGTTCTGTGAGTGTGGTTTGGTGGGTGTGGCATGACTTGGTGAGAGTGGCTTGGTGAGGATGGCAGGGGAAGCATACTGTAAAATCTCCATTCCCTCCCCACTCCTGGGAGGAGGTTACTGCAAAATCCCCATTCCCTCCCCACCCTATTAGCCTGCTTTCCAGCTCCGTTCTCCTTTGCAGGGTAATAAAAGAAGACCCAGCCAATCAACTGGGACTCAGGAGGCAGAGAATAAATGGGGGTGGGGCCAGTCAAAGATGATATTTGCCGGTTCTCTGAACTACTCAAATTTTCCACTACCAGTTCTCCAGAACTGGTCAGAACCTGCTGAAGACCACCTCTGATTGGGATCCTGCTGCTTCTCAATAACATTGTTTTCTAAACCAGACTAGCATGATGGTCTAGTGGTGAAGATGCTTGCCTCCCACTCAGAAGATTGAGAATTCAATCCTAGGTAGTGGCAGGTATTTCTCTCTCAGGCCACAAAGAAAAAATATCTGCTGTTAACTCTGTGGGGCATCAAGAAGGGCATCCAGCCAGCAAACATCAGTTCCATCTAGGTACTCCTACTCTATCTCAAATTAAGGGATTACAGGTTTGTAAAAGGGAGTTTTTATTACTTTCTAAATCTATTTACCTAATCTATCTAAAATATCCATGAAATTAAAGACTTTTCGTTTATATTACTTTTATTTTCCATGTCTTGGCTAGAAATCCCACAGTGCTTTGAAGAAAAGTGAAATGTCTATGTATATGTGTATGTTTAATTTTCATTCCTCAGGTTAAACAGAGAAGCACATAGAGAACCAAAAATTAAAAAGTCATTTTTGTAGATGAAGAGATATTTAATTATAGTGCTGTCTAATATCACCCTATTTTATACCATACTGAATTACAGTTCCTATAGTTTCAAAATTAATATTGATTACAATGTTAGTGATATATTTTTTTTAGTAATTCAGTGATTTTGTATTAATTAAAATAATTTTTAAAATTTAATATTCTGTAGAATTTATATATTAATATCTTAGATTAATATTTATATCATACACTTTTATACAGCACTGTCTTATATTAGAGATTCCATGATCTTAATCATAATGTTGTGGCAAAATTGTGATTTTATATTATGTGCTTCTAATTTAAAATTCAACCTTTTCCCAAGGTTAGATTACTGGGATGGTTATAAATTTCATCACTTAATGTTACTTTACACTTTTCAACAGCATGAATAAATATTATTTCCTTCTTTATTTTCTTACTTACATTCATTAAATCAGGTAAGCAAAACATCTTACCAATTAGCTTCATCGAGATAATTGGCCAACTGGAAAGTAAAGGATTCCATACTATAATATTTAGTTACAACTTTGAGTGAGAAATGCGTGGTGATTAATACTAAAGGAAAGAAGCAATTTGTTAAAATAATAGTTGGTGATTGTCAACAACAGTTTCAAATTGGCCTAAATTAAATTAAATTAAAATGTACTCCTATTAGCCAAGCCAATCTTCTCAAGGAAAAATGCGCTTCCAAAGTAATGATAGGAGTAACAATATGTAACAGAATAGCAGAGTTGGAATGGACCTTGGAAGTCCTCTAGTACAACTACCTGGTCAAGCAGGAAACCCTATACCAGTGATGGTGAACCTTTTTGTTGTGGTGTGCCAAAAGCGTGCATATGCGCAATAGCGTGAGCGTGCATATGCCGGCACCCACAACGCAATGCTCTCCACTTTCCCTGTGCATGCACATGCAATAACTCACCCACCCCGCTGCCTTACCTGCACTGCACATGCACGTGCCTCCCAGCTGATTTTCGGCCCATTTGAAGTTGTTTTGCCCTCACGGAGGCTCAAGGGAAGCGAAAAATGGGCCTTCCCGAAATACTGGAAGTGCTGAAGTGGGCCCGTTTTCAGTTTTTTGAGGCTTCCCTTGAGCCCCCAGGAGGGCGAAAATGGCCTCAAATGGGCCAAAAATCAGCTGGGAGATGCACACATGCACAGTTCAGGTAAGTTTGGCGCTCGGTTGCCCACACAAATGGCTCTGCGTGCCACCTGTGGCACACGTGCCATAGGTTCGCCATCGCTGCCCTATACTATTTCAGACAAATTGTTGTCCAATTTCTTCTTAAAAGCCTCCAGTGATGGAATATTCACAATTTCTGAAGGCAAGCTGTTCAACTGTTCCATGGTTCTCACTGTTAGTTTAGTAGCAAAATGATGTCATTGAAACTTCCAAGTATGTCACCGCTTCTGGACTTTGTGCTTAAGGTGGAATGAAATTTTGACTTTGCATTTTGCTGATTAGATAAGTTTGTTGTTATAGAAATGACCAGCATATATTATTATGAGCCATTGTGGTGCAGTGGCTTGAACAGGGGTGGGATTCTATTGGTATGGACCAGTTCTATAGAACTGGTTGTTACAATTCTGCACAATTCAGAGAACCGGCAAATCACACCACTGGCTTGCACCCTGGCCCCCCCGCCCAGTCACTCCTTACCTGGCATGTGTGCCATCCAACTTGCCTGCATTGTGCCTTCACCTAATTTTTGGTAAGTTGCTATTTTTCCTTTTTCCCTCCAACCATCAGCTGTTCCGACTATCAGCTGTGCCGTGCAATTTAAATTATCTAGAAAGCAGGAAATCATGGGATTTCTTGCTTTCTAGCTAATCTAAATTGCTGTTATACTGCTTTGCCTTTGCCCAGGAGGCTTCCCTGAGGCCCAGTCAGGAGTTGTATTCAGGGGCTTGGGGTGGGTGGGGAGAAGTGGCCTGAGAGCAGAGTTGAACCTTCCTCAGGACTGAAGCTTCTATTTTTCAGTGCAGACTCAGGCAGCAAATTGCAGAAAGGTAGATCTGGGAGTGAATCTGTGATTCTGCAAGCAACTCAATATGCCTGCCTGCTGTGCCTGATTTTGGGTAAAAGATGCTCTCTTTTTTAAATAAAAAATTCTACATTTACATACATGGCATGTTGTGAGTTAATTTTGTCAGTTTTCTTGCTAGCAAATTTTATGAGTTTGCTTGCAAGCAAATTTTATGTGACAGACTCAGGCAGCAGATTGCAGAAAGGTAGATCTGTGAGTGAATCTGTGATTCTGTGAGCAATTCAATCTGCCTGCCTGCTTTGCCTGATTTTGGGTAAAAGTTGCTATTTTTTTATAAAAAATTCAATATTTACATAAATATTTACAATATTTACATACAAGCCATGCCCAGCCAGTAATGTGACTACCAACCCATGCCCACCCAGCAAGCCACGCCCACACAGTCACATGACCAGCAACCCATACCCATAAATTAGGCCACGCCCACAAAACTGGTGGTTAAAAAATTTGAATCTCAACCCCTGGGTTCAAATGCAATATTGCAGGCTAATTCTGCTGACTGCCGATTGCTAGCAGTTTGGCAGTTTGATTCTCACTGGCTCAAGATTGACTCAGCCTTCCGAGGTGGGTAAAATCAGGACCCACTTGTTGGGGCCAATAGGCTGACTCTCTAAACCATTTAGAGAGGGCTGTAAAGCATGTGAAATGGTGTGTAAGTCTAAGTACTATTGCTATTATGTAAAAGTAAAAAGTGGAGACTCTATGTTATTGCCTTATTCTCCTATGCTAATAAAAGTGAAATGTGAATGCTTCTCTTTCTTCCCCTCCCCCCACTACACTTTT
The DNA here is from genome assembly GCA_023653725.1 of Bungarus multicinctus. Taxonomy (NCBI): domain Eukaryota; kingdom Metazoa; phylum Chordata; class Lepidosauria; order Squamata; family Elapidae; genus Bungarus; species Bungarus multicinctus. The sequence goes on from CM042837.1 coordinate 8,827,482, forward strand.
TCCTCCCTGACTTTCCTATTATTTTCATTTTTCTTTGTATTTTATATTTTGATAAACCAATACAAAAAATTTAAAAAGAAACTGCCAAGTATAGTGTTCTTTTCAACCATTGTGCTTTTCACTGAACAGAAAGAGAAAAGGGACTGCAGTTTAATTGTCACCTAATAAGAAAGTGGCTTAGGAAGAATGTTTAACTTATTTTCAACTTATATTTAGCCCACCGGGAGACCAGACCAGACAAGACCAGAAAATCAGTTCTGCAGGAAAAGTAGTTATACTTTATTTGAGAATGCCTGTAACATCAGAATCTGTGTTTGCTCTGACATTTTTCATTTGTGGCCATTGCCATACTACTCATAGAAGTGGCTCTCAAGCCATATTTAGTCATATATGTGGTTCTCAAGATATTAGACTATCCATATATGTACCTCTTAGCCATATATATTAATACATAGGACTCTAGCTTATGATCCAGGACATCTTCTGATGTTTTTAAATGTTGTTATGTAGAACTTGGCAGCATTGTATGTTGTAGCAGGCTTGATATCTGAAAACAGCCGGAAGATGCAGAATTGTCCTGTGCATCTTGGGTATTTGTGCAGTAATGGTGACAAATATTTCTGCAATATAGGCACTGGAGAAGCACATGCTAAGATCTGCTTTATCGTTAGATCTTATAGTTCTTTCACAGTTAATATAGATATTATTTTATGATTAAAAATTTAACTTTTTTTCCTTTTGTTCCATCCTAAACCAAAACTAGTTTAGCTTTGTGCAAGTTGTTTACACACATTAACTTTCCCAAGGCTGAGATAGGAAATCTTTAAGGCCATACACCATGAGCTATGTTAGTGTCCAGGACAGACATCAAAATTCTACTGATAGATTGCACCGATCCATGCGATTCTGGGGACATCAAAGCATTGAAATGCATGCTATTTTATTCCTGTCTGAATTATTCCAACCGTTTTATTACTAGGACCGTAAGTAAATACTGTATAGCTTGAGGAAGATGGGATGACAACTGATATAAAAATGATTGGTTCTGTAATTTGAATGTAGTTTATTTATTTTATTTCACTTCTTTTACTACTTAGGATATGATTGATCTTCGATTCTGATAAAGACTTGTATTCAGAAGGTCACAAAAAGCAGCAATATAAACATACAAAAGGCAGGTGCCAAACATTTATTACAGTGAACATTCCCATGTATAAACCACAATAATCTTTATTCACTTTTAAAGACACAATAGAAAATGTAATACCAAGACTTACTACAATGAAATTACTTTGACTTTGCATGGAATGGAAAAGGAACAGTTGAATAGGATATTTTCCCTGATTAAAGTTAATGTGCAAGTTAAAATTATTGCTTATATTAACATAAAGATTTCTTTACCATATTTAAATTATGTACTTTCATCCTGAAATTTTAAAAAAGACTACCTTTGACTCAGGCAATAGGACATGGATAAGTTAAGTCATGGAATGAAACAAAATGTTAAAAAGTTATGATATTTATCATGGTGGCACAGTGGTTAGAATGCAATACTGCAGGGTGCTTCTTGTCAGCTTTGCAAGCCATACTAGCACCAGAAGCTTCCACGCTGCCACATTCTTGTGCGTGGGAAGATGGGAGAGGGGATTTCATGGAGCGTATGTGGTTAGACATAATAGCATTCTTCTTCTAAATCAAGGTCATGTTATTCCTGCACCTGACTGAGGAGTAGTGGAGGGGATGTCTCAAATTGGAATGGATGGTGATTGGGGCATGTGATGGAATGATGGGTGCAGGGGGTGGGTTTGTATTTTTTTACTTATTGGAGGAAAACCTGGAACTTTCAGATTCAGGTTTTCCCAGATGTGCCAGTATAACTATTCTAATAAAAGGAAACTTTGAGAAAATGCCTGTCTCGGATTTTTTTAACTGGAGTTGGGTTTTTCTGGAACAATGACACTTCTGCTGACTGCGGGCTGCCAGCAGTTCGGTAGTTTGAGTCTCACAGGCTCAAGGTTGACTCAGCCTTCCATCCTTCCAAGGTCAGTAATTTGAGGACCCAGATTGTCAGATTGTCAGAGTCAGCACGGATATGCTGACTCTGTAACCCACATAGAAAGGGCTGTAAAGCCTTGTGAAGCAGTATATAGAGTTAGTCTAAGTGCTATTGCTATTTACCAAGCACATCTAAATTATATGAAAGTAACCAAAATATCTTTACAATTTTCAAGGCATGTCACAACTTTTGAGGACCCTTAATGTTTGGAAATTGAAAGCTGAAACATTTGACTAAATTGGATTACTATTAGTTAATTCCAGTGAATTCTTCCACTTCACATGTTCAACTGAGAATTCTCCACCAATATTGAGAGCAGACAGAAGAGATTATATGAAAAACATCATAGATATAGAAATGGACACCACTCACATTTTTACTGTCATTTCATTCTATTAATGGAGGCTGCAAATTTCTCACCTGAGAATATGTCACAATGCATCCAGTGGACTTCTGAGCAGAAAATCTGATTTGAATTGTATAAATGAAACAGAATACAGAATAACAGAGTTGGAAAGGACCTCAGAGATCTTCTAATTCAACCCCTGCTCCAGCAGGAGACCCTGTATCACTCCATACAAATGGTTATCCAATTTCTTATTAATAACCACCAGTGTTGAACATGTATAACTCCTGAGGGCAAGCTGTTCTATTGATTAATTGTTCAAATTTGTATTTTTATAAACCCATAGTAAAATCTGCCTGTCCAAATGTTCATCAATCCATCTGTGCATCGTTCAGAGATCCAATGATCCATAGATCAATCTATTGATCCATCCATCCATCCAACCACCCATCCAATTTACCTTTTTAGGTATATCTTCTAGTAGAAAAGTATATTTAGTATATCTGCTTTTATGCAAACTTACCTAACTTCAGTGCAGGATGACAATGGACAGGAATTCTACAACTCTCTGATTTATTTTATTGCATTTACTTTTACAAAATCATTCTTCTTTTCAATAGAAAGCTTATCCCAGATGTTTTAATATTTGACAAAAAAAATATAAGTATAAAAAATATAGAGACACATATTAATTAAAACAATAGGTCAGTTGTAGAGCTCATGCACTACATGAAGAAAGTTCCAGGTTCAATCCTGGTATCCCCAAATTTCACCTTGAAATATAGAAAAGTCACTGCAATCCATATGGCCAAAGCTGAATAAGAAGAAATAGAAACATTGTTCATGATAATGCTAGTAGTTATGGAGCCACTCATCTCATTTTTATGGCTTTTGAAGCAGTTGGGAAAACTGAAATTGAGATCATTTTTCCCTGAAACCAAATAATGGATCTTGATTTGATCTAGAATAGCTTCACATAATTCACAACTAATTGTAGAAGATGACCAGGTTAAGCTTCAGGGAGTGGTCAAACACGTCATTAGTCTTTGAGCCTTTCATTCCCACAAGAGATGTAACTCCAGCCCACTTTAAATTCCATCTACCACCATTTTGCTTGGACCATTAATTGTTCAGATTTTTGTAAAGAGCTTAAGCTTGCAATAAACCTTTATACTCATTTGAACTGTCTAGATCTCCTGATTTTTCTGGTGCTTGACACATATAATCTTAATATCAATAGCACTTAGACTTATATACTGCTTCATAGTACTTTACAGCTCTTTCTAAGCAGTTTACACAGCATTTTGCCCCCAGCAATCTTGGTCCTCGTTTTACTGACCTTGGAAAGATGAAAGTCTGAGTCAATCTTGAGCTGTTCAGAATTGAACTCCTGGCAGTCAACAGAATTATCCTGAAATATTACATTCTAACCATTGTGCCATCACAGCTCATAAACCTTAAACCAAGAGAACCTCAAACATGGACATTTATAGTTGATCCAGTGAATGGTCAGAAAGCAGAAAATCTATGTTAGGAAATCCTGTTGCTATGAGTTTTTTTTTTTAAAAATTATTATTTTGTAAGGAAACAAAAACAGCCTGCTGTGGAAAGAAATACCTCCTTCTTGTCTGTAAGTGTCAAGCACTCTGATGGAGGAAGGAAGAAAATGAATAAAAACCTACAAAAGGACCGCAGCATGGAAAGAAAGACAAACATGTTTTTGTACAATACATTTTGTTGATTTCTTTGCCTCTGTGCTCAGCACAGTATTCCATCATGATACTGTTTAAGCTTTAGCCATATTTTCTTATTCATAGTTTAAAAGGGACTCTATTCCTTTCTGCTAAAGTCTCAGATCGACTGAAGCTTGATTGCTATGTGAAAAGCAATTTAAAGGAGAGAGAAAAAAAGTGGAAAATGCAAGACCTGGAGAGATCATTTTGAAGAATTACATATGAAACTTTCACCCAATATTCAACTATTCTGGAAGTACAAAGCACATATACCTATAAATATTTTTAACAACTTTTAAAGACTTTTTAGAGGCTACAGCAAGTAGGATTAAGATTTTCAGGTTTCCACTATAGCTATTCTCTCTCTCTCTTTTTTACATTGTTTTTCAGTGTCTGCTACAGTGGTGGTATTCTACTAGTTTGGCCCGGTTCTGGCAAGCTGGTAGCAGCAATGAGCAGTGGAGACCGAACCGGTTCTCTCCGTCATTCTGCTGTTGGCCCTATCTGCCCGCCTGGGCTCCCATATTCACCTTTATCCGCTGAATTTGAAGCACAGTTCCTTTGCGGGGCACAGAATAGTGCTGCGCGGCAGCTGCTGAAGCGACCAGGATTGTGCAGGCTTGCAGGAGGTGAGTTAGAACGCCTCTGCACCTGTGAAAATGCCTCTGCGCCTGTGCAAAGTGCGTGTTTGGCACATGTGTGCAGGTAAAGTGTGTGCATGTGCACAAAGCACGCCCACCAAGCCACGCCCACCAAACTGGTGGCAAAAATATTTGAATCCCACCACTGGTCTGGTATCTTGTAAATGATAGGAGATCTTCTAGTCCAATCCCTCTGCTCCTGCTCCTGCTCCTATACCATTTCAGTCTCTCCAGTGATGGAGCATCCACAACTTCTGAATACAAGCCGTAAATTTGCCCACTCCATTAACTGCAAAAAACCCCAATGCCCTATTTTCTGTGAAGCAGATTAGATCATATGGGCAGAGCTTCTAAGAATCACAACCCAACTTTCTCCCCTGCTGGATCTACCTAAGCAATAATAAACTTTTAGCCCCTCCTACAACTGCAAAGAGAGACGTGCCTGAGAAGGTCTGTGCTTTGGCAGTTCGAGTCCTATCATTGCATAACAGAGTGAGCTCTTGTCACTTTCATTAGCTCTTGCCAACCCAGCAGTTTGCAAGCATGTAAATGCAAGTAGAGAAATAGGTACCATTTTGGTGGGAAAGTAAAACATTCTGTGCTTCACCATATCCTTTGCACTGGAGCATGATGTCATGCTGGCCACATGACCGCAAAAACATATTTGGACAGCACTGACTAAATGACCTAAAAGATAAGATAAAAAGAGATTAAAAATATGACACCACCCCCTGAAGTCAGCTATGACTAGTGGTGTAAAACCCACAGGAACTCCTTTACCTTTTCTATATAACCGGCAAGGAATAATTGATTTGTTTTTGAAATGAAATAAAAATAAAATTTAAGAATGTTAGGATCTCTTGTTATGACTTATTAATGATCTATAACTTATATATAATTTTTAGGCTTTTAAAGGATAACATTTCTATTGTTCTTGGACCTAGGACCTTTCCATAGACTACCTGATTTCAGGAATTGTGGTGGGAGAACATTGTTAGACTTTGGTGGGGAAAAAATCAGGAAGAATCTGGTAACACCTTTTTTGACTAACTAATTTTATTAAGCTTTTGTGAGATATGACTCCCTTCACTAGTATCATAGAGTGGTAGATTGTTGTATGATTTGAGTTGAGATGATGCAGCGGGGAAGAGATATTATAGCTATGGTATTTGCAATAAAAGTACTCTTTGAGGAATTCAATTGCCTTGGAGTATTGCTTGCCATGGATTTATTATTTGGGGCCTTGACAGTAGGTTGATTATGCAGATGCAACTTCCAGGTGTGATTTAAGGAAGTAGACAGCCAGATAGAATACTGATGACTGGACATCAGCTATTGTAGCAATGGCAAAGAAATTTGGCCTAAAGCATCTGAAGGAAACTGGATTGCTTACCCCAAAGCAGTGGTGGGATTCAGCTGGTTCGGGACAATTCAAGCGAACCAGTAGTAAAAATTCTGTTCTGGCCTCGCCCAACCTGCCCAGTCACTCCTCATCTTATCCGCTCACAGGGCATAGCTGCTGTTGCTCTCCGTCTGGCCCCCTGGCTTGCCTCAACCACACGGTCTCTGAAGTCCAGTCAGCTTGCCTGTCTTCAGCTGCATCCCATTCAGCACTCTCCACGTGGCCCAGTTGAGCTGCCCTGATCTGCCTGGCAGCCTGGGTAAGCCTGCAAGCAGCAAGGCCTGAATCCCAGTCTAGCTGCCTCCCATGTGGCCCAGCTAAGCTGCCCTAATCTGTCTAGGTGAGTGACTGCTAGCAGCAAAGCCCAAATCCCTGCTATGTTACCCCTGTGGTATTCCTGTAGTACCCCTTTAGGGAAGCAGGACTGGGAAGGTTGGTTGACCGCCAGCCTGCAGCCGGTCCCATATTCTTGTAGCTGCCTCCCATCCAGCCAGCTGACCAATCACCTTGAACCTCTGCTGCCGCCAACTTTTCTCCATGCTGAGACACTGATGCTGCTGCTCTCACCATGGAGGAGAGAGAGAGCAGCCATTTCAGTGCAGAGAAAAGTTGTGCCTCTCCCCATAATCCTCCCACCATGAGCAGTCTCGTGCAGCACCTTTAAACTTAGCGCACTTCACAAATGAGGAGAAGAGGATGCTGCCTCCCCCATCTGTGAAGCGTGCGAAGTTTAAAGGTGCTGCTCGTGGCCAAAGGAGTATGGGGAGATGTGTGACTTTGCCCCGTGCCAAGCTGGAGAGAGATGAGAGAGAGAAACAGAGATGAGAAATAGAGAGAGGGGGAGAAAGAGATGAGAGAGATGAGTGAGAGGAAATGAGAGAGAGAAAGAGAGAGAGAAAGAGAGATGAAAAACAGAGAGGGAGGGAGAAAGAAAGAAATGAGATAGAGAGTGGGGGAAAGAAAGAGACAGAGAGAGAGAGATACCTTTTTAAAAGAAAATTAAAAAATGACTCTTTGAGTTTTTTAGGTTGCAAACCCCTGGGTTAGGCAAACACCATGGTCGTTAAGTGAACCTTGTGGTCATTAAGTGAACACTGTGGTTGTTAAACAAGTCCATTTTCCCCAATGGGCATTTTTAACCAGAAACCAGAAGGAATTGTTGGAAACTGGCAAAAAACATAGAAAATCTTAGTCACATGACTGTGTGGGATGTTGTAACTGGTCATAAGTGCGTCATATGTTATTCACTGGATTATAAAATGTGTTTTGTAATGATTAGGATATTGATTATTCAGCTGCAGATATTAGTATGCTTTCTTAAATAACTTAAGATAGCCTCTTTGTTTGTATTCCATGCATGGATGTATCTTGTGGATATCAGGCTCGGCACCTAAATTCACTAACCTTGTCTGTTTTATTTCCAAAGTGTTGACCAGATGGTCAGTTGTTTTGGTGCTGTAGCTAGTTGGGGAGGGAAGGGAAGAATTGTAATTATGGGAATGTGCAGGGCTGCAGCAAACACCCAAGGCAAATGACAGAAAGTCATTTTTGCATTTAGATTCTCGAGACACGATAACACAAGTGCATAGAAAATATAACTGCCTGGAAGGAACATTCAATTATTATAGTGCGTCGCCTCCCCACTCCCACCCTGTCCAACTTTTCCTTTTCTTGCCCAAACTCTTATATTTATTGCTTGCAGAATGGCAAAAAAAAAAAAAAAAGAGCAAAATGAATTTTCCAAAGTAAATGTTTGTCCCAAGTAATGGTTTATTAGTGAAAATAATGACAACAGCAATAATTGGAAGTGAATACGCATGACATGTTAATAATGTCAGAGAAGTTAATTTAACGGCATAAAAATAAAGATGGGCACAGTGATAGACAACATCCTAGGCATGCTGTGAATATTCGATTTATCTTAAAATAAATACCGAAGAACCATTTTCAGTTGCATATTACGTGTTCCCCTTAAGTATACTGTTTATTAACATATAAAAGAGTCAAAACCCTTTTAGATATAATTCTCTTCTTTTCTTATAAACAGAATTCAACCAGCTATACTTAGGCTTTCTTTGGTTTTAGAAAAGTACATCTCTAACCAGGACTTTTAAAAAAGACAATATATATATATAGAGAGAGAGAACGTTTTCCAAATCTTAGTTGTGAAAAAATGAGTGACCACTAAATGGCAGCAAAGTATTCTTTGCCGCCATTTAATGATGGTCTGAATTTTGTAACTTATTTCATTGCAACCCTAACTATAACTAAGAGATACAGAGACACATACACACAATGGTTTGGGATGGCAGAATTACACTTAGTAATCTATGGTATATAAACTATCTAAATTATGCTATAGTTAGTTTTTGTGATGTTCAGTCCTGATATATTGCTCAATTTGTTTTTGTAGTTAGTTGTTGCTAAACCTTCCTGGATCAGTAGCATCTGAAACTGGAATGGGTGAAGGTTGCTAACCTGTTGATAACTCTAGTTTTGAGACTTCAGTCTAGGAAGCCAGAGTTATTTTAGAATCAACTCTACGCCCCACTTTAATTTTATCTACACTCTGAGTGGAGAGACTAAAGTCAAGTCAAGTATTCTTACTAAAATAGATACAAGAGGAGTATGTGTACATATCCATCTTTTTAGATGCATAGGCTTTTTCTGGATTTGTGATAAACACATACACTAATAGGAAAAAGACTTGTAGACAACACATATTTATTTATATGCATGGTACTAGTATTATTACAACAGACAAATAGGGAGCTGGTTGTTATTCCGGTAGCCCTAGCCTTATTGATCATCAAATATATTGCATTTTATTGATTGTTTGTGGTCATTAGCAAGTCAAATGTAGCATATAGAAAAGCAAAAAAAAAAAAACAAGCAATCAAAAAATTAAACATAATGTTCATTTAGCAAGAGCACTAACTAATTAAGCCTATAACTTATGCAGGAAAGCAACCAGTGGCAAGCCTTATGTCCAAGGAGGCGTAGATTGACATAAAGCCGTTTCTGCATGCGCAAGAGGGGCTTCAAATGGTTAATGGCAACTGCCTCAGCAAACTGCAGGAAATGAGAGTTCTGAAGTCATAGTAGAACTTTTAATGCAAAGTTCTACTATGCACTCACCCCCCTTGTGCGTGCAGAAACAGCTTTATGTCAATCGATGCCTCCTTGGGCATAAGGCTTGCCATTGGTTGCTTTCCTGCATACATTATAGGCTTAATTAATTAATGTTCTTGCTAGACCTTATATCTTATATGCTGACTGTATCAAAAGCAAGAGTCTCAAGCCACGTCACAATATCCATCACCCAAACATCCAACGTTAGGGATACACGCCCCTTATTTCCTCCAGACCCACTACTTCATATCTTAAATGCAAACTACTCAATGCAAGAAGCCTTGCAAATAAAATGCATAAATTCCTCATCCTCAGCCACGTTTGACATTATATTTGTCTGTGAGACGTGGTTAAATGCATCTTTTCCAGACTCCATTACCACTACAAAAGAATATCAAGTTTTTCAGTCAGATCATGAAATCCGTAGAGGTGGTGGAGTTGCTATATTCTTTAAAAAATCTCTAAACCTAAAAAAGATCCAAATTATACAAGAGCTTGCTCTTCCCGAGACCATCATCTGTGAACTGTCCTTAAACTTCTCAATCCGCTTCTTACTTTGCTATCGTGCGCCTGACTGAAACGATGACACCATTAAAGCCAACCTCTTTAACACATTCTTTAGCTCAGTATTTGTAAACAGCAATGGATCATGCCCAATATTTCCTAGTCGAACCACAGATAACTACAATGATCTAATACATATCGATTTTACAGAAGACAATGTTGAAAAAGCACTACACAATCTAAAACCATCTCTGTCTATTGGACCAGGCGGAGTTTGTGCCTACTTCTTAAAAAAGATATCCACTGCCATAGCTGAACCTCTAAGCATAATCTTTGAAAAATCTTTCAGGACCAGCTCCTTGCCAAAACTATGGTCACTAGCCACAGTCATTTCCATCTAGTTGAAAATTACAGACCAATCTCTTTATGCTGCGTCACCTGTAAAGTCATGGAATCAATTATTAATCAATCCATTATCCTCCACTTAGAGACAAACAACCTACTCTCTAACAAACAGTTTGGCTTCAGTTTGTTTCTTTTTTTCTTATTCGTATCCATTTCATGTATTCATAACCATGTTTATATTTATACCTGTTATCTAATAATTGTTTGACAAAATAAATAAAATAAAATAAATCTGAGGCTGATTTTAACCATATTACAGGTGAAACTCGAAAAATTAGAATATCGTGCAAAAGTTCATTTATTTCAGTAATGCAACTTAAAAGGTGAAACTAATATATGAGATAGACTCATTACATGCAAAGCAAGATAGTTCAAGCCGTGATTTGTCATAATTGAGATGATTATGGCTTACAGCTCATGAAAATCCCAAATCCACAATCTCAGAAAATTAGAATATTACATGCAATCAATAAAACAAAGATTGTACATAGAACAATATTGGACCTCTGAAAAGTATAAGCATGCATATGTACTCAGTACTTTGCTTGGGCCCCTTTCGGTGCAATTACTGCCTCAATGAGGCGTGGCATGGAAGCTATCAGCCTGTGGCACTGCTGAGGTGTTATGGAAGACCAGGATTCTTCAATAGCGGACTTCAGCTTTTCTGCATTGTTCGGTCTCATGTTTCTCATCTTTCTCTTGGCAATGTCCCATAGATTCTCTATGGGGTTCAGGTCAGGTGAGTTTGCTGGCCAATCAAGCACAGTAATCCCATGGTCATTGAACCAGGATTTGATGCTTGGGCAAGTGCCAAATCCTGCTGGAAAATGAAGTCAGCATCCCCATAAAACTCATCTGCGGAAGGAAGCATGAAGTGCTCCAAAATTTCTTGGTGTGGCTGGGTTGACCCTGGACTTAATGAAGCACAGTGAACCAACACCAGCAGATCACATGGCTCCCCAAATCAACACAGACTGTGGAAACTTCACACTGGACTTCAAGCATCTTGCAGTGTGCCTCTCCATTCTTCCTCCAGACTTTGGGTCCTTGGTTTCCAAATGAGATGCAAAAGTTGCTCTCATCAGAAAAGAAGACTTTGGACCACTGAGCAACAGACCAGTTCTGTTTTTCTTTAGCCCAGGTAAGACGCTTCTGACATTGTTTGTTCCCCAGGAGCGGCTTGATAAGAGGAATACGACATTTGAAGCCCATGTCTGCATGTGGTGGTTCTTGATGCATGACTCCAGCCTCAATCCACTTCTTGTGAAAGGGATTAGTGAAACCTTAATGTTTAAATTATGTTCATTATAGTATTACTGATTACCTCCCATTTCTTTCTCTTTCCTTTTTGTCCTATATTTGTTTGTATTTAAGCCCATGCTGCTTATTTTGTTGTTTATTTAGATTTTGTTGTTTGGGGAAAGGACAAAAATATGTTCTTGTTGTTTGAATTGATTGGCAACAATTGTGATCTCTCCACCATAAAGGTGGTACAGAGCCCTGAACATGTATTGCACGTAAAACAAAGTCCAATTGTGGGCAAAATCTCAGGAATTCTGTTTAGCTGATAATTTTCAATAAAACTAATTTAGTCTCCCATCACATTTCTCCCTTCCTCCTATCTAGAGATGAAGTTAATCCTTGAAAAAGGAAACCACAAATCCAGCCTCATAGCGGTAATCCTTAGTTAATATTGCTTTGCTTTTTGCAGTTCTACATTTTCCAAATTTTCATAGGAATTACAATGATATATTTCAGTCAATTTATCTACCTGTCTGAATATATTTGATTATTCATTATTGCAATCAATGAGCAGTCAGACTGTGACAAACAGAAATGCAAAGGCAATAGAAAAACAATTCAACAAATAAAATATATGGTATGTTATAAAGCTGGAGGTTGTGAGGTTTATATAAAAGAAAATATATCATCCGGCCAAGTACTAAAATCATATAAAATCATTGTTTGTACTGCTGTAAAACAAAAGAAAATCCTTGCTGGTAGGCATACACTTGGATGAAATGAATAGACTTGTATTTCATAATTACAAAGAGAGCAAAATAGGACAACAGACAGTCAAGAGGATGTTACAGGTTTTGTAAATGGCCCAATGTGCTGTTTGTCAGCCGACAATGTAATATTATAAAGCAGCATAACCTATTATTGTATCCATGTTGTCTAAGACCTGTTTTCTCTCTAGCTATTATTCTTTTGATGCTTCCAACCAGACCTTGAAGGTCTGCATGCTTCTCCTTTATTATCTTTATAGTGAATGGAGGGATCCTGCAATTAAAATTAGATTATTCAATTAGCTTCAGTTCATGAAGGAACCCCACTTAGATCCTGGACAACCAATAAACTAAAAAATAAAATAAGCAACAGTTACTGGATCTGGTTAGTATTTGAATAGGAGGCTAATAGAACATCAGAGAATTATAAACTATATCAGCCAGTTGAAAAGGCAATGCAGAAGATGGTAATAGTAATTCATTTCTGTACTGTACATTCATGTTAAACCAATTTGGAGCCTTTCCCTTTTAATTCAAAGAGGCAATGTTGCAGTTTACCTAACAAGGGAAAACAAACAAGTGTGGGACCAAAGGAAGGCAAGTTGAATTTATTTTTCAGATAATTTGTATTACAGTTTATAATTGCAAAGATAAAAATAAAGACTAATAAAATTATAAAAAGAAAAATGGAGAGAAAAAGAAAAAAGATAGTAAAGAAAAGGTAGAGAGAAAAAAAGAAAAGCAAAAAAAGATAGTAAAGAAAAAAGATCTGTAAAGAAACGACTTCCTCCCCTTCATTAAAAAGAGCAAATGCAAACTAATAAAAATATAAATAAGAAAAGAAAAAGATGAAGAGTAAAAAATAAAAAATAAAGCAAAGAATAAGAATAAAGGGGCAGGAGAAATTTCATCCCCCTTCATCTCAAGATGAACAAATAATTCATCACCTTTTCTGATGCTACAAAAGTCATCACAGTCATTATTTTTAAGCAGTTACTTGGTGCAACTCCATTTGTGCTCAGCTACATACTGTGAAACATCAACCAGTCCATTCAGTTTAAAACTTTCTAAAAGTGACATGTGTTAGATAATGATCTGGGATGAACAATGAAAGACAACTAGTCAACTTGCTTCTTCAAAACAATACTACAGGATTTTTCTTCTTCTTCCTCTCCCTGAAGTGTTGAATATTTTCTTAAATTTCCTAAGAATTGAATTTTGGAATCATTTTAGCTTGACCCTTTAACAAAGTGGAAGTAGCCTTGGTTCTCTCTTCTCCCATTATTCTCCTATTGAAGTAAAAATCTTCAAAGCTTCTGTCCAAAAATATTCCCCTAAGGCAATATAAGAAAAAGAGGCAAGATCCACACACAGTCTCTGTGTCAACAATGGAAACAAGCAATTCCTTTAGGGCCCAATTATATTCTACATAGCCACAAATGTAAGGTGTAAGAGCAGCTTTCCCACTTAAGAGACTTTGAAGCACATTATATTTGGCCTCTTTGCTCCTAATGAAAAAAGACAAGCAAAACAAAAATACAAATCATATTTTACGTGAATTCCAGTGCATCAAATATTGCTAACTGTATTCAAGCTATAATTTGTACAACTGAAAACTAATGTTATAATATGGATCATTTCACATTAAGATGATATACTAAGATTTGAATCTAATTCCTAGGGTGCAAAACATAGATATGATTGATAAAGGCAGGAATAATGCTCTTGAAAATATATCTTCACCAGTTGATACTTAAAGGAACTGTTGAAAGAAATATCCTTCTGGGTTCAGTTCCAAGTGGGGAAAAAGACACTGGAAACATGGAGGCTGCTTGGAAAGTTTAATGGTGTACAGGACCACATGGTCTGGAGCTCCAAAGTGAGAAGGAAGGATGATCACATCCTTCAAGGTGAGAAGAGGAAGTCAAGAAAAGGGAAGTCCAGATGCTGAGAGACCCTTATATAACCTCTGTTGGGCCCCACCTTAGTGTTTCCTGTTCCTGTGCAAGAAATGAATCCCATTGGCTGTCAGACTCCCAGGGGCAACTCTGTAGGCTGTCCTGAGTTCCAGGCTTGGTCTAGCCTTGCTGAGTGATTATGCCCTTAAAAGGCTTTTGGCAATTTCTCCAGCTTTACCTGGAGTTCTTTCTTATGTAAAGTATTCTGGCCCAGGCCTTAATGGCCCACCCATTAAAAAAGGTGAGGGTGAGATTCTGCTTCTGGGGTGAGTTTCTGCTTCTTGAGTTTCTACTCTTTTTTAGGGGAAATATTCTGCCTTTTTAATATTTCCTAGACTATTTCAATTTTCTAGGAGAGGGGTGGGTGCTAACTTCCTACAGAACCAAGGACATCTTTCCGACTTAGTGCCTATTTATAAGGTGTTAAAGCAATGTTGTATTCTAGTTATTTTATTATTTAATTTATGTATATATATATAAAAGCGAAATACCACTCCCTTGTCATCACAAAATCTCCAGAACCATAAAGCCTACAAACTTTAAATTTAGCACTATGTTCCTCTTGGTTTCTAGGTGCTTACTAAGAAAGGGTTTTCAAAATGACCATCAGAGCATTAGTATTTCATATATTATTATTAACACTCTCTGATGCTTAAGGAATTCTATTCCACCCTTCCCACCTGAAAAGAAATCTGTTCCAAATGCAAAACACAAGCAGAGGAGAGGAGAGGAGTTTCACTCTCAGTTTCACAGCACCAAGCAGCTTTAGTACAGAACAGTTGAGCTAAGCCACACCCAGGTTCCTTACTGTCTCCTTCTTGCTCACACAGCAAATACTGTTTCACTTTCCAAACAACCCTGAACTCTCTCACACACTGACAGAATGCTAGCCAGATGAACACCAATGAATGCTGGTAGGCAGAGGCACATTTTTTCCCTTATTTCCCTCCCCAAAAACTTGCGTGATCACATAGTTTTGTAGCGAAGCATGGGTACCCTGCTAGTATACTAATAATATGGTGGTAAGACTCATAAAATTAAAACATAATCCTTGAAAAGCTGGTTAGTAAACCCATCATACATAGATAATACAGTCATCATTTCTACTTGAGGACAGCCCTAAAATCAATTGTATCCTACTGCATAGACAATTTATTTATTTTTTTGTGAAAAAAAACTAGACATTATGGCCTTTTCAAAAAAAAAAGCCTCGTAAACATAATTATAGGTGGCAAAGAAATAGGAATGAACAAATTTAGGGCTTCAAATGCCTTGCAACTGGTTTTTATGCCACCAGTTCAGGGAAGCCCCAAATTTGGTCCCTAAAAGAGAAGGTCAGAAGATGTAAAACTCCCATATTAAGATTCCCCCCCCCCCCCCCCCCCCCGCCTCAGGAAAGGAGGCAATTATATATTACAATTATACTACTAATATGATATATTGTATTATATACTTAGTGGACTAAAAGTATCTGAACACAAAATAGCACAGCTGTTCTATGGTTTCCAAATGTGTGCATATAAGAACCTAGAACCATTAGAAGCTATATAAGCAATCTTGTTGGGAACCTGTTTTTATTTATTATTTTTATATCTTATTTACATAAATCACATTTTTGATTCTTCATTGCGCTACCAATTCAACCCTTCAGACTGAAGCCAGAATTATTCCAATTAACATCTGTGTGTAAATAGCATACATTAGTTACTATCTCCAACTAATTTTCAATATGTCATTGTGGACATTTCTTCAGTGAATTGATTCCAATGGGATTTGTTCAGGCCAAACCATCTTTCAAATAACACATCAGAGATAATGATCATAGCCCTACCATATATTTGGTGAGCCCATACAAAAGTATTACCTGTACAATATTATTCCCCCAAACACCAGCAGAGCTTTGACTCTTACTCAGTGTAATTCTTCCCCTCTGCTAGGTCTTGGAGGGAAGGTTTTATAATATACCAAAAGAGCTGTCTTTTTGTCCTTGTAGTTAAGGGCAGGTGGAAATTTTATTTATTTGTCAATTGCTTACAAGATAATAGGTATAAGTAAAAGCATAGTTATGAATACATGGATACATATAAGAAAAAATTATATATGTGTGTGTGTGTGTAAGGTTTTTAAGCTGATAATTTTAAATAATAAATAAGGGAGACTAGGATAGATCTATTTCGAGCTAGTTAGCTCTCTTCAGCTAGCCATACCCTTACTGGGATTTGAACCAGGGAAGTATTACATGTGAGGCAGTTGTAATTGCCACTACACCACCTGGCTCTATCCTTATCAGCTGAGGCAGGGGAATAAGTATATACTTTGTGTTACAACACCCTGTTAAGCCCCAATTAAGGGAGAAAGCATACTGCTTTCTTTTCTGTCTTTCGGCTCATCACCAGAGACCATACTGACAGAAAGCTATTTGTTTTGTTGTCTTTTGTTTATATGTGTGTAAGGTTTTTAAGCTGATAATTTAAATAATAAATAATTAATCCAGGCTGCGCAGACACACAAGGCTACTCAGCCCACATGGCCCGCGGGAACCCTCCCTACCCATTCATTCCTTACCTGGCAAACTTGTCTGCTAAGTTGCTATTCTTCCTTTTTCCAACCATCATCTGTTCTTCTGTGCCGGGAGATTTAGATTAGCTAGGAAGCAGGACATGGTTGGATTTCTTGCTTTCTAGCTCAGCACAGCCAAACCTCCCTTAGGACTGAAGGTTTGCTTGCAAGCAAATTCAGTGCAGACTCATGGCAAGCAAATTTGAGAGATTGAGCTAGTGATAGCAGACAGATAGATCACTGAATGATTCTGTGAGCAACTCAATCTGCCTGCTTTGCCTGATTTTGGATAAAAGTTGCTCTTTTTTAATAAAAAAAATCAATATTTACATAGATGGTGTGTTGTGAGTTAATTTTGTGAGTTTGCTTGCTAGCAAATTTTATGAGTTTGCTTGCAAGCAAATTTTATCTGACAGTCTGAGCTAGCCAATGGTAGATAGATGGATTTCTGAATGAATCTGTGATTCTGTGAGCAACTCAATCTGCCTGCCTGCTTTGTCTGATTTTGGGTAAAAGTTGCTCTTTTTTTATAAAAAATTCAATATTTATATAAATATTTACAATATTTACATACAAGCCATGCCCAGCTAGTCACATGACCACCAAGCCACACCCACAAATTAGGCCACGCCCAAAGAACCAGTTGGTGGTCCCTGGGATCTAAAATTATGAGTTTGGTAGTCCTTGAGGTCCAAAAGGTTGGGGACCCTTGCTCTAGTTATTAGTGTAATATTACCAGAGAAAAAGCTACGTAAGATTAGGTTAACAACTCTTAATACCTTTTTGGCTATGTAATTACAATGGGCTCTAGCACTTAGGTCATTTGAGATGAGTACTACAAGATCCTTGACAGAGTTTGTATCATCAACAAGATCTTGACTATTCAGACTGTATTTTATTTTCTGGTTTTGTTTTGTTTTTTTGCCAGTATGTAGGACAGAACATTTATTTGTTGAGATTTGAAGTTGCCATTTGTTTGAACATTCTGATACATAATCAAGGTCATTTTGAAGGGTAGCAGTATTGTCTGTGGTGTTGAATAGCTTACATCATCAGCAAAGAGAATGCAATTGCTCTTGATATGATCACAGAGGTCATTTATGTAGAGTACGAAAAGAGTTGGTCCTAGAACACTGCCTTGGGGGACACCACTGTTGACAGGTACAGAATTTGATAGGATGCTCCCAGTTTTGACCATTTGTTGCCTGTTTGACAGGAATGCTTCTATCCAGTTATGCAGGTATCCAGAGATACCATAAGATTTTAGTTTTAGAAGTAGTTTGCCATGTACCACTGAATCAAAAGCTTTACAGAAGTCTATGTAGATTGCGTCTGTTGCTTTGCCCTGATCAAGTTGTGTAGTCCATATGTTTTTGCAGTGTAAGAGTTGCAGATTACATGATAGTTTTTTCCTGAAACCAAATTGTTTATTAGAGAGTAGGTTGTTTGTTTCTAAATGAAGGATGATGGATTGGTTAATAATTGATTCCATGACTTTACAGGTGACGCAGCATAAAGAGATTGGTCTGTAATTTTCAACTAGGCTGGGGTCTCCCTTTTTGAAGATGGGGATGACTGTGGCTTGTGACCATAGTTTTGGCAAGGAGCTGGTCCTGAAAGATTGCAAGCCATATGTTGCTGAGATTCAGTCTTAGAATAATACATTGAGTGAGAAGAGGAAAGGGATCCAAAAATGCACATTTTAACTGAATTCTATGCCAAAATCTTCCTTAATATGAATCAGAATATAAAAGATACTTCTGTTTTTCTTAGGATGTTTGAGAATTTCTTTTCAACTTCTCCTGGAGATCTTTTCAATTATTTTTTCTTGCTAGATGAGCATAGGATTCAACTAGTATCATTGTTTTTATTTCTTAACTTTAAAACCCTAACCTAGGGGGCTCTTTGAAAGACTTGGAATTTAATAGGAAGTGTGGGTGGCTGCAAACTATTGGAAAAGTAATTGAACAATGAAAGACAATATTCCCACATAGACCTTCATTACCTTCTAACTTAATAAATGCAAAGAACTTGATAGCCTTCTCTTGTGAATTTCCCCAGCATTCTGCTTGCAAAGAAAGTCTGGAAACATCTCCTTTTTCATCAGATCAAAAGAGAACAACTCTTTAAAAA
Source organism: Bungarus multicinctus (assembly GCA_023653725.1). NCBI lineage: Eukaryota > Metazoa > Chordata > Lepidosauria > Squamata > Elapidae > Bungarus > Bungarus multicinctus. The sequence continues at coordinate 8,846,360 of CM042837.1, forward strand.
AGTGCAGAATTGCCCTAATTAATTAGCATGAAAATAGAAGACAGTGTTGGCATGCCATGATCAAAGATACCTCCCACAGTGCAAAATGAAAATTCAACAGACACAATAATTGAGTAGAAGTGTTATCTGGGTTATGCTATTACCACTTTCACATGCACAATTTTATACATCTTGATCACTTCCTCAAATAGTTGCTATTTTCCAAGCTAAACAGGCCCAATGACTAGTCAGATGGTGACCTCATCCAACTGTCTCAACAAGGAACTAGCAGATTGAGACTGCACTGTTTTCCATGTACACCAGCCAAATATTTGCATTTCATCCCAGAACATGATGAAAAGGTTGCTCACTGATCCTGATCTCAACAACATGCAGGTGGGAGAAAGCATTAAATATTTGCTTTTCGTGAATATATTAACATGGAAAAAAGGACTGGGGATAAATCCATTTTTAAGGGCATATCATGCCAATTAATTTTCTCAATAGATGAATGATTTCAGAAGAGGAAAGGCACAAATGGCAGTCAAATTAAAAAGAGAAAGTGTCTTTCCATTTTGGATTGGATTTGTAGCTGTCTTTCTTGCACTCCTTCGAATGAAATGTATGCCATCTCTTTTAAACATGCTTTATAACTGATTCCAAAATCAGATTATGAATCAGATTGGGTCTAAAGAAGACAGGCCAGTATTTCTGCAAAAACTGGTCCATTGTGTCAAAGTTGTCCTATACATGCAATTAAATTGTGCAAGTATCACATGATGACTGGAAATCAATTTGATGTGCACGAGGACAATATTTCATTATTTCTTTCTCCCTATTGAAAAGTTTGAGACATTGAAATGTCCATATCTGAGCTTTCTGCAATCCTTTTTTATAGATTATACAATATTTCCTGGAACAATATGTGGGAAAATCTCATGGGGTGGGAGGCAAATTCACTTAGAGTTAGATCTCCATGAATTTGGAGTAAGTCAAGCACTATCTCTATTAAAAAATGTTTTGATAACTTAGGTTATTAGCACTAAAGACATCAAAAATGTATTTTAGGTTTAGCTGTTTTTGTTTCTACTTGGATCAGTACGAATGACAATCTGTAACATGATGAAAAATAGAAAAATCACTTGGAGAGAAGCTTTTAGCCTAACAATCGTAAGTGGTTGATACATAATTGAACTTCTCTATTTCTCCCAGTGTCTTTGATCATCCTTACCAGGAAAGAGGGATGATCAGAAAAGGAGAGTATATTCTTTCCTTCCTTCTCCTTCTCTCCCCCCTCTGGAAATGTGGTAAAGATACACAGAGCAGATGCCTTGTGTTCAGTGAATGAGTGTGGCTATGGAGTAGCCATTCAACATGGGACTTCTTTGATGAACAGACAGGTATGGAAAAGTGGAAATTTAAATAAAGACTTGGGAAATTTTTGTGTGGTGTATATATGCAGTGAATACACACAAGCACACAGAGAGACCAACATGCTGCATTGATTTGGTGCTGGATTCTTTAGGGCTGAAAGAAGTAAAAAAAGACTTTGCTTCAGATACACACTTGTTTCCTTTTTGTCCCTATGTGGCAGATTTTGTTCATTTTGATTTTGAAAGGTTGATAACTGTGTGGCTCAATCAAGGAGAAAGCATATTTTTCTGCTCATTAACCCTGATCTGTTTTATATTTTGTCAAGATTTTCTCAAGGAAATCTTGAGAAAGTTTGGGAACTTGTATAAGGCTTCTGAGAACTTGTATAAGGCTACTTGATAATGAACAGACTCCACATTCTTGGAGAGATAAGAGATTTCACTGGACATAGAAAAAATACTCAGAATTTCAAAGCCTTCTTCAATGCAAAAGCAGATATAAGAAGTTTAGTAAATGCATAAGGAAAAGCTTAACCTCTGAATCTGAAAGTTAAAGAGTGCTCTTGAGTTTAATGGAAAGACATTTTTATGCTTTAAGATCTGTTTGGGACGCCTAAATGACAAAAGAGGCAAATGGAGGAATAGAAGGGAGAAGCATTATAGTAACTCAAACTCACTGTAATATGTTATAGCATTTTGATGTTAGTTGTTAACAGAAAACAGATGCAGAGTGTTTCTAAGGTGTTTAAGAAACCCAAATTGCAGATTGCAGGAATTGGATATATCTAGTCTGGTGAAGATATAGATAGATATATCCTTCTAGTCTAGTCTAGAAGGATGAGGGATGACATGATAGCAATTATAGCAATGTTCCAGTATTTGAAGGGATGCCACAAGGATGAGGGGTTCAATCTATTTTCCAAACCACCAGAAAGCAAAAAAAAGAAAAAGAAAGAAAGAAAGAAAGAAAGAAAGAAAGAAAGAAAGAAAGAAAGAAAGAAAGAAAGAAAGAAAGAAAGAAAGAAACAATTGATGGAATCTAATCAAGGAGAGAAGCAACTTAGAACTAAGGAGAAATTTCCTAACATGAGAACAATTAACTTGCCTTTAAAAGTTGTGGGCTTGCCATCACTCAAGGCTTTTAAGCTTATCTGGAATGGTACAGGGGTTTTCCTGCTTGTACAAGAGGATAGACTAGAAGACCTCCAAGGTGGCTTCTAACTCTTTTATTCCTGTTCTGTTCTGTTCTGAAACATTATGGAGAATCTGTGTTTCATTTTTACTTTATTTCACCTTCCTATTTTTTTCTATGACAGAACCCGAGGCAATACACACAGACTTTGTAAAGTACAGAATATGATTTATATCCCTACATCTTAGATCATGTCCAAAGACATCTTTTGCTATCACAATGTTACACCACACAGTTAATAACAGGTATATATTCATAGTTTATTTATTTCTCTCTTTCTATTCCTTCTCATTCACAGGTGACTTATACAGCTATTCAGCTAGAACAGGGGAAAAAATCAAAATGATCTCTCTCTCTCTCTTTCTCCCCCAATGCCCATCTCACAGGGTTGTTGCTGTGTGGAAAATAAAAAGCAGGAATATTAGGTACTGAGTTATGTATATCACCTTGACATGGCTTATGTGCTCTGAGAAAGATAAGAGCTAAGATAGAGGTTCAACCATACTGCACAGGTCTCATCTGAGAAGCAGAAAGAATACCTCTCATGAACAGTATGATTAGATGTAATTTAGAGGAGCCGATACTGAATTGCTCATCATCCAGCTCAATAAGGACTGCCCAAAGTCCTGGAGTTCCTGGAAAGTATGTGTGATTTTGGTGATCAAGTATTCAGCATCTAGTGGCATTGAGCCATTAAGAGTTTTAGAAGATCTATGGGGAAAAACAAACACACACTTTCTTCATTAATATTTATTCTCAATGAATGAAACCCCTTAAATATGTTCTTTAGATTTCTCCAAATTGGAATATAGAGGCATTCTAATACACAGTTCAATTTTACCAACTTATTGTACACCAACCCTCTTTCTGATAGGTATCCTGAGCAAATAATTTCCACTGTTTTGGAAATAAAGGATAACTGGTTGTTAAAATTATTTTACTACAAATATCATAATTTAGGACATTTGATTTTCACATGTAAGTAAGAAAAATTATTAACTTCATCTAGCATACTACATAGTCTATATTGTACTGTAAGCCATGATACTAAACAATTTTAGATATGCTGAGGGTAGTAAAGTAGAAAGTCCTTCGCTCAGCAGCTATTGTTCAAATACTCCACACTTGCTAACTCCTGAATCAAACTTTTGCTGATCTATGCACCTTAGAACATGTTCAGTGTGTCATAAGTCAAGTTGATATGCATCCTAGAACATCAAAATAGCTTTAGAAAGAGAACTGATGCTAAATTGCCCAGAGACAACATACTATGATGGTTTTCCTGAATATTTTATGACATGATTTGTGGAGAAAATGATGTTTTAAACATGACTAATACCAATTCATGTAATGTCATAATAAGAACAATAGAATGATGGAATACTTGGACAATACAAACAATTCAACCAAATATTTGGTAAATAGAATTGGCTGAAAAAAATAAAAGTCATATTAAAAAAAGAATGCTACTGACATCATTAGAGCAAATGGGCTTTCCTTTTGTGTAAGATAAACAAAGTAATTAAAACAGTTCTTTATTAAAAAAACAAATCAACTTTTGTACTCTTATTACATGTTGGAACAATAGAACTGAAACCAAAGACCAGAAAGCAGCAGCAGCAATGACAAAAACAATTATGGACAGATGTAATCAATCTAAAACATCTAAAATAAGGTTGTACTAAAATGAGAAAAAAATGAGTTTAGCATTATAAAAGAATACAGTCTGGGGGCCAAGATAATTACAAAAATTTCAAAAGAAATAAGACAGTAATTGTGACAGTAGAAGTCTGAAAGCTGGCCAAGAAAATGAAGTACCTACAAACCTGATTTGGAACTAAACAAAATAAAACATTGAATTTTAGAAAACTGTGTGGGAGAATGGTAAGGAACAAAATGAAAAAGCATAATGGATCAACAAACCTGAAAAAGAATTTGATGGAAAACAAATAGCTGTGGGGATAACAGAAGAAATGGTTCAAATGCTAGTCTGGAAATCTTGTAAGATGGAGAACTCAAGACAATATCAACTACGTGGCTTTTGGCTCAATACTTGATGAGCTTTCAATCCAAGCTAGCAATACAGCTAAATGATCTTCTATAGATACAAGCAGGGGTGGGTTTCTACTGGTTCTGTCTAGCTCTGTAGAACCGGTAGCTCTGAAGAGCAGCAGACATGGAACCGGTTCTATGTCTGCTGATGTTTTTGCCCACCTCCCCCCTGGGCTCTTACCTGATCTTTATTTCCTGATTTTTCAACTTCAACTGCCTTGTGAGGCACAGCTGCAGTTAAAAAAGCAGGAAAAGAGGGCTGTTTCAAAGGCTGCTTCCCTGCACGCAGCATGCTGATGACGATTTACAGGCAACGATTTATAGGCACCTGCTCACAGCATGCAGGAAAGCACATCATAAATCACTGAACCTTGTAAATCCTGAACCAGTAGTTAACCCTGTTGTATCCCACCCCTGGATACAAGAAGCGGAGAAGGGAAATAGCTCAATTGTTAAAGATGTTGAGCTTGTCAGCTGGAAAGCTGACAACCTGGATTTGAGTCCTGACTGCTGCACAACAGGGTGAACTCCCATTTTTGCCCCAACTCCTGCCCACCTAGCAATTCAAAAGCAAGCACATGCGAGTAGATAAATAGGTACCACTTGAGTGAGAGGGTAACAGCATTCAATGCACATTGGTGTATAGTCATGCTGGCCACGTAACAATGGAAATGTTTTTGGACAGTATTAACTTTCTCAGCTAAGAAACAGAGATGAGCCCCACACTCTAGAGCCAGAAAGAAATACAAGAAATGAAGAGTAGGTGACATCTAGAAGAATATTCCTACTATAAGAAAATGGCAATTACCTATTCAGGTCTTCAAAAATTTTCTTGGCAAGGTTTTATAAGTGGCTTGTTATTGTCTGCTTCCTATAGCTGAGAGAGCGTGACTGGCCTCAGGTTACCCAACTGACTTTATGCTGAAGGAGTACTACAATTAGTTGTTTCTAGTCTGGTGCCTTAACCCCTACACCAAACTGGTTCTCCTAATCAAATTATAGCAAACCTCTACAATAAATGTTTAATTGAATGAAAAGGTAATTTTTCCAATAGAACAAAAGGGACTGGCAAAACTTCGAATGGCACAACAAAGCTACTAGCAAAATAAAAAATCAAAGAAAAAAAAACCTTTATAGCCAGTGTAGACTATTTGCCTCACTCAGAGCTAGCTTTAAAAACACTTGCAAGTTTTTAGAATAAGATTTTAAGAAGATTCCTGGAAATGTCAACAGTCTCATCAAAAACCAACTTTAGGGTGAACAGAGAAGTAAAAATAAAGTCAGACAAGTTCTATGGAGATTCGGTCCCCCAAGTTCTCTTTGTGCAGACAATGATTCCACTCAGAAGAATTCTGAACAGAATCCATTGTCAGCACCTTAGAAAAGAAATTTGGCCTGGAAAAATATGCTAAAGTTGCAATTAAAAGAGGCCAAATTATATGAGAAGATATGCTACAATTAACAAATGGAAACGCTATTAGATACCTGGCATTTGAAGAAGTGCATAAATATTTAGAATTAATGGAAGCTTCTAACATATTTTATGGCCAATTTAAAAGGCCTACTAATTTACATTACTGTATATCAAATGAATTCAAAAAATGTAAAACTAAATGATAGAAATATTGTTAAAGCAATAAACACTGAAGCAATCCTTCTAATTAGGGACTTCAGGGATAATTGATTAACCCAAGGCTAATTGGACAAAATTGATATAAAGAAAAAGAAAAAGAAATGAATGACCATACAGTATGCAATTCATCCAAGAGATAGAATTCACATGTTATACGTACCAAACATACAAATGGAAAATAATTATTCCAAATAAACTGCAAGTAGAACAAAACATGTCTGAATTTTAAAAATAGTAAAGAAAAGTGGATCTTCTTATAAAATTTTGTAAAGAAAAATCCACAAATAGTTCACAAATACTAATTCTAATACTAATATTAGCAATGTAGTGATTCAAAGTTGGATGAATACTTGGAAAAGCAAACTATTCCATGACCAATTCAATATGAAAATAAAAGCAGAACAAAATCAAATATGAATGTTAGAACATGCAAACAAAAAAAATGAGAGAACAATCATGGTGAGTTAGGTCCTGCAAACCCAAACCGTCACCCAAAGCTGGAAATATTTCTGACAATTCCATATATTGATTATGAATAATAAAGGATGAAACTGTAGATTGTCTCAGTAATTGTTCACATAAACTACTCAGAACATATAGAAGAGCAGGGGTGGGATCCTACCGGTGTAACTACCGGTTCAGTGATTTTACATTCTGCACGCGCGTGTAGATCGTCATCATCTAACTGCCTGGACAGCAGACCAGCGCTGTGCGTGGGTGTGCAGCGGTTGAAAAAGCACTTTTGTCCTGCTTTTTCAACCACAGCTGTGTCACACAAAGCAGCTGCGGTTGAAAATGCAGGAAATAAAGGTCAAGTAAGAGTCCGGGCAGGCAGGTGGGCCAAAACAACAGCAGACATAGAACCGGTTTTATGTATGCTCTCTTTTCAGAGCAACCGGTCCTACAGAAGTGGACAGAACCGATAGAATCCCACCTCTGTATAAGACTATGATAAGTCCAAAAATGGGCAGCTTTATAAATTAGGTAGATAGATGATGAATGGATGAAGATAGAGATAGTAGATAGACTAGATAGATAGATAGATAGATAGATAGATAGATAGATAGATAGATAGATAGATAGATAGATAGATAGATAGATAGATAGATAGATAGATAGAGGCAACATATATAGTGCTCTGCTGTATTATTATTTTCTAGTACATATTTTCCTTGGGCTTTCATAGAAGCATGTGAAGAATAGTGATCTTTTTTTACAATCACTGCCCATTAGACTTTTGCAAGAGAAGCACTGTTAAAGAAGTAGAAAAGAATATTGTATATGGTGTTGTGAATGATTCAAGTAGCCTTTCCAGCAGGAATGTATCGTTTTGCTGTGAATTAGCAAAACTGATGTTTGTGCTGCCATATATCCTATTTTAGCAAATCAGGTCACTTCTTTCTTGAAAGGAAAGGAAAACCTTGAGTGGGCTTCTCCAACCTTCCTTTTATAGATAGCATATTATCTGAAAGTCTGGATTTTTGTTTTTCTTGGCAGCTATTCATTGGGTTAATCAATTTATTCTCCCAACTACCCTGGACTGTCTTATAAACTAAGTTTGTAACTAGAAGGCTGGAGAAAAATCCTCAATTGATCTTGCCTATCTGTGACATGTCAGTTTGGCCACCTGCAGCATGATGTTCAAAGGTTTTGAGAACTGGTGGCAAGATTCATCAGTTTTAACTTTCTGCAGTACATCCAAGCTCACATCTGAGAGCAATATAAATCACCATTATTAACTACCTCTCAGAGATTTTATAAAACAGTCACAAATGGAAAGGCTGGACAGAGGTCATTCCTTTCCTTAGCAGACTTTTAGCTGCTTCTACAGTAAATCATTACTTTGCTCTCTGGCTGTAGAATCTACAATCAGCCCAATTCTTTTCCTAACCTGTGGGTAAATGCTAATTCCATGGGCTTTTGGCAGGCAAAGTGATGTTCAGGGAAGCTTTTAAAGGTTACTGCTACCCTAACACACAGTTGCTTCTTGTAATACTACTTTATTGTCAGAATCCTCAGGGTGATCTAGTAGTGTATGAAGGCTACACTGAACCAGTAAAACCATTTGATATATGTGGTTTCAGTTATTATGCCCCAAAATGAAATAAGTTGAAGATTGATTCATCTATGCCTCATCCTTCACCGTTCTTTGTCCCTTCTATTAAACTCTGAACCCTATTTTTTTCTCATCAACTCCAGTAATGTTGTAATGTCCCAATGCCCTACATAAGCCATTTTTAAAAGGTGTTTTTTTTAAAGTTTACCTAATGTTAGAAGAGGACTTTCTGCACTCCCAGTAAGAGTAGAAAGAAGAGTTTCTCCCAAAGTTGCCTTTTTTTAGGAGGTGTGGAAATTTTTCTTAGATGTCTTCTGAGAGTTTTTAGTTCATCTCGAAATATAAATTTAGTCTGAATACTATGTAAATAGTGGCCTCTATTGGATAACAGGGGGGAAAAGATAGGGCGAATGAACTCAAACCTTTCATTGAATCAACTGACTGGTTGCTTAAACTGTCAAGATAATACACCAAATTCTGAAAGTCCCAGGATTGCAAAATAATAACATCCACCAAGAACATTCATCATTCAGAGAAACATTATCAAGAAAGATCTTGTTACTTTGGACTTACAGCTAAATTATAATGAATACGATGGATGAGATGGTTTTGAAAGGTGAAACCTCACAGATGGGACTGAAAACTAGATCAACACTAGGGCTTTAGAAACTGAAACAGATAAAGTGTTTGGCCGATAAGGTAAGGAGGAATAGGAAGTCTCCTTGATATATACAACTGCATCTGAAATACAAGGAAAAAAGAAAATGCAAGGAAAGACATTATTCAATTATCCTTAGTCTGTCTTCTCTTTCCCTTACCCTACATTTAAAACTTAGTAAATTCTATCACATGTTATCAGCATAGGCTGCTTAGAACAGTCATTTCATTCATTATCCAGGGAATTTTCACCTTCTTTTTTAAAGAGAGGGAGAGAAGAAAGAAAAGAAAGATTGTTTGATATTACAAAATATTTTCTTGAAGTTGAATTCTAAGAATTATCTCCAGTGATTAGGAAATCGCACAGAGAACAATCAAAATCTTTGGTTGATTGAGGCAAAGATGAAAAATTTATTTGGCATGAAAATATGAGAAATTCCAGAACACACCCTATGAGTTCGCTGCATATGTATGAACACATGTATATACACACATCCATCTATGACAAATACAGAACTTTATTTTTTACCTATGGCATCTTCGGTAAAGCAGATTCCTTCCTTAAAGCACCTACAGTAAAAAGAAAGGGAAAGAAAAATGGGAGCAGGATGTAGTGAAAGATTCATGTTTAAAAGGGTAGCAAACAGTGATTCTTTAAGTGATTTATCCTTAAGTTTAAGTGATCCTTTAATTAAACTTAAAGCCTTAATTAACATAGAGCAGAGTTTTTAGAGTTTTCCTCATATATTTTGCAGAAGAAATTGCTTTTTAAAACACCAGAAAGCTATTACAGAGTAAGGGGTATTTTGCATCTGCCTTTTTTTAAAAGGAAAAAGTGGTCTAACCAGTTAGAAGGTTCACCTTGGGGGCAGATGAGAAATGCAGTTCAAAATAGGGACAGAAGTGGCAAGAGAACATGTAGCTTCTCTAAACTAGGTTTAATTTAATGATGTTATTGGATTACATATGAAAGTGCTAAAGTTGAATGTTAGAAACATTGACAGTAGCATTTAAGAAGTCCTGGAATATAGGAGAAGTGCTGGAAGACTGGAGAAGAGCTAATATTATTTCAGTCTTTTAAAAAAAATCCTGAAAAAAGTAGGCCCAGGAAACTACAGGTGAGTCAGCTGGACATCAATACCTTTGAAAAATCTAAAAAACTTCAAGCAATGGGTTTGCAAATGTTTAGAAAGATACATGAACACTGCTAGAAATCAACACAGGTTTATTAAAAATCAGATAAGATCAGATACATTTTATTGCTGGGGGAGTGGAGAACAAAGTGACTAGAGTAATAGATGAAGGATGTTGTGACTCTAAATTTCAGTAAGACACTTGATATAAAGATTGATAAAATGGAATAAGGTGGGATGAATAGTCTCACTACCAGGTGAATTTGCAGTTGGCTGATCAATAGTACCTAACACAAGGTCATTTATTAGATTGATGTCCACAAGGAGAGATAAATCTACTAGGTTGTCTGAAGGTTTTGTACTAATCTCAGTGTTCATCATTTTTATAAATTATATAGACTAGAGATGGAAGAGATGCTGTTCAGATTTGCAGAAGACACAAAGCTAGGGATGATGTTGATACCTCAGGCAATCAGTTTAACATTCAAAAAGTTAATCTGATCTTCTGAGGTATTAACAATCATCCCTAACTTTGTGTCATCTGCACATTTGATGAGCATCTCTTCTATCACTCATCTTAGACAATTTATAAAAATGTAAAAATTGATAGACTTGAACATTGGCTTTATCCAACAAAAGTATGTGTCAACTCATAAAATATGTATATGGTCTTTTTAGAGTTGCCAACAGAAAGGGAGGGGGAAGCAGAGGGCAACTTGTATTCCATAAATGTTTTCAAAGATAGTTTCTATGTGATCAAAGTTTCTGCCGCACAAAATTCTATCTGAAGAGTATGATTGATGACTCTTGGCTATGGATGTGTCCCATTGGAGAATATGAATTATGATACACCCAGGGGGTGGGGGAAAACCAGAGTCAAGGGTGACAATGAATGATCTGTCTCAGAGTCGGCTACACCGAGGCAGTGCTGGCATGTTTACTCCTAATAAGTTTTGAAAATCCAGCTAGAGACTCATGATTAAACGGGGGTAATTACTGGAGTCCTGACAGTATGTTCAATGGTGAGAAATGTAAGGTTTTGCACTTAGGTAGGAAAAATTTGTGCATGGGTACTTAGCTCGGCATTAATACTAGTGACAAGGATTGGGCATGCTAGTAGATGACAGATTAAAATGAATCAGAACTATTCTGTATCTGCCAAAAGAGGTAATGCAGTTTTGGCCTGCATCAAAATAAGTACACTATTAAGATGATGGGAAATACTAATCGATGCTGTGCTGATCACAGCAACTTAGACTTATATGCCACTTCACAGTGCTTTACAGCCTTCTCTAAGCAGTTTAGAGAGACAGCATATTGACCCCAACAAACTGGGTCCTCACTTTACCAACCTCGAAAGGATAAAGGCTGAGTCAACTTTGAGCCAGTCAGAATCAAATTTCTGGCAGAATTAACCTGCAATACTGCATTCTAACCATTGTGCCACCATGGCGCTTGATAATAAATACTGTTCTCTATTCCATGGAACCCCCAAGATAGTGAGGTACTTAGAGGTTAAATCCTAATAAGAATAGTTAAAATGGAGTAATATCTGAGGGAAGTGTTCATTTATTCTCCATAATACCTGAGAGTAGAACAAAAATCAGAAGGTGGACACTTTACAGAGAAAGATCCAAACTCAAAATAAGGAAAAGTTTCCTGACCATAAGAACTCTATTCCATGGAACCCCCAAGATAGTGAGGTACTTAGAGGTTAAATCCTAATAAGAATAGTTAAAATGGAGTAATATCTGAGGGAAGTGTTCATTTATTCTCCATAATACCTGAGAGTAGAACAAAAATCAGAAGGTGGACACTTTACAGAGAAAGATCCAAACTCAAAATAAGGAAAAGTTTCCTGACCATAAGAACTATTAAGTTCATGAACAGGAAATACTAGAAGGCCATTTGTTTAGGATATCTGAGGACCTTGATAAAACATTAAACATTCTGCTGCCAACCGATGACTTAAATAAGGGAAAACATTTAATGAGGTTGAAGAATACTTGTTTTTCAACAAGTCCAAGATATGAGCTAGATATGACACTATCTTTGTGAGTTAGATGCATATGTAATGTTCCTGTACAAAGAACATTGTTCTGGGCATTGGAAGCATCACCCTCAATTCTCAAAGTAACATGTTGAAGATAACATGCTTTGTCTCAACATAAGTCCAGTCCACTTTAGCCAAACACTTTCCCTGAAAGCCAGAAGATGTATAGAAGCCATTAAAAGGCCAGAGAAGCAGCTGGATCAAAGTGTCATAACTACATAAATAAAAGATCCATGCTATTTTATGAATCTCCTGCAGTGGGGTTATTTGATTGAACCATCTTCTAATTTAATTGCTCAAATGTAGTGAGTTTCCACACTTTAATCCATAGCATTTGACAGAGAAGGATTGCACTCTGTAAACATTTTCTGGGATTGCCAACTATGACTTAATAAGACACATCCAGGAGGAGGTTTTGATAACTAGGAAAAAAAGTTTATGGGAATGGAAAATAAGAGAAGCAGCAAGTGAGGTACATTAGATGATTGTCTTTGATTACATGGCTAACTGGATGCTTTTAGAATTTCTGTAACCATCAATTGTTCCACAATTCCTTCCCTTCATTAATTTTTTTGCCCAAGAAACAATTCTCAAAAAAAGCCAAATGAGTGTTTTTAACCTATTTCTTCAGATCTACCCTCCAGGTTTCCAAGAGGCACCAATCAAAGTCTGACATTTATGTCGTCAAGATGATGACAGCAATCTTTGAAACTGTGAGAATTCAAAAACATTTATCTGACACAATCACAGCAGTCAAGTACAAACTTTTAAGATGTCAGGGCAATACCTTTGGTTGAAGCTTTGACTAATGGGTTTTGAAAATAGGGGTGAGCTTTCAAACAGATTGAATCACACCGGGAAAGAGAAAGAAGTTTGGAAACAGGGCTACAATACTGTAGGACTTCCAGATCTAGACAGGCAGGCAAATACTAGCCAATCATTGTGATAATAAACAAGGACCAGAAGACAGCAATAGTAATAAATGTAATGGTGCCAAGCCACAATAACGTCAGGAACAAAAGAAAAATGAGAAACTGGAAAAGTACCAGAGTGTGAAGGAGGAACTGGAGAGAATGTAGAAAGTAGAGGCCAAAGTGATCCCAGTGGTGGTAGGAGCACTTGGGACTGTGACTTCTAAACTGGGAGAGGGGCCCCAATAGATCTCAGGAACAATATCATAGCTCTCCGAAGCTAGAGCAGTGCTAGAAACAGTTAAGATACTGCACAGAGCCCTCAAACTCCCAGGCCAATGGTCGAGGACCCAAGGTTAAGAAGGGGGAGAAAGGAACTTGTTTGTGTGTTTGTACATGCATCAGTGCTTGCACACACACACACACACACACACACACACACACAGGGAGAGAGGGAAGGGAGGGGGAGGGAGGGAGGAAGGGAGGGAGAGGGAGAGAGAATTATCCAACAGAAAACTTTGGGCAAGCTTAAAACCAGCATAGTCAACATGACATTTTACCTTGCAGAAAAATTATCCAACATTTTTTAAACCACTTCTTATTCAATTGAAGGAAATAGAATTGTCTTTTTACATTTCTTTTGTGCAATAACAGAATGTCAGTGACATTCTAATTCTCAATCATCCTGAAACTAAGGTAGAAAAAATTGCAATCCTTTTTACACAAGAAACATTTTTAATGTAGAACACTTTGAAACAGAAGGCTTCTGAAGGATTTAGGGTTCTCTTGACAGAGATAATGAATGTCAGAGAAAAAAAATGCCACCAATTCTCAAACCACCTAACAATGCTGTGTTCCACATTTATGCAGCATTCATTTATTTCCAAAGGAGAAGAAAAGGGCAAATTGTTACAGTTGAGAGTAACATTCCTGAGTTTAGTAACAAGGCAGGTTGAAGGGATTATGTGCACATCTAATCTTTCATTGTACAATAATCTCTTGAGTGGTCAACATATTTCTTGACTTCCCACACTTCAATTAAATCAGAAAGGAACTCCCTCTCATTGAGTTGTTTCATGCAAGGAAATGTGAGCAGTCCAAAAAAGTTAACCAAAAGCTGGAAATCTAAATCAGAGAAAGCAAGGAAGCTACTTCAGATAACAGATAATCAGAGTTGGAAGGGAACTTGTAGGTCATCTAGTCCAACCCCCTGCCCAAGCAGGAGACCCTACACCATTTCTGACAAATGGCAGTCCAATCTCTTCTTGAAAGTCTCAAGTGATAGTGCTCTGACAACTTCCGAGGGCAAGCTGTTCCATTGGTTGATTGTTCTCATTGTCAGAAAGTTTCTCCTTATTTCCAGGTTAAATCTCTCCTTGTTCAGTTTCCATCCATTATTCCTTGTCTGGTCTACAGGCAGAACTGCTATCAGTTCTCCAGAACTGGTCAGAACCTGCTGAATACCACCTCTGTCGGGAACACGCCATCCACATGGCCCACATGGCAAAAGTGACTATGGCTGCTTCTCTCAGCTAACAGGCAGCCAAGCTACCTGCAAAATCGTCTCTCTCTCTAGGAGCGCTCATGGAGAGAAGCAGCTGGAGTCTCTCTCGTCTCTCAAGAGCCCGTCCGAAGTTTCCCATGCTGCTTCTGTGAGCATCCTCAAGAAAGAGACAATTTTACAGGTAGTTTGGGAGTCGAAGCACTGAAGCGCGAGTGGTGCGAGAAACTTCGGCTGGGCTCCTCGAGCGAAGGTAGAATTCTGATGCCATGCAAATGCAAGTAGAGTGGCGCTTCCGCACCTTTCAGCCATCTCCATCGCTGCTTTGGCTTGCTTGTGCCACTATCCCCCTCTTGCCACAACAGCACCCTTACCTCGTCTTAGCTGGCAAGGGCTCACTGCTTTTTGTTGCACCACCTGCAAATTTGTACACTACACCTGCTACCCCCTACGGCGGAGATTTCCAACCCCACTATGGGCCAGTCACATACTCCAGAACTGCAGTAGTCACAAGACTGGCCCTTTGGTTATCCTGGAGCAGCTCATCCATGGCAGGCTGGTGCATAGGCCAGTCCTGTGACTACTGAAGCTCTGGAATATGGGACTAACTTTCCCACCAACGTCAGCAAGCAACCATCAGTCAAAATTCATATTAGTGGTCCACAGGATTTAAAATTATGAGTTTGGTGGTCCCTGAGATCCAAAAGGTTGGCAAAACCCCTGTTTTATAGGACTATATGGAGAAATCAATTTATGATAAATTCACCATGGTTTATTTTCAAGTGAAATGGTGTGATTTATTAACATCTCAGTGAGATGTGATACAAGAGACTAGGGAAAAAAACCAGAGAAGAGCAACAAAGATGATTAGGGGACTAGAGAGTAAAACACATAAAGAATATTCGCAGGAATTGCTTATGTCTAATGAAAAGAAGGACCATCTGGTTTTCCTCTACTTCTGTACTTTTATACTGCATTTTGTCCAACTTATGTATTTGTGAAGTATTGATCCCCTGCATATTTGCAGGATGTTTGTAGATAACACATTAACAGATTAACAGAGTTGGAAGGGACCTTGTAGGTCATCCTGTCTAACCCCACCCCCCCAAGCAGGAGACCTTACACCATTTCTGACAAATGGCTAGTCCCTTCTTGAAAGGTTCCAGTGATGAAGCTCTCACAACTTCTGAAGGCAAGCTCTTCTTTGCAATTTTTCTAGAGTCTCAACAACTTTTTTATAGTGTGGTGACCAAAAGCGGATGCAGTACTCTAAGTGTGGTCTTACTAAGGCTTTATAAAGTGGTATTAATACCGCACTTGATCTTAATTGCATCCCTCTGTTAATGCAATTTAGGATTGCATTGGCTTTTTTGGCTGCTGCTGCTGCACACTGCTGGCTCATATTTAGCTGGTTGTCTACTAAGACTCCGAAATCCCTCTCACAGACACTGCTATTAAACCTGGTTTCACCCAGACAGTATGTGTGCTTTTGTTTTTTCTTGCCTAAATGTAGGACTTTACTTTTCTCTACATTGAATTTCATTTTGTTAGATAAGGCCCAGTGTTCTAATCTGTCAAGATCCATCTGGATCTTGAGCCTATCTTCTTGGGTGTTAGCTATTCCTGCCAGCTTAGTATCATCTGCAAATTTGGTAAGTTCCCCTTCTATTCCCTCATCTGAGTCATTTATGAAGATATTGAAGACTACTGGGCCTAAAACAGAAACTTGTGGAACCCCACTGCTTATTTCTCATGTTAGATGTGTACTAAATAATGTACTCAAAGTGGAATGCTATGCATGATAATGGAGTGTAGTCCTAATTAACTGCATAGATAGGATTTTAATTGATGCATAGTTGTAGTTCTAAGATCAAAATCAAGCTAAGAAATAGCAAAATACAGATTGTTTTTAAAAATAGTACCTGAATATTTTTAGTCCAGTTGGAACTCAAAATTTCTCCTCAAAGATTTAGCAAATATTGGGAATGTATCTAAGTGCTCTGTCAATAAAGATGAACAGCAAAACAAGTTGCATGGCTCTCGAAAGGCAGTTGGATTTACCTCATTAGTTTAGGTAAATTAATTTAGACAATTTTTATTATTCTTGTTACATCAAGGAATACCTGCATCAGTTAATTTAAAGGGCCAGTTAAATTTGATGGGTTTCAATAGAGCCTACAGTAGATAAGTAAATCATATTGATATGAATGTTTTCTCTTTTCAAAACTGCACTGCTAACACCATCTGATAATTAAAGCAGAAAAGACAGTTAATAGGGCCTTGGTGGCCCCAATGAGTTTAAAAAAGAAATTCAGGATAGATTTCATCCATTGCTTAATCAAGACACAATAATCATGTTAAACCTTCACACTTGTCTTCTTTGCTTTGATTACTTTAAAAAGAGCCAATTTATTAAAACTTAATAAAATGTAGAGAAGCTGCAAAAAAACACACCCTCATTTGCAGATCAATTTTATCCTGAACTTTCTTCTTTGTTTTCTGTTGTCAATCTGAGGGGGAAGAAGGAAACTAACTTTAGCTACCATGGGAGTCTACTTCTGAAATATCTATTCTTTCCTGAAACTACATAAATGAACAATCTGTTGAGCTGTCATTCCATATATGAAGGGTCCTGACCTTGGCTGTTTTCTTACAGACAATTCATAACCCAAACTAGGTAACATCATGAGTGCTAATAAGGAAATCTCTTTATATACTAGGGGTTTGCTCTGTCAGAGTTCTTGTCTTAAAGTTCTTTGATTAGGCTGTTTTCTATTAGCACCAATGCTGACAGGGCAAAAAAAAACTATTAGAAAAGTTTAATCATGAGACTTTCTTTTGAGGTCTTATTTTGGTTTGAGAAGCCAAGGAGCAGGAGGAAGGATTATACAGTAAAAGAGAAGACATTCAGAAACAACACAACCTAAATGTTAAGTAGGTTCATGAACATCACATTCTACCCTTTAAATTCTACTTCGGGAAAGGAAAAAAATGAAAGGAGGAAGGAAGGAAGGAAGGCAAGTAATTATGAGTGCTCCATCACTGGAGGTTTTCAAGAAAAGATTGAACAACCGTTTGTTCAGGATGGCATAAGGACTCCAGCCCATGGCTCAGGAATGGAATAGCAAACTCTAAAGCCCCTTCCAGACCTATGATTCTATAATTATTTTCTCTGAATAGTTTTAATATCCTCTGAAACAAAATCCAATGTTTTGAAATCCTATGCACACTTGAAAACATTTCCAGAATTAAAAAAAAAAATCCATTGGATTGTAGTCTTCTTTTGTCCTCCTCACTTTCTAAGCATTTTGCAATGTTTTCCCACAGTTTGGTTTGGCTTACTTATTTTGGGCACCATATGCAATGAAAGGACAGAATTGCTTTTCTCTGCCCTCATTTCTTTACTACTTGTACTTCAAGTGAGGATGGGATGGAGTGGGGGAACAACTTGACTCCATAATTCATTAGTTATAATGCATATTAGAGATGTAGAGTATTAGGCAAATATAAAGTGCTATTAAGATCATTAAATGATCTTCCTAAATTTAAAGATGGTCAATATTGTGCATTAACAATGACTTGTGGAAAATAGTTAATGGCCCAAGCAGTAATTTAGCACTTTGATTGATGCTTTGCATAACAGAGTGTGAAAGTACAGTAATGGGAACAAAAATAATGTGTTTAGGGGGGTAGAGATACCCCCAGATAGTTACATCTGCTACTCACTCTCATCTCAATGTGCAATAGTAAAAGAAAATTTATATAGGAAGAATAGGCTCCATATATTCAATTACAGTAAGCATTTCAATCATCAGTAACTGCTGGTTAAGTCCTCATTCAGCCAAATTTGAAGATAAAATTAATATCAAGTATAAATGGTTCTAGAAATGAAAAAATCTCAGGGGATTTGTAAGTGTCCTCCACATAGTGTGACAATATGACATCATTTAACTGCAACTCACTTGATATTTGAACAGGAGAGGTTTTTGTTTTTGTTAATATATTTTAAGAACCAATGAATGATTTCTATATTTCTTCATGTAAACCTTTTGTGTAGGAACTTTTCATTTGCTCCATTTTAAAAAAATCTTAATGGGATGAAATAACCTGGAGTGCAATGCCAAGAGGGGCTAAAGAGAAGTCGTGTTCTTCAATTATATGATGCTACAACACAATCAATTGAATAAAATGGTCTCCTGTTGAAGTTTAGATGGGAATGGAATTATTTTCTGCTCAGGATATGACAACATTTTTATAAGCTGAATTATTGGACTTCTGCAGAAGAAGGTAAAGTTTAGGGGTGAAGTCAAGAGAAAAATCAGCCCAGGGTTGTTATGTTCCCACAAGTGGTTTGAGTTCAATTCTTCTTGAATTGGAACTTATCTAGTTCCAATTTAGTGCTGACCATGAGTTGATTAGATTACTATCAAGAGCAAAGAATCAAATGTTAAGTTCCAGTTAAGCTGATTTATTGTTCATGCCTATACACAACAATCTAGTCAACTCACGGACAACGTTAAATTGGTACTAGATAAAAGTTAGCAGAATTCAAGAGAGGTTGGACTTTGACCGCTTGTGGAACCTTAAGGACTCCAGTCTGATTATCCATCTCTAGGCTCTGTCTGTCTTTCTCCTACAACTTTCTCAAAGGAATATATATGCAGAGTTCACACAGAAAGATCAAGTAGATGATTCTTCAAAGATATGTGTTCTTTATCTCTGGAAACTCCATTCACTAAAACCAAATGTTGTTTAAACAGACCTGATCTCTTAAGTCTTCAATTTCAATTGTTGCCATTTTTATCATATGCAAATGTCCCTTGCAAAACAGAATTATGGGTGCACATTTTCACTCCTCTTGATATCATCTGCAACTGATATAGGATTG
Organism: Bungarus multicinctus; assembly: GCA_023653725.1. Taxonomy (NCBI): domain Eukaryota; kingdom Metazoa; phylum Chordata; class Lepidosauria; order Squamata; family Elapidae; genus Bungarus; species Bungarus multicinctus. Next base: position 8,865,788 of record CM042837.1, read on the forward strand.
TGTAAATGGAAGTAATTTGCACCTTCAGCTCCATCCCCAAAGTTGTGATAAGATTATGAGCAGTGCACATACATGTGTGAAGCAGACAAAACTGTCATTCACAAAGTTGTGATTTACCAATCTAATGGACAGCAAAGATGTGTTGTAGTGATATGGCAACTATACTTAAAGTGTTTTTCCTTCTTTTCTAAAAGAGGTAAGAAATAAAAATAAGATTGCTTATTATTTAAATGTGTTGATCATGTTTAATTATAATCATCCCAAAGTAAGACTCTAAAGCTACTAAAATTGACAACATCTTTAAAACAACCTTTAAAGCCACAGTGCCATTAAGAACAGCAGTAAAATACAAGGACTCAGTTAAAGAGTGATCAAGTATGTATTTTTTTTTTCAGAGTGCTCTGAATGGAAGTAGAACTTTTTTTTTCAAAGGAAGTTGGAAAAAAGAACATTGCTGAGCACTGGCAATGAAAAACATACGAGAAAATGCACTTTCGAGATATATTATTATAAAGTTTTTTCTAGAGAAACTTTTTAAAAATAAAAGCCTATCATGTTTTTTTAAAAAAATAATAATGATAAAGTATCTAACTGGGGAAGAAAAAGCTTCATTACAGTTTTGATGTGTTAAGGAAAAAGCAGCCTGAACATGTTAAAAGATCTAGGAGAGCTTCTTTTATCTCCTTTCAAAGAAGGGAAAGTGTGAGATGTGCCTGAATGAAAGTGGTTTAAGAAGGATGGTTGAATTGTTACCAGATCTGATATATATGAAAACTTCCTCCCATCTAATGTTGTTTCTCGAGCTCGCCAGTACGACTTTATCCTACTACCCTGATAAGCATTGCAAGTATAATAGCACATAGCTCAAATCTGATACAGTTTTCTGATAACAGCCAAGGAATTCTCCAAAGGCAACTGGAGAAATTTATATATGAACCATTCTCTGGACAAAAAAATAAATTAGTTGGGTCAATTTCTGCTGACTACGCAGATTTGAAGTAGCAATAGCAATAGCACTTAGACTAATAGCCCTCTCTAGCCACTTAGACTTTACAGCCCTCTCTAAGCAGTTTACAGAGTCAGCCTATTGCCCCCAGCAATTTGGGTCTTTATTTTACCCACCTTGGAATGATGGAAGGCAGAGTCAACCTTGAGCCTGGTAAGATTTGAACTGCCAAATTTGCAGGCAGACAGCAGTCAGCAGAAGTAGCCTGCAGTACTTCACTCTAACCACTGTGCCACCATAGCTTATAAAGTAAATAAATAATTTATGTAATGTAGGTATTCTAGAAACAAGTAATAACTAGCAGTCAGCACGGGTTTGTTAAGAACAGATCATGCCAAACCAATCTTATTTCATTCTTCAACACAATGACTAAATTAGTAAACCAGCAAAATACTGTGAACATAATAGATTGCAGCAAAGTCAATCAAAATTTGTGAAATCTCAGTAATCAGATACAGTGTATGAAACAGAAAAGGACAGTTAAACTACTACATTTTTATTGTAGTCCTTCTTATCATTTTATTACAAGAAGAGAAGCTTTACTGAAGAGTACTTATGTTTGTATGTGTGTGTGTATATGTGTCTGTGTAATTGTATTTTTTCTTAGCAGATAAGTGGCACTTATCTCTGAATAGCAATAGCACTTAGACTTACGTACCACTTCACAATGCTTTATAGCTCTCTCTAGGTGGTTTTGAATGCAAAAAAGTTCCATGATTTTTGAGTATTTATGGAAAGTTTATTTTGAATGAAATGACAGAATCATTGTTGTGCAGCTAATAGGGCCAAGAAGAACTGATATCTAGAGGATGTTGTCATATGAGCTTTGTAAGGGAAGGGTTACCATAAAGTTCAGTTCTTCTGCTATTGCCATGCCTGCCTTTCTCTCTAAGTGAAGGTTTATAGTGCAAGAGAAATAAAAGAATTATAACTAAGGTATATACCAAATTAACTCTAAGGTAAATACACCACACATAGATAAAGCCTGAAATTTATTTCAGTTGTAGGATTTCATGGCCAAAGATAGATGCTTCCATCCTTACCATAGTATGAGAGGACCTGTGTATGAGGTACCCCAGCCATTGAAAACATTGCTCATATTTTATTTTATTGCAAATTATATGCTCCATTTAGGCTTAGTTATTATCCCCATTGGACAGAACAGCCCACTGGGAATCCAATTACAGATTAGCTTATTTCCTCTTGGGCTCTAATGTATATATTGTGATCAGTTCTTAATTAAGGCAGTTGAGCTAAGAACCCCATTGTCAGGGTTCCAATGATTGCCCTAATTAAATCATGAGCCACTTAGGAGCAACATGTCCAGCACTAACCCATATGAAGCTGAACTCTGAGACATGTAATTTACTATCACCTATGACCCTATTTCCTCCCACCCCTTGGGTATGTCATATATCAGATTCACAGCTGAGAGTCATCAGTCATGATCTCCATTGAAAGATTTTCGTGGGTAGAAGATCCAGTAGCCTAGGCTACAATCTCCACTAGATAAAAGTATGGAATGTGCTTCTGGCCTTCATCTGATGCATTGTTCCATCAGGCCTTTCCCCCCTCCTTCTAATGTCAACTTAGGAACAGGCATAAGAATGATTTATGAGTTGACACCTATACATCAAACAAATTGGGGTACCCTGCAAGGGAGATTTACTTGATTGTTGACTCCTTGTATTATTGTGTATGTCTTTTATCACTGTCTGTCTGTCTACTTATTGTTTAATAAAGAACATGACTTCCTTTTTATAAAAGATAATGACAACCAGACAGAATCTAGGCTTTTATTATAGTTTATGTTATGATATATGTTTTGCACAAATGTATACAAAATATTCTGGATATTTGAGTGCTAAATTTGGAGTTTATTCTGTGTCACTTTTAATTTTATCCTAGATTTCTAAAGTTTGTTCCTTTCTATCTTATTTTAAGTTATTTCCTTTTGACTTCAGTTTTCTGCTTTGAAACTTGCTCTGTACTTAACAACATCCTTCTCTGCCTGAACATTAATTTCTTCAGTGTACTCGTCTTGTTTTCATTCCCCCATCATTATCTCTGTAGCTTCTTTTTTGACTCTTTTATAGTTTTACCACTTAGCTCTTAGACATCCATTGCTTTTAAATATCTCCTCTATCTCTTGCCTTGAGATAGTAGATTAACCCACTTACCTCTGAGTGCAATGAAAATATTCCTTGACCTTGTCTTGTCTTACTTCTTCTAGTTTTTTCTTCTAGCATCTTGAGGTTAGGTCTCACATTTGTCCATTTCTTGACCATCTCTTGCACCTCAGTCTCCAACATACTCTTAACTCGTTACCCTCCTTCTGACAAGGAGCTGCAATGTAACACAGATGTATACAGGGTGCCTTGACAGGCTACCACATCACAACCAAAACCAAGGGTGAGTAGCAAGCCTCACTTACAGCACCTTGCTCCTCACTTCCCCACTCTAGATCCGGAGGCTGATATCCTACTCTTGCTGGGAAATAATGCCCCACGCGCCTTTCTCTTCTCTGAGCCAGTCGGTGGCCCTATAGACGGCCCAGTGGCCATCAAATATCCATTTGGATGGGGGATCGTAGGAATTGTCAATGATGCCCAGATGCAGGCTCCAACCCTGGCAAATACCTTAGCACCATCTATTCCACCCGCCTTCTGACGCCCTTTAGCACGACCAAAAACAAGAATGAAGTTGCAGCCTCAAAGGCCACCGCTGATCAGTACACTTTCACTAGGACACCCTAAACAGCCACCAACAACCACCAGACGTCCACTCAGATGCTCTACATGGGCACATGTGTCCACAACACCCTTTCCAACAGCTTCCTGATGCTCTTTGATACCGTGAAAGCAAGAGTACCATTCCAACCCTAAAAGGCCACCAGAAGCGACCTCCAGACTTTCACCTTTGCCATCAAGAGTATCTGTCAATCCTAAAAGGCCACCTGAAGCGACCACCAGACTTTCACCTTTGCCAACCCTAAAAGGCCACCAGAGATGACCAGTAGACTCACACCAAGAGGCCGAACTTGAAGATTGAACCTCAAGCTTTGCATGCTTTGCTTTGTTTGATGCTTTATTAATGTTTACTTTTTTTCTTAGTCATATAGCTAACTGTTTATCTTAGTTATATAGTTATACGCTATTCAGTTAGTATTACTATTTACTGCTTATCTTAGTTTATAGTTAATTTTTCTCTCTCTTCTTTTAATAGTGGAATTTACAATTCCAGGCAGGAAGTGTGCTGTCCCAGCCAGTCTATGGGAATTGAATAGTTATTTAGGAATTGTGAGCTGTTCCCTTAAGGGAATGCATTATGGTAAATGTAGTTAAAGGTATCCTGGGAAATGTAGTTCATGTCACGTGGCCACATCTGTAATACCAATTGGTCACTAAATTGACCCTTGAGGGGTTGGGGGAGGTTTCCCTCCATTCTTGCCTGGATTCATGAACTGACAAGCAGCTTACCACTATGAGATGGGTTAGGAAATTAACCATCTTTTACCTGCAAGGCTGATATACAAAGGATTAGTCATTATAGAAGAACTTCATCATAAATGTGAGTTATGAAGATACTTGATGTACCAATAAATTTACTTTGTTATGGATGTTTTGTGGAATTATCTATCTGCATCTGCACAGCTACAAATCCACCTCTGTGCATGAGACAAGACAATATAGTTTCTGGGCAATTTACAATGTAAGCATTATTTGCATATCACTCCCAAATGGGTCCTTATTTTACCAACCTTAGAAGAATGGATAGCTGAGTCAGCCTTGACTCCAGGCTCTGGACAGAGTTTGTCTGCAATTCTGCACTTTAGCCATTGTGCCATCAGTATAGCTCTTTTGCTGGCCTCCTGGTTTTTCCTTATTCTGGTCTTGCAGCTATCCTCATTCTTAATGAACTGTCCATTATAAATCTTTGGGGAAACCAATATATTTGTTCTTCCTTTCCAATCATCTTTTTTTGGGTCTGCATCTTCTGAAATTTTTGCTCTGCTGGAATGCCAATTATAGTTTATTTGCATCTATCAGCTACCCCCAGTCATGTCTCTAATAGCACTATAGCTTCCATTACTTGCCACTTAATTTTTCTTCATGGAACATATTATTTATGGGTTTGTTTGTTTGTTTGTTTGTGTAATTTCTGGTTTTCTTCTTTTCTCTTTTCTAATCATTCATGAGGAGTTGCTTTTCTAACCAGTATCTCTTCTCTATTAGTCTCAGGTCCTTATTTAATAGTTCTCAGGCCCACTTCCTTCTTGCAGAAAACTACTTTTCTATGTGTTATAGGATATGCATGCCTGTTGGGAGACACTAACAAATAGCTAATAACTTGGTGAGAGTAAGGAGAATTTTCCTTGTCACAAAAACAAATACCTTATAGGTATTTATTTATTGCCAAATAGAAGAATAGGGCATATGGAATGGGATTTGTTGATACAGTAATTACTCTTGATATGACAACAGAAAGATTGCCAAAATGTACCTATTTTATTCCACAAGATACTGAAAGGCCACAGTATTTAAGTATGGATGTATAATACAAATGTGTATAAGTAGTAAAGGATTTATTTATTTATTTTATTTTTATTATTTATTTATTTGATTTGTCAATCTCTTACAAGATAATAGATATAAGTATATATATAGCTATGAATACATGAAATGGGTACATATAAGAAAAATAAAAGAAACAATAGGACAGGAACGGTAGGCACATTGGTGCGCTTATGCATACTCCCTACAGACCTCTTAGGAAAGGGATGAGGCCAATAGTAGACAGTCTAAGGTTAAAGTTTTTGAGGTTTGGGGAAGAAACCACAGAATACTCAGGTAGAGTATTCCAGACATTGACCACTCTGTTGATGAAGTGAAGTCGTATTTCCTGCAATCAAGTTTGGTGCGGTTAACCTTGAGTTTGTATCTATTGTGTGCTCTTGTGTTGTTATGGTTGAAGCTGAAGTATTCATTGACAGGTAAGTCATTGCAATGTATGATTTTATATACCATACTTAAATCAGACCGAAGATGGCATAATTCAAGGTTTTCTAGGTCTAGAATTTCAAGTGTGGTGGCATAAGGTATTCTATAACGAGTAGAGGAGTGGAGAACTCTTCTTATGAAATATTTCTGGACTTTCTCAACTGTGCTAATATCAGATACGTAATGTGGGTTGAAACTGATACAATTTCCATATTCTGATTTGGGAATTTATTTGATTTCAACATCAATACCTCACTCTGACAAGTACATTTTTGGGTACATGTGTGAAAAATTGCTTGAATAGTCCAAAGTGTTTGAATCATCTACTTTGATTCAAGGCTTTGATCTGGAAACTTGCTTCAATTCAGAAATTCAGTCAAGATGAAGATTTGAACTGATTCTTCATGCAGTCATAATGATTAGGGATTATGAGACTCTTTTAAGTATCAGGTTAATATTATTGGGATGAAATTTTTCCAAATAGCTCCATCATATGATGGAAACTGAAAAGGAAAAAAAATGTATTAGATAGTATTAATTGCTTTAAATAATCCAGAAAAAGAATTGTGAAATGGAAATTAAGGGCTTACAACTCAACTTTGATGTGCTAACCTATGATTTCTCATTATGGAAAAGTGTTAAAAGTGATCATACACTTCGCACCATCAAAAATTTATATTTGCAAGACCGCATTCTGCCGGTAGTCTCCCACCGACACCTGTGCGCTCCCACAGGGAGGGCCTCCTTCGGGTCCCAATGGCCTCTATGTGCCGCCTGGTGACCTCGAGGAATAGGGCCTTCTCTGTGGAGGCACCCGCTCTCTGGAATGGGCTCCCCCCTGAGTTGAGAATGACCACCGACCTGAGGGTGTTCAGGCATGATTTGAAGACCTGGCTCTTTGAGCAGGCCAGCCTGGGCTGATCTTAAATTGATTTTTAATGGGGTTTTAATTATGGTTTTAATGTTGGGATTTTAGATTCAGTAGCAGCCCATATTTAATTTTATTTTAACTTTTGTATATGCGTTGTTTTAGTAGCCTGTGCACCGCCCTGAGTCCTTCGGGAGAAGGGCGGTATATAAATTGAATAAAAATAAATAAATAAATAAATAAATAAATAAATAAATAAATAAATAAAAACATGGTGGCCCCAAATCTCCTATTTTTATATTTTAATTATATGAAACAGTTTGAACAATTTTCTTTTTATGCAGCATTACAGATCAAATAGGTATTTCAAGAAGAGATATTTTTATGTCCCTCTAAAAATTATCCCTCTTCATTAACGATATTGCACTTCAAAAGCAGGACAATTTTTATAAAACTGTACATCGAAAACATTGGTATCAAAAAATAAAAATCCTGTGATACTTTACCTGTGATCTTGTATCTCAGGAGAGCTAGGATATTAAGTCCTTTTAAAAATGTAATCTTGAGATGCCCTTGTATCTTTACAAAATAAATGTTCAACTGTGCATGAAATTTCCTAGCAAGCAATCCTATAGCAAGGAATTGCATTGCTTTATATTTAGAGGACCTTCTCGGACTGTAATCTCTATGATTCACAGCTGGAAGGGATTTTTAAAAGGCTGTGCAAGCATTTTGAAAAAAAAATGCCACATTATTTCTGAGGAGATATAAATTGAAAGGGAAAAAGTCCCGCTGAAACCCATCATGTCTGGCTTCCTCTTTGAATCTTATAGTTCTACCTTTTTTAAAAAAAATGGGACTTCAGGGGAGAAATAGCAACTTCGATGAGCCTAAGTGGTAGTTTGAAAGAGAAGGGAAGCACATGTATTTCAAGGAAGCAGCCCCCTGAATTTGCCACCCCATATAATTAAGTTTGCTTTATTTTCTGCTCCACTTTTACAGGCCATTTGATGCCTAACGTGGAAACCCATTTTTGTTATTGCAAAGGGAGAAAATAAGACAACAGGGTTATTTTACCGGCCGCTTGTGTATGAACAAGTGTTGCAAGATTTCTTGAGCTGCCAAAAACAAATTGCAGGAATAAGCACATTTAAAGTTTGTGAGCTCATAGATTTGAAAGTTGACAAAGACCCAATTTTATTATGTCATTTATTAGATTTTTTAAAAAAGAGACTTTCCTATCATACACAGATTTAGTAACTGAACAAATCTATGATTTAAAAAAAAATTAAACAAGTATTAGGTATTTATGAATTGAACTGAAATTTTTTCATCTCAATGATTTTTGTTTTGTTTTAATGATCACCAGCTTTTCAATATTTCTCATCCTGTTCTTGTGAACTAGAAATAATTTACAATTTCAAGTAGGAATCATCTGTTACCCAAAGTCTCTTGGGAGGCCAAGAACTGCCTGGGGAATTGAAATAAGAGTTGGATGGGACCAAAAATGAACAGTGGCAAGAATAAATCATTCTTTCTAAAATATTTGAATGCAACTTTCTCTTATATAAAGGATTTTTCATTCAATTCCCCCCATTTTATGACTATTTTCAGTATTATTCACTACATAGTCAGAAATGTATTCTCTATTTTAGAATGAACATTTCCTATTTGGGCTGGATAACTTTTTACCCTTTTGCCTTGGCTACACTGGTTTGGGCTACCCTAGCTGTTCTAATGTTGACTTATTAAGCCTCCTGAAACACCCAAACACATGTGCATCTGTACAGATAATCCTTGATTTATGACTACAACTGAGACCAGAATTTCTGTTGCTAAGCAAGGCAGTTGTTTAGTAAGTCATACACAATTTGCAATTTGTTTTTGCCACGGTTGTTAAGTGAATCATTGCAGTTGTTGAGTGAATCATGTAGTTATTAAGTAAATCTGACTTTCCTGCTTGAATTTGCTTCTTGGAAGCTGGCTGGGAAAGTTTCAAATGACAATCACATGATTCTGGAAATATTGCAACCATGAATACATGACAGTTGCCAGGCACACAAATTTTGATCACATGACTGTGGGAATGCTGCAAATGTCATAAGCATAAAGATGAGTTATAAGTCACTTCTTAAACTGCCATTGTAACTTTGAACGGTCACTAAATGAATGGTTGTTAAGTCAAGGATTACTTTTATATTTTGTGTAGAGCTAACCTTACACTGTTTATCACACTATCCACAAAAGGCCACCAAGAAAAGCTTTTTTAAAGATCCATAATCATCCCGAGTTTAAAGCAGAAAATAGAAGGTTTGATTTATTTGCAGCACAATACAGGTAGTTCTCAACATACAACCATAACTGAGCGCCAAATTTATATTCTTAAATGAGACATTTGTTGCTAGTTTTCCCCCTGTTTTACAACCTTTCTTGCCTCAGTTGTTAAGTGAATCACTGCAGTTGATAAATTAATAACCTGATTGTTAAGTGAATTTGGCTTTCTGTCAGGCTCCAAGTATAACACGGCAATCTCGGAGCCCGCCATCTGACCTAAGCTACCGTTGGCACTGTCTCCTTCTCCTGCATGCCGGCTGATGGATCCCGGTACTGAAAGTAGCCAACATTGAGAGTCGTGCTGTGATAATGTCAGCAGCGCGATGCGCCCCTATAGGCTGCTGGTAATTTGCTTTGACAGCTGCGGAGATGGAGAAGGATCCATGGATCATTTGGTGGCTCGAATTGGCGCATCCCTTCAGGGACAGTTGGGGCACATGTGGTTGGTAACTAGGAATGGCTTGGGTGGAGAGTGAAGGTGGCACAAGGAGGGGATCAGTCAATAAGGGTCAGGATAGGATAGGGACATAGGCGTTTCAAAGGATTAATAGAAAGTAGGAATAATAGGTTAGACGTGGCCAGGATTACAGCTGCATGTAGGAATGGGTGTGGTTGGGTGTGCCTAGAGTAATGATAATAAAAGGAAAAGGGATGTAAGCAGTTTCAATGCTAACCTTGCCTGTCTTTGAACCTTTCTTGCCAGATAAGAGTATTTGCTGATATATTGAATAAACCATCATTGCCCTAAAGAGGAGCTGGCATTTGTATTCATTTCAAGACAAATCTTCAATACTCAAGGACTGGCTGAGACTTTCCCTATTGACTTTGCTTGTCAGAAGATCGTAAAAAGTGACCACATGATCTTGGGACACAGCAATAGTCATAAGTATGAATCAGTTACCAAGCATCTGAATTTTGATCACATGATCAATGGGGATGCTGCAAAGGTCGTATATGTGAAAAACATTCATAAATCTGTTTTTTCCCAGTGCTGTTGTAACATTGAATGGTAATTAAATAAAGGACTACCTGTAAATTATAAACAAAAAAGTAGTAAGATGTTGGAATAGCATTAAATATTTCTGTCCTGCTATGATACATTGAATAACAAAGTCCCCATCCTTAAAAATTAGATATGCTTATTCTATCAACCAACAACAATATATATTTTTATGTATTCAGGTTTAACTACTAAACAGTCTCACCTTCTGCCTCTCCATTTTGCTGTAGCTTTTCTATTGTCAAAGGATGTAACCAGGCTACACCATCCAGGAAAGTGATAACTGGCTTAACAGATGGTGGGGGAGAACAATAATTGATCCACTGGGGCAGATAATGAGTGAACCATGGAGTGAGAAGCATAAATAATTGGATTTGCAAATATCAACTAAAAATTTCAGGAAGAGTGACATTGTTGGCAATCATCATCATTTATACTGTTTTGATATTTTGTGCATTATGAAACGTCTCTGAAATGCCAATTCCTGAAGGCTATTATGTCCACAATGTTGGAGAAACATTAAAATGTGGTCCATGGAGGAAGGGATTATGAAGATGGCAGAAATTGCAAAAATTGACCTGCTTGATCAGGGATGAAATAATAAATACTTTTGCAAAAGGCTGGAACCCTTTTATGGACTTTTTTTAACTGAAAATCAAAATAAAATAAAATGGCAGTTTCTGGATTTGGTGATGAAAAAGGGTTGAATATGGGATAGAAGGAAACTATGTAATGTAATCTTAAAGTATGAGGAGGGATAATTAGCTTGTTTGTAACTGTTGTAAAGAAGACAGGAAGTTTATTTATTTTTATTTCTTTGTTGTCAAACTTGTACAAAATAGCACGTATAAATATAACCATAAACAGGAAAAAAGGAAGTGAATACATATAAATGGGGACAGTAAGGTAGACACACTGGTGCGCTAATACACGCCCCCTTTATGGACCTCTTAGGAATGGGGTGAGGTCCATGGTAGACAGTTTTGAGGTTGAAGCTGTGAGAATTTGAGGCTGTAACAATGGAGTTGGGTAGAGCATTCCAGGCATTGACTACTCTATTGCTGAAGTCGTATTTTCTTCAATTGAGTTTGAAGTGGTTTACTTTGAGTTTGTATCAATTGTTTACCTGTGTATTATGGTTGAAGCTGAAGAAGTTGTTGAATGTCAGGTGGTGCTCAATTCAAAATCCAAGAAAGAAATGCTTAAACTCCATTATATAGAGAAAGGATATCTTTTATTGGAAATCAAGTGGTAGCATAAAAAGTATGGTAGCATCCTTCTTGCTTAAAAGTCTGTGCTGAGCAATTGGCCCTCATCTTCACCCAAATCTTTAATAGATCACTAGAGATGTGCTATGTTCCTTCCTGCTTCAAATGTTCTACCATCATCCCAGTGTCAAAGACGCCCTCCATCAAGGAACTGAATGACTACAGACCAGTTACTCTAACATCTGTAGTTATGAAAATCTTTGAAAGGCTTGTGCTGTCCCATCTGAAAACCATCATGGATCCGCTGTTAGTTCCCATGCGGTTTGCACACCAAGCAAATAGATTGACAGATGATGCTGTTAACATGGCTCTGCATTACATCCTACAACACCTTGAATCTCCAAATACCTACGCAAGGGACCTCTTTGTAGACTTCAGTTCAGCATTCAATACCATCATTCCAGACACTCTTCTAAATAAATTAAACCAACTAGCGGTACCTGAACACACTTGTAAGTGGATCATAAGCTTCCTAACAGACAGGAAACAGCAGGTGAAGCTAGGCAGATTCACATCCGATACCTGTACAATCAGCACAGCCTCCTCCCCCCCCCCCCAAGGCTGTGTGCTATCTCCACTTCTCTTCTCCAATGACTGCATACCAATGACTGCATCTCAAACGATCCATCTGTTAAAAAACTGAAGTTTGCTGAAGACACAACAGTGATTGGTCTCATTCGAGACAACAGACAGGAGGTTATACAACTTGCCTCGTGGTGTAACCAGAGCAATCTGGAACTAAACTCATGCAAAACCGTAGAAATGGTGGTAGACTTTAGAAGAAACCTTCCCATACTACCATGTCTTACAATACTAGACAACAAAGTATCAACAGTAGAGACCTTCAAATTTCTAGGTTCTACTATATCACATGACCTAAAATGGATACCTAACATCAAAAACATCATCAAAAAAGCACAACAAAGAATGTTCTTTCTATGCCAACTCGGAAAGCTCAAACTGCCCAAGGAGCTGCTGATATAGTTCTACAGAGGAATTATTGAGTCTATCATCTGCACATCTGTTTGGTTTGGTTCTGCAACCCAACAGGACAGACACAAACTTCAGAGGATAATTAGGACTGCAGAAAAAACAATTACTACCCACCTGCCTTCAATTGAATATACTGCACGAGTCAAAAAGAAGGACATGAAAATATTTACAGACCCCTCACATCCTGGACATAAACTGTTTCAACTCCTTCCCTCAAAACGACGCTATAGAGCACTGCACACCAGAACAATTAGACACAAGAACAGTTTTTTCCCAAAAGCCATCACTCTGCTAAACAAATAATTCCCTCAACATTGTTCAACTAGTACAAAGTCTGCACTACTATTACTGCTAATCTTCTCATCACTCCTTATCACCCATCCCCTCCCACTTGTGATTATAGAACTGTAGCTTTGTCCCTGGTATCCTTATGATTTATATTGACTGTTTCCTAGTATGATTTGATTGTTGATTGTACCCTATGACTATCATTAAGTGTTGTACGTTATGATTCTTGATTCTTAACAAATGTATCTTTTCTTTATGTATACTGAGAGTATTTATACTTAGACAAATTTCTTGTGTGTCCAATCACACTTGGCCAATAAAGTATTCTATTCTATTCTAAAATAATTCTGAATCTGAGGAATTGCGTGCGAAAAACACATATACAAAGTGATGGCAACGTTCCCACTCACAATAGTTCAAACTGTCCATTCAATTGAAGTTGTGCATAATGTCATGTGAGGCATCTTCAGGTGGTGATGCAGACATCTGCCCATTGACTTTGGCTTATTTTGATAAAGAGTTGCGATTGCGCAGTAAGCAAGCAAGTAAGCATAAACAATAAAGTTTTCCCCCAAGTTATGCAGTTCATTCTCTAAACCTTCAGCACATTTCCCACACCCACAAAGCCAAATATTTTACCCCGAAGGTGAAATATACCTTCGAAGGAAAGGAAAGGAATCTTGAAGGCTGACAGACAGCCATTGACATTGTAGCAGATAATTTTGTGTACAATGCTTAGATCAGACTGCAGGTGGCACAGTTCCAGATTGTCCAAGCCCAAAATTTCAATCCTGGTGACATAAGGGATTCTATTGTGAGTAGAGGAGTGGAGTACTCTTCTAGTGAAATACCTCTGGACCTGCTCAATCGTGTTAATGTCCGAATGTGGATTCCAGACGGACGAGCTGTATTCAAAAATTGGTCTGACAAAGGTTTTGTATGCCTTAGTTAACAATCCAATGTTACCGGAGAAGAAGTTTCGTAAAATTAGGTTAACAACTCTTAATGCCTTTTTGACAATACTGTTACAGTGAGCTCTGAGGCTTAGATCATTTGAGTCCTTGACAGAGTGAGATCATTTCTACCCAACTTGCATTTGGTGTTCTGATTTTTATTGCCAATCTGTTGGACAGAGCATTTATTAGCTAAGATTTGGAGTTGCCAAAGGCGCATCCATTCTGACACATAGTCAAGGTCGCTTTTTAGGGTACCAGCATTGTCAGTGGTGTTAAAAAATTTTACATCATCAATGAAGAGGACACAGTTGCTTTTAATATGATCACATAGCTCATCAAAGCAGAAAGAGTGTGGGTCCTAAAACAGCTTGCTGACAGAGTTGACAGCTGCCTTGGGAGACACCGCTGTTAACTAGTGCGAGATTAGATAGGGCTCTCCCTATTTGTTGCCTATTTGACAGGAACGCAGCTATCCACTTGTGCAGGGATCCAGAGATGCAGTAGGAACTTAGTTTCAACAGTAGTTTGTTGTGCACCACTGAATCAAAGGCTTTACAGAAGTCTATGTAAATTGTGTCTATTGCTTTAACTTGGTCAAGGTGTGGTCCAAATGTTTCTGCAGTGTAAGAGTTGCAGATTACAGGACAATTTTTTTTCTGAAACCAAACTGTTCGTTAGAAAGTGTTTCTAAGTGGCAGGTGATGGATTGGTTTATAATTGATTCCATGACTTTACAGGTGATGCAACACAGTGAAATTGGTCTGTAATTTTCTACTAGACTAGGGTCTCCCTTTTTAAAGATAGGTATGACTGTGGTTAATGACCATAGGTCGGGCAAGGAGTTGGTTCTGAAGGATACCTCATAGATTGCGCATAGAGGTTCAGCTAGGGCAGTAGCAAGCTTTTTCAAGAAGTAGGCACATAATCCATCAGGGCTAATAGATAGAGATGGCTTTAGGTTACATAGTGCCATTTCAACATTATATAACTAAGAGTTGCAATATGGATGACACCCTGCAGTTCCAAAGGCTTTTGGTTGTAATTACGAATTATATAAATTACAAATATAAATCCTTCCATCCACTATTCAGTCAGAACTGAAGAAGCTTCTTGGATGTGAAATGAAATGTCCTCAAGGAAAAACAAAGACCAGTTGCCTTTTGGGGAAAAAAACACCTTTGAGACAACCATGATCTGAATGATATTCCATAGATATTCTTACTACTAGTTTGAAATGATACAGCGTTTGTTTTTGGGATAATATGTGAACAAATTTCTTTTTTAAAAAAACATACCAGTACTGCATATTCTCACACACATTCAAGAAGTTGAACTTATTTTAGGTTGTTTTCCTTTTTAATAACAGCCTGATGAGATGACTATTCTAAGGCCTAACTTGAATATCTCTTATCTTTGACTAACTCTTCTCATCTTTTTTTTCATCCCAGTTTTGACCCAAGTAGTGCTCAACTTACATAATAGAGTCCAGAATTTACATCATATATCATGATAGTTATAACTCGAGGCATCCATATATCCAAATTGATTTTACAACATTTTTGTAGCAGGCATTAAGCAAATTCAGTGGTCATAAAGAGAATTCAATGGTTATTAAGTGAATGCCATAGGCATTAAGCAATCGTCCAAGGTACATCTTGCTGTAAACCAGAAATAACACAGTTTCCAGCAAAAAACATAGTACATCCCAATCATATGACCATGGGATGCATAAATAAGATAACAGATTAACCGAGTTGGAAGGAATTTTGTAGGTCATCTAGTCCAACCCTCCCGAATGCAGTCTGAGGTCCCAAAATGTGAACATGTCACTGAAGAGGTGCCTGTCAGAACATTGAATCTGGGTTGTAAGTACTTCTTTCTTGGGGAGGGGAAGGTCAGTTGCAATTCAAATGATTACTTAAGCAACCAGCCTATGTGGAGGCTTACCTAAAGTGTAGCGGAGTCTCTTCTGCCTGAGCTACAAATAGCATTGCAGCAGAAGCTCATTCCTTAAATGTGAAGAATGACACTGGATAGAGAAGAGAAGCAGCAGACATAGAATGAGCTGGATGTAGAGGGCCTCAATGAATTAATTTATTTTCTTAAATTGGGACAGCTCCAACGAACACGAAGTGCTTTCTCTGATACTCATGCAGGCTTGATTTGTGCCAACATTGAACCCCTGTTCCTGGCTTCTCTCCTCTAGGAGAGAACTCTGAAGCATTTCATAAAGGAGGAACATTTCAGCTTTGTTATTTCAGAGGCTTGGAACCAAGATGTTGATTGCTGTAATTACACTGCCAAGCAGTAGAGTGGATGTATTATCACAGCAGCTAAAAATACTGGGAGGAGGATAATCCTTGTTGCAAGAAATGTGCCATGCAGTATTCAAGAGCAGGTGTTGCTAGAAGTATTACTTATTTCATCTCGGTCTGTCTGTGGTAGTGTGTTCAATATGCTCTCTCTCTCTCTCTCTCTCTTTCCATTCAGTTGAGTGATTGGTATATGTATAATCCTGCTTTTGACCAGTGCTTTAAAAAAAAGATTTAAAAAAAACAGTTGTTTAATTAGAAGTGCTGGCAGTGAGGCTAGAAGTGAATCACTAAAGCAAGAATTCTTCACCTTTTTTGCCCACAGACTCCTTTGAGAGTCTTGTGAAACCTACAGTCTGTTTCCTAGAAAAATGAATTAAAATGCATTCAATATAAAACAGGGAAAATAAAATTGTAATTCTTTCTCCATCCATATTCACAGACCCCCTAGAATCTACCCATGATGGCTCATGAGGGGGAACTCTAATTTAAGAATCCCTAATTTAAGAATCCCTGCACAAAATTATGCTCTTTAATTTTCTCTTTTGAATCTGGATTTTCTTTCATTTCGTTACTCTAAAATGTAAGTGCATCAGATTTTCCTTTCTCTTGACATTTTTACAACGGCTGCATTCTACACCATGCTGGTTTGCAGAAGCTTTTCGTTTAGTTCCTTGTCTATGAAGATTCTCAGTCATCCAGGTCATGGTTGTCCCAAAGGTGCTTTTTTCAGGAGGCAAGTGGACTTCCTTATTTTTCTTTGAAGATGTTTCACTTCTCATCCAAGAAGTTTCTTCACCCCTAATTGGATGGTGGCGTATGAAGGATTTGTATTCCTTGCAGACAGCTGGTCATTTGCAGTCTTTTAGAGGGTTGTTGGAGGTTGTCGATGTCCTCAGGGTCACTGACAATGGGTGTGGAGCCTTCTTGGAACTGCTGAAGAGACTGTTGTGGAGTTGGGCTTTCTGAAGGAAGTTTTTCTGCTCTGTGTCCCTTCACTGTTGAACACAGGCACAATCTGTTGGGGGTGAGTCTGTTTTGTCTGCATCTCAAACTGAAGTGCAAATAGTTCCTGTAGTCTACGTTTTTTTTCTAGAAACCCATTCATACTCCCACACCATTCAAAGGGTGTTCATTCCAAAGTGCATAGATAAATGTCTATGGAGATTCTCAGTTATCCAGGTCATGGTTGCCCCCAAGGTGCTTTTTTCAAGAGGCAATTTGACTTTCTTGTTTTTCTTTCTTTTAATTCCTTAGAGTTGTTTCTGTTCTTTCATTTCCTATTTATTTCTCATTAGTGTATAATTAATGCTGTTTATATAATACTAAAAGAAGATGTGGAATGCCTATATGCTTGTCACATGCTTGCTTGTTTGCTTGCTTGCTTGTGCACATTTAGGCTACTCAGCAACAATTTGCAGAGACATTAAAATCAGCAGGAACTTTTCTCTTAAATAACAGAATAAACAAGTTGAAAGGGACCTTGGAGATCTTCTAGTTCAACCCCTGCTCAGCGGGAGACTCTATACCATTTCAGACAAATGATTGTCCAATCTCTTCTAAAAAACATATCCAGCATTGGAGTACTCACAATTTCTGGAGGTAAGAAATTACACTGATCAATTGTTCTCACTGACAATATTTTTTTCCTTAGTTCTAAGTTGGATCTCTCCTTTATAAGTTTCCATCAATTACTTGCACCTTTACTTTGGATATATTTTATGTAGAACATGAGAAAGGGCCTTCCTGTGTCTTCTACAAAGTTTGATATACTTTGGTATCAAACCGGTTAGTCTACAAAGAAAAAGAAAAGAATATGAGGAATGCACTTTTTGCTGACCCTTCTTTTATTGTCTCCTGACTTCCTGGAGATTGTGACCCACACTTGAAAAATGCAGAATTACTTAATAATCATTTTAAAAATAAAATTTTAACTATCTTTTGCTTTTGTAAGCCATTTGCAGGGTCTTCTGAGTCAGGAGTTGGAATATCAATTGAATAAATAATAACTGGTAAATGTTCTCCAAGTGAGTTCGAGAATTCTCTGAATGACTATATTAAATGGTTCATGAGTATAAGTGCCTTGAAATACATTGTTAAAAAAGTGAAATAATTTGTGAAGCATTTTATGACATCTTGCATTAACATTCCTTCTGACATTATGCTTTATAGACTTTTCATCCAAGCATTTCAAAATGAAAGCATAACATTACACTCATTATAATTCAGAAGCTTTATCTTCCCACTCAACCTATTTTCCCAGATTTCTATAAAGATAAAACAAAGGCAGATCAACATGTCTACTTATCTTAAGCTTCTAGAGGAAAGCCAGATTATAAATGCAATAATAAATTACCTGTATGAGAAGAGCAGGCAGAACCAGGGGATGAAGTCAAGAAGGCAATCAGCTTAGTCTTTATGTTCTCACAAGTGATCTAAGTCCAGCCCCTGTTGAATTCCCCTGATTCTTATCTAGCGCCCATTTAGTGCTGACCATTAGTTGACTAGATTCTTGAGTATAGGCATAAATCAACTTAACTGGAACTTAATGTGCAGTTCTGATTCTTAATGCCTGACATTACCGAAACAAACGACGAAAAACAAACATTTTCTTGGTGACAGATTTTTCCTACATTCTGTGTAAAATAATAAAGTACAAGGGTGGGTATAGTTTCTCCCTGCTTATATATTGTGTTGACTATTTTATTAGCATATCAGTAGTCCATAGATTGTACCATTGTACTGTTATATTCTAATAAATCAGATGACATCTCAGTCAATTTGATTCCTGATGGGTTCATGGACACATTTATGTAGTTTGCTTAGCAAGTACCCTTCCCCTTTAAGGAATCCTCCCTCATTTTAGTCAATGTCATGGAATTTCTTGATGTCTTTCATCCAAATACTAATCAGGACTCACCCTGTTTAACTTCTTGGGAACAGGAAGGTTGGATAACTACTGCTTCCTAGCTGAGCGTTGCACTCATATGTCTCTTGAAAGAAACATATTTAAGGGAAGGCAGTTAGCAGAACATTTTGTAAAATGCTGCAGTTTCTGATTCTAAGGATTGCACATTGGAGCCATTGTTGCTTGGCAATCTTGCTGTAGGGAAAGCTGTCTTCTTTGATCTCATAAATCAGCCAGGCAGGCTTTTAATTAGCCTTGGATGTTTGGGAGCTGAAAGAAAGGCAACAGGATGTCCCCTTGAAGCTAACATTGTGCTCACTGGGACATACTTACAATAATTGGTGTGTCATTATGCAAGCATTATGTCTCAATATAAGTGGAGGGGCAAAGGGAAGGCAGCTATATTCATCCAAAGTTAAATTCCACTGGGTAACAGGATGAATGAGTATTAGGGATTGATACCCCCTTTGCTATTTGCATTTCATGCCATATGGTTGAAGGTAGTGAAAAGACAGAGAAGATTAAGTGTTTCACTCCTGCCTTCCCCATAATATCATTAACAAGAAATACCTCCTGGAAAGATTGTAATTTAGGAGGTTCCCCATACATCCCCACCCATTCCTATTTCCTCCCCAAAAGGTGTTTCAGATAACCTTCATCTTCAGGAACCAGCTACAGTAGGGATGATTTCTTGGAAAATCTTTTCTGCATCTGTAAAAATCAACTATTTGGGGGCTTGGGGGAAGTCAGTTCTTGAAATTCTCTGTCCTATTTGTAAGTAGAGAAATTAATGGAGAGACTGTTTTTATAGAAAGGACTAATATCAAGCACCGGGGAAAGCAATAGATTTGGCCAGTTCAAATGAGTATAAAGCTTTATTGCAAGATGAAATGATCTACAAGAATCTGGTCAACTAACAGTCAAAGGAAATGAATGGGAGTTAAGGAGACACTCTAGGTGGGCTGGACTTAGATCTCTTGTGAGTATGCAGGGACTTATAACTTATGATGCATTTGATCCCACCCTTGGGCTCAAGTTGGTAATCTCCTACACGAGCCATGTCTGATCCTTGTTTCTCCTCTAGGCTTCCCCAGATTTGGTAATTTAATAGCGTCATAATTTTCCATAATTTACAATAACTAATTATCTGCCCACATTTATCAGGGCAATTTTAGTTAACTTTTAAACCCCAACGTAACATTTAAACACACAAAAAAGGACTTTGTCAGGCTCTAGAAACCAAAAAAACATTCTTCCAGGCAGTTTTCTTTATTGTCCTATAGACAGAATCTTGCCAAAGTAAAGCAAAGTACCACTTACATAAAGAATATGTGCTGGGAACTATTAGGAAAGAACTTTTTTCACCCTCTTTCTCTCCCAAACTATCTGAATTGAGATGTTTCTTACTTCTCTGGAATGCCTCCCTCCTGAGAATCTGGACAACAATCCATCACATACTTTGAGGATATAAGCAATTGCACAAAGAACCATGTGTATAAAATGGTTAAAATGTGGGAAAAGATACATAAAAAGTAAATAAATGCTTTCTCGTTTCCCTTTTTCTTTTTTTAGTAAGTGGAGATAGAATGTATATGAAATGTGAAATAAATAGCATAGAGACCAATTCTGCATATGACTGATAAGACCTTGCATTATTTTGTTGTTTCAATGCAATGTGTATTCATTTTCACTGGGGCAGAAGCAAGGAGGAAAGACAAAGAAATGAAATTTGAACAAATGAGATCTATCCCTTTTGCCCCTCCTCTTGAAGGGTAAGATATCAGATACCAACAGAACATTGAGAATCTTTGAAGAGATTTAACTCTTACTGAAGTCATCTGGATTTTGAAAGAAAGCCTGTGTCATGTCGTGTGTAGGTATTAACAAAGTAACAAAATAAGGGAATTGGAATGGAGTTTAGAGTTCTAGTCCAACCCCCTGCTCAAGCAGGACACGCTATACCATTGCAGACAAAGGGCAGTCCAGTCTCTTCTTAAAAGTCTCCAGTGATGGAACAACCACAACTTCAGAAGACAAGTTGTTTCACTGTTCTCACTGTTAGGAAATTTTGGTTGCTTCTCTCCTTGATTAGTTTCTATCTATTGTTTTTTGTCTTGCTTTCCGATGCTTTGGAAAATAGATTGATCCCATCATTTTTGTGGCAGCTCCTCAAATATTGGAACAATGTTGGATTAAGACTCAGGAACTGAAGCTCAATCAACAGCAGTTCACAGAATAACCTTAGGCCAATCATTCTCTTTCTAAGTCCAGTCTACCTGGCAAGAGATGGAGGAGAGACTATTACTATATTATTCTGCTTTAAATGATTGTTACAAATACTTGCTTTCTTTTTTGCTACCTATGACTAATTCCCCTCCTTCTTTGTTTCTACTCTTTATCTCATGTGGTCATCAACATTTTCTTTTGTATTTTTAAGAAATGCATTGTTTAGCTGATTTTATTCTACATAAATGGACTGCAAGTCACAATATTGATTTATTTTAGGAAATGGTTTCGTTTGCTGCCTTTTGGAGCTCTAAATGACTTAGAAAATGAAATAACCAATTTGAATTGTTTTTGGTGTTCTACCAGCAACTCCAAAGCATTTAATAGACTGTTTCTGAGAGTAACCATTATTTTCATAGATCACTGCCTTAATAACAATTACCATTAGGCAATCTGTGTATATGTGTGCCTATTCCTTCTTTAACATAACCTTCTTTTATTTTGCTTTTATAGATATTAAAGTAGCATTTTATTCTACAGCCCAGACTAAATTCTGGGAAACAGCAATGATGGACAGGGTGCATCAAGAGCCCACCATTGTTGTTTTCCACAGTTGAGCAAAAGTTATGTCATTCTTGGACCACAACAACTAGCACAAGACATGCACAAATTTGAAACAAATCATTGCTTGCTTATTTCTTGATAAAGATACCTTGTTGGTATGTGGATTTTTCTTCCAATTACATCAGGGTTAAATTTCACCCCCTGTATGCTATAGTCCTTCTAAAATCGTTCCTTTTTTTTTCTCTTAATTAAAAATGTCAAGATTATTTTCATGTCTAGTTTGTTTGATCTGAGCTTGACAAAAGATCTATTTTTCTTTCAGTCATACAGCTCTATGCTGACATGAGGCAAACAAATACATTACATGATACAGTTTAAAAAAAAACTAAGCTTGCTTTCTTGAGTGTTTACTTTTAAAATAATAATCAATCAAATATTTCTAACTAGTGATTTTATAGTCTCTAATCAATTGTCTTATCTTTCAGAGGCAAGTAACATTTAAAAAAACAACACTCAACCCAAATGTTCTGTACAGGAGGTTATTTTGGTGAGAAACTGAAATCAGAACAGCAATAAATAATTTGCAAGCAGAAAGGTTGAAGACATTATCCTCCAAGGATGCTTTGTTGCTGTTGTTCTTCTTTTCCACCTTGGTGTATATGTGTATATGTGTGTGAGTGAAAGAGGGGGGAGTGTGATTCCTTGCATTTATAGAATATCAGTGCAATGGCTGATGCCTAAAACACTGTCTTGTTTTCTCCTTAGTACTCACATAACCAGCTCCACCGTTGTTGTTTTATCTATTTTCATTGTTGAGTGTCAGCTTATATTTATTGGCCGTTTTGTTTTGAGCTTTTCTGGAAAAGCCATCACTGCCTCTTCTTCCTCTTTGTGAACTATAGTGCACACATTCAATATTTGGCAGTCAGAAACTCTATCAAGTATGCAATTCAAATTGTTAAATCCAGACACACAAACATATACATACACATACAAACACACACAAACACAAAACATTCATTGATTGGAAGGCTTAATTAGCTATTTTATTTTATTTCAAATAATATTGAGAATTTATTTTTCACAGTTATTTTATTTCATCCTGTATCTACAACTCCATTCATTCATTCATCCATTCGTTCATCCATTCATACTCTGTGTGTGTGTGTGTGTGTGTGTGAAAGAGAGAGAGAGAGAGAGAGATGGAACAGAAACAGCATTGGTTGTGCTTTTTGATGATCTCTGACAGGAGTGGGATTTGGTAGTGCATCCATCCTTACTCTACTTGACCTCTCAGCGGCTTTCAATACCATTGAATAGGTCTCCTTTTGGAGTTACTTTGGGGGTTGGGAGTGGATAGCTTTGTGCTATTACTTCCTTCCTTTGTAACCACACTCAGTCAGTATTAATAGATCCAGCCCTCATCCACTGCTTTGCCTGATCTTGCAAGGCTCGGTATTCTCTGCTCCTATTTAACATCTACATGAAGACATTGGATGAGATCATTCATCACCATGGACTGAAATATCAATATGCTGATATACTGTATATTGTATATCTCAGCTGTGGTGAGTTAAGTGATTCCGTGACCTCCCTCTTGCCTACCTGGAGGCTGTTAGGGGCTGGATGGGGAGCCATGGATGGCAAGACTGAGTGATTCTGGGTTTGGGGTTCTTTGGTCCATGGAGAATTTCCACCTTTGGTCTTGGATGTGGTGACACTGCCCCAAACAGACCCAGTGCATAATCTGGGGTTTCTCCTGGACTTGCAATCCTGCTTCAAGGTGGCAGTCATGGCCAGGAGGGCCTTTGCACAACTGCGGGTTGTGCACCAGTTATGCCCTTTCCTAGACCAACAATCCCTACTCACAGTCATTCATCCCTAGTCATCTCCAGTCTCGACTATTGCAGTGTACTCTATATGCCCTGGAAAAACATCTGGAAACTCCAGTTGGTGCAAAATGCAGCAGACTGATTTTGTGGTTTTGTGCAGACTTCGGTGTGCACATGTGTCACTCTCCTGCAGGAGCTGCATTGGTTGCTAATTTGCTTCCGGGGCAATTCAAGGTGCTGGTTGTCACCTTTAAAGCCCTTCATGGCTTGGGACCAGGTTACCTGTGGGACCATCTCTTACCAGTCGTATCCACCTGACCCACTAGAATGGGGAGGCAGGGAATGTTGCAGGTCCTGCCTCCTAAGGAGATATATCAGAAGAGACCCAGAAGAAGGGCCTTCTCTGTAGTGGCTCCCTCCCTTTGGAACATCAACCCTCCAGAAATTAGACTGACCTCCACTCTGACACACTTTCAGAAATCCCTGAAGACATGGTTCTGCCAATGGGCTTAAGGAACCCAAGAGGGGGATGGAGCCCATGGGAAGAGTAGGGGTTATTTTTATTTTTATTATTTATATTATATTATTTTATATAGCTTATATTTCCTGTAAGCTACCTGGCATCGCTGTGAGCAAGTAGGCAACAATATAAATTTTCCAACTAAATACTTGTGTGTCTCTGTGTGTGTTTTTATTTCTTAAAAAGTTTCCAAAAGGCTTGTGCAAATTATATCTGATAACCCATGAAAATAGTTTGAAAATCATACGTATCTGATTAGTAAGTCCAGCTGAAAAATCCAATTTAGTTTTAATGTACTATATTGATTAATTGAGTTGGCTCAAAATTCATTATGATTTCCACAAAAACAGTATTTTTTAAAAAATTAGAAATAGAAGCAAAATTATTCAGTCCAATTAAATGAATCAAACTAATTTGTCAAATCAGATGCATCAGACTGTCAAAAGTTCATCATGCTGAATGGCTACATCTTTAATTGATCTATAAAGCCCTAATTGCAAGCCTGCTTCATTGCATATAGTTCTTATATGTTTTCTTCTTTTAAGGTTAGGTGAATATTCTGCACTGATGTTTGTTTGTTGTATTGTCAACAACACCCACATTTGGGTGACTCTCCTTATTTTGAATGGTTGAAGTAATTGTTTCCAGCCAACTATTCAGCTTTTCACAACTAGTGTTTGCCCTTTTGCCTTAAATAAATCTGCAATGTCTCTCGAGTTTAACAAGTCAAAATTATAGTCTGTAAAAGATGCTAAAATTAAATATCTTTACAGTGAAAGCAAATATTTATGATGATAAAAAAAAATCATAATATCATTTCAGAATCTACTATATTGAAGTACTGTATATACTAATTTCATCTCTAGAAATCTTCCTATCTTAATTTTCACAACTGGCTTATCCACAATTGGCCAATTTTTTATATTTTGGTTCAAAATTCAAGAATTGACTTATCAGCAGATGGTTTGTTCCACAAGCATCTACTAGATATATGGGTACTTTGAAAAGTATTAACAACATAGTCATGGATTGGTCCATCCATGGATAAGCCAAAACCAATTTTTTCCATGTGTTGGAACCTAAAAATCTTAGGTTGTCTGTGAATATATACAGTAATTTTAACAAGTTTCAATGAAGATTATTTAAGATGGCATTGAGCAAGTCTTTCCTAATCCTGGCCCAATTGTATTATCTGGCTATAATGTAATACTTACAGTATTTGTTTATCCATACATTTTCTGCCCATCTGGAAATGGGATGGGCTGTGGTCATAATTTTTAAAAGCCACATTCTATTGATTCCAGTTCATGGTTACATGAGTGCTTGATTTACATTAGCTAATAACTGGATCTTCAAAACTAAAATTCCTCACTATCCCTCTATAGAGTCAATGGCTCTGTAGAGTCATTTCAGCCACATCTCAAATGATATAGGATCTCCTGTTTGAACAAGGGGTTGGACTAGAAGACCTCCCAAAGCCCCTTCCAATCCTACTCTACTCTACTCTACTCTACTCTACTCTACTCTATTCTCTCCTCTATTAATATTAATGAATAACCTATTCATTGATAAACCTGAGTTTAAATACCTGCAATTAGCACATGTGAGTCATCCAGACTGGTGGTCATCACTACATCTAATAATGAATTCCTCTGCCATGACACTCGCTTTTTGCATTACTAGTCCAACATACTGTATATAAAGATATTTTTAGGGCTTCTAAAAGGAAATCTGGTTTTAATTACTCTAGTGATGAATGATTTGTTCAATTTAAAGATCAAGGCATTTTCTTTTCCAACACTTCAAAGTCATCAATAAGTTTTCTTTGTTCAGACTTTCTAATGCGCCAGTTTTCATAGTCATATATTACAACTGAGGAAAACAGTGATCCCAGCAATTATGTACTTTTGTTACCAATGTGATGCTGCTGAACTTTAATAATCTACTCTGAACATCACCTATTTTACTTGATTAGGATTCCCATTGTACGAAATGGGAATTGATTAGGATTCCCATTGTACGAAATGAAACAAAACCTTTGTAATTGTTAAAACCAAGCTTAGTATGTTGCCACCAATTAATGTCAAATGCATGTTAAACATTTTTTTTGAAAGAAAAAAAATTAACTTTAATAGTGACATTAAAATAGGCATCATTGTGACACTTCTAAAACATCACATGAACTGTGGGGTCCTTGGTGATTTTGAGCTTGGTGGTTTTGTTGCAGATGTTTTATTACCAAACTAAGTAATATCATCAGTGCTAGAGGGAATGGGGTTTATTCTTGTTTTTAGTGACTTGCCCTGTCAGGGTTGGTGGGAGTGTTCTTAGTGGTTCTTTGATTAGGCTGTTGTTTACCGTTAGCTTGCTTGCTTGCATTGGAAGTTCTTTGATTGGGATATTGTATACTTCTTGATTATTGATCAAGTATTAATCTAGTGTTGACCTCTGTTCATATGAGGATTGATTGGTAGTGAGAAGAGGTTTCTTTTGGGGCTTTTTGATTGTCTCGTTTGAGAAGCATGTAGGTGTTGTCTGTTGATGGCCATCAATCTGTTGATTTTACACTAGATTACACAGAAAAATATATGGATAAAGGAGGCATAAAGAATACAATTATCATACCTATGTATTCTATTCACTAGCAAACCAAATACTTTAAAAGGAATTTGTTGACATACTTCAGTGTTGCACTAAGGATAAATCATGGCTAAAAGACTTTCACCATATGTCCTGCTAGATTATGGACATCAAACTTTTTGGCAATAGAACAACAGGATTGAGGGAAAGCTTCATGTTTTCTAGAGAATAACCAAATTTGCACTTTGCCTATACAGTCTTCATACTGTTTGATATAATTTTTGAAAATTATTAATGCCATTAAGCTGTCTCACTAAAATCAATGTTCTATTTATTGTTTTAAAATGTATACAAGAAATTGCCTATAGATCCAAACACATATTTGCCTCATTTATTTATTTTGCAATAACTTTGAAATTGCTACCCCAAATACAGCACTCTTAATATTTTATTGATTTCGGATAAATCCAGATTCATCAGCTCAGATTGAAAAATCTTTTCAGGACCCTCCTCTCTTTATGATATCCTCAGCACTTTAGCACTATTAGTTACATATTCCACCCAAGTTTCAGCACTGAAATTAGAAGCTTCCCATTCCTTCTCTTGCCCACCCTTTCTCTTACTATAAACTAGTAGTCTTCTCTGTCAAATGATGTATACATTTAATTTAACAATGCCTGTCCTCCATTAATTTCACAACTAAAAAGCCTTTTCCCTTCCTTTGAATGAAATATGTATGTGAACAACATTAGCTGTGAAAAGATGGTTATCACAGTTTGTCATACTCTTCAGTAGCTACTGGGTGAAACTGAAAACTCCTCAAGTGATAATGTCCATATATGTTCTTTTAATTGCTTTTTCTTAACCTCTCTCACACATTCCCAGTATACTCACAGGGAGCTAACTTTTATGAACAATCTGATATGTCCTATTCAGTTATTCAGAAGACAAGAAACACTACTCCAGTTCAAATTTGTGGATTTAAATCAATCATTTGAGGAACAAATATTTTGAAGGTATTTTTTCTCCTGAAATTGATCCCTCTCACAATTTTATTGTTTTAATTTAGTGTAAGGTTCAGCAAACTCACCAAAAAGTCTCACTGATCTTAAATGCTACTGGTTTCTGATTGCAAACATAAACACCCCAATGAAAGTATCTTGTATGTTATGGATTCGATTTCTTATGTGGTTAATTAGTTTTGCCTTAACATGTATGTGGAACTAGCCATTGTGGCTTTTTGAACAAATCACGTTAACATAAAACCTAATTCAATACGATATACAAAGCTTATTAGTGGAATATCCAAATTAAGTGCATTCTTTCAAACCAATGTCTTTTAGTAACCTGCACATATGTGTGGGGGCGGCGGGGGATAGTGTCATGTCCCCGGTGGAGACTGACTCTGAGGAAGAGGAGGAAGAGCCAACAGGGAGTGGAAGTGTGGCTCCAGAGGTGGTGGAGGAGGCTGGGGAAGGGCAGAGACTGGTTGAGGAGGACACAGGCCCATTCCCTATCCATCCCAGGGCACGCAGGAAGGAGCAGGCACCTTTTGATGCCCTGAAAGTCACCTTTGCTTCCAAACTTATGCTCAAACATCCTGATCCATTTCAGCCATTTGTGGTGGGAACAGATGCTTCCGATATGGCTGTTGGTGTGGTGCGCCTCCAGGCCTACGCTCCCACAGGCACCTTGTTCCCGTGCGCTTATTATTCCTGAAAGTTGTCGGCTCCAGAGCGCAACGATACGATTTGGGACAAGGAGCTATTGGCGGTTAAGGTCGCTTTTGAGACATGGCAGCACCACCTGGAGTGGGCTCGTCACCAGATCGAGGTTCGGATGGATCATTGCAATTTGGAACACTTACGTATAGCTCGGACATTGAATCAGCGTCTGTTAGCAGGCAGGCCCACACTCTTATCCAAATCTCCCACCTGCAACCCATGAAGAGAATTATGGCCCTCTCCTCCTGAGTAGACCACATTTTACCCTGATCCTCTCCTCCCTGCGTGCCCTGGGATGGATAGGGGATAGGATTTCCAATCCTTAAATCAGTTTTATTTTTAATATGTGGTTCTTTATACCCAACTTGCTTTTCAGGGATTTAAAACAATTTGGTTGTGTTGATGTATATGTCCAAATCTGTGAAGCAACAACAAAGAAATCTGAAATATAATTTGAAAAATGGCCATTTTGTGCCAATAATTAAGCATCAAATTCTTCTGTGGTAATAATACTTATAGGTGCCTTGGGTGCAATCCCAAAACATCTGGAGCACCACTTGAACACCATCAGCATTGACACAATTACCATCAGTCAATAGCAAAAGACAGCTTTACTTGGAACAGCTTACATCCCGTGACAATATCTTTAACATGATCAAACAACAACATCTGCCTAACCCTGGTCCTTGGAAAGGACTTGGTAGGTGGATAAATATGCCAAATTCAGTCTGAATATCTGGCTGACTGTGTAACTAAATATAATAATACTGATATTAAAGTAAGTGTTTATCACGATGTCTGCTATAATTTTATAATGCTTTTTTTATTTTTCACTGCAGTGAGAAATTGTTAGAAATATTGCAAACTGGAAAGGGAATTTGTGACCAAGTTGCTAAGCAGCAATAAATATATATTCTTGCTCTTCCTTGTGTGCAAAAACAGTGGTCCCTGATCTAAAATCACAGCAGAAGGCTGAGAATGAAGCATGAAATGAAAAATCTTTGCCTACTGCACAGAGAAAATGCCGACAGTGCCCTATCATTTATTATCTACCAATATGTGCTGTGAGCCGGACAAGAGAATACTTCAAACTTTGAAATCTCTTTCCTTCCAAATATTTCTTTCATGTATTTTTTTTTCCTACTGTGACTTGGCTGCCCTTGCTTCCATATCTGTGATGAAGCAGAACCAAGCAAAGTTGCAGGTGATTCTACTATGGCTGGAAGAGAAATTCATTTTCTTTGCATGTTAATGCAAATATACTGCATTTCATTTCACATTTTTTAGCCAACTTCTGAAATAAAATTCCAAACTCAAGACTTCTGCTGGTTTTTTTTTTTTTTTAAATCAGTCTAATGTATATAGAAAGAAAAAGTATGCTTAAAGATTTGTGGTTTAGTGGAAACAATGTAGAAACACAGACAAGTTAGAAAAATATTCAAAAAGTATACATTAGAAATATGATACTGGAATCAACTTTGTGATTTCAAAAAAGTTTTCTTTTGAACCTTGACTAGGGTACTTGAGATTTCTTTTGATACCAATAAAGGAGACTATTTGTAGCTCAGGGACGAACTGAGGGGTCTTTTGTGTTCTCTGAGCTTGGTTGTTTTCTTCCAGACATTTCATTACCCAAACTTACTTACTTATTTACTTACTTACTTACTTACTTACTTACTTACTTACTTACTTACTTACTTACTTCATAGCATTTAGATTTATATATCACTCATAGTACTTTACAATACTCTCTGTGCAGTTTACAATGTTATCATATTGCCTCCAACAATCTGGATCCTCATTTTACTGACCTCAGAAGGATAGAAGGCTGAATGAACCTTGAGCCGGTCAGGATTGAATGGCTGGCAATGAGAAGTCTGCAATACTGCTGTCAGTGTTCCAACCAAACTCTCCATCCCAATTCAGCACTCAGAGACAAAGTCCATCCAAGTAAGAATTTATTAGAGAAGTCGTATTGGCACATCTGAAAAAACCCGAATCTGAACTACCACATTTCCCCCTGCTATATTAAACTCACGTGCATGGCTCTGATGGCCCTGAAGACATACTCTTCAATCCACCTCCATTCTGAACTCCCGCCAAGTCCAGTCACTCCCCTTCAAACTCCAGCAACTCGGCCTTGAGCTCTGGCGAAAGAATATTGTTGTGGCTATCCTCCCTTCTCACTTCACTCTCTTTCCCATCCTCCCTTGTGGCAACCCCAAATCCAATTCAAGATGGATGCGGGGGGGGGGGGGGGGGGGGCTGACAAATGTATTCTAACCACTGCACCACCATGGCTACCTATAAGCACTGATGACGTTACCTAATTTGAGTAATGAAATGCCTGCAAGAAAACAATTAAACTCAGAAAGTATCAAGGACCTCTAATTTCTTTTGGTTCTGTCTCTGAACTGACTTTTTTGTTGAAAATGAAGGAGGATGTTGTGCAGTGCTGCTGTTCCCATTATATGTAATTCAATTGCTCTGAAATATCCTTGTGTGCTCATGTTTCCTATGAAAGAAGATCTTTTAAGAAGTCTTCACTTAGATTTGGGTGAAAACATGAGATACCATGGAGGCTGAAAATTGGACAATTCTATGGTGGAAATTCACATATGCCCTATGGACATTTTGTATCCTAACAAAAGCAAAACTCCAGTCTTCACCGATGAGAGAGCAACAATGTGTAAAGTATATTGGAAGCAATGTACAACAAAAATAATAATAATAATTTAACTTTGGTATAGAGACACGTCTATATTTGTCCCGCAGCGGACAGGGAAATTGAAGTTAATTTCCATTAAGAAAATCTGATGCTGATTGTAAACTATATCTAATTTGAATAGGGCAGCTGATAGGATTATTGATCTGGAAGGAACTGTTGAGAAATAGTTGATTTGGCAATAGTATTTCTGTTGAGGAAATTATGTTTGTCTTTTGGTCATCCATATTAGACTGAAGCTACTTGTTCATATTGTGTATGATAAATATATCCTGATGGCTCAGTAGTTAAGATGCTGGTTTGAATTCTTAGCTCCATGTGTCAGGATGAGCTCCCCTCTTCACTCAGCTACCAGTACTGCCAACGTAATAGTTCAAAAGCATGCAAATGCAAGTAGATAAATAGGTACCACTTTGTGAAAGTAACAATGCTCCATGATATCATGCTAGTCACATGACCATGAAAATGTCTTCAAACAGCATGGGCTCAATGATCTTGAAACAGAAATGAGCACCATCCCCTATAATTGGCAATGACTAGTGTAGTAAAACCCACATGGACTCCTTTACTATGATAAATACAATTCCAAGAATAGAAGTTGTGATCAGACCAGATAACTCAACCACTTCATCTGACCAGATTGAGCCAGTGTATAAATTTCATCAACAAATACAAATATCTCATCTTATAACTATGTGTATAATTTATTATTCCTATGTGGAGAACCTTATATTTGTCTCCATTAAAGTTCATTTATTATTTCCTTCACTCCTATCAAGATAATTTAGAATTGTGTTTGTCTTCTAATGTATTCCTATCTCACCCATTGTTGTTCATCTCTAAATTTGATAAGCGTTCCTTCTGCCTCTTCAATAAATTGATTAATAAAATGAATTCCACAAGGCATATACAATCCATAGCCTTGCTTCTCACATTAGCAAACCAGAAGCTCAAAATACAGCATCATGATATCAAACATCTGCTTTTGTTCTGCAGAAATTGATATTTAATAATAGACAAATTCTTTGTGGGTATTATAGATCCACAGACAGTGAGCACATCTTAACTTGAACTTTGCGGCTCTACCTTAATGCCATATGCACTAAAACTGCTTTCTGCTCCAGATATATACGCTTTCTTGTGATGGCTGCAATCTCATTCAAGTCCTGCCTATTCACACTAGCAAATCCATACATTTGCATGCACTCTATTCTTTTCTGTTCTCTAATTATTCCATGAAAAACAGTATGATTTGACTAGTGAAATACAACCCTGCAGGACAACATTCTTTTAAAGCTATAAATCTCTTGTTGCAGAATGGCTTTTAAAAAATTAAAATCTTGAACTAGTATTGCCAAGGAAATGCTAATGTGAGGGAAGGAAAAAGTAAATAGATAAAAGCAAACAAGCATGGATAGAAATTATACCATCCCCAAACTTAAGAACAAAATGTGCACAGATATAATCCAACAGGCGGTAATGCAAATTCTGTCAATACCTATTTATTTTTAATTTAGTTATGATAATCCCTAAACATCACTGTGAACGTTCTGCTTTAAATTTCATCTCATTTCTTACTTACTATGCATGAATTCTATATGCCCTGTCCCAGTCTTTGTTTCAAATACAGTGAAATATTTGGTTGTGGATACTTGGAAAACATAACAGGACTTATCTGTGCTGTCAGAAGCTAAGTGTTATGATGAGAAATTTCAGAAGGGGGAGTAAAAGGAGGATAAATGATAACAGCAGATGTATTTTTTTAAAACAAAAACTAGTGTAAAAATAAGTAGCTCATGAAAGGAAAAAATGATAATTATTTTTTTTCCCCAGTTTTAAAGTAAAATAACATGGCAAACAAATGTTATAGCAATAGCACTTAGACTTATATACTGCTTTGCAGTGCTTTACAGCCCACTCTAAGCAGTTTACAAAGTCAGCATATTGCCCCCAACAATTTGGTCCTCGTTTTACCCATCTTGGAAGGATGGAAGACTGAGTCAAACTTGAGCCTGGTGCAATTCAAACTGCCAAATTGCAGGCAGCCAGCAGGCAAAAGAAGTAGCTTGAAGTACTGCACTCTAACTACTGTGCCACCACAGCTCAGATAGTTATAAGTACTGAACTTGTAGTGTAGACTTGTAACTAAAATTACAGCGGATCTCAGATAGTTATAAGTACTGAACTTGTAGTGTAGACTTGTAACTAAAATTACAGCAGATCTTCCTGAAGAAAAACTAGGAAAAAGACTTTAGCAGATTTTTGAGTCTCTGTGAAGTATCCAATCAAATAGCAAGGGTTTACCTAGAAGAAAATAAATCTCAGTGTACTAAATCATTGCTTAGGACAGCAGAAGCAGGAAAATACTTTTAAGTGTGAATAGGAAAACATAGGTAGAAGTTACAGTAACAGTGGGTTGGAAAATGAACAGAACAATGATATCTTCTCCTGATGCCCAGAAAATGCTGGTGGCCATACTTATAACAGGGCAACCTGGCTGGGTAGATTTGCCAAAAGTCAGAAGAGAAAGATCTGGATATGAGAAGACCTGGATTGCCCAAATCAGGATCTGCTCTGAGGTGCAATACATCAAAGCTAGATCACCTTAAAGGCTTCTTCTAGTGTCATGCCTTTGTTAGAATCAGACTGAGGGAGAGGAGGAACAGCCGACAGGGAGTGGAGGTATGGCTCTGGAGGTTGTGGAGGAGGCTAGGGAGGGGCAGAAACCGGCTGGGCAGTCAGAGGAAGAATCAGGCCCATCTCCTCTTCATTCCAGGACACGCAGGGAGGAATGGAGAAGGCAACAACTTGGCTTACAAGAGAGAAAGCGGCCATGATCCCCCTCATTGGTTGCAGCTGGGGAGAATAGTATATAAGAGAGATGGTTAAAACACAGTGTTGCCAGAAGCAAAGTGTGTGTTATTTTGAGCTGAAGCTATCTGGGTTGACATCCTTCCAACAGACTGTGCCTTGTTATCTCCTTAAAGTTGGTAATTAGTTATTCTGGTCCATTGTGGAAATTCCTTCATTGTAGTTTGTTTTATTTTTTTTATTTCATCTCTATCTGCTTATTAAGTTTGGACTGTATTGCTTTCTTTTGAAGACTATTTTTGAATATGTTTTATCTCCAACTGAGAATTATTGAACAGTGGGGCCAAGTTAGAGACATTAAAAGACATTTACTTACATTTTGGATTTTGTTACGTTTTTGTTACAGTCTGGGTTATCACCAGTAGGGATTATTTGCCTTGATTAATCTTTACAGAAGGGCAGTGATTATGATGGGGAGGTGGTATAGAGAAATCTATTTCTGGACTTTAGGAGAGGAAGAGATAAAAGTAGAAAGTATGAGAGAAAGAACAGCACTATCTTGAGTGGGAAAGTGAAGACTTTGGACAGATTTCCAAGAACCTTTATATACTCCACTTAATATAATCAACACACATCCTATGGTGTCTGTTTCTTAACTTGGGCTGCCTCAGGGAACTAACAAGGAGCTCTGACCCATTTTTTTCATCCTCTCTAATTCCTTCCGACAAGAAAGACTGGATTATTTCCATCATTTAGTGACAGAAAGCGTATTATTGTGTAAGCCCTCAAGCAGACTTCATTCGTTACAAAAAAACAAAGAAGTCTTTTTCAAAGCCTTTTAAAAACTCCCTACAAGATCCAGAAAGAAAATCCAAGCTCAATCTAATTTACCCTTTTAACCACCCTACAGTTGAAATGACATTCAAATTCCAGCCATGCTGTCTTCTAACATATGGAAGAATCAAAGAGGTAATAAAATGTCTTGAGTTAAATCATATGAGGAAACTACCAAGTTCAGTCTAGTTAGTTTTCCTTGTTCTAGGATCACATCTCATATTTCTGTCCATCTTTCAAAAAAAGGGATCAAATTACAAGTAGTTCTTGACTTACAACTACAATTGAGCCCAAACTTTCTATTGTTAAGTGAGACAGTTAAATGAGCTTTGCCCTATTTTACACCCTTTCTTGCCACCGTTGGCAAGTGAATCACTGCATTGCTAAGTCAGTGATTAAAAGCTTCCTCATTGACTCTCCCAGTCTGGAGGTCATAAAAGGTGATCACATGACCCGGGGACACTGTAACCATTATAAATATGAGTCAGTTGCCAAGTGTCAGAATTTTGATTATGTGACCATGATCACATGTTGCAGTGGCCATAAGTGTGAAAAACATCACTTTTCTCAGTGCCTTTATAGCTTTGAAAGGTTACTAAATGAACTGTTGTAAATACAAAGGAGAACAGGACTTCTTTTTTGCAGATTCACTTTTTATTCATTAATTCCCGATTGCTGGTCCCCAAGAAGATGAAAAGGACAGAGGTCTGACAAGGGTTCCTTGTCATCTAAAACATCTAAAATTCTTGGTTAAAACTTTTTTTCTGTGTTGTTGTTTCATCTGGAGATGCTTCAAGATACTCAAAAGTTACTGGCAAAAGAGAAAGGAGAGACATTGCCATGTTTGTTACCATCGTATCAAGTTACGCATTTCTTCAGAAAATGTGTAAAATGTGTAAACTGTCCTCTGTCACTATTTCAGCCTTTTTGGAAAGGAATACAATTTCCTTGTCACTTGTAGAGATGTGTTTACAGAGCATGTTGTTTTTTTCTGGTTGGCCTGTCAAACATCTAAAATACTGTACAAGAAAATACTTGTATTTGAAGGAAAGGATGATCACGAATGATTTTATCATCAAAGCACTGGGCTGATAGGTAATCACCTGTTTTGTTCCACCTTCTTTCCACTGATGATTGTTGTGTTATAGCTGATATGTATGCTGCCAACTACAAGTATGTACATATGTCTGTGTGCACTGCTGAATGCAGCACATGGTGCTCTCTCAACCAGTGCTTTGTCATAGCACTATGTGCTCAAATATCAATACAGTTGGTAGAATATCATGAGTTAACACACCTTGCCATGGTGACTTTTGGAATCATTTCCATGATGTCAATAAAAATGTTCCAGTTTTCTGCTAATAATCAGGAATAGGGTGAATCTCCTTAATAGAGGAGGTGGTTAGTTCGAGGTCAGGTTTTATAACATTTTTATTCCATACCTGAGATTAATTCAGTTTTGGGGAAATCGACATGGTGCTATATTGAATTAAGATACAAAGTTTGACAGCCCTATAACAAGTGGGTCAGTGGGTTTAACCCTCAATTGCTCCCCATGTCTGAGAATCTGTTCATGAAATATGGAGCGTGAGTAATTTTCAAAATTGAATTGTTTGTTGCAGCCAAGCAAAGCAAGAAGGGGATAAATACAAAAAAAATTCAGTTATTCAAAGCAAATTTGTAAAATAAAATATACTGTTGTTTTTGCCAGGTGAACTTCACTGAGTCAACTTCGGGAATGTTAAATGAGGCACAAGTTAGAGGCATTTAATGCAGGATAATGTGAGTTCCCATTTTGGATCTGAAGCCAACTGGGTTCCCTTGGGTCAGTCATTGTCTCTCAACCTTAGGAAGAAGAAAGCAAAGATAGATCACTTCTGAAAACTGCAGGGACTAGTTATCTCAAACACACACATGCAAACACACATGCAGACACACACAAAACCAAACACACAAATATAGATGAGGCACACATGCATTTTCCAGCTTAATAGCAGAATAAGTAAACCAGCTTCATTCTTAATATAAATTTTATTTGGTTTTTCACAAAAACATAATACAAATAAAACATCTTTTTTTGAGAATAGCATGATCCCGGGTTATCACTTCTCCATACAGACACAAACTCAATTTCATATTCATCTTTGTGTTCTATTCCATATCTTATTACTAATTTAATATTTTCTCCATAATTTTTCCCTTCCCTTGGTTTTCTCAACTTTATTTTTAATTATCTCATATCTAAATTCAATTATATATCTTTTTCTAAGTTTCAATGTTTTTCTAATCATTATATTTATACTTTTGTCTGTCCTGTTTCAATTTCATATTATCTTTTCTCATTAAACAAATTTTCCCCTGTAGCTACTAATTGGAGTATAATATATAACAATAATAAATAAGATGCTCATTTCATTCCAGTTCAATTCTATCATTAATATTAGTTACAATCTTAACTTCTTTAACATTTCTTTTCAATTGAATATCATACTTCCTTGGGAACACTTATAAACTTTCCATAATTAATTCTTTTTTTCCATATTTCTCTTCACTTATATTTTTATAAATCATTAATAATAATTAAAATGTTCCCATCCTTTCCTAAATTCATTCTCTCATTCTCTTTATTTCATTTATTTATTAACAAACATTCCATTGCATTACAGTAAGTATTTTATCCATCATTTTAATCATACATTGTTTCATATTTTCTAAAATTATTTCTATTTCTAATATAACAATACTGTCTTATGTACCTTTGCAGAATCCCCTTTTCAATCAAATTTTCACCCATTATCTCTAAATAGACTTATACTTTCAATCCTTATACATTTTCCCTGTTTCTCTATATCTTGTTTCTGTCTTTTATAACTTCTTTTCCTTTCCTTCTTCCCCCTCTTCTTCTCCCTCCCCTTTTTGTCCCCTTGTCTCTCTACTTCTAATTCTCTCTTCTGTAATCCTCTCTTCTGTTGCTTCCTAATATTGTAATTATTTTTCAAACTATTCTTTTTTTTTCAAATCTTAAACTTTCCATT
Source organism: Bungarus multicinctus (assembly GCA_023653725.1). Classification (NCBI taxonomy): domain Eukaryota; kingdom Metazoa; phylum Chordata; class Lepidosauria; order Squamata; family Elapidae; genus Bungarus; species Bungarus multicinctus. Next base: position 8,903,572 of record CM042837.1, read on the forward strand.
CTCTTTCCCCCCTTTCCTCCCACCCCCATAAAATTACTTGATCATTAAAGATGGCTTCTTCTTTGTCCTGAACTTCTTGTTCTACAAGTGTTTCTTGTTGTTTCTCATAGTTCCAGATCTCCATTTCTAAAAATTGAAATACGAAGCCAAAAGAATTACTTCTTTCTTGTGCATCTTCTTTCTGTTTTTTAAGTTCCATTTTCAGTTCTTCCAAAAGTGATGCCATTTTAAACACTTTTAAACAACCACCCGATTGATTTTAGTCATTTAAATCCAATAGCCAAAAATCCAAAAATCACCAAGTAATCCAAATAATCCAAAGCTGTTTCTTCTTGCTTCTTTTTTCCACTTTCTCTTCCTGGGGTTCTATTATTTTGTTAAAAAGTTTCAGTTAGAATGTATCTTTTAGGAATCTTGTTAAAGTTTCACTGTAAGTTCCTTTTAGTTCCAGGAAGTCTCCTCCATTTTTCCAGATCCCACCCTTTTGTTCTTTCCTTTTCTCTCCTTTCCTTCTTTTAAAGATTTTTGAGTATCCAAAAGTCTTTATTATCCTTCTGACATTTTTTATTTTTGTAAGTAAGTAAGTCTTTATTGATTAGCCCTTTGGCCATATCAAAGTGCAAAGTTCCAGCAACAATTCGTTACCAAAATTTAACAAAAGCAATTCAAAATGAAGTTTGATAAAATGCTATTTAAAATGGAACTTGATAAAATACAACTTTATGACATTTTATTTTCAGCTTAAATGCCTATTGATGTCAAAGTGGATTTTTGTCAATTTCTTACTTAAATCTCTTAGCTGTCAGTATAAGGAAGGGAAGAAAAAAATGCCAAATCCTTTCCCTTTTCTCTCTCCTTCGCTGCTTCAAAATCTTTGGGAACAATGTTATTTTTTATAGTTCAAATTCCAGGGTTCCTTACATTGTTGCTTTTTCAGTTCAACCCGGTCAACCAAAACTTTCTATTCTTATCTTCCTCCTGCACATTCTTTTGAGTTCTTCTTTGAGGTGGCCATTTCTGACCACCGCTGCAACCGCCTTCGGGAAAGGGAGTAATGGCCAGCTGAGGAGGAGAGATGTGGCTCTCCTCGACCCTGCTGGTGGTCTCCCCCTCTTCACCACCTCTATGGGATGGCTTAGCCCCGAATCCAGCCGGCTCGGGGCACTCCGGCGAGCACAAATCAAAACAGTGCATGATTGCAGATTTCAGTCCATCGCTGAAGAAGCTCAAACCGGAAGTCAAACCAGTTTCATTCTTTATGAGTATGAATCTAGTGAAATGTGTTCAAATCTGTTTCTTCCAAACTAAGAAAATCCTTGATTGTGAAATTCTAAATTAACCAATCATGTTTTCAGAGTGAAACAGGTACATTTGGAATCCATTGTATTTTTTTGGTCATTTAGTTTGTTACATTTATTTACACGATACTATTATCTTTCATACCGTAGTTGACAGTTCTTCAAGCTGATTCATACCTTATCTTATAATAACTATGCTTATATTAGAATTGAGATAGGATAGCACCATTCTATAATTTATTTATTTTTATTTATTTATTTATTTTGTCAAACAATTATTAAATAACAAGTATAAATATAAACATGGATATAAATACATGAAATGGATACAGATAGGTCTCTTGATAACGTACCTGGCTCCCTGCTACGTATCATCGGCCCTGCCCGGGCTTCTCGGGGTAATAGCCGAGCTGGCGGTGGAGGTACCCAGACTGTTAGTTATGGGTGACTTCAACCTGCCTTCACTCGGTGAATCCTCTGTGGTTGCCCGAGAGTTCTTGGCCTCCATGATGGCCTTGGACCTGACCCAGTTAGTTTCTGGACCCACTCACACGGGAGGACACACGCTGGACCTGATTTTCGTCTCTGGACAGTGGTTGAATGATCGGCTAGGGGATATAGCTGTTAAACCTTTGTCATGGTCTGATCATTCTCTCCTTAGACCAGACTTCTGTACTGCCAATCCACACCACAGGGAGGCAGAGCTGAGGAGATGGTTCCGCCCCAGACGCCTGATGGATGCTGAACAGTTCCAGATGGAGCTTGGGCCATTACCTGAAACTCTGGCTCATAACTTGGCCACAGACTTGGTAGCCGCCTGGGATAGGCTGGCTGCCGAGGCTCTGGACCGAGTTGTGCCTTTGCAACCTCTGACCCAGCAGACATCTCTCTCGGCTCCGTGGTTCACGGAGGAGCTGAGGGAGATGAAATGCCGGAAAAGACGTCTGGAGGGCGTCTGGAGGACCAGTTGTGCTGAGTCCGACTGAACACAGGCTAGGTCCTATATTAGGACCTACTTAGTGGCGATAGAGATGGCGAAGCGTTCTCACTTCTCCGCCCTTATTGCATCGGCAGAAAATCGACCCGCTGCCCTGTTTAGAGTGAACCACTCCCTGCTTGGGCCGGGAGCGTGGCAGGATCTCTTGCAGGGAAGGGAGGAGGAGTTTTCTCAATTTCTGCACGATAAAATAAACTCAGATTCGGGCCGGGTTGGACTCTAGTTGGGAGGTCCCAGGGGAAGTGACCGCGGCGAGTCTTGAGACAGTTATCTGGGACGAGTTCGACCCTATGACCGCCAAGGGTATAGACAGGTTGCTGGGGCGGCTGAATGTTACCACATGTTTATTGGACCCTTGCCCCTCCTGGTTGGTCTCTACCACCAGAGAGGTGATGCGGAGTTGGCTCCAGGGAATTGTTAACGCCTCTTTGATGGAGGGCTCGCTGCCCACTGCCTTGAAAACAGCAGTGGTGCGACCCCTCCTTAAGAAGCCCTCCCTGGACCCAACTCTTGTGAACAACTATCGTCCTGTCTCCAATCTTCCCTTCATGGCGATGGTTGTTGAGAGTATGGTGGCAGGTCAGCTTCCCCAGTACCTGGATGAAGATACGTACCTGGATCCCTTCCAATCGGGCTTCAGGCCCGGACATAGCACTGAAATGGCATTGGTCGCGTTGGTTGATAATCTCTGGAGGGCCCGTGAAAGGGGTTATTCCTCTGTCCTGGTTCTATTAGATCTACCAGCGGCTTTTGATACTATCGACCATAGTATCCTATTGCGACAGTTGGGGGGGTTGGGGGCACCGTGTTGCGGTGGTTCGCCTCCTTCCTCTCCAACCGTCTGCAATTTGTGTTGGCGGGGGGGGAGAGATCCACCTCTAGGCCCCTCGATTGTGGGGTGCCTCAGGGGTCGGTCCTCTCTCCTCTCCTGTTCAACATTTATGTGAAGCCGCTGGGGGAGATCATCCGTGGCTTTGGGGTGAGTTGTCATCTGTAGCTGATGATACTCAGCTGTACATCTCCATCCCAAGCCACCCCAACGATGCCATGTAGGTCATGTCCCGTTGTCTGGAGGCCGTGCGGAACTGGATGGGTGGGAACAGGCTCTGACTCAACCCTTCCAAGACTGAGTGGTTGTGGTTTCTGGTGTCCCGATATAGCCAGATAGTTCCATCGCTGGCTATTGGGGGTGAGATTTTGCCCCCTTCAGAGAGGGCTCGCAATCTGGGTATCCTCCTGGATGTACGGCTGTCTTTGGAAGACCACATTACAGCCGTCTCCAGGGGGGGCGTTTCATCAGGTTCACCTGATCCGCCAGATGCGGCTCTTTCTGGATCGGGATGCCTTACGCACGTTCACTCATGCCCTGGTCACCTCCCAACTGGACTGCTGTAACGCCCTCTACATGGGGCTCCCGAATGGGAGCATCCTGAGGCTTCAACTGGTATAGAATACGGTTGCGCGGGTGGTTATGGGGGCGTCAAGGTTCTCTCATGTGACGCCCCTCCTGCACAAGCTGCATTGGTTGCCAGTGGCCTCTCGGGTACGCTTTAAGATTTTAGTGTTAACTTTTAAAGCGCTCCATGGCATCAGACCAGGATATTTACAAGACCACATTCTGCCATTTTCCTCTCGCCGTCTGGTGCGCTCCCACAGAAAGGGTCTCTTGCGGGACCCGTCAGCATCTATGTGCCGGCTGGTGACCCCGAGGAATAGGGCCTTCTCTGTGGGGGTGTCTGCCCTCTGGAATGGGTTGTCTCCGGAGTTACGTACAGCCACGGACCGGGGACCTTCAGACGTGCCTTGAAAACCTGGCTCTTTGACCAGGCCAGCTTGGGCTGATTTTAGATTTGGGTATTTTAATTTTTATATTAAATTTTAGGGTTTTAGGGAGGGTTTTTAATTGTTTTTAGCCAGGCCTTTAGTTTAATTTAGTTTTAACTTTTATATATTTATTGTTTTAATTGTATGGCTGTGCACCGCTCCGAGTCCATCGGGAGAGGAGCGGTATATAAATAAATATTATTATTATTATTGTTGTTGTTGTTATTATTATTATTAAATAAGAAAAAGAAAAGAAGCAATAGGACAGGCACGGTAGGCACGTTTTGATGAGCTTATGCACCCCCCTACAGACCTCTTAGGAAAGGGGTGAGGTCAATAGTAGACAGTCTAATGTTGAAGATTTTGGGGGTTGGGGAAGAAACCACAGAATCAGGTAGAGTATTCCAGACATTGACTACTCTGTTGCTGAAGTCGTATTTCCTGCAATCAAGTTTGGTGCGGTTTATCTTTAGTTTATATCTATTTTGTGCTCTTGTATTGTTTTGGTTAAAGCTGAAGCATTCATTGATAGGTAGGATATTGCAATATATAATTTTATGTACTATACTTAGATCAAACTGAAGGCGGCGTAGTTCTAGGTTGTCTAGGTCTAAAATTTCAAGTCTGGTGGCATAAGGTATTCTGCTATGAGTAGAGGAGTGGAGGACTCTTCTCGTAAAATATTTCTGGACTTTCTCAATTGTATTAATATCAGATATGTAATACAGGTTGATGGTCTGTATTTAAGTATTGGTCTAGCAAATGTTTTATATGCTCTAGTTAGTACAGTGATATTACCAGAGAAAAAGCTATGCAGAATTAGGTTAACAACTCTTAATGCCTTTTTGTCTATGTAGTTACAGTGGACTCTAGTGCTTAGATCATTTGAGATGAATACTCCAAGGTCCTTGACAAAGTTTGTGAATATTCAGTTTGTATTTTACTTTTTGAATTTTTTTTTTGCCAATATACAAGACAGAGTATTTACTTGTTGAGATCTGAAGTTGCCATTTGTCTGACCATTCTGACACATAGTCGAGGTCTTTTTGAAGGGTAGCAGCATTGTCAGTGGTGTTGAATAGCTTTACATCATCAGTGAAAAGAACGCAGTTGCTCTTAATATAATCACAGAGGTCATTAATATAGAGTATGAAGTGAGTTGGTCCTAGAACACTGCCTTGGGGGACACCACTGTTGACAGGTACAGGATTTGATAGGACACTCTCAATTTTGACCGTTTGTTGCCTGTTTGACAGGAATGCTTCTATCCAGTTATGCAGGTATCCAGAGATACCATAAGACCTTAGTTTTAGGAGTAGTTTGTCATGTATCACTGAATCAAAGGCTTTACAGAAGTCTATGTAAATTGCATCAATTGCTTTGCCCTGATCAAGTTGTGTAGTCCATGTATTTTTACAGTGCAAGAGTTGCAGATTACAGGACAGTTTCCTTCTGAAACCAAACTGTTTGTTAGAGAGTAGGTTGTTTGTCTCTAAGTGGAGGATAATCTACTAGTTAATAATTGATTTCATGACTTTACAGGTGACACAGCATAAAGAAATTGGTCTGTAATTTTCAACTAGGCTGGGGTCTCCCTTTTTGAAGATGGGAATGACTGTGGCTAGTGACCATAGATTTGGCAAGGAGCTGGTCCTGAAAGATTTTTCAAAGATTATGCTTAGATGTTCAGCTATGGCAGTGGATATCATTTTTAAGAAGTAGGCACAAACTCCGTCTGGTTCAATAGATAAAGATGGTTTTAGATTGTGTAGTACTTTTTCAATATTGTCTTCTGTAAAATCGATATGTATTAGATCATTGTAGTTGTCTGTGGTTTGACTAGGAAATATTGGGCATGATCCATTGCTGTTTACAAATACTGAAATATCAAGTATTTCTTCAGGGGAGATGGTTGATGCTTGATTTTCTCTGATGATGTTTCGAATGTTAGAGATGTCGTCATTGTCATTGACCTCTAGACCAAATAAGATGGCATTTGGTCGCTTCCGTTCACTCTCAACAGCTTCTTTAATGAGGATGGGGATATCAATATTTGTAGGATTTGTTGTTTTTTGCGGATTGGGTTGTGGTTGTGGTTGTTGAGTAGAAATATGGTCTGTAGATGTTTGATATTCGTTTTTTAGTGCTGTCTCTTTTTTTTAAAGATTTGCCAATCTAGTTTGTATAGTGTCCAGGGATGCTACAATGGTGTCAAGGGATATTATACGTGTTTCAATGGTATCAACTCTTTCAAACAGGGTAATGTATTTTTCTAGTTTGGGTCTGCATGGCAGACAGAAATATGGAAAAACATTGGCGGATGTTTTTAGGAATAGAGCCATTTGCTTGGGTAATCCTAAGCAATTATGGTGAGCGTAGCTGTTACAAAGAGAACATTAGATGTAATCTTCATTCTCCTTTAAAGGTTCCTTACAAATAAGGCAAGAGCAAGACTCTTGTGGTTCTTCAGTAGGGGTTTCTTTCTTTTTAGGTTGAGGTTTGACATTGGATTGTTTTCCTGGCATGGTGGGTTTGTTGAGATGGTTTGTTGATTAGGTTGTTCAATCAAACAAGGTATTATGGTAATCAATAAAGTAATATCGTGCCAAACAGTCTATTATACTAATACACTAGTCAATTAATTTAACTAATTAATAATCACCCTAATAATTAATTACACTAATCAATAAACACACTAGTCAATTAATTGCCCTAATCATTAATTTGCACTAAACATGTTAATCATACTAATATTCAAAATAGTTAACCAAACTAATCAATAACCACTAGTCTATGATAATCTATAATAACATATTACTCACTAATGATAAGTAATTGTAAAAATTAATTAATCTTTTAGTAAGATCAGTTAATCAATTAAACAGTGTTATATTGGGAAAAATTAGGGCAGGAAGAGAATAATGGGAGGAAGAGGAGAAGATTTGGATTGGATGGTCTTGGGGGGTATAGGAAGAGGCAAATATTAGGTTGGAGGTATAGATGAAAGTCTTTTGGCAGGTTACTCTACTCATTTCTTTGGATCTTCAGTTAGCGATTTTTGGGAACCAGATCTCTCTTCACACGGATCTTCTTGTCTTCAGGCATATATTAGGCTGAAGGTAAAGATGAAAGTCTTTTGGCAGAAGGTTAATCTTCACTCGTTACTTCAGATCATCAGTTAGGGATCTTAGGGATTAGGTCTGTCTTCTCACGGATCCCCTTGTCTTTGGTCAGCGATCTTAGAAATTAGGCTACTGCGTGAATTAGCGGGGCTGCGCTCTGAGATCAAGACCTTCGATGTGGGATTTGATGATCGCAGATGATCAATGATGATGATAATGTTTTATCAGAATACATGGCTACGTCATAAAATCACCAAATAAATTCATTGTAGTAATAACTAACTAACTAAGTGTAGTAGTTCCTTCAGCCAAGTCTTTGTTGAAATCCAGTTCTAAATCAGTATTATTTTTTTCCTTAGAAAATGTCTGTGATTTTAATTTCATCATCAAATATTTTCCTTTTCCTTTCCTTATTTTTCCTAGAAAGGAACAGGAGTATTAAAATTAGATTTCTCTTTAGCCACAAAGATTCACTGAAAAATCAGGGTGGAAGAAGGAAGGAAGGAAGGAAGGAAGGAAGGAAGGAAGGAAGGAAGGAAGGAAGGAAGGAAGGAAGGAAGGAAGGAAGGAAGGAAGGAAGGAAGGAAAGAGAAGGGAGGGAGGGAGAGATTATTACATTTTACATCTCAACAATGTCTTTTGCTTATATTTGGGTGCCGACCATCATTACAACATGCCTCTTTTCCCTCTCCCAATTTGCATTTTATATTCCACATCATGGTAATGCCAGGAGCAATGAAATGGTTTTGTAATTAGGATGGGGAAGATAAAATACAAATACTGAATGGTTCATGCTGCTGGATAAAAATTAACATCTCTCTCAGCACCACTGGTAAAACAATATCCATACTGCGGCCAATAAGAATCCCTCATCCTAACTGAATTCATGCTATATTTGCAAAGAGCTGGATTTGTTCCAGCAAGAAGGCTACAGATTTTTTTTTCCTTCCTTGTAATAGATCAACATGCATTTCAAATCTTGGCAAATAAGAATTTTGGAAGAACTATTTGCAGAGCAAATTGCTAATAAATACTTTCCTTGGGTATTGAAAGAGAAATCCACTTGTGTATAGATAAGTTCCTCCAACAACTTAGTGTTTCTATAGAGTGAAGTGCTTAAGATAGCAAACTATTTTACTGAGAACCTATGAGGACAGGCGTATATTTAAATGCAAACTTCCATTCCATGTAATCCAGCCTATGACAAACTATCTTCCTTAGCCAGCACAGTAGCAAGCAGTTATGCCTGCGATCCAAATCTATGTTCAGAAGATTTTTTTTAATCCTCTTAGAAATGAATGGGACCTTGTTTTAAATTTCCATCCTCTCCATTCGTACAGCTCATTCATTCTTCCTTATTTATATTGTCCTCTCCCAAGATTTAAAGTAGTATGTAATAAAAAATGATCTGCAACAACCCATCAAATCCTAATCATCAAACTTGTAACTTATAAAATAGATTAATAAAGATTACCTTTAAAAATGCTAGATGTTTCACTTCAGGGAGCCCTATTCATTCATCAGGGTTACTTGGAAGTGCATGGTCAAATCATCAGTGAGAGAAAAATACAGGAAAAAAAGAGAAGAACCCATACAGTTGTAAATGAACACAAATGGAGGCTTTTTGAAATTAAGAGAAGGAAGGAGCACCACTGGCTGTCTCTAATTCAGCATATCCTCCTCTTATATATTATGAATTTTTATCTGATATCTCTGGTCTTTTTTTTAATTCATCTGTCATCACCACTGTGAATAGGATGAATGAAAGAGAAGCATCAGTTTTATCATAGGACCAATATAATCATATGCAAATCTGTTTGAGCATCAATCCATTCATTTAGTTTCAATGAAATTTACTTGAATCAACTCACCACATCTGAATAACATTTATTCCATACCTAGCCTATAAATGTGTTCCTTAATATTTGCATTTTGTATCCAATTTTACAAAATGCTGTACTTAATGGTTTGCAATTTATGAGTTCAGCACTTCTCTCTCCTATCATTGGGTAGGAGATAGAGAAGCATAGCCAGCCACACCAACAGGCTGAAGAACAATTTCTACCCATGGGCTGTCAAACTTCTGAATGGAAAACAATTTCATGTCAAAATATCATGATAGACTTGCGGGGCTGGTGCGTTGTGCAACAAGGTCACATAGTGTAAAAAGTTTGGGACTGGGTTAGGGACTTCCGTCCCCACTGTGAGTTGTGTTGGGGGGGGACGTGCATGAAGGGAGGCTCAGCCAATCTCATTGTACACATGTTGTACTCTGACAATAAAGGTAATAATTCGAATTAGTGTAAAATATTCTGAGAAAGAAGGCTCATCATTTTGTTTTCTAGTTTAGAACAAAAACACTAGCTTTGGATACCTGTGGATTTTGCCATCTGTTTTGGCAAAGCAAAATCTGATTGTAAAACTTGTTTTATGTGAATAACAGAGGTCTTAATCTTATGTAGGGAGCCAATTTAATGTAGCGGTTCAGGTACTAAGTTAGAAGATGGGAGATCATGCCTTCTGGTTCCACCTTACACACAAAGGCAGCTGGATGACCTTGATTCTCTCACTCATCCCTAGGAACAGGCAAGGGCAAATCAAACCAACCAACAAATAAATTAATAAATAATTTGCTTCATGCAGAACCTCTATTTAAGCTGTGGGATCCTATAAAAGCTGACCCAGTTCATCACCCTGTTGTCTTCTGAGTGATTCCGGCCTATATAGGGAAACACTATGATTTTCACCAATGAAAGTCAAAGCCAGGTTTTTTTTAGAATGTTGATTTTGAGCTGTAGCTATAAAGCTTTTTCATCACATTTAGTAATAAAATATGTATTCAAAGATATGAGAACAAGTCTATGTATGAAAAAACACAAAAATAAAATAGCTTATCTACATTTTACAATGCATAGTACCATTAGGACTAATCTAAGCATAGTTCACAAAATTGTCTGCTATAACATCTTGCCTGTCAATGACTTCTTCAGCCTCAATCACAAAAATACATGGGCAAACAATTGATACAAACTCAAGGTAAACCGCTCCGAACTCAACTGCAGAAAATAAAACTTCAGCAACAGAGTGGTCAATGCCTGGAATGCTCTACCCGACTCTTGTTACAGCCTCAAACCCTCCCAGTTTCAACCTCAAACTATCTACCGTGGACCTCACCCCATTCCTAAGAGGTCCCTGTCTTACTGTCCCCATTTATCTGTATTTACTTCCTTTGTTCCTGTTTATGTTCATACTTACAGTATACTTGTTATCTTGTACATGTTTGACAGACAGACAAACAAACAAACAAACAAACAAATAAATAAATAAATAAATAAATAAATAAATTTGAATCTTCTCTATATTATTGACTGTGAAATTGTCATATTACTCTGAGGTAGGAATATCATATATCTAATTCTAAAAACATTTTCAGATGTATAGATATACAATTCAGACTTCAATTAAACTGAGACAATTTCCATAAACGTTTTACATGGATGCATCAGCCATTGTTGGTGTGAGTGGGTTATGTCATGGTTTAATGTTGGAATGAATCATCAAAGCTAGCCTTGATTTTCCCCCTCCTGAAATCCCCCAGTTATGATTTTGTTTTCCAGCATATTTAGGGAAGGCTGAAATAAATCATATAATCCATTATGTTTATTTATTTGATAGATTAATATTCCATCTTTCACTGAGGAGATCAAAGTTGCTTTCATTCCACTCCCTCCTACTTTCTCCACAACAAAGTCGGTTAAGTGACTTATCCAAAATCATCTAATAAACTTTCATAGGACTAGAACCCAAGGGCCAGACCAACACTTTAACCCCTGCACCACCCTAGCTGGCTTTTCTGTTCCCATATTGCCCTAGAACATATACTCTATTAATATTAATGTGAATGTATCTATTGTCTTTTTAAGATTCCACACAGATGAAGCAAGATGCTCCTCAACCTTTGAGTCATTACATTGGTCTATCAATTCTATTGCTTTGTAAGTACAACTTTATTTTTTTTTTCTGTTCTCTTGCTGCAAAAGCTTATGATGTATTTCTTTTCTCTTTCTTGTTTGTCGGCATACAAGAGAACAATATACTCTTCATGTGTCCTGTTGTCATAGACTAACAAGCTCAAATTAAATGGGAAATGAAATGGGAAAGAGAGAATGAAGAACAGGGCACTGAACTTGGTTTCATTGTGTTCCCATGGGATTTAAACAGAGTTTTATAAACATATCCTAAATATAGCTTTCAGTTGCTACAGAAATAAACTATGCAGCCTCAAACCTAATGTCAGCAAGATAGATAACTTGTCTCAGCCTTTTTTACAGTTGTTTAAACATTGGCAAATTAATTACAGAGTTTATGAAATCACCTTATCCTTGCACTTACAATATTTATCTATGAAGCCACATCAGCTGCATCCAGCTCTGCAGGAACCACCATGTAAGTTATGGCCTCTTTATGCCCTCAAAAAGCCCAATAGGGTGACTTCTATCCTCAGTGCCATCACTGTTGCCCATTTTTCAAAATAAAATATAGAGGTCATCAGTGCAAGCTCCATTCCAAGGAAAGATGAATGGCAACTTGTAAATTTCCTATCCTACAGTGGAAAGACTTGCAAACACTTTTAATTTAGGGAACATTGAGTTGGGAACCTTTCCACATTAGCCTTTTTCCTGTGTAGTGAGACATCTTAAAGGATTCTACATAAACCCTTATTTAGAAAAAATTATTACAAGATAAAGCAAACTTGAGGAATAATACAAGAGGAAAAGGAAGGGGGGAATCCATTAATCCTTTTTCAGAGAAAACAAATATGTTTATTTTTTTCCTATCTTACCATACATAATCAAGGCTTTCATGCCTAGAAGGATAAAGCAGTCTTAAGAAATACATTAGTCGTAAAACAGGTAAAGTCTATTTCTCCTTTACCTTCCTTTATATATTTATAAATATATTTGAAATGATTTTAAACCATCTTTTTAATATCATAGGATTTCATGGTAGCATGATATCTCAAACATCCAAGACAATTACAAGAATAAAGTAATAAGTGTGGTCTATTGTATATTGGACTACAAATCTAAACATATAAGTTAGAAACAAAACACATCAAGTTTGTAATAGAGGGTTCCTATATTGGTTTGCTTGATTTACAGCAAATCCTGCTCTATCTTCTCACTTGCTCCCTCTCCCTGTTGTGTGTTATTTCGTCAAATCGTTCCTTTCTACCTTGTGGAGTTTTTTCTCATAGTTTGTGAGCCATTGCAGATGCCTCATATAGAAACAGACAACTTTAACACAGATTTTAAATGCAACAGCAATTACTCATTGCTACCATTTTCATAAACAACTAATGATATAATAAAGTAAAATGGAAATGGGGATATTACAATGCCACTAAAAGAGTACCAATGTAAAGCTAAGTAAATCTGCTGTATCTCTTCCATGTCCTTGACATCTTCTATTATTAAAAAAATTCTCTGGTCTCAAGGCTTAGGAAAAGCTGCTGCCTGAAACCTTGGAGCTTTATTGTCAATCATATTGAGCTGCTGGTGAGGCTGAATTTAGTATTGGAGAAGAAAGAACACCTAGTACTTTCTCAAAAATATCCAACAGCACAATCAAATTACTTTCAGCAACTGTTTGCATCTGAAAACAACATATTGTCTGAAATATTGTGAGACTCAAAAAGAAATCTTCCTTTCTTCACTAATACTTGGCACTGTATTTAGGCAATTGTAAATTATTAGTGAGACATTCCTACCATTTATATGTGCCATTTGGCATATATAGGATATAAAAGAGAGTGAAAGAACACAACACTTCAAGATGTATAAGATAATGATATTCTCGTAAGATTAATAAGGTTCTTCTCCTTTAGGAATACTTTACTTATTTAAATAATTGTGTTCTATGTGGAAAAAGAAAAACCTTAACCACACCCAGCTAAATATAAGGTAATAACCAGTAAGAAATAAACTACACATAAAGGTTTTGCTTAGGATTTAACCTGAACATAATTTAAAGTACAGATACATTAAATTACATCCTTGACTTATGACCAAAATTTGAACCCAAAAATTTCATTGCTAAGCAAGACAGTTGTAAAGTGAATTTTGTCTCATTTTATGACCTATCTTGCCACCATGGTTAAGTGAATCAGTGTAGTTGTTAACAGTAACATGGCTGTTAAGTGAATCTGGCTTTGCTTATAAGATAGTCACAAAAGGTGACCGCATGACCTGAGACACTGCAACCGTCATAAGTTCATGTCAGTTGCCAAGCATCCAAATTTTAATCACATGACCACAGGACTGCTGGAATGATCATTAGCATGAAAAATGGTTGTAAGTTATTTTTTTTTTCAGTTCCCTTGTAATATTAAACTAAAGGAATGGTTCTAAGTCAAGAACTACCTGTATTTCAAATTTACATTTCTGTGAATAGATTCCAGAGAGGCGTATTTCTCATCCACAGCTCTTCATTTTTATGTACATATCTCAGTGTGGATAAGAAGGAAAAATAAAATGGTCAGACAGAGGCACTTCACACCAGGAGGGTTTAGTTTAGCTGTAAAGCTTACTAGAACCCTTACAATGTTGTGATCAAGGGTTCATCGAAATGGGGGAATTCAGGTTCTCGTTCACCTTCAACCATAGAAACTTCCTGGAATACTTTCAACCTCTCCTACTTTACAGAGTGGTTGTTATGTGGCTAGAACAGTGGTGGTTAACCTTTTTGGCACTGAGTGCTGACATAGGAGCGCATGCGCATGCACTGGAGCACCAAAACCCAGAAGAGTGTAACTGGCCAGTGCACATGTTGTGCAACCAGCTGCTCTCTTTTGGGTTTCATTGCATGCATGCACAAAGACCAGCTGGTTGGCGTGCATGCACATGATGTAATTTTTGTCTTCGCTCATGTCTGCAACGGAACCCAGAAGTGCAGCTGGCGACGGTGTGCATGCCCAAGAGAGGGCTCTGTGTGCCCCCTCTGGCACGCATATCATAGGTTTGCCATCACGGGGCTAGAAGATCTCTCATATAAGCCAACATGAGCTCCTGGTGAATTATTGTTATCATCTATGTAGGGTTAAATCTAACTGGGAAGGGGAATTAATTGACAATCTCTTTTTCAAGTACCAGGACAGACTAATCCCTTCTCATTGACCCAGTTAAGCATATAAAGGGAACAATGTGTCTTTGCATTGCCTTAAGTTGCATGAAATAATTACGCTGTGTTTTTGTTTAGAAAGACATCTTATCTTGGCTTCCGTATATCCTTCCATCAATTCTTATTTTCAGAAAATGCTAAGCAAGCTGCTGTTTATTTCTTTGGTCATAGCTATGTCCTAGAGCTGTCAGCTTCAATTACTGTAAACACAAAAAGCTCATCAAACATTAAATCTGTTTCAAGTATTTGCATTGTAACCAGCAGCAATGTTTTTCCTTTTATTCTGGTGGGTCTTTAGTGTTGCTTCAAGAAGACATTGTGCATCCAATTTTATCCAAGATGCTTAGCATTTGAATGCATAAGGCAAAATGCTGTACGCTGCACTCTTTTCCATCAAATGGTATTCAAGCCATTTGATGCTTTAGGGATGAGATCTTTAACTGGTGTAAAAATAAATCTTAGGAACTCATCTTAGGAAAGCACATAAGGAAAGTTCTTCAGTCAGAAATATCCAGGCTGATACTGCTTGTCAACCAGCCTAATGCACTCCTGACCACTAAAGATGATTCTTTAGAATCGTTTCCTATTGCTTGCTACACAATCTTTTTTAAACTACTGCTGGGAACTGAACATGACATCACATGTGATAGTTGGCTTAGAGTTCCTTCCTTCCTACCACCCTTAACACTGCCACATATAATTTACTTACAATCCAAGAAATATTCAAGGTACGTTTACAGGTTACATAGAAATACAGGTAGTCCTCAACTTTTTTTGTTTAATAACTATTCAAAGATATGACAGTGCTAGTCTTCATGCATATGACTACCACAGTGTCCCAATGGTCATGTGATCAAATTTGGGTGCTTGGCAACTGCAAGTAATTATAACAGTTGTGGTGTCTTAGAGACACGTGATCACCATCTGCAACCTTCCTAGTGGACTTCCAACAAAGTCAACGAGGGAAGCGAGATTCATTTAATAACTATGTGATGTGCTTAAGGATCATTTTGATTTGTTTTGCAACCATGGGAAAAATTGTAAAATCAGGTTTGATTTTACATTTAACAACCACATCACTTAGGGATGGATGTTCGGATCCCAATTATGGTCATAAGCAAGGGCTACCTATATTGATTGGGAGTATATAAAGATAATACTTCATGACCACAATAAGTCCTAAAACAGATTGTACACTATATTTTTTTTGCTATCTCATAAACATCAAGCAACAAAATTATTTATCAAGTCTAAGATGTTTTCATGATTCCTGCAGTCATGATGAATAGCGTTTGATTGATTCTTCAGATACAATAGACTGAGAAATTATATGTACAACTAGTTGTCATTTAGCAACCACAATTGGGATTGGCAGCTTGATTGTTAAGCAAAGCAATTGATAAGTATAACTGTAACTGTGTTTATGATCTTACTTCAGCTTTTTGTTGCTTTACAGACCAGCAAGATTGTAAATGTGAAGATTGGTTGCAAAGTTACTTTCTCATCACTATACTAACTGTAAATGGTCACTAAACAAGGCAGTCACTAAACAAGAACTACTTGCATATCATCTCATGCAAGTAGTTCTTGTTTAGCATTTTACAAATGCTTGTTTGTAAAAGAAGAGTAGGGTGGGGGGCAAAATTAAATGAGTCATCAGCCTAGGATCATTGCGTAACCATAAATGGTGCCTTAATACACTATACATAGCTCAAGCTTTGGTTCATATCCCAATTCAACATTTCAGAAAATAACCCCCTTTTTTAGTTATATTGCACCTAATTACACAAACATTGAACATTTTCCAAACACTCAGTTTTACATCCTTTACAAGTCCAAATAATTTCCC
This sequence comes from Bungarus multicinctus, assembly GCA_023653725.1. Classification (NCBI taxonomy): domain Eukaryota; kingdom Metazoa; phylum Chordata; class Lepidosauria; order Squamata; family Elapidae; genus Bungarus; species Bungarus multicinctus. The sequence continues at coordinate 8,919,841 of CM042837.1, forward strand.
AGAGTTCTTGATTTTTCTGTTCTGTTAAAAAAATATAGCATTAAATACTAAAGCATTTATATGTTATATTGCTTTCATATTTCTAGTAAAATTGTTAAGTAAGAAAATGGAAATTAGAACTCTCATTCTAGAATACGGGTGAAGGAATTCCATGCTGTAAAAAACAGTTTTAGTAAATGTTCAGGATACGCTACATAAACGGATTTGCATTGGCAATGGAAATGTGTAAAGACTACCTTATAAGAGGCAATGGTAATCTACAATGAACATACATTAAGGGCTGTGAAAGACAGTCATATTGCTAATAAACCATCTTATTTTTCATCTCGCTTGGCATAATTGCAATAGCAGAGGAATGATGCCTTCAGTCTCAGAAACAATTAGTTCATACTGCATGCAGTCACTTCTTATTTTTAAGCAATCACATTTCTTTGCTGCGTGAAAATTAGAGCAGAGAAGAGGATGTGAAGAAATAAATTTCAAATCTCAGAGCTATTCACTTGGCAAAGTAAATGGTGCTTCAAAATGGGAGGCTTTTGAAAGTTAATTTCTAGCTGAATTATGTGCTGTCACTTTATAATATCCCTTATTGTATATTACTGACAATGGTTTATGTTTTAAAGGAATAGAAGCTGTTGTCATAAATATAATTCAGTAGCCCAGTTTATTTTCCTGTGAAGAGAAAACATGTTTGTGTGCTTGTGTTCTATTATTTTATATACATTATATATATACCAAGCAGACTCCCTTTAGGTAGGAAAGCAATAATTACCCCAGCTTCTCATAAAGATATTTCTTTCCCCTAGGGTGGAAGGCACCTTTTGAAACCACCGATTAAAACAGGAGGAAATACATAATGTAAAAGTGGCAGGAATTGTGATAAGCAGAGTTGAATGGTAGCATTGTTGCTCCTCCTGACATAAAAATGGATAATCGCAGATACAAAGAAAGGTGACTAAAGTTATATGGGGTCTAGACCAACTAGGCAGCACAGCCAACTCGATGTAGCCAACTTGCCATGGCCAACTTGCTGCAGGACAACTCACCATGGTCAACTCACTGTGGGACAACTTGCCACAGGACAAGAGTTACACTAATATTGAAGAAATGGTGGAATAGAATCATTAAAGAAAGGATGCAAAAGGATGGACAGAACGAAATGCGAATGACAAAAATTAAAATACTTTTTAATTATCTTAAATACTTAAATTGAATTACTGAATTGTCCCATGAGTTGTCCCTTGATGAGTTGGCCATGCCGAGTTGGCTGCATCAAGTTGTCCCATTCGGACCTACATGAAGGGGTTTCACCACTTTTTAGAAAGATACTTTGAAAACCTAGAAATACCTTGAAAACCTAGAATTATGCCGCCTTCGGTCTGATCTAAGTATAGTATATAAAATCATACATTGCAATGTCCTACCTGTCAATGAATACTTCAGCTTCAACCATAACAACACAAGAGCAAACAATAGATACAAACTCAAGGTTAATCACACCAAACTTAATAGCAGGAAATACGACTTCAGCAACAGAGTGGTCAATGTCTGGAATACTCTACCTGACTCTGTGGTTTCTTCCCCAAACCCCAAAAACTTTAACCTTAGACTGTCTACTATTGACCTCACCCCTTTCCTAAGAGGTCTGTAGAGGGTATGCATAAGCCCACCAATGTGCCTACTATCCCTGTCCTATTGTTTCTTTTATATTTTATTTTTCTTATATGTATCCATGTATTCATAACTATGTTTTACTTATACCTATTATCTTGTAAACAATTGACAAATAAATAAATAAATAAACTTGCCAGATGATAATTTCGCCTGGTCTTATTGAAAACCATTTGGAACTAGACATCCATCCATTCTTAATTGTATTCTTCTTCTTCTTCTTCTTCTTCTTCTTCTTCTTCTTCTTCTTCTTCTTCTTCTTCTTCTTCTTCTTCTTCTTCTTCTTCTTCTTCTTCTTCTTCTTCTTCTTCTTCTTCTTCTTCTTCTTCTTCTTCTTCTTCTTCCTCCTCCCTCCTCCCTCCCCCCTCCTCCTCCTCCTCCATGGTCAGCTACATTTCAGGGTGCAAGCCTGTGGCTTACATATCTTTGTTGATGGTATATTGTCATTTCTGTTTTGGATACCCATGAGGGCCTCTGGTTGATATGCAGTCTTGGCCATGGTGGAAGGTGCTACTCTCTGGACATGTCCATACCACCAGAGTCGATCTTCACTTCTTTATGATTAGTGCCACACCAAAATGTTGTCTAATGGTGTGATGTGGTCAAGAAGGGAGATGCCCGATATCCAATGGAGCATTTGCATTTCCATGGCATGGAGATAGCTTTCGGTCCCTGTTGTTGCTACCTAGCATTCAATGTCATATTGAATGGGTGGATGGTTGTCTTGTAAATCTTAGATTTAAGACGGGTCTTAAATGTATAAGTATCCCAATATTATTGTGGTAGTATTCCCTCATTGAACAAAATGAGTCAGGGTCACATGTGGACTGTAATCAAAACAAAAACCAGACAGCAAGGCTTAATTCCATATACTTTTCCATGTTCAATTCCCCTACCATGCATCCCAATCCCTTTGTTTCATCTCAACTATCTTTTGTTTTTATCCAGAAATAAGTGGGTGAGAAATTGCTGATGTTCAGAACAGTCTTATTAAATCTTTCTTGACCTCAGACAGAGCAAAAAAGGACTTTGGGGCTTCATGCAGTCTGTAAAGTGAGAGTTAATTATTGTATCTTTTACTGTAGAGTAAAATAAAAGAATATTAGAGGTTTTTTTAATCTGCTGGTTTTATCCTTGGTAAATTTCAGATGCTGATTATACCCCTAACTATGTCATTTATGCTTGCATGTTTAGATTGCTTCCAATTGTTCGCGGAGTTTAGTAATTAAAATTAAAACCAGATAAAATAAGAAGCTCCTTTGGGAGGCCAAGAGACTGCTGGAATACTATCAGGGGAAGTTGCAGACATATTGTTTGGGGTCTTAAGAGGATCAAAGTATACAGCTGATTGGACAATGCTAAGTAATTGTTTTATATGGAGAAATGAACTTTAACAAGTATCTAATCAGATAGTATAACTGTCAGCAGTAATTTGGGAGGGAAGATAACTAATCCTTTAACACATCTAGGGAACATTGCTATGTGTTCTGGATGGATGGAGCCTTATAAAACACACACAAAAAAACATTGCTTAGCAAATAAATGTAAATCAATTGGTTTCTATTTGAATATGCAATGACATTAATCAATAATAGCTGTTTTCAGATATTGAACCTTAAAGGTTCCACAAGACCTTAAAAATATGGTTCTGTCATCAGTTCTGGGGTTCTAGATGTGCATCCGAGTCTATGCAATGGCCATGTCAGTTTGTGTGGTGGTTCTTTACCTGGACTGTGTTTTGCATCTATGGTTATTTTTGTTTTTAAATGTTTTATACTTTGTATAATGTTTTTAATTGGTTAGCTGTCATATAACTCAAATATTTGATAGGAGAGAGAGAGAGAGACAGAGAGACAGAGAGACAAAGAGAGACAGAGACAGAGAGAGAAAGATGGAGACAGGTAATAGAGACACATAAATAACTAGAGATACATAGAAAAGGAGAGATAGACAGATAGAGACAGACAGACAGACAGACAATAGAGAGAGATAGAGAGAGACATATAAAGAGAGAGTTTATTGAGAAGAGGTGTGCACTCTCCCTATCATTCCACTTTAATCTTTAATTATAATTATAATATAATAATCCTTAATCTTTAATAACAGGGCCTTGGTGGTGCAGGCTGTTAGTCATCTAGCACTTAGTGTAAGCTGCCTGCAATTAGTGCAAGCTCGAATCCCACCAGGCTCAATTTTGGCCCAATATGGGGGCAATAAGCTGACTTTGTAAAAAATGCTGCTTGAGGGGGCCAAAAGCCCTAGTAATAAGCAGACATATACAATGGAATGAAGGTTATTGCTGAGCACTTAGCATGGTGCTCTAAAGACTGTAAGCCACCCTGAGTCTCCGGAGAAGGGCAGCATATAAATGTATAGTAAAATAAAATAAAATAAAAAATAAATAAAATAATCTCTGAAGGTAAAATATATATACAGTACTTCATTCAAATGGAAGAGACTTGTAGTTTATATAAATGAGGTGTGAATCTCTTGCTTTCAAAATTACAAGTAATTAAATGGCAAAAACCCTCACAAAAACCTATGCCTTTGAATAAAAATGATGTCAGAAAAGGTGTTACCAGACTTCTGGTTTTTGGTCACCATAGACTAACACCACCACTCCTCCTGACAGTGATAGTCTCATAACATTTCTCAGTGAAAGGCATCAACTAGAATTTATAAAAATACAGTGTGAATGTAAAAAAAAATATCATGGCCTATACTTTCTAGTTAGTGGATGTAGGTAATAATAGGCTAGTTTGCAAGGTTTTCTCAAGGTTACCTATCATAGCTTGTCTAGAATACTCAGAATTCAATTGGTCTCTGATAGTACTTGAGTTATACTGGCCAATATTTGTCAGAATTTACTGATATCATCATTGTTGGCAAGGATTACTGCATGTGATCCTAAACAGTCAGGCTGTAACTTAAGCTACATCTTCACAAATCTTTAAGGAATTTTTCTGTAAAATTTCTCTTGACCACAGCCATAATAAATGGTAGCCATCAATATCTGTGAGGCTATCTGGTAATAACTATGGCATTAAGAAGATTAAATTTCTTGCCTTCCCCCCTCTCTCCTCCCCTGTGCTCCTTTTTCCTTCCTTCCTTCCTTCCTTCCTTCCTTCCTTCCTTCCTTCCTTCCTTCCTTCCTTCTTTCCTTCCTTCTTCCCTCCCTCCCTCCCTCCTTCCTTCCTATTTCTTTTCCATGCTTCACATACAATTGCTCATTCTAAAAGGGAATCAAATGAGGGCTAAGTAAGTATGTAGGTTCTTAATTTATTCTATTAATATATTTAATAAGCTATTAAAATTAAACATGAAGATTACAACTTTCAAAAATTAGAAGTCTGGGTTTATGAAGTGTTTTCAAGACCTTTTAAAATGCCAGCCAGAAGGTTAGTGCTATCAATTCTAGAGGGATTCTCTTTCGGGGAAAAGAGGTTGTGCTTGAAAAGACCTGACAGTGTTGTTGCATGGTTAGTCTGGAACAATTGCAACTGAATGTCCTCAGATGACCACCAACATTGCCACTTTTGAAGTGGGAAATGCTATAGTGAGCATTTTAGAAAAGCAAAACCAGAATTATTCCCAGATGATACCTGTGTCAATTACAAGAAAAACAAGTTTAATGATTCCGTAGGAACAAAACCATTGCGTTCTGAACTTCTGTCATGTATCTGATTCCCTCTTAGCATTTCCACAGAGATTTAGCTCTCTAAAGCCCACATCTTCAGGATAGAAATTGAATTAAATATTCCAGCCCCTTCTCACTGCCTGCAGATGTATGTTTTGTTGATAAGGAAAACTCGGGAGAAGCCCTCAGTGCCACACAGCAACTGTTGCCTTCATTATATTTCTGTTGGTTCAAAGCCTAATGTGGCAAAAAATTGCCACTCTAGATATTCAGGTCCAAAAACAGGAGTGGAAAGAACAAGAGACAATCACACAGAATGTTAATAAAGCAGGAAAGGACTTTAGAAGAAAGACAAAAATTTCTGTTTTTTTAACTATAAATATAATGTTGGAGATGCAATGCAAGTCGTCTTTTGAAGGTACAAAAGAATGAAATTTCAGCAAAAAGAAAAAAATAAATCTGTTTTTAAAAGGAGGAATATGTGGGAAATGTCTAACAAGCTTATTGTTAGAAAACAATAAAATGAATAAATAAAAATAAAATAGATAAGTTAGTGAGAATAGTAAGACCACTACATTTCTAAACTATTTTAAGCATTACAAAATGATTTACTTACATTAGAAAATTTGATTTGGCTTTATAGATATTTCTTTACCATTAAAGGAGAATATTAGTAGTTCAAGGTTGAAATGAGGTTCCTTGGTCCTCTCTGAGCTTGGTTATTTTCTTGTAGACATTTAACTTTATCAATGCTAGATATTTATTTTATTTAGACACCAAGTACAGAATGTAAAAATCCTATGTGCATATCTGATCTGAATCAGTGATTCATCTAACATTGATCTGAATAGGTGCAATGAGTCAACTTCATAAAAATTGTTAGGGTGTGCACATGCCCCAAAATTCAACAAATTTTCATATGAATGAGAGGCCTGCAATAAAACTGACATGTCAAATTGACTCAGGAACTGGATTCAGTATGAAGGGATAATTTTACAAAATTATCTTCTGACTAACTGAAGCTGAGCCAAACCTTTCCGTAGTCCTATATACGGACTAGTCCTACTTTTGAGATATGGACTAATTTCAAAGTTTATTGGCTTATGTTGATATAGCAACTCCATATTTGATTAGATTAATATACCTCACTATGTTTTTTGTGAAATTCTAAAAAAGGAGTTGGAACATAATCCGGTGTTCTTTGAAAGGAAGACAAAATAGAATCATAATACAAATGTATTGCACATGTCTCTGTTGCTCACTTATCTTTAATGCTGTACATTGATTCCAGAATGAAGCAAACCAAATTAAAATGAATGCAAGAAAAGCAAATAGCAATAATGGACATGATTGGGTTGTTGTTGTTGTTGTTTTTATTTTATTATTAATCTTTGGTGAGATTCACAGGCTTTGGGACTGGTTGGTAGCTCAACAACTTGAGTCCTAATCAAGGATCTAGGAACTGTTAAGATAGCATTGGAGGATATAAGATAGTCCTAGTAGGGTGGTTTTTTGTAGAATCAGGGTATTCAAGTCTGATAAATTCAGAATTTCCAAATAGTGAAGTAGCCCTTTAGGTATTGCTCCAAGGGCTCCAACCACAATTGGGATAACACATGATTTCTTTTTCCAAAATCGCTCAACTTCAATTTGTAAGTCCTGGTACTGTGCGATTTTTTTCTTGCTGCTTGTCTTCAATTCGTGCATCACCAGGTATTGCAATGTCAAGGAACCAAACCTTTTTCTTTTCAACTATTGTTATGTTGGGTGTGTTGTGGGCCAAGTGCCTGTCAGCCTGAATTCTGAAGTCCCACAAGATCTTGACTTTTTCATTCTCAAGAACCTTCTCAACCTGATGTTCCCGGTAGTTGTTACTATATTCAAATCCAAACTTTTGGCACAGTTTCCAGTGATTAATTTTAACAACTCAGTTATGGCGTTCTAGATATTTAGTTTGTGAGATTGTCATGCTCCTGGTGTAGACTGACTCTGAGGAAGAGGAGGAACAGCCAACAGGGAGTGAAAGTATGGCTCCAGAGGTGGTGGAGGAGACTGGGAAGAGCAGAGACTGGCTGAGCAAGCAGAGGAGGATCCAGGCCCATCCCCTATCCATCCTAGGGCACACAGGGAGGAGAGGATCAGGGGAAAGCATGGTCTACTTAGGAGGAGAGGGCCATAATCCTCCCCATGGGTTGCAGCTGTGAGCTCTGTATAAGAATCTGCAAATGCGTGTCACAGACGCTGAAGTCAAATTAGTGTTTTTTGTTTGGATGAAGTTTCTCTTTGTGGGCGTTCTTCCCATGGACTCTACTCAGTTATCTCCCTGGAATGTATGATTGGTTATCTTGGTTTGCCTTGGAACTCTCGCCAATGTGGTTTGTTTTGGTTTCCTTTTTGCTTCCTTATTGACTGTTTGAATTTAAACTGTGATTAATAAAACGGAGAAGTTAAGTTGAAGGCATTGCAAGCCCTTGATTCATGTTTTATGTTTTTTGTTATTTTTGAGAGACTATGGGTCATCACAGAGATTTTGCTGCACCCATTAATTTAATAGTCAATTGTTTTATCTTTTTCATTACAGAGGTGGCATTTGCTATTAGTGGTGACATACTGAATCTTTGCCTTCATGCAATTTGTGGCTAAGGCTTGTTCTTAAGCAGCCAAAATAAAGCCTCCAGTTTCTTTTTTCAGTATTCCTGATTTTAGCCAGTTCCAAGTAGTAGTAGTAGTAGTAGTTATTTTTATTATCTTTTATTCATTAAATATAAAACTCAGTCAACAGAACACTTAAAAATGTATCTTAAATATCATTGACTGGCTCTGATGGTTGAAACAGGTTGCTGCCAGCATCCTTGGTATCAACCAAGAATCTTCTTAAAATGTATGTTGTTCTGAATATGCAGTCTTTTGCAGCTCTGCTGGCACTACATCAAGAAGCTGCAACTTCTCAATGTGTTTTGCAAAATTCTTGGACATGGCACCAAGTGCCCGATGACAATGGATATCATTGTTATATATTTCATCCATAATCGCATACTTTCAATTGCTAGTTCACAATATTTCAAGATTTTTTCCAGTTCTTTTTCTTCGACTCTGGCATCTCCTGGTACAGCAATATCAATAAATTGTATGTTTCAGTTTTCGACAACTGTGATATCTGACGTGTTGTGTTCCAAATGACGATCCCTCTGAAGAACTGTTGTGTTCAACATATATTATAAATTTTACATATATTTCTCCAAGATATTATGACCTATTTATTAGGTTGAGCTGCGTCTGTTTTATTTACTTTTGTCAGCACTCATTCCAAACTGCCTGAAGCAAAAAGGGAAATGGGTAGATAATCCAAATACAGAATACTAAAAAGGTCATGATTGTACAGAACAGAACCTGTGTGCTTAGAATTTGCAAGCTGCTTAAAAATTCATCTTTGGTGTTTCTCCAAGAGAGAGAGAATGAGAGTGAGGGACAGATAAATAAACATCAGCAACAGGAAGAAGAAGCATGAAAATGACTCCTCTTTAATTGGACTACAATTACAATTGTGATTTTTCATTATTAATTGGGAGGAGAAAGGACATTATCTGCAATTTATTTATTTTATTTTATTTATTTTATTTTGTTAATTGCTTACAAGATAATAGGTATAAGTAAAAACATAGTTATGAATACATGGATACATATAAGAAAAATATAAAAGAAACTGAATGTTCAGTCCCATAATTATATATTCAAGGTCATACAGTAGTTAATGACAAACATTATTTTCTTTATTTCTGAATTCTACTTCCTTTTTCAAGTTGATTTATTAGAAACGTTTGGTTAGTTAGTATGTTCATACACCATCAAATTGCTGAGAGCCTCATTCTGGTCCAATCTTCTGAGTACATGATCTTATGTAAAGCAGCTATGATACTTTTCTAAACTTAAAGCTAGAAATAAATTTCAAGTAGTAAGAATATGATAAAGGTAAATGAATAGTGAGAATGTATTAACTTTGCTTGCTTATTCCTGCAGCAAGCTTTTATACCTGGATCATCCCCTCTTGAATGATCAATTTAGAGTACATTGTTGGAAAGGTTTTTTTTTTTTTATATGAGTCATAATGTGGTACTCCTGTTGTAAGACATAAGAATGCAAACAAGAAATGATTTACTGTTTTGTACAAGCCAATTTCTCTGTTCAAATTTGTTTGAGTCATTCAGGACAATTCTGAGATCCTACATTTGATCTTCACATTAACATTGTATTCATAAAAGATTATCTTATTTTTATTTTCAACCAGATCTTGCTGGCCTAGCCAATGGCAAGTGATTGTGAGATACTGTACTATAGAATCCATAGAGTGCCAAGTTGCTGACCTGATAGAAATTTGAGTCAACGCAATATATAATGCATACGTGCACAATATTTAGCAAGGTATGAAATCAACTTGGATTACAAAACTAAGAAAATAAATAGTATCAATCGCTTAGAAATTTTTGCTCATGTTCTTAAATCATCATCTTGTCCGTTCCTGTTTTGAGAGTAGGCTGTGAAGTATTGTAAACATAGTGGAATTCTTATTTTTATTCTCTGTCTTTCCTTTTCCCTCCAAGGAATCAGAGTAAATTTATTAAAAGGATATAGTGTACTCAGCTTTTATCTTCCAATTTATGGGAGATATTACATCAGCAAAATTGAACTGGGAAACACAGCAAGAATACTTATTGAATTTAAAAAAAACTGTTGTAGCTAGCATGTTGACCCTTCCAATTTTGAAATGCATCATTAGAAAATGCCTTCCTTCCTTCCTTCCTTCCTTCCTTTCTTCCTTCCTTCCTTCCTTCCTTCCTTCCTTCCTTCCTTCCTTCCTTCCTTCCTTCCTTCCTTCCTTCCTTCCTTCCTTCCTTCCTTCCTTCCTTCCTTCCCAAATGCCAATGAAATGTCAGACATTTCTTCCATTAAGTTCTGAACAGGTATATTATTTTCATTTCCAATAACATAAAGGGAACATGGTAGCTCAATGGCTAAGGTACTGAGCTGGTCAATCAGAACTCCTAGCACCGCATAACAAAGTGAGCTCCCATTACTTGTCCCAGCTTCTGCCAACCTAGCAGTTCTAAAGCATGTAAAAATGCAAGTAGAAAATCAGGAACCACTTTGGTGGGAAGGGAACAGCGTTCCTCTGTGCACCTTCAGCATTTAGTCATGCTGGCCACATGACCATGGAGACATCTTCAGACAGCGCTGGCTCTTCAGCTTTATAAAAGAGATGAGCACCGCCCCCTAGAGCCGGAAATGATTAGCACGTATGTGCAAGGGGAACCTTTACCTTTACTAACCATAAATACTATACAGGTGGTTTCAGAGTTTTGTATGTAATGATTCTGAGGCAGAATTATATAGCATCTGTCTCATTCAGCTGGGATGAAGGTGACAGCCTTTAATAGTCAATAACCTCAAAATTCCCTTTATTTATTGGGATGCCAATCCTATTTACACTGGATCTAGGTGACTGATTACTGGACTAGCACTCAAGGGCGATCCTGCAGACTAAAAACTAAAGACTAATTCTAGAGGTAATTTTTAAGCAGGGGTCTGGAACCTGTGGTCCTCCCAATATTGTTGAGCTCCATCTTGTGGCACTTTTCACAGTGTCATGTTTAAAATGCTGCTGGGGTAGAAATTCAACAAAGTTTCACATCTCCGATTTCTTAAGCAGCAGACAAGCTATATCCAAAAATGGGGAATGAGCAGTTAAGCAAAGAGTTGTTATAACAGCACCGGAGCAATTCACCATCACCCAACGAGAGAAGAAATTGTCAATAGAATTTAATAACTTTATTTATCAACATAAACACTGCACTTTCAATTTGTGAATCACTCATATTTTATATTTTACATACCCGCCCCGTCCCCCAAACCTCAACACAATCTTTTTTGTGCTGGCTAGGCAACAAAAAAGTATGGGATATTCCTTTGTGCTTTTTTTTTTGAGGTGAACTTTGATGGAGTGGAAGGTGGAACTTCAGTCCTCTTTTTACTTTAGCTCTCTTTTACAGGTAATTCTGGGCTACCTCAGTGTTACAGAATTTGTCACGATCATTCATCAATAACTGATATTTGACCAAGGTGGTTTTTTTCTATGACTTTCCCATGAAGTTTCTTCTTCAACTCCACTTTTTAACTCTTTGTCTGGCTATTATATTAATCCTCAAAGTTTCTGCCCCCCTGGTGTATTTTTCAGGAGCAATGCAGAAAACATAGGCCCTCTGCGCCATGATCCTCATCTTAAAAACTAACTTCTTCTGTTCATCTGTGCATTTTTTCTTCAGTTCAACAAGCTAGTACACAGATAAATGAAAATGACTATTTACACAAGCTACTATCTCCCAAATTTGAGACATTAAAACATCTGCTTTAGCTTCTTCCAAAGGTCAGAGTTTCTGAAGAAATCAAATCAAAATCAAAATCCTTTATGAAATGGTCTATGAAGTATAGGAAATCTTATACATCCATTTGTATTCTTCCGGAATGTTTTGCATTACTTTCATTAAAAAAGAGGTTTCATTGCCAGATGTAGTTATTGGAGCAAGCTATATATTGATTACATTGGCCACTGTAGAATCAGTTATGGCATATTATAACTAAATGGTCATTAATAGCTGTCCAATTCCTCAGAAATGCATCACAGTAAAAGTTGCTTTAATTAAACAGCTGATAGATAAATTAGTAGATAGAAGGAAGTATTACAGTAACAAGAGGAGTTGATAAAGAATATTCTTCTCTTCTCTTCTGTGATGGACTGATTTGCTCATGGCAAAGATAAGTGTCTTTCTACTAATGTGGGAACTGCCTCCGCTCCCCCCAAAGTAGACATTTTGTTAGAAGAACCTGTCAGGTCCCATAGATCCTTATGCCATTCT